>JAWNNX010000098.1:0-1200000 GCA_035044505.1 Zaprionus lineosus | reverse complement strand
GCCGGAAAAGCCCTTCGAGTACAACAAATTGATGCATTGTGAAAATGTGGAAGCTCCTCTGATTGAGTCCCAATAGAAGGCAATTGAACCGCGCACTGCACTCGACATTTGATGCTCCTACTTCTAACAATTTGTGTACCTTGAAGTGGCATTTCGAGGTGTGGGGGGCAGGTTGCCACTGACAGCGACTCCAAGCTGCCAGCTGCCTGCTGCCTGCTGCCAGCTGCCAGTTGCCAGTTTCTAGTTCTTAGTTTCCACACGAGGAGCACACACTTTTCACTTGGAATTTCTGCTGCGAAATCCTGGGCAATGCGTACAACGAGTGTCAGGCACGAACATATTAAAATGTCACTGATACGTGTACGTATGTGCACGTGTGTGTGTGTGTGTGTGTGTGTGTGTGTGTGTGTGTGTGTGTGTGTGTGTGTGTGTGTGTGTGTGTGTGTGTGTGTGTGTGTGTGTGTGTGTGTGTGTGTGTGTGTGTGTGTGTGTGTGTGTGTGTGTGTGTGTGTGTGTGTGTGTGTGTGCGGATGGCAGCTTGATAGTAACAACAACAGCAGAAAATTCAGACAGCAGCAGAAATTGATACAAGCGCTTAAATATATGATTAATCCTGGGGGAGTCCTTAAGGGAGGAGATCCTTCCACACTTTGGGATCCTATCAAAGCAACACTTTCTAGATCCCTCAGCCTGCGGCCTTAGCTTGCTTCAATTTACATATCTCATCCCCAAACATCTCTATCCTGCTTGAAGTTGAGACTCGTGTCATTTCAGTGCAGCTCCTTGAATACTTCCCAGGACGTGATATCTTGTCCTCTGTTTGTGCTTTGTCCTTATTTATTGGTGCATCTGCTGCAACATCCACTGCTGCCCCGGCCCCTGCTGCTACTGTTGCTGGGGCAATATGAACATGGAGCGTGCAACGTGCCGTATGAGCAACAAAGTGGAAACATTTATTCGGCAATCGAAGTGCAACTGGCAGCTGGCAGCTGGTAGCCCCAAAGGCCAAGGATGCAGCCGAGGAGGAGGCTGAGAACACATTTCACATGGCGTCGAGCTTCCCATGAAAATGGCTTCAACTTTCGCCATAACTCAAGCCCTTTGAGTGCCCCACAAACAGAGCGCAGTTATGCAGACTTTACTTAACTTAAACACTTGACTGGCTCTGACATTGATAGCTCTCAGGCTGATAGTCTGACTGCCAGACTGCCAGACGGTCAGACAGTCTGTCGGTCTGAGTTGGGACTTAAGTAATTAAAGTCGCCGCCTCTTAAGGACGACCCAAAGAATAGCCCGAAACAAAGGGGCATTCAATTACAGAGATCACAATATGTTACCTAGGACCTTTGTTCGGCGCCAGATACTGGATGAGCTTTAAGAGCTAGACAAATAGTCGGAGCTCAGGATGGCTTGGAGGGGGGCGGAGGTGTTTGGATGTGGGTGTGGGATGGATATGAGTGTCAGGGTTGGTGGCTTTGGGTCTTGGGGCCGTGAATATTCATGTCAAGGTTAATGCACGCCACTCGATGGATGCCGGAATAAATGGTGCCCGTGGGTAATGAGCAGCAAGCGGTAAGCCGTAAGTGGCAAGTGGCATGCGGCAAGCAGCAAGTGCCAATGACTGCAGTGCGTGGCAAAATTAACACCAAGTCACCAGTGAGCAATCAGTTATGCAGCAATTTGCAAAACCGCACAACGCGCCACTGCATACAATCAACTCTGACCTTAGCAGCTGCGGCAGCTGCCACAGATGAGGCAGACGGAAATTCGGTGGCACTGAGCGGGTTCGTTCGCACTGCGGCCGTTGAACGCGGCACAATAACTTGCAGCTGCTTATACATTTCTGTGGCAGCATTCGCAATGTCAATCAAAGGACGACAAGCTGCTGCCAGAAAGTGGCAAGCGGCAAGTGGCGAGTGTTAAGCGTCGCAGCTCACACATGCAACAAGCCGACGCATAGAGCACCCTGCCCCCACACACCACCCTGGGGAGTGCAAACAATGCCAAAGTTCAGCAGCAGCAGTTGAACCCATGCGACCCTCGAGTCGCCCGCAGCTTCAAATTAAGAAACTTCCCAAAACCTTCGCGGCAGACATTCCCATAGTCCAATGACACTGGCTGAAAATGCGGTATGAATTTCTGATTGTCCTTGTGCCCCAAGACAATGTGGACGACTTCTAGGAAACACAATTGGTGGAAGCGAGAGCTCAAGTGCTTGGCCTTCGACTCGGGGCCAAGTGAACGAACTTCCAATGAGGAAAATTGAAGTCAAACTCAAGACTTGAAATCCTTGAAAAAGGTGATTAAATTTAAAACTCCTTTGGGTGCTTTTTGTCCTCACAAAACTGAGACATTTAAAGGCTTAAACTAAAATTCAGAGAAACTTGAATTTATTTCTTGTCAGTAATTAACTCGGAAGAGCTGCTTAGCAGCTTCTCCGGACAAAGCCCGGGGGTAATTCCTTTAGTGCTCCTGCGGGTGTCGCAGGGGAAACTGAGTCTCTCCCTCTCTCTTTCTCTCTCTCTCCCTCTCTCTCTAAGAGAAGCTGCGAAATGGCGAAACTGCAAGCTGAGAGCTGAGAGCTGAGGGCTACGAACTGCGAACTGCGAACTGCCAACTGTGAAAGTGTGAAACTTTCGCGCGGAGGCGACAAAAGTTGTTAAAGTTGCATTGTTGTTCATGGGAAATGCGCAGACTAAGCGAGATTTCCCATGAAAAATTGAGGAAAAATTCAATTTAATATTTGCTGTGATGGAAAACTGTGAGCGACTCCGTGTGCGCTCCTCTGTTGACGGCCATCGCTTCAGGCTGCAGCCTGCACTGCACTTCCACCCGAAAATCAATATATGTATGAATGTACGTACGTGTGTGTGTGTGTGTGTGTGTGTGTGTGTGTGTGTGCGTGGGTGTACACATACGAAAGATGCTTTGACAAATATTGGACGAAGCATCGACTAAATAATTGGCACAAATAAAGCTTCCAGCTCCGAAGTCATGCGAAACACTGAAGAGGGACGACTGTGCGTATACGCAATATGAAGAGGTAAGGCGGAGCGGGAGGCAAGTTGAGACTCAACGAGATGATTGCCAACACTTGGCACATTTGTGCCGTTTGCGACTGGACACTCGTTTGCTGATGGTCCTTTCCAGTGGCCACCTAGTCCTCTGTGGCCTGTCTTTGGCCAGGATCTCGCCGTGCCGTGCCGTGCCGTGGACTTCTGCCGATGTTTGCCTTGTGGCTCGGCGAGCAGAACAAACCCAGCAGAGGCGGGAATCGCGCGTTAATGTGTTTTGCGCCTCGTCATTCGATTATGGAGCCAAATTTAATGTGGGCATTGGGAGCTTCAAGCTGACTCTCTGGAGCCTGGCCTCTGCCAGCCGAAGGAGCGAGGGGGCGGCATTGTTTTTACCTTTATTGATTTTTAAATGCGATTTTCCTAGCTCGAATTTCTATTAGCAACCGCCCCTTGTTTACGGGCGCTCAGATTTGATTACCGAGAGACTTGATTAAATTTCACTCACAGCGAAGGTTTTTGAAGGAGATTTTCATTTTTGTTCCGTGAGTCGAAGGCAGCCGCCAGTTGGCAGCTGCAAATCAAAGCGGAACAATGCGGCCTATGGAAATCCTGGCATAACGAGGGGGAGCCTTTGTTTTCCTTCCGTTGTTCGTCTTTATGACCAGTACAAAGGATCCCAGACATGCATCCACATCGAGAGCCGCATTCACCTCCGAGTCCAAGTCCAAATTATGTGGCTGGGGATTTGTTTGTTCTGCTTATGACTCCGACTCAAATTGAGAGATGTTCGTCCGTCCGTCCGACCGTCCGTCCGACTGTCCGGTCGTTTGTCCGCCTGTTAATACAGGTTTATTACGAGCTCCCATCCACGTCCCGATGTGATATGATATAATCGAGGACACGCAACGCGCGCCGGACCAAGTCGGTCCATTAAGCGAACGCTCGAGTGAGCTTAAAAGGATATAAAACAAAAGCGCGTCGTCTCCTGAAATTATCCTGAGCATCAGAGTTTCGGTTCAGCGCTAAGTGCCCCAAAATCTACACCCGCGTCGATTGCCCGGAGCCATTCCCCCATTGATTGTGGCTCATAAAAAGTTAAGAGCTTTTATGGCCAAGACGCCTCAGTGCGCACATAATTAAAGCCAAGTCCGAGGCAGTGAAAATCTTAATGACAGTTGCGCAACCCAAAAGTGCAGCTCCCCAAAGGACGCTCCTGCAGCTGGAAAATAAATTTGGCTCTTATAGAAAACCTGTACAAAACTCAACCTCCAAATCAAACCTGACCACAGGCCATATTCCTGTGGCTGCCCAGGGGGCGTATGCGCGTCAAAGGATTATCCCCATTGGGTGCACCGCCAAGCGGAAAACCACAAGATGCCTCATTGTGCATCCGACTGCTAATCCTTGATGCTGCATAATTTCCAGAAGATGGCCACAAATTGCGTTGCAAATAACTGGAAAAGCCACTTAATTGCCGGGGTCCTTAATCCTGTTTTCACTCAGTTTCCGAAAATAGGATTCAGTTGGAAATTTCCAGTAATGAAAATTGTGACATTTTCCTAACTCAGAATTTAATCAACCCCAATTATCCTCGGTTAGTAAAGCAAAGCAATCCTTGCATTTGCTGCAACCTCTGCAAAAATTCCGGAAATGCCAAATGACCAAAGTTGATCAATTTAATGCAAGTTTCCGTTAAAAACAAAAACAAAAAACAAAAACAAAAAACAAAAAACAACAAAAAAGGAAAAATAAAAATTGAATTTTCAATTTAAACTTTAATTTCATTCCGTGGACTAATCACAAATTGAAATTAAAATGTAATTAGTTGCTTAACTTTCGGTGAAACTGAAGCTTGGGAGTAGTTCACGTCGAGGGCTACGGACTCTCTTCACATTTCTGTGTCCTTGGAACGTGTGTGTGTGTGTGTGTGTGTGTTGGCTCTTAGTGGAAATTTGATTAGAGTTGATGGCTAATGGCAATTGAGCTCTGATTGCTACTTAAATTCCATTCTATTTTCTATTACGTTTAGTGTGCCACGCCTTATTTGGGAGGCGCACTGAATGCTTTAAAATCAATGGCACGAAAATTGAATTAGGCACAACGCAGCGTATACGTAATTTGATTTCAGTGCGAGCAGCCGGCGAAGTCCTTCAGCTGATTGCCCATAGAGCTCGCAGAGCGTATGACGCGCGCAGGAACAACAGGACATGTACTCACCGAGGGATACGATCGTAGGAGTCCCACGAGGACAGACAGTTGTAGGAGGAGTTGCGACTGTTGCCCGCCATATTGCATAATAGATGATCCATTGGCTGCTCGTTTCGCCTCTTAGGTTTGTATCACATATACACACTCGACACTCGATACTTGACACACACACACAGTCACAGAGTCACACACACTTTGTGTGTGTCACAGCTTTCAACGTTTTAATTTAATAACTTTATAACTATACTCGATGCTCTAAAGGACCTTCTGATAGTTCGTCGTGGCTGACCCCCTTAGCTTGGGCTGCATTTTGGTCGCTTCAATGGGCGAGAGAGAGAGAGAGAGAGAGAGAGGGAGAGGTGAGTGTTTCGGTCCTTAGGTGGGCGAATTCCCATATTTCTGGTTCCGAAAATAGATTACATATGCCATGTACACCCGAAACAGGACTAAGGACTGCTGCCAGAGCTGCTTCAGGACTTCAACTTTGATCAAAATTGATTGCCCGCTCGCAATTAATTTGTTGTTTGAACACGCAATTCAGGACTCGGGGTGGAGGCCACTCGCATGTCTGTGTGCCATTGAATGTGTGCGTGTATGTGTGTGTGAGTGTTAGTGCGTGTTTACCGTCAATTGTTTACACTTGACTCATTTAATAAATTTATTGGCAGAACAGCCATGAAATGAGCGTGAATCGTGAACAAAACGGCGTCCCAAGGACTCGAATGACATTAGTCGAAGGAGGCAGCCGGGGCCCGAGATTAATCCCAGATACCAGCGATAAGTCCTCTACTAATTTAAAGAGGCGGCACAAATTTAATTCAAATTCCCATCCCCTGACCATTTGGCCACTTTAAACAAGTGTCATTGCGTTTGCTGTCATCAAATGTGAGTTTTTTGTCGCCCGGAAAACAATAAAATCGCTTATTTATGCAGTTTTTAATTACGGCCTTTAATCAGGACACGGCGGAAGGCTTCCATTTGTTGGGCTAATGATTGGGCTGGGACTTTAATTGTTTTCGAAATAAAGTGCATTTTTTCAGCCAAATTAGTCCTTTCAGTGGACGCCTACAATAGGCAAAAGGATAATTGCGCATTTCAGCAATTACAATTTATCAACTATTTTATCGAGTTGAGTACTTTTTTCGAGTGTCCTAGATTTTGGGTTGAAGTCAACAGGATTATAATTGAGAAGCACATTTGCATGGCAGCCCAAGGACTCGCTGGCTTATGATGTTCTCAATGCCTAACGAGCCAAGTAATGCAGACAATTCGACGCCGCCCGCAATGACAATGCAAATTATTTGATTTGTCTGAGTTCCTCACAATCTGCAAGTCCTGTGTAGCTCAAATGTCACAGTTGAGGTCCTGAGAACAATACAGACTAAGTGACACATTGACAAATGGCTAAGAGTGAGAGAGAGACTGTGAGCCCGAAGGCTAAGAGACTGAGGGGCACAAGAGTCAGGGACGGGGAAGGACCACAAAGCAGATTTCGGCGCTCAATCTGTCAGCTTTCGGAGTAGAACAAAAGTCCATGAAAGGCGACAGGAAAATATTGCTCAGGACTCTCCACAAGCATTCGCTTTGCTTCCATCACTTTGTGGTTTCGTGGCCATAATGACTTTTGTCTCCCAGCTTAAACCGAACGGCAGCCACCGCCGGCTGCAGGGGAGTCACGGCTTCGGGGGGACGTTGCTTTAACAAGGACCTTCTGCTGCGTCTATTCCAATTTAAATTCCTGTCTCCAGCAGCTGCAGTTTATGGCCTCAGTTTGGCCCTGGCCACGTCCCGTCAATTAAAAATTGTAATCTCGGAGGCAGTCGCCCTGCTATTTGGCCGCAAGGTCGCCAAGGATCGATTGCCAATTGACTTATACATTTTTAATCTCAACTTCCCCACTTAAAAGCAAAGGCAGAAGCGAGCGCAGCCACGAGCTGAACAAGAGAGAATCACAGACACCCACACACACACACACACACACACAGAGAGGCAATCCCCAAATTTGCATATTGTGTTCGATGTTTCTTTCGTCATTGTGAACTGTTGAATAATTGAAGAGTTTCCTGTGATTAATTGAAGTGCTTTTGGGTCCTGATGGCTCAAACATGACATGAGTGCAGCCCACCGAATGTTGAAGTCATTTGGGGATTGGCAACTTATGTGTGCAGCCCATACTACCACTCCCCCTCCCCCACTCGCTACCACACATCACAGCCGCAGCCGCAGCCGCAGCCGGAGCCACACACTCACCCACACACACCCCGAATACCCACACACACACACCGCGCGCTTATGAATACTCTAAGTGAAAGGTAACTTCAGTTTATTGTGCTTTTCAGCATGTATGAGTGTGCGTGTGTGTATGTGTGGGTAGGTGGGTGGGTGTGGGCGTGTGTCTGCACTCTTTTCTTTGCACTCATGACAAGCATCGCGGCAATTACATTAATTACCACACGTTTTATAGGACACCTTTTGCAACTCCGCACGGGGTAAGGTTAGAAATTGAGCACACGCACCACCTCCACCTTCGCCCCGCCCCCGTCGCCGTCACAACCCACGCCCCGTTCCCACCCTAGATCCTTGCATGATAGTCCTGGGGGTAGGGGTGACAGTAGCTTAATTTCGAGTGGCCCCGATTCCAATCAATCATTCCTGTCGGTCACTTCGGTGAATTGCAGTTGCATTCGAAAGGCACAAACAGAAACAAATTTCAATATGAATTCCGCTCTGTTTTGGGTGCCACATGGCGTATGAGTTATTTTTGGATATCCTGTCACAACGGTTAATTTTGGAACAAGAGCCGTGGCTCATAGCTCATTAGGTTTATCGATTGCCGGGCTTTGACAGACAGACAGGCAGGCGGAGAGACAGACAGATGGGCAGCCAGACAGGCGGACAGGTGGAGAGACAAGTGGACTGCAGGACAGACAGAAAGAGGGTCACATACAAAGGACTGACAACTGTTAAACATTTGAAACTTCAATTGTCAAACCGATTCCTAAGGAGCATTGAACCAGAAACTGAACGACCGCCCAGCAATCCAACGATTCCCCAGATTATCCCTCGCCCCTAACCCGCCCACAATTCCTCGTCCTTGATCCTGAAACTGGAAAACAAATCAATTTGCTTAGCTTTTGATTGCTGGCCGTAAAATTTAAATATTTTCTAGCTACGTTCATTTCCATTGTCCAGACTCAGGCATGTCCTTTGTTTCGCTGCCATTTGCATACACACATACACACACACACACACACACACACGCATTTGCAGGGTAAATGTCTTAATTTCAGAAAAACGTCCAAACTGGTGACCTTTGGCAGTTGCCAACCAACTCGAGGAACCGCGGAAATCCAACTCAGACGTCACGGCAGTTCGTGAACCTCTTTCGGGACTCGCTCTCTAAGCGCGGTGTCCATTAAAGTGGATAAAAAGGATAACATTAAGAGCAGAGCCAATCAAGAGGAGAACATTGCCGCTCAAAGAAAATGACCCCTAATCTCGGAGCTGCTTGGAGGCTAAACTGCAGTCTGTGGAATAACATCCTTTAACAAGAGTTTTGATGCCTTCGAGGATTAGACGCTCCTCTCACTTCGAGAGTATCGCCAAGTCGAGCCATCCTTTTACCGAAATTCTCTCATTTCTGGAAATATCGGGGTAAAAATGTGCTTCGGGGCTTTGCTTTATGATTGCTGCATGTATTCGGCTTTATGGCGTGACTGTGTTTTATGGCCAGCACATAAATTTCATGAGCATAAGCAGAATAAGGAGCAATATGTCTTTAAGCTCGTCGGATGCGGTTTTCACCCGATGCCCCTTTAAAGGGCCGCTTGTCCATTGAACTGAAATGAACCGAAACGCATTGCACTTTCCTTGGAATATCAAATTACCAAATTAGCATTACTAATAGTTCCAGGGAACAGGAGGAGGACAAAACGAGAGAGAGAGAGAGAGAGAGAGAGACAAAGAAGCGATGAAATGGTCAACGTTTGCGTAGGAAGGAGGAGATCCAAGGACAACACATTGGCAGTTCCCACGCCCCTCTTCTACAGGCGGCAAGAACTTGGCCAGCGTTCGCTTCGTTCGGTTGCGTGTCGGCGTCAAGTTAAATGCTTGGCAAGTTGCCAGGACAAACACGACGAACACACACACACACACACACACACACACACTTACACCCAACCAAACACACAATCGAAATGCGCAACAGTTTAAAGTAGGCGTCCACCCAGCAAATGGCAAATAGAACAAACGACGAGTGGCACAGCGGCAAGTGATGAGGCTGAAGGATGAGAGAAAGGACGGGGGCGAGGGCGAGGGAGGAATGGGTATCAGGGGGTTAGCCCCTATCGACAACTGTTGCTGGCTGTGCTTAGCATGTTCTGCATTAGAGGCTTGTACTCAATCGCCCGGAAGCAATCGATGGACGTTAAATGGGCAATTTGCACAAATGACGTCATTAGGGGCAAACAACGGGCGGACGACGACAAATTGTTTAAGGCGCTTGCCACGAGTGTGTGGCAGGTGGACAGGGCAGGCAGACAGGCAGGAGAAGGGAGGGAGAGAGGCAGACATAAATCAATGCTCTAAACTTGGCCAACATCTCACGTGACCTTTCATAACAAACACGAAGGAGAAGAAAACAAATCGCGGCAAAGAAGTGAAGGCAAAGGACACCCTGCAACTCGTTAGAGTTGAGAGGGAAGCCTACACTCCACTCGGGACCCTCCTCGCACGCAGGGTATCCCTGAATGAAAGGAAAATATGTGTAAACTGCGACGGCGGCAAGAAAACAAACTCAACTAAGCAGCGAATTTATCACTTGAGCAGCTTAATGGCACTTGGCAAACAACGGGGCGAACTCGCACAAAGCGGAGGCATTACAAAGCGTTTAGCGGTCCTTTCTTCGTCCTTAGACTCCCCTGGCCACCTCGTTCCTGTCATGGCAGGCATTTTCCTTTGTTCTTCTCGTCCTGCAGCCGCTGTGTGCGTGCAGATTCGAGTGTATGTAAAAATGAAATGGCCAACATTCCGAGTGCTCAGTGGCGGGGGTGGGGGTGGGACTGGGGATGGGGGTGGGGTAGTCTCCCGAGTTGAGTGATTGTTTATGAGTCCGACCAAATGAAGTCATAAGTGAGCAAAGGACGAACAGCAGCAACAGCAAGCAGAAGGACATATCAGACACAATCAGTCTTCCAGCCCGTAACTCAATTTGGCCTAAGTAAAGGTAATTAAAAACAAGTTAAGGTCCTTGAGTCGTTTGAACATATTTAGCCAAAGTTAACACAAAGTCCTTTAATGACTCGCAAACGGAAGGACGCGTTACGCAGCTCATGAACTTTGCCTGCGCAAATGTCGTCTATGAGGATTGCAGTCCTTTAAGTCCTTAAACACATTTACGGCTTCTTTGACTCGAATATCCTTTGCATAATTTTCAGCTCTGATTTACAATTCGATAGGCGCACTCAAGTGGTTATAGATTTTTATCGATTTAGGCTGCTAATTAGGAGTGCAATTATTTAAATTATGAGAACATGTGCCCCAAAGTAATCCCTTTGGCTTGCCAGGACTTTCTTGAGGGATGTGCGTTCGGGCGGTTCATTCGAGGAGTTTTCCTCTTAGGCTTTCCTTTTCAGCGACTTCATCTGCTGCCACCTATTGGATCGAAATTTATGCTAATGGAAACGCGCACATTTTCCCCATTTTCCCCATTTTCCTGTTCTATTTTTTTAATTTCGTCCTGCAGCCTGAAGGGCACCTCGCAATTTGCATGCTCAAAATTTTGTGGTTTGACGTCGTCTCTTGTGTTTATCTACACATGAAATTGTTTGACATTTAGGTGTGAATCGGCAAGAGAGTGTGTGTGTGTGTGTATGTGTGTGTGTGTGCGTGTGTGCGTGTTCATTTGTGTGTGGATTGGAATTATATGCCAAATTAGCTTATTTGACATTTCAATGAACAAATATTTGTATAAAATGCGCAGAAACTGAAATTCACGTTTGACTTTTGCGCTTTCCGTTTGGGCTTTAAGGATCTGTCAGTTTATGTGCGTATGTGTGTGCGTGTGTGTGTGTGTGTTTGTGTGAGAGTGTCCTTGAGTGTCAGAAATGACGTGCTGTCAGGGGGTGAAAAAAACCAAACTGACTCTTAAAGTGCCATTCACACAACCCGCACACAGAAACACACACACACTCACTTTCTCACATACACACACACACACACACACACACACATGGGTATTCGTTCTCTCTCCTTCGCATTTATTTATCTGCGCTTGTCAGTTAATTTCCGTTCAAGTAGCCATTAAAACAATCATTGCCGGCGCTTAGTCGTCCACACACACACACACACACACACACACACACACATATACAACAACCCACACACACACTGCTTTACGACATGCCATTAACAGCTTCAGCTTGTTGTCACAGCATCCATTTAATAATAATAAAACGACTGAATCCGAGAAAAATAACTCAATTACAGGCGTGGACATGCGATTGGCCAAGGGTCTGGGGTCTGGGGGTCTGGGGGTCTGGGGGTTTGGTCCGCGGTTTGGTCTGTCAGCGCGTTGTCTGAGATCCTGTCAGCAGGTTCTATGCCATCTGCAGCCTATCTGCACAAAGGACGCTCCGAAGCCAAAACCAAAGGCGTGGCTAATTTGTGCTTTGAAGGGAATTCAATTTGCCTTGGTCATCCTTGGCTGACTTGACCCAGAGACGCGGCAATAAGGCTCTGGGCCATGTTTTGACATGACTACTCGAATGTCAGTCAAATCCCTGTATATCCTGCCTGAGTGCACGAGGAATATGGTCACATGTCTCGAGTGTGTGAGCTCAGCCTTAAGCACGTACCACACTTTTCTTTCCCAGCCAAAAGTTGAGGGAAGTTCCTAACTTTTAATTCCACACAAAGTCAATTTTATCTGACAGCTCGACTGATAAGTCGCATCTTCAGTGAGTTTTGGAAAGGCTTAGACTGAACTGTAACTGAAACAACCCACCAAACCCACCAAACCACCCATCCGCCTACCCACCCACCGACACAGCGACCCACTAACCCAGCAACAAACCAAAAAGTTAGCGGTTAGTTTCTTGATTAGTTGATGTCCTTAGAAGTCAACGGCTGACGAGGTGTGAAAACAACTTCTACGCATCCTTAGAGCAAGGAGTATTTGTTTTGCAAATCTCTTAAGACTCTCTCAATCAAAACCTCTTTAAATGCGTTCCTTGATTTTTATGCTTTAATCACTTAATCATTGACTTTTCAATTAATCGAATTTGGATTAAATTTTGTACACAATTCGTTATTCACTTTAACCGCTTTGAATTTGACAATTGACCACGTTTTTTTGTGCACCTTTAACACCTTTGAATATCCTTAACAAAAGCGAACACACGCACCTTAGTCGCGCGCGGCGAGAAATCGAAGAAATTATCGCAGGATTCGCTTGGAAATTGATCAAAGTCTCAAGCGCGCGTTGCGTTTATGTTTATTGAGTGCCAAAGGACGAGGACGAGGACGAAGCCTGAGCCTAATTCTGCTTTCGAACGCGTCGGCACAGGAACAGCGACTGAGACGAGCGAGGCTTTCGCCCGTCGAGTTTACCACGCAGCGAGCCGAAACTCACCACAGCCCATCAAGTGGTGGGTTTCCCACAGCTGATTTGGCGAATGGCGCCAAAACCGGCAACGCCTCTGCGGCAGAGGCATTTGTTTATGTTTTGCGTGCGAGAGAGAGCGAAAGAGCGAAAGAGAGAGCCAAGCATGTGGGAGTCACTGCTAAGTGGGCGGGGGAGGCAGCAAAAGCTCGTCATTAAGAGCGGCAGTTAACATGCTAAGAGCGTGGCTGCTGTTAACGTGGAGCTTCAGCGCTCGCAGCCGCACATTCAAATTGAATGCCACAGGACGATTTTAACAACCAAAAATATTCAATAAGTATTTAATAAAATATAAATAATAATTAAAAATTAATTAAATACACTTTTTGGTATTTCCATGGGAAGAAGTTGATGCGCAAATAATTGCTTAAAGTCCCAAACAAAAAAGGAGGCGCATTTAGAATTAATTGATTGAAGAATCAACAAGGAATTCGCCTGTCGCCTATTGCTTGGCGAGGCTCACCGAATCCCAATAAATATCGAATAAGCCGTTAACCGTCCCAGGATCAATCTTGATACTGGCGATTACAGCTCCATCAATTTGAAGCCTCCCAAATGCGCTGAAATGTGTACAGTTTGCATTTCGAGTTATGAAAGTTTAATTTGGTCCTTTTTAGGGGGAAGGACCGAATTAATCGGGGGCATCAACTGAGGTGGGAGGCCGAACCGAAATGTTAGTGGGTCTACCTGTTGGCGCCCTTATAAAAGTCGCCATTTATCAGCCCCGGCATAGGCACACAATTTAACCTTTGGCTCGGCTTTATAATGCCATCAATCATTTGCGAGGCTGGCATCTTGTAGGCAATCTCTCAGGTGCTTATCCTTTAACCTGTGCAGGCCACAGCTACAAATATCCTGCCACCCATTCAATTACCTATCCGTCTCTGCGTTTCCTTCTTTATCCCGTTCGTTTGTTTGCTCCCCCTCCCCCACCACCCCACCGACCCACCGACCGCCCATTCCAGTCGTGCCACCGAAGCGCACTCGAGCATCCTTCGGCGCAATCATGAAATATTTATGCGGATGTGTGAGGATGAGCCCCATGACCCACTGATTAAACTACGCTACCGCCAACCGCATTAGCCCCGCCCCCACGCCCCGCCCCTCTTATTCTCCAGCCCATTTGTTAAGCACTTTGCGGGCTGGCGGACCGCAGCCCCAATAATCAATCATAACCAAAGGTATCAGTCATAGGTGTGCTTATGCGTGAGAGTGGCTGCATGTGTGTGTAACTGTGTGTGTGTGCGTACATGTGATATGTGTGTATGCGTATATGGGGTCCCTTAAATCCGTTTGGACTATGAAAAACTATTTTAGACCGAAGTCGAAACAAAACAATCTGTAAAACTAATTAACACCGAAGTTCGACGGTTCATATGCCCAAAGGTCGAAGGTTAATTG
Organism: Zaprionus lineosus; assembly: GCA_035044505.1. Lineage (NCBI taxonomy): Eukaryota > Metazoa > Arthropoda > Insecta > Diptera > Drosophilidae > Zaprionus > Zaprionus lineosus. The sequence continues at coordinate 1,185,714 of JAWNNX010000098.1, read as the reverse complement.
CCCAATCCATTAGAGGAGAGGCCATCTCGAGGTCGTATGACTCAGGACAAAGGCTTTCAAATATTTCAACTGAACGGGACGCACAGCTCATCCCTGTGACAGGATGGCAAACTGTCGGCGGCGTCTATGGAATATCGAAAGCTAGAAAGTTTCCGGTTTATTACTGCCACAGGTGGAGGAGGTCCGTCCAGTTGATTCATTTGGGCAATACATCAGGACCCGGCAAAGTTTTTTGATAAAGGTGGCTTCGGATTGGTCCACAGGGATACAGGAGTTCCCCCACAGTTGTGGAGGACAAGCGATCCAATAAATACAATCGCTTTTTGCTTGGAATTCGGTCAACAAATCGTTCTCATCCCCAGAGTCCTTTACAGCTACAGGAGAAGAGGGAACCGAACTCGACGGACTGGATGTGTGATCCCCCAAAGGAACACAACTTTAGTTAAGTTTCAATATATATTAAACTGCATATTTGATATACTTTTAGCCAATAGGTTACTGTACAATTTGGTTAGAATTTTTAAGGTCCTGCTGGGTTTCCGAAAGTTTGGTCAGCTGAAGGATTACTTAAGAAATTTGTGAATATCTCGAGCGCAGGCCACACCACCGTCATGCCCAGCACTATGTATATAATGTGGCTCACAGCGGAGAGACCATCAAGGATCCATCCTGAAGTAAGTTACTGCAGGGGAATTCAATGGAAATCCTAGAGAATGCAGCGGGGACAATCGGAGGACACACTTACGCGGTAATTCTTGGCGAACAAGAATCCAACGATGCCACCGACCACGAATGTAAGAAACCGCTGCATGTCTCCGTATGGACGATTCTAGGAATTTGATAAAAAAAAAATTAAATTAAATAAAAAAAAATAACTGAAATATTTTTGAGAACACTTAAGAGAAGACTGAGGCACTTCGATCTGGGAAAATGCTTTTATAGCACTCTGAAGTGCAAAGTCTACTTTAATCTGGGGAAAACTGCCGGGAAACTCTACCCGTTGGCCACGCCCCTCGAGCACTTACTTGATTAGTGGCGTAGAGGTAGCCACAGAAGACGCCGAGCATAAGCGAGAGTCCGGGATTCAAATTGCCCATCTCGAAGCCAAAAGTTATTGTTAGGGTAGAAATTTTAAAAAACGAAAAAATATGCCTCAAGTTGACAGCTTGAAGTCAAGAGACAGCGCCTACTTCCGCCCACTTCCGCCTACTTGCTGTTTTCTTGTACAGTCAAAATTGACAATAAAGAACTCCAATCAATTTAGGCAAAATACCCATCGATGGTCAGTGTTTAATTACATAAGGCAGCTCCCCCTCCCGCAACCCACTCCTCCGACCCTAACTTAAATCTGCATCTGATGTCTTCCCTGGAAGATGAAGGCAGTTGAAAGAACGTGACTTATGATTCTTTTGGTTTATTTCATATTTTATTGGCTACTGCATAATTTTGGATGAATTGATAATAAAGGAAGGAGCTCCTCAGCCTGACAGTCCATTCATCGCATACCGCAACGTTGACACAACATCAAGCCCGTGACCAAGCCAAGAACAAAGGATATAACGTGAGTCATTTTGGATTTAAGTCAGCCCTGAAAAGCGTGGAGAAGAGACTGCAGAGCGGATTAAGGAAGGCAGGACACAGGCACAAAGTCAGAAGCAGCCCAAAGACTTACCAAAATAGGGAGTTCTGTTAGTTCAGATCGACATGTGGAAAAGTTTGGAAATTTTGAATGGGTGAATGATTTGTTTGAACTACAGATTCAAAGTCTACTGGAGTCTATGCCTATGTGTCGCTCAGCAGACGAAGCCAGGCGAAGGCAGGCGTAGCCTCGCATCGCGTCCGCTCTGCCTACGAGTTGACCCCCACGAGGTACCCGAGCACACAGCCAATCAGGAAGGTCAGCAGCCAGTCGCAATCCATTGGTTAGATTCTTGCAAAAAATTATAACTAATATAAATTTTTTTAGAAATCGGAAGTGTGTTTTTTACTGTTTCAAATTTTCTTGAAATTTAAACTAGTTTTTTTTTGATTTTTTTTGAAAGACAGAGAACATGTCTACTTAGCTACGTGGTTAGATTTTCAACGTTGTCCAGGCATCTCCTGGGCCTACTTGTGTTCGGGCCGACCTGGGCAGTAGTTGAAATCTGCTTCCACTCTGTCAAGTCAGTCCAGTCTGTCCAGTCTGGTTGCCATAGACTGTTATTCGAAATTCAAACGTCAGTATCATTTGGTCATTCAGGAGAAACATTTCGTACGAAAATTCAAAATTCGAAGTTGTAGCTTTTTGTAAATATATTTTGGACATCGTTCGGTAGCTTAAAAACGGTCTAAGAATGTCTAACAATTGTGAAATGGGACCTTCCGGCTGTCCCAACGCCTCGTGCAGACCTCCAGCAGTTCCGCGTCCCACGTGCCGGCCACCGCCCACCCTCTTCACCAGACTGAACTGCACGGCCTGCAATCGTCTGTTCTTCTTCTTGATCGGTGGTGGGATAGCCCTTATCGCCAACCAGATGAAGGAGGCGGCAAAGAAGGCCGAGGAGGAGGCCAACAAAGACCCCAAGCAGAAGGAGAAGGAGAGGAAGGAAAAGGAGAAGATGGAGAAGCAGGAAAAGGAAAAGAAGGAAAAAGAGCAGAAGGAGAAAGAGAAGAAGGGTGGAGACAAGAAGCCAGACAAGAAGTAAAAAACTGATGCATTCAACAAATGGTGAGTAGGAAATAAACAAAAGGATATATTCTCTCATTTTACTTGATTATTCCCTCTAAAATCTTCCAGCCACCTCCCATCCCTGAACCTTCGGGGAGTGGCCAGCATAAAACTAGGAAGCGGGACAGTTCAATCTGTCCATCGATTTCAATTCCCGTCGATGTTTCCTTTAAGAGCTGAAGATATGGCGAGCAGGGAACTTAGAAGGATCAGGAAACTGTGAAGGCGGAGGGGATAGCTGGATTTTTTCTCCCATAATTTTAATTTCCTACGATCAGTTCTACTTAAATTTCAGTCCCCATTTCAGATTTTGATTAATAATTATATAATTCAATATATATTTAATATAAAAAAATAAATAAAAAATAAAATAATTTAATTTTTTCATACTTTATTTTAATTTGCAAATTTAAAGCAAACTAGGAATTTGGATGTGTGTAGTACATGAAATTCTGCAGATTTCTTTTCACCCTGGAGTTAGGTTTAGTATAAAACTTTCTTGGTGCTGGTGGCCAAAAATAATGGATCAAAGGCAAGTACGCATCTCTGTAATAATGTCTCGTTCCCCACGGCTACGTCGCGGCTCTTCTGCTTTCCCGCTTTTCTGCTTTCCCGCTTTTCTGCTTTTCTGCTTTTCTGCTTTCACTGTTTGGAGCTGGCATCCACGGTTGAGAGCTAGGGTTACGCCATATGGCGACGACGACGTATGCCCCATCTCCAGTCGAGGGAACTCGTCCATTAGAATTAGAAAGATGTTGGATTTTGGTATTGAGTTGGAGGTCTGAGCATTTCTTTCTCGCCACTCCTTGTCTTCTTACTTGCCCTTCTTGTCATCGTCCTTCTTATTGAGGCTCCGCACAAACAGAACGCCAATCCCCACGCCAGCCAGGAAGAACAGGACACGATTACATTGCGTACAGTTGAGCCTTGTAAGGAGCGTAGGTCTGTAGCAGGCTCTCCTCATTTCCTCCATATCGTCTATCATGATGTATTTAAAAAAAATTTTATTTTTCTTCTATCGGTCGAGTCAGAGGGAATGTTGATTTGTAACTGAAGTTTCAGACTTCACAGGGCTTCCCCCCCTCAGGCGTTCGTTCAAGGCTAAAGTGATTTGAAAATTTGACTCTGAGGCTCCCAAGGTACAAATGTGTAAAACTGGTAGGAAATGAGAGAAACCAAGCAGCCAGGCCAAGACGAATCAACGAATGACAGAAACAAGCCGAAAAATGATAAAAATTTGGAAAATGCAAAAATGAAAAATTACGAAATGAAGAAACTAAAGAAAAGTTACGAAATTGGCAAAAATTTTGAAAATGCTGAACACGTGGCTTTTAGGCAAATTTCTAACGTTTCCCAATTTGGGTGAAAGTGAGTTGCTCATGCGCTGTGCGACAGGATCCCAAGGACCCCAGCGACACAACAGATGAAGGTGGACGACATACCATGGTTGTTTGTAGATCCGATGGTCAGGGAGATTATCATCTAGCTTAGGACAGACTTTCTACTTCTTCTTGTCCTTCTTCGTGGGCACGGGCTCCTCGGCGGGGAACGTCTTTCCATACCAGAGGCCAACAAGGATACCGGCAAAGGTTGCCGAAATGCGCTCACACCACAATATCATTTTTTCCTCCTTTTAATTTTCAATCGAGTTTACTCCAAATTTAATGATTTTCTATTTCGTGTGGAAATATTTTTTATTTTCCGAACTTTGCTGTGCAACCAAAACTAAAAGTAGACTGACTCGTTTTTCGTTTCATCCGAAATCCCAGGCTCACGGCGGCGCCTACTAAGGATCTCAGCTCCCTGGGACCTAAGTATTTTCAAGTTATGTAAGTTTTTAATTCCACTTGCCAAGTTTCCCACAATCCTAGATACCTTTTCTTTGACCGTCAGCCAAATGAGATTTCCCAAAAGTTGGGATCTTTGACCCAAAGCCAGAGCCAAAACCCAAGTGACGGCTCATCGAGGCCTTAAGCCAGGACTTTAATGTACTTAAGTTTATTAAACCGATGCCCGCAGCCTTTTCTTGGGGCTCATTATAATTTTACTTCTTTTGACAATTGGCAAATGTCAAATGCCACACGAAGCCGCACAACTGAACGAATCCTTTGTGCAACACATCACAAAGGTCTCGACAGGGAGCTCGCGAGGAGCAGGAGCAGCAGGAGCAGGACAAATGTAAAGCAACGTTAAATAATGAACAATGAATCAGGGATAAGGACGACTCGACGATTCGAGTACTCTTCCCCAAGGATTGAGGTGGTAAGCCACATCCTTCTCACTTGAGTGGTCACATCTAATCTCTACTCTCTCTCTGTCATTTAATTCAGATTCATTTCGAGAGCTGGCGGTGACTCCTCGCCAGATAGTAGGGTATCCAAGGATCGAATCGAGAACCTTTCCCGCTGCTTGGTGACAAATGTTGGGGGATTTCACAGAACATAAACTCACATGTTTATTCGCGTAGCTCTGAAAAGGATAATGAAAGTCATGTGTCATATCCTAAGGAGAGGTGGGAAGACGCGGCGTAAGGAAAACAAGAAAAAGAAGGCATTTCACTTATTTGAAAGGAGCTCATGGGATCCTTAGAGGCAGAGCAGCGCTGCTCATGTATCTGCTCTGAGGCACACACCAAAGAATAACAATCACTGGTTGTGTGTGTATAAGTGTGTGTACACATATACACAACCGCAGGCATACACACACTTGGCACCGCCTTTGGGGCGTTCAGAGGTAACTCACCTTGGTATCTGCAGCGCAATCTCGTCCAGGCTGTCGGATGGACTCATCGGCGTGCGCTCGAAGAGGCGCGAGGGGGCCAGGGTCAGGTGGCCAGTGGAATCGCTGACACATTTGAAGACCTTGGCGCCCCGCCGCTGGCGCTGCTGCTGACGCTGTTGCTCCGCGCGCTTCTTGCGCTTGTTCTCCTCGGCCCGCTGCAGGTTATGCAATCGAAAGAAGAACATTGACATTCTGCAGCACGTCGACGATGAGTATGGAGATGCGGCGAGTGGCAGGTGGCAGGTGGCAGGTTGCAGGTTGCAGATGGCAAGTGACAAGTGACAAGTGAAAAGCGGAAGCCGGCAAACGGCAAACGGCAGGCGACAGGCGACAGGCGGCAGGCATCAAGCGGGAAATGAATGTTGTGTGTAGCGATGCAGTCGAATCGGTTATTTAACGGTTATCATCCGAATCCATTTCCAATTTCCAAAGTTTTTGATTTTGATGTTGATTTTGATTTTGTATTTGATTTAGATTTAGATTTAGATTAAGTTTTTGTTGTTGTTGTTGTTGTTGTTTTGGTTTGGTTCAAAGTTATTGCCATTTTTGTTGTCGTTGCAGCCGAAATTCCAGAACGAATCAGATTATAATTTAAGCACTATAGTGTGTGTGCGTGTGTGGGTGTGGGTGTGTGTGTGTGTGTGTGTGTGTGTGTGTGTGTGTATTTTTGGGAGCTGCTGTCGACTGACAAAGTCAGAAGTCCATAAACTTACAAAATGCACATGCAAATGCGACAAACTAAGCGAAATCATAAATCGAAACACAAATCAAAATTGGGAACCTGTCCCCAGGCAGAGGCGTCCCGAGGGGGGATCGAGTGTCCCGGAACACATGATGATGTGATATGTTTACATAGGGGAGTGAAAGGGGAAAGGCGGGTCCCATCAAGACGTACGAAACGGGAGTATGGCCCCCGTGGAAACCATTCCACTGACGCCTCTGCCTGAAGGACACATAAAGCAACAAAAACGGTTTCCGGGAGCATCAATCAGATTGAAAAGTGCTACAGAAATTGGAGAGAGAATCAAATAGAAAGAAGCCACGAAGAGAGGATGGGGGACGGAGGATGGAGGAGATGCATTGCTGGGCAACTATTAGTTTCTATCTTCGAATGTGTGTGTGTGTGTGTGTGTGAGCCGGAAATTGGAATGCGAACAATACTTCGGATAAGGACGCTCGCCTTTAAAATGATATCTTTGGCAAGCGGAAATGAATGGAAGGATGTTGCCGGCCAGTTGAATTCCTTTTGCAATTTAAAGCACTTTCCACGCTTTCATTGCTCGGCCACAAAGCAGCTGCCAGCTTTTAGCTGCTAGGAAAATCAATTGGGAAAGCCAAAAAGGAAAATCGCAGGCATTGATTGATTGCGCGTTGATCAATTTGCAATCAGGCGTTAAGTAAAAATATCAACAGCCTTGCTTATCATCATCATCTTCATCATCGTCGTCGTCCTCGTCGTGATTACCATCGCCATCGTCATTAACGGAATCATTGCAATCATTGTAATCATTGTAATCATCATCAGGAACAGGAACAGGAACAGGAACAGCCTTCCGTCCAATTAGACAGAGACAGTAATGCCTCCTAATGACAAACCTCTCAGCACCTAATGAGCTACACGGCTGAGGAGGAGGGAGCAGGAGTGGTTTGTTTGAGGACGGCGGGTGCGGAGGTATGTCAAAAAATTAATGAATCGAAATTTACATAACTTTGCCCAAAGGACATTCTCACGGCGTCCACATCAGTTCTAATTTACCGACTGCGCGGCCTTCAACTTAATTGTTCAACGATTTGCGATGGACACGGCGAAGGGGGCAAAACGGCCGAGAGAAGGGGGGAAAGAGAAGAGAGAGGGAAATGCGGGGAAAGGAAACGAGTTTCTAAGATTCCATCAATTCAAAAATTGAAAGACCAGAAATTTAATCTAAAATCGATGGGGGACTTAAAGGCGCAGGATTCTGCTTCTGCTTCTGCTGATCGCATTGAGGACATCCTGCAGGGTATTTGGTGTTCAAGAAGGACTGAATTTATTGAAAGTTTCACTAATTAAATCTTCTTCCTTCACAGAAGGGACTCTATTACCATCATTAGCAATGTTCTCCTGCCCGTGTGACACCCTCCCCTGCCCCTAAGGGCCATCTTCCCGGGTAATCGATTCAGACACCGAAACTGCAGCAAATCAAAGTGGAACTTGAGTGTTCCGCTTTGCGGCTTTGCAACTTTGTAAATCGAATGGAACCAACACAGGGAACAGGAGCTGTCAAGATGAAAGCCGCTTGGATCCTTGCTACTGTGCTCCTTGGACTAGCATCAAGACCTGTGGAGCTACGTAAGTAAACGACTGAGTCCTGCAAAGTGACACTTCTTTCAATTATTCTTGTCCCTTTAGGTTCATACTTCTCGAGGCTCGCTCACTCTGCAGTCCTTAAACGGAGTTTCATAAGTGACACCAGGAGGATACATCAGCTCCAAGGACATATCAGTGTATATAAAACTGTGCCTGAATAATGAACAGAAGGCAAACGAAACGCTGGCTGAGAGCTGAATAACGGGAGAAGAAACTTCCTTTTTTTGGTCAAGGGAAGAAACCAGAAAGGATACAAAGGCTTACGCGTAGTAGGGGCCCAAAATATTGTCCTCCGATACTTAAAGGAGGAACATCAATGAAAAGCAACTCACATTAAATCCACCAACAACTTAAAGCAGCATCGCCCCTTCGATGTCTAAAATTAGCGGAGCAGCTCGAAGCTTTTGAAAGGAAGACCGCAAAATTGTATCCCGATGCTTCAGAAATTTTTTCACGCCCCCCGCAGCCGCCAATCGCAAGGAATAAAGGAGAACAACAAAAAACAAACATTGGCCACATTCTCATTGGCATCATTGTGGCCCAGCCTAAGCGAACAATGGCCAATGGAAAGAAAGGAGATCGGCCCAATAATCATTACGGCCACAAAAAGTTGGCCAAAAGAAAAGAGTCGCCGGCTTTGTCCTGCGTTGGGTTGAGTGGCATTGCTGGCAGACCGACGCAAGTGCTGACCAGGCGCAGTCCTCGAAGGACAACAGGAAGTATGAGCAGCTGTTGTGGCAGCGGACGAGGGGGCAACAATATAAAGCAAAATGCCGAAATAAACACTTGTCCGAACTCCCAACTGCCAAGCCGCCCCACTGCCACATTGCCCCACTGCCCCACTGCTCAACCGCCTGACCGCCTGACCGCCTCATTCCATCCTTTCACTGACGAAGGGCATATTTTCCAGCTCAACGGAGGCGTTTAGACCGCACTCAATGGGTGTGTGTGTGTGTGTGGGTGTGGGTGTGGGTGTGATTGTGCGTGAACGCGTCCTCATGCCACAAGACATGCTCATTCGATTGTCCTTTGACCGTCGCACTGTGCTCATCACCAGCGTGAGGCGTGCCGTAAAACTGCGCCCTTTCTACCCACGCCCCAAGGACTCTGGTAATAAAAATGTAGACAATTTTACGACGCAGCTCAACATGGACATGGCCACTTTATTTCTTCATTAAAATCAGTATTGATTGCCCCACCCCGGACCAACCACCACCCACCATCCGAGCAGCTGGTACTGCATGAAGAGAGCAAAAAGTCCTTTTGATTTACTCGACACACGCAAGTGCGAAATAAATAAGCGGCCATCATAAATTTTAATCAGGATTCGCATGTTTTCCATGGAATGGCAAATTATTAAAGTTGCGAAAATCAAATGACACACACAACCCACACAGCACCCACACAGCACCCACACAGCACCCACACACACACACACACAACCCACACAACCCACACAGCACCCACACACACACACATATGGCTCAAAATTTCCGTTGTCAATCGCAGTGCAAACGGTCGATTTTAAGGACACCCTGCAATTCACTTAAAGGATATAGGCTAAGGATGAATATAGAATAGATGCTCCTGCGTTCAAGGATGTTCCATAAGGAACACATGGCTGACGTAAGAAATACTGCTGATTACTGAAAGGACGATTTAGCTTCCCTTTGAGTCCGAACTGCACACAGGGTACATGCGAGTCGACTCCTTTCCAAGGGCGTCCTGCTGCCTGCAGTCGTTGCTGATTGAATCTGAATCGGAGGTTTATCCTTTCGTCCTGCTGCAGAACTTCTGGGGTTTCAAATTTTGACTTCTGCTTTGTTCAGCTCTTCACTTTTCATCTAGCTGTGTTTCAATATGTCTGAGTTTGACGTTTCAATGGGTGTCAAGTTTCCAGGACTTTTGTTCCTCCTTCGGATATTGTTTTCACATCAAACGAACTTCATATTCAAATCAAATTCTAATTGCGTTTCTTTACAAATGTCTTTCAGTGTTGGATATTTCCGCAAAGGACTTTAAGGGTACATTAAAGCATTTTTAAACGAATTACCAGCAATCATTTGCGAGCTCCTTAAAGGCGAATCCTTGTTTAAGTCAATTGAGGAAATTCGAGGCATTGTTTTTTTTTTTTATCAAAAGTAAAAAGTTGAGACGCAAAGTTGAACATTGGAATATTTAAACATTTGTCAAGGAGCAACTTTTATTTGAGTGCCTAGAGAAATTTGGAATATTTAAAAATGTCCTTCAATCTTTTTTCATGCTCAAAACTCGAAAGTTTGGAAGGGAAAACTTGAGGCTAATTACGCTACACACATAAGACACGAAGGGAACGCACTTGAGTCCCACAAAGAAACCAGAAGCCCACGATGGTTGGAGCAGGGGGTGGGGAGGGAAGGGGTGGGCGGTAGGAAATGAGTGAAAGAAAAAATAAGGGAAGGACTCAGAATATGGGCGCATATATTTTATAAGAGGCACCAACAATGAGGCAACTGTCGAAGGGACGTCGCTTCGGTTTGACCTAGAGACTGACCAGGAGAAGGACAAAGACGATGATGATGACAAGGATGATGATCACGATGGAATCCGGGCTTCAGGTGGAGGAGGGAGAAACGACAACAATGACTGAATTGTATACACACTTCACTTCCATTGTGTTTGTGCAGCAGGTGTGTGTGTGTGTGTGATTGTGTGTACGGGTGTGCGGGTGTGCGGGTGTGTCACAAGGATTGGCATTTTAATTTGATTTCGCATTGATAGAGAAACTTGTGACATTTTACACTGTCCATGCGGGTTGAGTAATGCGTGCGAATTGCTGTCCAAACAAAAATGAGAAGTGCAGCTGGGAAATCGGGGGAAACAATGGGCAAAATTGGGGCCAAGGGAGTGCGGGGAGAACGAAACTTACTTGAGACAAGCAACCAACAAATTTGTAGTTGTTAATAGTTAAATCATTGTTATTATTATTATTATTATTATTATTGTTGTTGTTGTTGTTGTTGTTGCAACTTTTGTTATTGTTATTGTTTAAATTGTCACAGTCGCGATGGAGGCTCATATTGCGAGTGGGAGGGAGGGGAGAGTGAGAGACACAGGGAGAAGGCACACACACAGATACAAAGAAAGACAGAGAGAGAGAGAGAGAGAGAGAGAGAGAGAGAGAGGGGAGAGAGAGACGCAGGGACACAACACAGAACAACACTTAACTAGTCCGGGCAGTAGTTAGTACAAGTCTTAGTTGGCGCTCCCAAAAATGTCGAGTGAGTCGATTGACTTTTGTTTGCTTTGTGTGTTTTACCTGAGGCTTAGGTTTAAAGCTAAATGCGGTTTGGAAATTCAATTCAGGATCTGGAATCTGCTTCCTTGTGGAGAGTGGAGAGTGAAGGGTGGTGAGTGGAGAGTTGTGTTTATGCCACAGTCTAGACGTTGCACGTTCAGTTGAATTTGTGAAATTAATTTATATATATTTTTTTATGGTATTTTTAGTTTTTAGTTTTTAATTTCGTTTTCGTTTCTGTTTTAGTTTCTGTTATTTACACTAATCCTTGGACAATTGACAGGATATGCGAGCTTAGCTGTTGCTAATTGCATTAGCTATGCCTTTGACTTAAACACTAATTAAAGCTTTCACCAAACTGTGTACCATCCCGTGTGGTCATATGTACACTTAAACGTTTAACTAACTTTAGTTTACTCAACGTAGATCAAAAGTACAGTAAGTACAGTAAGTACAGTAAATACACGATATATATATATATATAGTTCACATTCTTGTTGTTGCAGCCGCAGCTTTGGAGATTCTCTATTGGAAAATTGGCTTGGTTATCCTTGACGTAGTTTCTACTTTTTCTATTTATTTTCTAATTTGTATTTTTTAGGGATTTTTATTTGTTGGTCCGCAGTTTTAAGTTGAAGCACACGAATTTTATACTTATTTACAGATTAGTTAAAACTAATTAGTTACTTTATTTATTTATTAAAATTTAATATTTAATATTTAATATTTATATTCATATTTTTGTTTTTGTTTTTGTTTTTTTTCTTTACACAGCGCGTAGAAGTGTTTCATTTGGTCGTTTGGGTTTTATCTCCTGCGATTAAAGCTGTTGATTTGGACCGTCGATTGGTTTGTTTTAAAAATTCATTAGATGCTTGCTTGGTCCTGGAAGTAATTTTGAGAGTTGCACATTATCTGCCACTGCGAGTCGAGTTTGCAGCGCGACTGAAATCCACTCAGAGCCGAAGTTCAACATTTCATTTCCGCATTTCCGCATTTTCCGCATGTACCCAAAAACAAAAGACAAACATTTTCCCTGAAATTTCCCGAGGAACACCCATTTTCCGAATAAAGGATCCGCCCATCAAACTAGCGTCTTCCTTGAAAGGAATAAATGCACTGTAGCAGCCGCAATTTCTCCATCTGAAGTGCGTGCTGCGCCCTCCACTTGCCGCGTCTGGCCGCCATTTTGTTGCCTGCTGCCATGCAAAATGGCGGCCACTTGAGTAACGGCAATGTTGGTCAACTCAAACTTACTCAATGGCGAATGGCGAATGGCGAATGGCGCACAGTCTCTGCGAGCCATAAAAATGACTTAATTAGCCCAACGAGAGGCCAACTGGTAAAATAATCCTTAAAGCTCGAGGAAAAAATAAAATTTCTCACAGCACTTGAAAATTACATGTGCTTAAAGTCAATGCGAGGAGGGAAGCCCTAGAGGAGGTTAGCCATTCGAAGGAATTTTCAGTTGATTTAGGGATTTATTGATTGAATTAAAATAAGGACTAAAATGAACACTCGAGCTGACAAAGGATATTAATGAGAGACACTCAATTTTCAGTTAAAAGTTTCCTATTATCGAGTAAATTGTTTTTCCAAAGTCACCGCAAGAAAACTGTCCGCTCCTTGCTTTGCGGTCAACATTTCAAGGACTAAGAAGCTTAAATTATAATCGACAACTGACACTTGGCTAATTACGAGAGAGCCGACAAATTGATCACTTTTAAATGCCCCAAATTGGAGGAAATAAATGTACAAGCAATCGATTCCGAGGCGAGCGAGACTTATCCATAAATAGGATTGCCTCAGGTCAGAGGGAAATCGATATACAAAGGCAGCCACTCACACACACACACACACCCATCGATGGGTGGGCAAAGGTGTTGCGCGGGTTGGAGGAGGGGGTGGAACACATATCATATATGCGCCGTGCGACCCGCCACGTGGCTTCAGGCGTGTTGGGAAAATGCAAACGGGAAAACTGCAGCTGGACAAAGTTTCCTTCTCCTGACTGGCAGCAGTCAAGCCCGGAAGTTTATTATACTACACAGTTGACATGATGTGGCAGCCACTGCGTGGCACGAGCGGAGAGAGAGGAAGAGAGAGAGGCGCGGACGCACAATAGACCTGAACTTGGCTCTGGCTTTGGGCAACTCTGACAGTGTTTGTCATCACAGTCTTTGGGAAGCTGGGGCACGTTGCACGTGGCCACATTCAATGTTGAAGCACGAAGAATGTTGCACGTTAAGTTGCAACCATTACTTCAGTGACTCCCGTTTCCACCCGCTACACCCGTTCCTCCCGTTGCTCCCGTTTCTCGTCACCCGTAACACGTCAGTTGCCACATCCGCTGCCTGTGACAAAACGCGACATTCACAAAATTGAATCTACGACCTCGGAAAACACAAGCCCGGCAGATGCTTTGACGGATATAGGAAAACTTTCAGGTTGCATTTCCCGATGTCCACCAACAGTTGAGCTTTGAGCAACGCTGCAGATGAAGATTGACGTTCTGCGACATATCCTTCTTCCCATCCTGACGAGATTCCAAAGCTTCTACAATTTTTTCCCCCTGAAATTTTCAGGTTACTTGGATGGAATTTTGCTTCGAATAGTTTGAAGGATATGTGGAAACATTCTCTAAGTTCGCGACATTTCTGGGACACCCCTACATGGAGAGCGGGTACAGGGTATATCCCCGGACAGCTGACTGCTTGTCCAATATTTGGCATTTGGCATTTGGTTTGAGGTTTTTGGGTTTCGCTTTTGGTTCCGACTTTCGATTCGCTTTTGGACTGCCTCTGCACAAAAAGCTCTCAATTCAAGTTTAAAGTAACAACAAATCGGATGAAAGGGAGATGATGAAGAGGCGGAAGAAGCAGCAGCAGCAGCAGAAAGGAGTCGAGGATGCGGTCAACCAGCCACAAGGGACACAAGGGACAAGCAATGAAAATCACTTCAATTTATACTTCGATTCGGTTTGCAGCAGACAAACGTTTGTTCCTCTGGCTCTCAGGGCTTTTCCGAGCTGGCAAAATGTTCCATATTTGTCACACTCAAAAGTCACAAAACAGTTTTCCCAACCCACCTACACACACACGCACCCACACACACACGCAAACACACACAGAACTATAAGCATGAAAATCTAACACATTTTGCTTGTCGTGCACAAAAATTACTTAAACTTATAAGAGGTTTGCTTATGTGTGTGTGTGTGTGTGTGTGTGTGTGTGTGTGTGTGTAATAAACTGTTAATGAAGCGAGAGAAAGTTGTTGTCGGGGCCACCAATTTGGAATTTTTTGAGGCTTGTGTCAAAATTTACCTACGGAATTGGCCAACGAAGCGGCGCTAATTGGATTAGGTGACTGGAAAACTTGGACGAGACATTGATCAAAGGACGAAGGATGAAGGAGGGCCGTTCGACAGTACGTAGTGCGAAAATGTGGCCCATATGGGTGGCAGGACGGTGTGTCCCTTTAAACTTTTAAAGATTAAATAAATAGCAACGATTGCCAGGATTTGGAAACGCTGAAAAGTTAAGCCTCGGCTCTCGGAAAGCAGGACAAATAAGGATGGGAATTAAATTGTATTGAATGGATTGCAAGGACTTTCAAATGTCAGCAGTGACTGTGGAAAATTGTGGAAACAAGGGAACAAAGGAGAAGAGAAAACATTGAAATAAATGAAACTGACAACGAAAAAGGGAGAAGGGCAGAGAGAGAAGGAGAGAGGGGGGAAAAGAACGAAATGAAATGAGAGATGATGGGCAAGAGGGAATAGGGAAAAGGGGGGATAGAGAAAAAGCAAATAAACCAATTGAAAAACGCATTAGAGGGATTTGAATGATAAAATCTGAGTGGAGGGGAGGAAACTTTCAAATTAGAACCATGCAAGGCGGCAGTGGGCGGGGTAGGGGGTGGGCTGCACATCACAGATTAGTTTGAAGTTAAAGAGAGTTCGGGCGGAACATTTGAAAATGAGTGAAAACTGAGATGGAGCAGAGGTTAATCAAATATTGGTAGTCGGAAGCTCGGAACCAGTTCCGAATTTCCACTGGTCACTGGTTCGACACCTAATCACAAGTTCGTAGCCTGGAATAGCCAGGAAGGTTGCTTCTTCTGTCGTGTCCCTCAGACTGTAACCAAGAACCAGCTGTGAACTAGTTCCCGCCTCTGCAACTAGAACTTTGTCTACTCGACAGTCATTAGCATTGCCGCTGCCTCAGCAATATCTGCTTACTTCACACATTCCCACACACACTCACACACAGTCACACACACACACACAGACACAACCACTGCTCGAAGGAAACTTTTTACGGGGCACACACAAAGTTCCGTGCATTACGCATGCGTCACGTTGCGGCACTCGAAACACAATTTACTTGCCACTTAGCCACTTGAAGCGAGCAGAGTGCCAGCTCGGAGAAAGTTGGCCAAGTTATGGGAATACTCATGGAATCGATAGCTTCCGTTAGTAGAATATTAATTAAAGTTTCTAATGAATTTACATGATGAAATGTGCTAAGCACAAAGTTTCAACAGCTCCCAACTTTGTGCAATATCCAGTTCTTTATGTTCTTTAAACATTTATGACACCCCTCCTCCTCCCACCCATCTCCCACCTCTCTCTCCCTGCAACGCACAATCAACCCTTACCCAATGGCCATCCCCCCCTCCCTCTGGATGGCCGGCATCAAAGTAACCAAGTTTTGGCCCAGCCAAAAAGCCAAGTTCTCAAATGGCCCGGCACTTGGAAAACTATGTAGCTTAGCAGGACGCTTGGTAATTACATAATGTGCGGCACGAGCAACATGTGTGCCACGCAATTATGTGGCCACCACCGAATCTGGCGATATTGAAGCCCCGCAGCGGGGGCCTCAATCAATAAACTATGGACGCAGGTTGACGCTTTGAGTTAATGTCTTCAATTATGTAGCAAATGGAGAGCAGAAGCAACGCAGAGCAACGGCAACAACAACGGCTGCAGCAGCAACGGCAACTGAGTGTTGAAAGGGTTTACTGCCTCATTTTGGGGCAATGGGCGGATCCAGTTACAAAGCCTGGCATTTGGGTATTGTTGCTGCTGCAGCTGGCATCGCATTGTTGCAGGAAAAACGACGCCTTAATTACATGAACGCCGTCCCTCAAAGCGCTAAGCTCCTAAGCTCCACTCCCTACCCGCTACCCTCTACCAGACCATCCCTCTACCCGTGGCCAGTACCCATAGCCACCTTGCCATTATTCGGACTGCAGAGCAGCAATTAAAGTAAGTGGCACCATTTTCATTTTGCAACGCGTTGTTGCCACTCGGTTTGGACCAACACACCAACAAACCTGTGCCCCAACTTTCAGTTCTGCATTTTTCCTCCCAACTGATGGACTGTCCTGCCCTGCCCTGCCCTGTCCGTCGTCCACTTGCCCCCTGACGACCTTTCTGCATATTTCTCATAATTTTCATGCTTCAACTAATGCGTGAATGTGAGTGTGTGTGTGTGTGTGCGTGTCCTCTGCAAATGTCATGGGGCACCCGCAGCAGCAACTCTCGTCATGATTAATGAACGTATCTTGCGGCTCCTCGGGTATTGTAATTTGTAGCCAGAGCTTCCATCGAATTTAGTTAAACGAATCGCGCAGAAGGCGATTTGTTTGCGGGGCACATTACGTGCAGACGCATCGATCAAAGGATCTTAAAATAAAAATGAGGTACTCAACTGTAAATTAGAAAACTCGCAGCCAGCCAACCGTTCAAGGAAGCAGAGCACAACAGGAGACAGAAAGCTGCCAGAAAGTGAAGAGAGAAAGGGGGAAGGAATATAAAACAGGAGACAGCACAAAGGGAAGAAAGAGAGAGATTGGGAAGGAGCGAAGAGGCAAGTAAAAGCCAAGTCACGAGTCAAGACAAAGTCAACTGAGTTTTTCAAAGCTCTTTTCATATGGTAAATCGTTTGAATACCAAACGATTTGGTTTTTATATTATTCTAAGAATTTCAGTTCTTTAAACTGCGTACTATCAGGTAGCGCACACACTTGCACACACACTCACACTCACACTCACCCACACACAGTCGTTTGGGTATCGAAGCAGTCGCTACATTGCTTGTAGGGCGAGCGAATCGATTTAATCCTTTCGTTTGGCACCCATGACTGCCATTTTGAACGTAGACCGGAAATTGAAACTCCATTGGAATATCAACGAGTACGAACAAGAAGAAAAGGGAACAAGAAATAGAAAGAGAAAGAGAAAGGCAGAGCGAGAAGGGCAGAGGCGGATGGAGGAGCAGTGCGTTCTGCTCACCGTGCAGCTTCGGCGATTAGCAAACAAGAAGCCGAGCAACCAAATGCCTGACTGGGATTTGGTTGCTTCAGGGGGAGCATCGCATAAAAACGCAGTGCGTGACGCGTGAGAAGGGGGAGAAGTGGGGGAATGGGGGCAGTGGAGGACTCGGAACGACACTGCAACAATCTAAAAAGTGGCTCCTGCTGCAACTGGGAAATGGAATAACAGTAAAATGGTAAAACGAGCAGCAATCGTAACGCTCCCTCTCCCTCTCCCCTCTCCCCTATCCCTACCCCTTCCCCATCCTCTTCCCCTTTCCCTTCAGGTACTCTGATACGTGCCACACTGAGAGTGCCAGATGAAGATATCTGCAGGTACCCAGCAGCTCAGTACGGCTGGGAGGGAGGGATGTGAAGGGAGAAGCGAGGCAGGGAGGTAATGAAGTTATGAGACGATTTCCATTGATTTATTTCGAAGGTATTTCGCAAGGGTAGGGCGGGGGTAGCGGCAGAGGGGGGGAACAGAAGTTGCAATGAAGTTAAACAGAATTCAAAGTGTTCGCATTGCACCAAAAGGAAGATTCACCAATTAAGTGCACGACGAGAACGCGAATACCAAAGGGAATGCCAGCGCTGCAAAGTAGGCAACACTTTCCGAAAGCCAGGGACGTGAGGCGTGAGGGTTTAAACGCGGAATAACGGATAAGGACTTGAGAGAGGTCAGAGGAGTGGAGCACTAGGAGTTTGTTGGAATCCTCAAGAAGTTTGTTCCGCTCACGGCTCGGGGTACTTACAGAAATTAAACACACTTAGTGTGTCTAAAGCACGCACACACCCAGAGGCACACACATGCGGCATGTGCAGTTGATGCAGATGCTGAAGCTGAAGCTGAAGCTGATGCACACACACTTACGTATGCAAACACTTAAGTTGAAGTCATCTGCCGTCGACTGCCATCACCTGCCGTCACCTGAGAGCACCGCACAAGTAACTGACTAACAACCGAACACTTTCATGAAAGCTAATGTCCTGGCTGCAGTCTACCAGATGCAGTTGAGGTGATGGCCCCTGCCTAACGGGCGGTGAGCGGTGGGTGGTGGATGGGAAGGAAGGAATGCATCCCAACGAGTTTGCTACGGCCAACATGCACCTGCAACAACATGTAGCCTGCAGCCTGTCCAGGATTTTATGGCTGATTTGCCCCCAGGTGCCATCTAAACGCGTTTGCCACGCTTCAGCGGGCATGTGCATTACGCATACGCCGCGTCTCCCATTTCAATGCACGCCCTCATTCAAAGGTCAGGGAGCACTCAGCGTACGACACAGGGCACTCGACACACGACACACGAAACTCACACATGCAAACGCACCAACACACTGGAACACACACGCACACACACACACACGCAGCAGTCATCAAATATTTATAAATTTATTACCAAGTTTCAAGTTTTAAATGAAAGCAAACATTTCAAATGCCGCACTTGGTTGCAATTTCAAATTTGAGTCCCTTGGGAAGGAGACCGCAGAACCGCAGAAAAAGCCGAGCAGCAAAAACCAAAACAACAGCCAGACCCACACACACACACACACACACACACACGACCCATTTACACTATTTAACAGGGTATTACAACTTTTTGGACTGTCAAAGGTTGGAAAAGGTAAAAGTTGCGAAAATGGAAAATTGAGCCCAAAGCAGGGGAAAATAAAGAAAATTTCTTAAAGCCCATTCCCCAGAGAAATACAAGGATACAAGGAAAGGATGTTTGAGAGGAAAATATTTAAAAAGAAAAAAAATATCTTGAAGAAAATGAAGAGCATCTTCCATAAAAGATAAACGATCGAAGGACATTTATATGAAGGATATGGACAGAGCGAAAAATAAAGTTAGCCAAAGAGGAGGAAGGGGGGTAAAGGAAACACACACAAAGATCCTGTCAATGAGTGGCTTTTAAGGAACTGATTGAGAGTGGCTGAGACCCAGGGCCTGGAGTCTCAGGAATAGATTTATTCCCGAAAATAAACAAAGGATTACCCATTGTCGAAAATATTTGCTTAAGCATTCATCCTTCGAGGCAACGCAGGAGTGAAATTTATTCAATAGAGCGTCGAACGCCCAGCCTAGAAATGAGGACTGTTTTTTCGTAAATTTTCCATTTGATGTTCCATTTGCATTTGCCCCAGAGGCAAATAAAAAGGCCGCGCAGGAAAATAAAATATGCAAGGAAGCAAAGAGTAAAGTGCAGGGAGGAAGGAGCAGATTTTATTAATGAAAATATTTCAATATTTCTGGGCAGCCACGCCCCTACGACATACGCCCCAAAAATATACAAGCACATGCATAAATTCAATCAGAGTTGTGCCAAGAAAAAAGGGAAAACGCCCAGCGGAAAATATGCCAAGAAAATTGAATCTCAGAGGCCCGAAATGTCAGCCGCATATCGTTTATAATAAATTCAATTTATTAGCAACTCGACAGGACAGGCAGGACGGGCAGAACCAGCAGGACCTGCACGACTGACAGCACCGACGAGTCCACAGCCTCCTGGCCAGACTGCGGCCCGCCTCCCTTCCCCAGTCCCTAATTTTCCCGACTCGAGGCCCGCAATACGTGAAATGGAAAACACAATTAATATTAATTTTATGTTCTTCTTCTTCTTATTCTTCTTCTTCTTACTCTTCTGCTTCTTCTTCTTGTTTTGAGCATTTAATGCAAAAGTTTTATCTGCACGTCGAGTGGCCAATTAATTGACACTTGAAAGCCCCCACATGCCCCTCCTCAAAGGAGCAGGAAACTTTCCATTTGGTATATTTATATTTATTTGCTCGCCTCTCACCAGCGACCAGCGAGTGTCCTTGGAAACTAAAACCGAACTCCGAACACGTCAAGTCCGCACCTCCCTCTCTTATTGATGGCCTTTCATATAGATCGGCATCAATCAAGGGAGCAATCAGAGAGTGACGCTTTATAGTAAATTGTACTTCCATCTGTACTCAGACGGACGGCTTTTAGCTGTGACTTTCGTCGGACGGACGGAGTTCATTTCCGCCGGTTTATTGGCAAGCGTATCGAAACTTCTCACTTGGAGGCACAGCAAGGAAGCAAGGAAGTGCCTATAAAATCGGAGGGGGGGCCAAAGTGGAAGATTGAAATATCGCTAAAGTTTGACTTGACTTTCACTTCACTTTAGTTTTCACTTCGGCCAAACTTATTTTATGGCACTTTTCCAGATAAAAATGCATAATCGATGCTTGGAGTTTTCCCAGGACGACTTCCAGCTTAGCTCATAATTTCAAAGGGGATTCATATTTTTAGTGCCTTCGACTTTAAAGGGCGAAAGGAGGAGCGCAATAAAATTCAGGCTTGACGTTGGAAAACTCAATAAAGCTTGAGCACTTAGAGCCTCGTTCAAGGTGCAAGGATTCAAGGATTCAAGGATTCTTTTCCATACAGAGTCTTATTACCCCTGCCCTTTTCACGCCCCGATCCTTTAATGAGTTACACATTTTAATGCCAATTAATCGCTTTAATTACCGAATTACACATCCTTTGTGGGTGGATGGGAGGTCCTGCACTCCCCCTCGTAAGCCGCTTAATTTATTATGGGGAAAACACACATTATCAGAAATGAAACCATCTGGAAAGGTGGCCAAAGACTCAAAGACTTGGCTCAAATGCTGAGCAACATGTTGACACTGGCGGAGGCCAAGAAACTGGGCCAAGTAATTCCTCGCAGGCGGCACACACTCTCACACTTACACACACACACATTGACAGAGCTCTCGCGAGGCCTCTGAAGTGTGGCACTTGTCTTCGGGGAGCATGTCAACAGTTTTTCACAGTCAAGAAGAATAAAACACAATTAATTTTGGAAAATTATGCAAGAATAATTACCACCTAAGCTTGACACGAGAATCGAGAGATGAAGCGATGGGAGGGAGGGGGAGGCGACCAAAAAAAGAGGGACTGTGATGAGGCAATGGGGAAATGGAGAAAATGGAAAACTTTCTGCGCCCCAACATTTTTGAGTTACGAGTATTTTTGCAGGCGTGCGAACAAAATTCATAAAACTAATTCAATTTCCTGCTGAATAAAAATTATGCGCCTAAATTATGCATGCAAACGTTGCCTCAGCTCAACTCCTGCGGATCCTGGAACATCTCCATCTACATCTCCATGATAAACAACACACACACACACACATCGTACACACATAATATTCACACACATCTGCATATCGCACACATTCAAAGGCTGCTCCCAGGCTCTACTCCGAGTCGTTGAGCTTACGTAACAAGCATCAAGGACCTACACCCAGAAAAAAACTACCAGGAAGAGCTCTTTAAAGGTTATTATCCTGCCAGACGTACTATGCATGAAACTCTTATGAAATATTCAGAGTGCAAGGATCACGTTCCCATAAGAACTTATTTGGCATCTCAAGGGCAACGCTTGATAGAAATGAAAACTTAAAATGTTAAAAGGAAAATGTCAACAGACGATTGGAAAAGCTGGGAAATTACCAAAGTTCGTCTGTGGGACGCAATTAGTCAAATTTCCCTGCGAAGAGGACCTTTCCTTTCCCAGGGTATGCGCACCTTCATCGACACGTGTTCGGGAAACATTGGGCAAACTTTGTTGCCCAATGTTAGACGACAATAGTGAAAGGTTGAAGAATGAGGATAAGTTAGGGAGAGAGAGAGAGAGAGAGAGAGAGAGAGGGGGGGGACAAGAGAGCAACAGAGAAAACGAGGGACGAAAGGGGGAGGCAAACGCAGGCAGCTTGCAGTATTTGTTGCTACACGAGTTGCCAATGAGTTGGGCATTTTATTGTTTGGCTTAGAGCAACAGGCTGTCCCTCACACACACACACACACACACACACACACACACACACACGCTTACGCACACTTACAAATAGAAGGAAACTTGTTTTATTAGCACACGAGCAGGACAAGCAAAATGAATTACCTAGCGGTGGGCAAAGGAAATGCGTTTCCTCGCATGGGGCACGAGGCACGGGGCACGACGCACAAAGCCAACAGCTTTCATTATGAACTTGTTGGGGCAGGCGGCCACCCACTTTGCGTATGTGTGTGTGTGTGTGTGTGTGTGTGTGTGTGTCTGTGCGTGTCTGTGTGTGGGTGTTAGTGGCAATATCGACAGCTGCTGTTTTCTTTATCAACATTGTCGAACCGCGCTGTTTGCTTAGCAAATGCCAAAAGACAACAAAAACAAACACAACAACAGCAACAACAACAACAAGGACATTGTATTCATTGTCCGTTGGCTTGAGTTGATTGTCTGCTTACTTTTATCATCGATTTCGTGTTTGGTGTCGTTGCGGAAATAATCGAGAAAAGTTTTTAATCAACATAACACCCGCAACCCACACACACACACACACACACACACAGCTACAACCCTTCGCCCACACTCTCACACAAGCAGGCCAATGCTTTTAACTGTTGCCTGCCACCGCATCCCCCCGCAGACAGCCGGGAGCAACAACAAGGACATAAGCATTACATTCATTAAACTTCCACCGCAACGGGAAGGACGCGTCGGCAGTTTTCCAGTCTGTGCCCTCGGATTATTGCACTAACGTGTGGGAGGGGGGGGAAGTAGTTGCCGATGGATCAGAGGGAGGGGGGAGGAAGGGCGGTCTCAATGCAAATTGGTAAAATTAATTATTAAATTACATGAAAAAGGCATTTGAGGTTTTCTTATGCAAATTTCGAATTGTTTATGTTGTTTGCGGTGTTAAAGTGTGTGTACGTGTCAGTGTGTGTGTGTGTGTGTGTGTGTGTGTGTGGGTGTGTGTAGACGCAGCTGGTGTACAATGTGTAAATTTTCGATTCGAAAGTTAATTACAAATTAAGGCTTCCCAAATTGAGAAACAAACACAGCATCGGCATCCGAAGGACCCAAGGCAGCGCCGCGTCAGGCTCCTCCGCCCGAAGGTAGCCAATGAGATGTTAGTAACTTATTGCGTATACGCCATGTGACGCTGAAAGCCTTGTAGTTGAGACCGTAAAATATGTAAAGCATAAATAATTAACCAAATTTTTCTGTTTCGTATATTGAAACTCATTAGTTACACTCGCAGAGTCCTTGCGGAGAATCAAACAAGCAACCGACGCCTCGCTGAGGTCGCCACATCCTCGAGGAGGGAGGGGCCAAAAGTTGTTAACAACTAAATGGGAGGCCTCGACTTGAAGTGCAAAAGCTGATCGAATTTTTCAACCTTTATGAAAATTTCGCAATCGCCAGTGAAGCTCTTGAACGTCAATTAAACGCCAGGACCTCCCTCCCCTCCCCCACCCCCTGGAAGGCGACCAATATACGCCGTCACGCATAAATTATGCAGGCGCTGCTGATGCGCATATCGATGGCATTTTAAATTGAAGTGTGTGTGTGAAGTACGCCAGTGGGCGGGGCAGCACGAAGGCGTGGCGCTGCCTCTCCATGAGGCCTGCCACAGGATGCTTTTATGTCGAAAAGCGGGTGAAATTTAATTAAATCAATGTGTTGTTGATTTAATTGAATGCCGGCAAGGAGCGCCAAGCGGCGTTCACGAGGAAGCAGCGACGCAGGATCATCGGCCACGCACAGGACGCAATTTGCATGGAAATGCACTACGCATTCAACATTCTAGCAGCGGCGCAGGAAGTCTTCTTTAAAACCAAATAAAAGGATATCCAATCCAATACTTGTGAATCCTTGAAGACTTGAGCAAACGAAGGATTTTCAGTTATCGTTCTTGGACTGAGTAATCGATAAATTTACCAGAAATAAGTGACATCTGAGTACCCAAAACTACTACTTAGTTAATCCCTAGGCACAGGTGAAGCCTAAGCAAGCGAAGTCCTTGAATGCAGACTGTGGATAATCGATACTCATCTATAAATAGCAGGAGCAGTGAGAAAGGTGAAAGGTTCTTATCGATAACATTACATTTGCTATCGATTGATGTGCACACTCCTCATATTAACTGCGAGTCACTTCAAATTGATGGATGACTTTATTGAAACTCATTAAAGTATTTACAAGTGCGAGTATATCTTATCGGAGGTATCGATAGTTTTGACCTCGCTTGACAGTTACGTGACGTAACGCACAAACAGCTGCCATTGGTGGAATCGATGGACGCATCGACGGACTCGCTGGCTGTCAGCTCATCACAGTTGCTGGTCCTGCTTTTTTATGTGGTCTTTCACAGCCGAGTGGACAGTGGGACGGACCGAAGGACAGAATAAGGGACAAACAAACAGACAGGCAGACAGGCAGACAGGCAGACAGACAGAAGAGACAAACAGACAGTCAAATGGGCAGACTGTTAAATGGGGAGCAGGCAGGACAGACAGACAGACACACAGAAGAGACAAACAGGCAGGCGAACAGACAGACAGACAGAAAAGACAAGCAGACGGACAGACAGACAGACAGGCAGGCTGGCAGATAGTCAGACAGAAAAGGCAAGCAGACCGACAGACAGACAGACAGGCAGATAGTCAGACAGACAGTCAACAATTGCAGTTGGCGGTTCGCTGGGCCCTCTGGCTGCCTGTCAATCAGTTCTGTCACAGCGTTTGTCATGCACTTAGCCAAGTTTGCGACCCAATGCCGCGTTGTCTTAGCCCAGTTACTGGGCCAGAGGTTCGGGTGTTAAATATTTACGATTTCCGATTGAGTCCGGACTGCAGTCTCATATATGTACGAGTATATAGAAAATGTGTGCAAGCGTTTCAGGACAAATTCAATTTCTTACATCCTCGCTGGATCCTCTCGACAAGTGACTGCGCCCAGGCTCGCAGCACTAAGGAGCCTGTCGAAAGTTGCTCGGAATTACATTTTATCTGATAAATTGATAAACGACGTCGGCGAAAAATTAATAATGGAAGCCCCAAGCCCAAGTGAGTGGCAGGACTGAGTGGCAGGATGGGTGGGGGCTGAAATTGTGTCGGCAATGGTATTATTCCTTTTATAAGACGAGACTTTGGATGTCTGCTGCTGCCATTGCCACTGCCACTGGCACTGCCACTGCCACTGCTGCTCTTGCCTCATTCTGTTGCACAAATCCCACTTGCAGGCATTTTATTGAAACTGCAATCGCTTTTTGCCCTGTTAAGTCTTAATATTCAACTTTGACTTGCGCTCCTTCTTCCTTCTATTTGTTCTTGCAAGGCAAATATTTGGGCGGAAGCTGAACTTTTTACACTCACATTAGCACACACCCACATCCACACACTCACACACACATACACATGCGGCTGCTTAAGCAATCTTGCGGCGCTTTTCACACTCTCGAGAAGAAGACTCTGGCTGCCAAGTGAATTGCTGCTTTTCCATGTTCTTTTACTTAGGACTGTGAGTTTTCCAGCTATTTAGGAAGCACATTTCCCCATTTTTCCCATTTTCCACATTTTACACATTTTACATGGAGTGAAGATCTGGCTAAAATAGTTGCCAACAGCGCTTGGCTTTAATGCGGTCAAGTGTCCTTGCCAACGGACTAGATAAGTTTATTAATGTCTGTGGTTTTAGCCGCAAATTTTGACTAGCAATTACCGCAAAATGTATGCGAACACTTGATTTGGCAGTTGCTGCTGGACATACTTTTTGCGGTCACTGTTAATTAAATTATGCATTTATCGTCGAACAGCGGACGGCCGACTCAAATGGAGCGCAGAAATGGCAAATGTTGCAAATAAATTGCCCCAATTATATGCAGCTTTTAATGGTTGGATATGTGCACAGAGAATCGGCCAGAGATTTATTATAACGGTATTTCTATATATAATAAAGCGGTATTTGGTTTAATATTTCACCCGAAGCGACCGGAGAAGAAGTGGCCAGCTCATCCGCCCCTTGGCACGCCCCTTCGCCCGCTTCTTATTACGGACTCTCTCGAAATGCAATATCAATTAAAATTTGTATAATTTTCTCTGCTGGTAATTAAGGGGCTTTTAGCCGAATCAAATCCCCTTGCTAATCACTTTAGTCACAAAAGAGAAATTCTGTTTGGCATGCAAGTCCGCAATTTGACGCTGAACCCAACACAAAGCACTCGCACACACACACACACACACACACACACACACAGACACACAAGCCTATACGCACACCACATCACAAATGAAGCATTGATTTGGCGCAGACCAATCAGAATACATTTCCATAGCACACACCCATCCACTCACTCACACACTCACACTCACACACACACACACACATACTCAATGGCAATCAACATATGCAAACAGCCTGACAAATGATCGAAAAAAAGGAAACTCAAATGCGAAATGTGTGCGCAGAGCCGAATAAATTATTCAGCTTTAAAGTAAGATGACGGGCGACCTACAAGGATCTACATTTTTTAATATTAATATTAATTGCAATGTTTTTTTTTTTTTTAAATTCAATTTATTGATAAAGGGCAAATGGCAAATGGCAAATGGCGAATGGCAAATGGCGAATGATAAAAGGCAGCGATGCGAAATCAACTGCGAAATGAATTTTCAGGTGTAGAAATACCAGCATAAAGGGATTTGCATTTAAGGCTTTAGCCACGCCCACAGAATTCCGATGGATTAGTTTTCGGAATGCGGTGGGAGTCACAATGAATGTGTGTGTGAAATATGAAGCCGCTTCTGTAACATTTACGAAACCCGAAAACTGGCAGTGTACTTAATTTCATAAGGAATATGACGCATACGACCCGTAAGCCGGTATCCACATGTGTGCGCGGCTATATGCGTGTGTTTTTCCGTTTGATTGTATGTGTGTATGTATACGTGTATGCTGAGCAGCCATGCATGATTATACATAACGAGCATAGCTGTGACGGGGTGTGCCGAAGTGTGTGTTTATCTCGAAGGGTGGGGGGTGGGGGTTGGGCGCCGGCGTTTGAACAGTTTTTGTTACCTGACGTCAATCGATTGATTTGGCCAAAGTCCCCAACGCCGAGGTTTCCATTTCCTCTTTCCCCTCCTCTTTCTCGCATGCCACTCCCCCTTCGATTGGTTACCGTTGTTACAGCTTGTCTTGCGCTGCCCCACACACCACACCACACACACACACACACACACACACACTCGCCCAGCCCACAACAGTTTCTAATTGCGTTGCCCGCTGAGACACGTTAAGTCTCATCAATATCGAATGCCGCCTTTGATTAATTATGCAATAATCAAGTACCTTTACGAACCAAGAACCAAGTACCGAGTACCATGTCCTTGTCGGACGTGTGCTTGAACGTCCTGAAATGCCAAAGCCTTTAAAGGACCCCAAGTATTGCTAGCATGTGCTTGACATGTGCTCAGCTGTCACTATGTTATTTCCATTCCCGATCCCCTTGATTAATGCTCCGAGTATCTGTCCGAGTCAATTATTGCGTACAAACATTAGCCGGGCCAGAACTACGCAGGATCTGCGCCTCCCCCCCTTCCATTCCGCCCACACATCCCCTCGTATGTCATTTGGCCCTTTTATGGCTTTTATGGGCAGCGATAACGTTTTATTGTCCCTGCCAGATGAAAATTTAATAGCTGCAGCAGACAAACAAACGAACAGGCGAACGATGGAGCGATGGAACGATGGAGCGAGCGAGCCAACGCACAGACAGGACCTGGTAAATGTCCTGGCCCACTTATTATTTCATTACCTCGGGTAATAAGCGTGCAATGCAAATATAAGTGTATTATGGCACAAGAGATACCTCCCTTATCGCCGATATTGGAATTCCCTATTAATTTCTATACTTTTCAAATGACATAATGCCGCTCCCTCCCTCTCTCTCTCTCTCCCCTGCCTACGTCTCCCTCTCCTTACCTACCTTCTCCTTCTCTATGACCATCTCTGACCATCCTTAGAATTTTATTTGTTTCTATTTTACTTTGTTTGCTAATCGATTCCTAAGGAAGGCATTTTTCCCTTTCAGCCTCGTCTCCGACCCGGAAACGATTTGCAGCTGACGATGTGTCCTTTGAGAACAGAGAAGAGCTGCCACAAAACCAAACCCTTATTTAAAAAGCTTGTAGTACAGGACTACCGCGTGCAGGAAGAAGCAGGCCAAAGCAAAAGCAAGTCCTCGGTGATAAGTTCCAGTTTCACTGAGCCATTCGACGCAAAGCTAACAGAAGTTGTTGCTGTCCTTGCCAATAGCTGACCCCCAGCTCAGCCAGGAACACACCGATGGCAAAAGCAATGGCCAGCAGGAACGCTTGCCAAAGCCACTTCATGTCGACGAATCTCAGCGGTGCGTAGTCCTGGAAGAATGTGTGGGAAGAGTTGACAACCCTTGGTGCCTTGGTGTACATCATTGTACGTATGGCCATCGATCTCCAGTGCTTGTAAAGGCCCGAGCTCTGGCTTAGGGTAATGAACTCATTCAGGGCGACGGCGTAGATCGAGTCCTTCTGCAACAAAGTGCTAATGGGGCACTTCCTTGCGATGTACATGGAGTTGGGCTTGCAGAAGAATTGATGCTTCAAGGTCTTTTGATACCGCTCCAGGGGATTCCATAGGAAGGTCCATGTTTGGTAGGCGTAGGATGAGTTCAGGGACAGCAGCATATCCCCGAGTTCCCTGGACGTAAACGCAACGATATTAGTCACGTGAGTCCTGAAAAAGGATGGGTCGTAATCGTGTTCTATGAGCTGACGAGACACATAACTGACGGCAACGGGCAGTTCGCTCTTCCGCAGCTCTTCAAAGGATTGAATGTGCTTATAGTTTGGATATTTGGTCAGCATGGAGCTCATATTGGTGTTCACCATGGTGCCAAAAAGGAGGCCCAGGACACTGAGTAGGAAAATCATCTGTCGCAAAGAAACGCTGATTCCACCATAGACGGGCATAGTTTGTCCCAAAAAGCCACGCAAGACTCTCATGTTGAGGAAGAACCGAGAGTAGTCCAAGTTAAGGTTCACCCCTCGGGATAGACGGCACACAGTTGTGGCAAGTGCCTCCAACACGGTAAACGTGAAAAACGTCGTGATGAAGACGTACACCCACTTGCGAGGTAAGATCCTTCGGTACAGCTTCTCAATGCTAAGCTCCTTGCCACAGGGCACAACCACAAACATGCTAACAACGTCTAAATTCGCCGTATATTGGGTTCCAATCCTGGGCATCCGCTTTGTTATCAGAAACGTATTCATCGACAAGTCAAGCTTCTTCTCGTCAATGAACCCCGCGATGTCATTGGACGATGTGTTATACGACTCATTTAAGGGACGCCACATCCTGAGGCTGATATTGCGAGCAATGGCAAAGTTCCTTACCATGGAGACACCCAAGCCAATGAGGACATCTTTTCCTGTCTTAATATCTTTGGCCAAGAAACTCTGAGGCGCCACCAGGCTCGGAAAAGTTTTGGCCAACTTGCCCTGGAAGTTCCAGTGGTGCTTGACGAAAATGTACTCCTTACGAAAGTCGTCCAACTGCCTAAAGCTTGGACTCGGAAACGGCTGCATTTGATGGACAATAAACCGATCGGCGACTGCCTCCATGGCGATCACATTGTAGAAATTGAAGAGGACAGACGCCTTGATGGTCCTCTTGAGGAACCTTACTGTATGGTTGCCGTGAAACCACAGGATTATACGCGCCTCCCGCATCCCCTCAAGATTTCCGGCCAGCGCCGTCAGCATCTCCGTGTCCATGTGCTTGGAGATGCAGACCAAAGCGACGCTCTCCATGCTTATCCACTTTCTAACATTTATCTCAGCCCGCTCATCGTAGCGCACCACTTGCCATTGGGGCAGATTCGCCTGCTGCAGGAGACAGCAGTTATCCTGGCTATGCTTCATCACCAGCAGTCCCCCGACGGGCCGTTCCCCGTGCACCTTGGTCACCAACTCATGCAGAAAACTCAACTGGCTGATCCGAGCCTGGGCCTCAAGTTGAAGTGCAGCTCCTGTCCAGTTCAGACCCGCTGTGGCTTGAATAACACACAGAAGCACTTCAAGAACGACCATAACAATTCACTTGTCCTGCGGCTGCGAAACTAAACCAAAGCCGAACTCCTGGCGGTTATTCTAAGCATTTATCTAACATCGACCTAATTGCGTTAAAAGCAATTTCAACACCAAAGTGCATTCATTTTTAAAATGCACTTAACTAACAGAAGCTGACAATTTGCGGCAGGTGGTGGACTTACAAGAAGACCGCAGGACATTGCGGAAGGACCTGGGGTATGCTTGACTTCGGATCCGGCTTAGGTGCTCATCCATTATAATTTGCATAAAGATTTGAAGCCACTGATTGTCTCGCTTGATTTTGGAAATTTCATAAATTTAATTGGATTTTGGCTTTGCTTCAGTCTTAATAGATTGAAACAGGAGGCGGGCCACGCCTCCTACAATTATTTCCATTTAAATTTAATTCTGATTCAGAAGGTCGACAACAGAAAGAGAGGTGCATCGCTTAATAGTCAAACCATCGACCTTAGTCTAAACTATCTTCTTTAACGGAAAGGACTCTTAGTATTATTTGCAAGGAGCAAAAAGGACCTCATATAGGCGACGTATCTTATTTGCGTGTCTATCCTTCTTCGCTTTGTCGTTGCCCGAGAATGTGTTCCTAAGCCAAACTAAGTCCAAGTATTTATTGGAGTTGCCTTGGAGATCCTCAACCGAAGCCTTCGTGTCCTTGGTCCTTCCCTGCACAATTTATAGTTCCAATATCTCGCTTAAACATGTATTCTAATCTCCCGGATGTTTCGCGTGTGTGTGTCCTTTAAGTAACTGCTGAATGGTTAATTCTTAATAACATCTGCCAGCAAAGTGCTCATAATTAACGGCAGATGGCTCTGCGAATTGCGTTGAAGTTACGTATACGCACTGTCAGTCGCGTTTGGAGGCTTCTTTTTATGATAATGAGCCAGAATTTAAAGTGCTACTTGGACATTTTCAGTGCCTCGGTGGAAGGAAACACGCATGCATACAGATAAATATTTAATTAAAGGATCAGGTAGGACATGCGACGCTAATTATGACCAACAGCAGGCAGAGCCGAGTAGCCGAGTACCCGAGTACCCGCAGAGCCACGGAGCCATAGAAACTGTGACAGTTTCGTGTGCGACAGCGATTCTTCTGTATCCTGCGGATAATACCCAGGACTTGTGTGGGTGAATGTGGGAAATGTCATCCTCCCCGCACTAAGTTACTGTGCATTGAAAGCCCAGAGAAACAAAACACAGCCCAGCACAAAGACATAATTCACAGCAGCGCTTTGACAGGGGATACCAGTGGCCCCTAGTCACCCGAGCCCCAACCCCAACCCCAACCCCAACCACTGAACACTGAACACCCAATCTGCCAACACAACAACTACTCATTCCATCGGCACCTCCCAGCCCCAGCCCGATGCCCGTCGCCCGTCGCCCATCGCCCATCGCCCATTTCCCGATGCCTGATGTCGGGGCACAGCGCTTCCGGCCTGAAGGCTGACGCCAGCGTCCGGCAAGTGTCAGTTTCATGTGGCAGGGAGGGAGCTTGCAGCATTTGAAGCGCATTTAATGCGCATAATGTCAACTGCACGGGTTAAAGGCTAAACCACATTGAGACTGAGACCCACAGACCCACAAACTGAGAGACTCAGAAACTCTCTGGACTGTGTTAACATTTGTTTACTGTTTGTGGTCAGGGTGCCACCCTCTCCACCCTTCCATCCAACTGACCCTTCTCATCGTCCTCCCGTTTGCAATTCAGCAACGTTCACAATGCAACAACCCTTGCTTTAGAAGGACATAACTTGCCCCATTTATGTTGCAGCGAAAATTGTGAACATTTTATGGCACACCTCAAGCCTCATGAATTCCGAACACCATTTTCCAACAAAACAAATTGTCCTGCACCGAGAGGACACACAGAGAGCCGCAGCACAGGTAGACAAGCGGAAACGACTTCTTGTCGATATTCCACATAACATATCCGGTTAAATATAGACGCGCTCTCGGATGTTAAGTTCCCGTTCAAAGGAGAAACGGAAATAAAACAAAACTCACAAGCCGCTCGCTCCTTTTTATGATAAGATGAGAAATGCCAGGAGCAGCAGGAATGCGACGTAAAATCTGAGCACACAAAAGACACAAGTGTAAGGATTAGTCATAAAAATCGAAACTGAACCATCCCAGTCTCCCGCACCATTGGAATTTGAAGTACGAAGGACATGTTGGGGATACTCAAACTCAAACCCAAATATGAAATCTGAGCTCATGGTAAGCTTTACGCAGATCGAAGTAAATCCTTGAAGGATACTCCAGAAAGGAGAAATGCTATAAGGATAATATAATATAGTTATAAAGGATTTAAAAAAAAGTATGTTTGTTTACTGCTCCCCTCTGCATATGCAGCACAATGATCCTCATCAGAAGTGGTTGCAAGTACAGTAAAAAAAATAAATTTAAATAAATAAATAAAAAATATATTTAAATTCCGTGTAATTGACACTAATTGTCCAATTATGTGGATGGCAGTGTCGGCACTTCAGCTGTTGTTCATCCTGGACTGAAGGACTAAGTGGAGAGTGCGTATTGAATGGGAGTGGAAGCACTTGGGCTGGGCGGCCCAGGCGAACAATGAGAGCCGTGTTTGGGCCACGTTATCAACACTCGTTTCGACCAGGAGATTGGTCAGCACTTGGACACGTTTAAAGTATTTGGTTCTAAGTCTCCTTACGATCCGGAAACTTTGGGTAACCACAAAGTATCGAAGACCAAGCCAAAGCAAATAAAAGACGGCAGGGGATGAGCAGAAGGAGGGGGCTGGGTATCCTTTATTGATACAAAATTTACGCACGTAAGCAAACAATTTGCTCCCCAGACATAAAAGGAGCGCACAAGCTGACGAAGGAGGAGCCTGCCCGACTAGGCGATGCCCTAGACGACAGAAAGGACTCCCCAGGCGATGAGCTCAGGACATGAATGGGGAAGTCAACTGTGCGTAGATGTAGGATATATGTTCTCAGAAGTCGATCATTGCCTTCCACAGCCACTTTAATGGGCATGGCGTTGGGGGAGGGGGCGGAACGCTGTCGAGAGTCGAGGAACACTGAGGATAAATTGCACAATTTCGTTTGTAAGAGTCAACTTGGGTTTGGCTTAGAGCGCGGATGTGACGCGGAGGCGAGAGCAGACACGAATGCGGATACGGATATGAATGCATCTGCGGTTGCGGATGAGAATGCGGATTCACAGTCGACTGCACACTTGAGTCGAGCTGCTGCTGCCCCGGAGCAGCAACACCTACAAAAACGAGGGTTTTTCAAAAGAACCTAGGAACGTACCATACTTCAATGGATGTATGCTATGCGTGTGTGTGTGTGTGTGTGTGTGCGGGTATGTGACTGTAGGTCTGTGTGTGTGTGTGTGTGTGTGTGCGTATGTGAATTGACTTTTATGGGCTATAGGAACTGCCAGCGCTTTTGTGTTTTCGCTTTATTTTCTGCGCGTTATATTTTGTGTGGCAAACGATGCCCCAAGGACACTTGAAGCGAAGGATTGCGCGAGCGCGACTGCGGCTGCGACTCTGATTGTGACTGCGAGTGCGACTGCGACTGCGGCGAAGACGACGACGACGACGACGACGATGAAGATGGAGATGGAGAACGCGATGTGCGGAGCATTATAAAGGTTAACGGTAGTTGGTCATAAATTTGGTCCAAGCGAGAAAACAAATACGGAACTCCAACTTTGAACTTTGAACCGCTGCGGCAGTCAGGACGCAGGCTTTCCGGCGCGATGCAGATGCACAGACAACACAAGTTCGGGTCTATAAATAAAGGACACGCAGACAAGGACGCAGGCACGGCCACACAGACGCAGAGATGCCCAAATCCTGGTCACACCGAAGCAACCGTCGACCTGTTCACAGCTCGCTCTCTAATTTATTTATAGCGGCAAGTCGGAGGCTGGCCAGGAGCGTTCCGGGGGGCGGGGAAGCAGTTTTATTGCCACTTATGCTCTTAGGCCTGGCAAAGACCAAATTAAATATTTAAGCCGTGAAGCC
The DNA here is from genome assembly GCA_035044505.1 of Zaprionus lineosus. NCBI lineage: Eukaryota > Metazoa > Arthropoda > Insecta > Diptera > Drosophilidae > Zaprionus > Zaprionus lineosus. The sequence goes on along the minus strand of JAWNNX010000098.1, from coordinate 1,151,301 downwards.
TCGGGTTTGTGCTTATTGATTTATATTTACAGTCAAACAAAGGGTATTTTATTTTTATTTGGTTATCCTTTCTAATAACACACACACGCGCACACACACACGCGCGCACTTTTTGGCCACAATCTCGAATCGCTGCTCACAATTTGGCCTTCTTCTCCTTGAGCAAATACAAAAGTCAAGATCTAAATTCGAAGCGCGAGGATCTTCCGATTTCCAGTGGAGTCTGTTTTTTCTCTGGATGATCTCGAATTAAATTCACTAAGCAATTTTAATTAATTAACAATTAAAAAATTAGCAATCCACAAGTCAAATTTTTTAATTTCCGCTAGGAAAATCACACGCGGAAAGTCGACGTTTACCGTTCGCACATTTTGACTTTTGGCACTGCGAAAACACACGAGGAATGCGTCGTCGGCACGCAAAAGGCACGAGCACAGAATCAGACGCACACACACGCGCACACACACACACACAGTTCGGGAAAATTGTCTAAAGGAAATTGCTTGAGCTGTCAACCGCACGCTACGAGGGAAATTCACATGTTTCATGTGCAAAGTGTTAAAGCAAACTGAACTCCGACTCCCGACCGCCGACCGCCGAGACCCGATGCCGCCGATGCCTCCAAAGCCTCCAATGCCGTCGATGCCTTCGATGCCTCCGATGTCGCAATACCCACGAGCAGCGCCGGAACAAAGCCGAGCCACTGCTCGACTCGGCGTATGCGTAACGTTTCCGTACTCAGCCACAGAGACGGACAGAAGTGAAACGTCGAAGCTTTTGATGAACTCAAAGAGCGAAAGCTTGCACTGTTATGCGGCGCTGTTAACATAATGTTAGACACCTGTTAACACAGCTTGCTGTTAAAGGACTGCAAGGTACTCATTGGGCAGATAATATGTAACTGCAAATAATGTAAAGTTGCTGGACACAGAAATGCAGTCGGAAAGGATGAGGGGAAAAGAGAGGAGCATCTCAAGAGCTGTTAAATAAGCCAAAGGACACAACGAAAGGATGAACTGCGTATGAAGGCAAAGCATGAATATTGCAAGGAGTCAAGTCGCTGAATGTTAAATGAATGAGAATAACAGAATTAAGCCTGGCCTTATACCTTCTTAACTTTAAGTAATTTCAGTATATTTACATTTAAAATATACTAAACGACGATTCCAAATATACCCAAGGAGTAAGAGGCAACTGAAGTTTGGGGCAAACTTCATCTTAACTAGTTTTCCGACAGATGTTGAATTGTACTTCGATTTTCCTCTCTCCTCTGGTAGCAAAACTCAATTGTTGCCAAGGTGAAGTCACATAAGCCACCAGGAATATAATTTACAGTTCAGACACAACTAAGTAACAGCTCCAATAAATTAAAGGTAATCTCCGTAATCCGAGCTTAGCTCCTATTCGACGACTACGAGTTTCCTAATTGTAGACTTGATCCACTTGTAATTTCAAATGGATTTAACTGCAAATTGTTTTGCGGTACCGAAGCAACGTCAGTCACACACATTGTTAGGGCCTCAAAGATGTAATTATCGTCAGAGCCAGAGATATGAAGGGTTGAGAGAGAAGAGGGAGAGAGAGAGAGAGAGAGAAGAGGGAGAGAAAAGGGGAAGGTACTCATATTTACGACCGCAGCTCGACATCTATTTGAGTGTCATGTAGAGCAGACAACGGCCACAAATCATTTAAGGCTTTAATTTAATTTGAAAGGCCAGCACTTGCACACGTAAGGAAACGAACACACACACACACACACACACACACACACACACACACACTTGTGTGTCAGCAACAGGTGCTGCCGTGTGTGTGTGTGTGCCAGAAACATGCAAATATTACTTTAATTTACGCCCACAAAAGCCGCAAAGAGTTAACACGATGGCATTTTAAATGGAATATTGCGTACACGCCCCGTGGCACAGGTTACAGGAGTGGGAGTGGCAGTTGTTGGAGGCTTCAATTTGTCTAAATTAAATTCACTTATTTTAATGTATTCACAGCTCAATAGGCGTCCACCACTCATGAATGACAAATGTAAACAACGATAAATGTCATAAAACCAAATCTAAACAGGGCAATGATTGGGAGCAAGAGGGATGCGGGTGAAGGGGTGAGCGGGGTAGACGAGAGACAAAGCAGCATCGTTCTGGCTAGGAGCAGTTTGAACTACAAGCAACCGAGCCAATAAATCAATTCCAGTTACAAGCGGAAGGGCAACTTCTTCTAGTCAGAGCAAGGAGCGAAGATGTTCACCCTCAGAATTCCATTTGAAATGCCAAACACAGCCGCAGCGGCTCGATGGGCACTCAGAGCCGGCTGGCAGCCAGTCGAACGGACTGAAGGGACACCAGCAAAGGGGGCACACACATAGGCGGCTGATAGGAGGCGGAGCACAGAACGCAGGACGTAGGACATGCCTCCAGTCAAGTCAAGTGGAAGAGGCGAGTGCGCGTGCCAGTGAGTGTTAACATACTAATATACACTCTGCATCTTAATCGTCCTTGCCGTCGGAGCCCGGAGCCCGTTAGCACGACAACAAAAACATTACCAGCTCCTCTCCTGTGCCTGCGATAACGATGATGACAACGATACGAGCCAAGACTTGCCGTCATGTCCTTGAATGGCATTATCATTGAGCCACAATTTTGATTGCGGCTTGAAGCTCTTACAACTACTTCTGGCCTCATCTTTGTCTCTTCCGGTCCGTTGTTCCTGCAGTTGTTTTTGTCCTTGTTGTGATTTTGTTCTTGATTTTGTGGCTGTTCTTGTCGATGTCATCAGTTTTATTGACATATTTACGCTATAATTTGCTGATTATTTCGGCTGTTATTGAAAGCACTTCATGCATGAGTAATGCAAATGTGCCAAAGAACATGCCCGGCCCCGATATCAAAGCCGATTAATGAACATATTTTGGGTGCTTCGCCTGATGGCCAGTTTACACGAATGAATATAAGGAACATAAAACGATTAGCGAAATGAAATAAACACCTGAGTAATTGAAATTATGCACGTCAGCCCTATAAATCCCATTAGCCAAGACTGTGTTAATATCCGATTGCTTCCGCTTCGGAAAGTGTTGATTTAATTTACACACAAGGATAAATTAACCCTAATTATTTACACATTTTAAGCATAATAAATAAGCCTCAATAATTTAATTATTTTCTGTTGTAATCAAGAAAATATTGTACCCAGTCATTTCCTCACAACTCTTCTTATTTACCTTCAGCCTAAACAACAAGGACAGCGCCATCTGTTGCACAGTTCCCGAACTATGCACCAGAAAGTCTACAAAAAGCTCTTCTCAATTGCTAACGCAGTTTTGACCCCGAGCAACCGACAATCGCAGTGATTGTCGCTTCGAAAAGTCTGGCAACGCCGCGCATGTTAACCGAAAACCGCAAGGCGATGTCACTGAAGTTCTCTCACCACGAATAACAAGCACAAAGCAGAAGCAGTGATAACACGTGCCTGGCCAGCGAAGAGAGATGGACAGTGAAGCAGAAGAGAGTTTCTAGCAGCAGTTCAACTCGCTGCCGACGTCGCCGCTGGCAGCGCTGTCGAGAATAAGTGAACATTTGCGGGCAGAGGTTTGTGCGTATTCTGCGTTTGGGGCAAAGCGATTTTTGGGACCGGCGCCACACCCCGAATGTTAAGTTCCCACCACCCAAGGTCAGTTAAATGTGTCCGCTTATGTATGAATGTGAACGTGAATGTGAATGTGAATGTAAATGTGAATGTGTGTGTGCGTGCAGTGGCCTCTGGTGAACTGTTGTGGTGTTTGTCCTTCACCCGAACTGCAGTCATTTGCATTGATAATCGCCAGTGATTGCATTTTGCGGCTCTGGCCACACTTTAATAGCCAGCAATATACTCTGACATTTTAGACGCGAACCCCTCCCCTTTCAACCCTCACACCACCCACAGCCCATTACAGACGTGGGTAAACTGCTTCTGACTGGTTTCCAGCTAATTAATGGCAAGCACGCAAATCGCCCCCTGTAAAATGGCAACAAAACGCAAACAAAACTCTAAACGAGCAGCTCAAATTAATTTTATAAAAAACAATTTCCTTTGTACCCACGCAGACTACCTGCCACGCCCAGCCACCCACTCGTAAATAGCAATTAAATTTTGTACCTGTTGCCCAGACGTTCAGACGCGCAGACACTTAGACATTTCGACATTAAATGCCATTAATTATTTAATCAATTCTTATGCTGCAATAGAAGAGTCCTGTGTGCACTGCGAAAGCATTATCCTTAAACGGCTGCGCCTGAAAGCAGGCAACAACATTTAGCACTTTCCCAACAAAAGCTGCTGATGCGTGTGGGTCTGAGTGGGTGGATCCGAGTGGCTGCCTTTTATGGGCCTTTAATGGATGCGTGTGGGTATCGAGCGGCACTTGCAGCTCGGAAAGTTCTCGCCTTTATTGAGGCTGGGAAATTCATAACAAAACTTTCAGGCTTAGGATGTTTTCAGAGTTTCCTTCCATTTCAATATTTTCAGGCAGTTGATGGCTCGTAGGACTCGTAAAATCAAAAACAAATATTTAAAGTGTTTTATTCAAGCTTCTCTCAAGGCATTTTGTTCAATTTACGCCTCTGAAATGTCCTTAAACTTATCACAGTTTCCCAGCCAACTTTTCCATCGACTAACTTGTTTTCTAATGTCTTCTCTAATTCATTTTCAAGAATCCTGTTTATCTTCTTTTGTTAAGTTTAACTTTTCAAATTTGATTCACGATGCTTTCTGCTCCTTTAAGAGGATAACACCCCCATCTTCTACCCCTTTCTATGGGGCCCCACGGCCCTCTTTGTGTGCAATATATCATTACTCACACAGAGTGCGTCTGGAAAAGGACATTTGACTGTCTCGGCACAGAGCATAATTCGAGATAAACAATTCAAGCATTTTGTCAGCCGCAACACAAAACATCCTGCCGAAGTTCTGCTGCCAGGGACAGGCTCCATATCACATACTTATGGAACACCTGGCAGGACAGGAAAACTCAGGCGGAACACGAAAAATGTTGCCGAAAAAACGAAAAATTTACTCGTTAAAATGCCACAATTCACAGCCGCCACACCCCATCCCTCCCCCTGGCTGAAAAGGCGGCCGGTGGGTGGGGCATTTGTTCGGCTTTCCGGTAGCTTTCATCTGGAACGCATATGACTTGCCAGGCAGTTGGCTATTAAATGATACGCAAAAAATGTTCATTGTCTTTTAAATGTCGCGCAAAAGAATTCTAGAGGGTGGGGCGTCAAGGGTGGGGCGGGGTAAGGTGAGGTGAGGTATTCCTGGCGTAACCTTATGTAAATTTAATGTAGCTTATTCCGCGATGTTGTGCACAATTTAAGGCATTTATAATTAATGGCAGCTGCACGCTCGCTGCCCACATTTATGGCCGTTAACTGTGCATATTACTCATACGTACTGTGAGCCATAAATTTTATACACCCCGAGCTGGGCAGAGCTTATAGACAGAGCACTCACCTGTAAAGAGAAGAAAATAAATGGAAACTTGAGTTGCTTGTCAGAAGTGTGAAGGTAAAAGGATGTGCTGCAAGAAAGGGAATTTAGTTGACCAAATCGCCCACACGCCCACAAAGCACACCCGCACTCAGTACACAGCACACAGACACACACAGACAGACACGAGCCCCACACGAAACGCCACACTAATCCCTTCACACACGATGCCAGCGAAGGTGTGGACGAAGGATGGAACAGGATTCAGTGTAGAGCTTAACTGAAGCATCCTGTTAATGTTTTCAATAGTTCTTGATATACGAGCACGATGCAGACACTTCACATTGTGTGTGTGTGTGTGTATGTGTGTGTGTTAAGGACTTTACGGTGTTGCTTTGTGTAAAAATCTCTATAAAAAGCCAACCAGAAATCAGATAAGTTTTTATTAAAAACGGAGTAAGTGGATCCATTAAAGGACCTCCCAATAAAAAGGCAAAAAAAGTTTACATTTTTTAGATGAGACTTTCATTATCCTGAATATTCTAAGCAAATAAAAAGCAAGCAGCTTTCATTGTCGCATTTATTTGATTATCGTTTATTATCCTTCATCCTTGCATGTGTTTTCGCCATTTGTCTTCTCTTATCGATTGTCACTTAATGGCTTTCATCTACGGACGGACTTGCATTTATTTCCAAATAAGATTCCCACTTTCCTCATTTCCGTGATTCATGGCCGTAAAGTGTTCCGTTTCTAATGGCCAAGTATCCAACTATTAAAGTGCATCCGCCGTGGTCACTTCACCTACAAATGATGCCATATAAAAGCCGTTCTGAATTATTGCTTCTCATTTGCAATAAAACGCTTTTAAATACTCTTATTAATAGTCTCTGTTGCTCTCCTCCAGCACTCAACGACCTCGAGCCACAAAAGGCGGTCTAATTAGTGTTTATGACTGCAGTGAATTCGTTCAAGCACCACACATACACACATACAAAAGAGGCGAGAGGGGCAGGCAGTCAGTTTCAGCTGCAGCCTGACAGGCCAATTAGCTGGCGGCTCACATAATCACCAATCAGAAGGTGTCAATGCAGCGGCGACAGAGACCCAGGCAGAGACTCACAAAAAGCGAGCATAATTGAGTTATTTACACTAATTGCCATACACACACTCTCACACCCAAGCACACACACACAACTGCAAGGAGATCCAGGTGAGATGGAAAGCAAACGAGTCTGACGCAAATTGGAATTGCGGTGGACCGCAAAGTTCCTACGGGGCACGTGACTGATAAACTTGCAAATTGCCAGCCTGACTGACTGGCGGTCTGACGGACTGACTGGCGGTCTGACGGACTGACGGACTGACGGACTGACTTAGAAGCTCGGCCATATCCTAGGCTCAGGATCGTCGCCAATTCTTAGATGAGTTATTCATAATTCATGAAAAGCCGCCGTGCCAAAGTGAAAGCCGTTGCCAGTTTCCTGTTACCGGTCTATGCACCTCCAGTCCCTCAACTTTCAGGCTCTATGTGCGTGCGTGTGTGTGTGTGTGTGTGTGTGTGTGTGAGTGGGTGTGGGGGTGAAGCCACAGCCAACACTGAAATGACTATGAATGCCTCAATTGCATGTTGCCAGCGCCAGTTGCCTGCCGCAACGCCAAATGCAATTACAAGTATTCAATTTTGCAGAATTCCACAAATTGAAGCTTGCACCTCGAAGCTACGCCTCTTGTTGCATGCGGCGATTGAGTTGATTTGAGCGTGCAACCAATTGGCAGGCCGCTTCAGTGAATCAATTCATCCAGCTAAAAGCAGCCGCTGCCCACTCCCAGCCTTCCAGTCACAACTTTAAGTAACTGCCAAACAAATTTTCAAATGATTTTCCCAAATGCTCGGCTCAATTTTCTTCGATGCTCCAATGCCTGTCTTCTCACTAAATCCACATTAATGTCAACGCACACCACACCACTACACCACCACACAGCCAGCTACACACGCCCATTCTCGTTCGCCCATAAGTAAATAGCATTGGCGCCTTCAAGCTCGCAGAGCTTTGTGTCAAATGGCATTATAGCCATGGGGACGTTCGGACGCGGCTATAATCACAGACGGCAGGATAACAGGATAATAAACTTCAAGTGCAATAGCCAAATTATAGTAGCCAGCGTCCTGCGATGGCCTTAAAATTCATTTCAGTGCCCATAAACCCATCTGACAATCGGACCACATGGCGAATGCGTAATTTCAGACAAACGCCAAACGTTTTCCTATTAAATTTCCCATAGCTTTAAGCACCGAAATTAACAATTTATGCGGCGAATATAAATTACGTATACGCAATGTGGGCGACCACAAAAACAGAGTTAAAGTTAAGGCCCAAAAATTATAAATAGAAACCCGAATCCATTTCTCACACACCGAAGGAACGAATACCCTGTAGGGTGCACTTTTCATTTTATGGCCCGACGTTATTTATCCCTCGCAGATCCTTTCCATTAAACTTTAAAACGCCTTCACACTGGGTTGAAATCCTTTGCTCCTTCCATGGTGCCATGATCCCTGTTGGCAATTACTTATTTATTTTGATCTCAATTTTAAATCACTTCTCCTGCGATGGGTTGGTTACAAAACGCACTGCTTTGAGCAGACACCCAAGATGTACCCTTTCTTGCGGGGAACGATAAGGGACCGCCAGACATCTGGGCGAAAATGGAAGCAAATATTTATGCAGCCTTTTCATTGTGTTCTGTTTTGTCTTTACTTGGAAGCAAAACACGCACGCAATCAGCTCGAGGCACAGGTATGAAAAAGGGCCCTTGGGGGCTGGCAGGATATGCCTGGAATTACGTGTGAGTCCTCCCCACAGACTGGTGGTCGGGGGGAGGAACGTGGGTGGGACTTACCTCTCATCCAGACGCATGCTGCTGCGACTTATGTCACTCCAGACGGACATGGAGCGGGGACGCTGGAAGAAGGATTTGGAGAAGCGCCGCACCGGGGGAAACTGCTGCGGCGGATACCCGGCCAGATCGTTGAGCTCCTCGTTAAAGTTGACATTGCGGGTGTTCCCAAGGCGCGTGGGGGATGATACCGAAGGCATCGAGTAGCTGTTCGTGTTCGTTTGGTTATCGTCCGACATTCCTAATGCTGTGTAGCTCACTTCGAGATTGTGTGTCATCTCTTTCTGCAGATATGTTTCCCGATACTCTCGACTCTTTCCTTAGTCACATAGCGTTTTCTGAGCGGCTTGCACTTTCACTTTTACTTTCACTCCCGCGCATTCACTTTTACATTCACTATTGATTTTCGTTTTCTCACTTTGAACGTATCGTTTCACTATTTGCCGCCACTGTCTTGGCAGATTCACAGTCTGGAGTCTTCTGAGCGAGACTGTCCCCCAGTCAGATGCTCATCCAATTGCTCGATGGTCACTTAATTAAATGCAATCAACGGGCTGCGCGTCAGACCGTCTGCCCGTCCAATGAATGCAAATAATTGACTCGCGGAGCCCAAGTGACACTGATGAATCGATGTGATCTCTGCACTTGACCACCAGTGCATCTTTCCGCTGTCTAACTTGTTGCTGTTGATGGGAAAGCGCTTGTAATCGATCACATGGACGCATATTAACAAATCCCGAAAACCACAGCGGGAAAATCCCCCAACGAGCTCAATGCTGAGCTCTTAATGGATTTGAGATTCAACTTGTCACGTCTCCTAATTTCCCATTCCCATTCCCACTCCCATTCCCTCCCTTTTCTTATTTTGCTCCCTATCGTCTAAGGTATTTCGTTGGCAAATCTCAAATGAAAAGCATTTTGAAATTCCCATGAATTCATAATCAGTTTTCCCTCCCAAATCCCACCCACCTTTCCCATCAATCTCGATGTGCGCCCATCTGTGCAAATATTTTGCATGTGACTCCTCGTAGAGTAATGAAAAACAATACCAAAATATATTGTACACAAGCACACACTCACACACACACACACAGACACAGACACACAGATACATATTCGTCGTGTCACTCCCCCCATTGCAGTTTGAGAAGATGAAGCCAAAGTAAACCGCAAATTAAAGCATTTTCCGCGCTTTTCACTGCCTCTGCTTTACTGCCTGTCCCCTTTTTTAGCTACTGTTGATGCTGATGACGACGCTGTGTTTTAGTATACCCTACACTTTTCCCCTCTTTGGGGTATACACGACTATAGGCAAAGGTTATAAATGGAGTGCCAAAAGTGAAAAGTCGAAAAAAGGACAACAGTTTAGAATCTAAGGAATTCCTTGACTGCCAGCATACAGGGTATTTCATAGTCGGGCAGCCTCGAACAAGCTGAAGCTTCTACTAAGTGGCACATTTCGCTTTCGAATTATTTTCCGACGGTTACATAAAAAGTTTACTTTACGAGCACTTTTTTTAGGAAGTCGACTCTTATTTTTTATTTGACAGACGCGCGAACAGGACGAAGGACGAAGGACGCAGCAGCGGCCACAGGACGAGGTACTCAGGTAGCCAGCGCTCCGTTTCAAATGATCTATGAAGCAGCACGTTAAAAGAAATCATCTTTGGAGTGAGCATAAAAGGCAGCGAGAAGGACACCATCCGCATTTTAAACAGGACCAAATGTCTAACTCAATTAAATGCGCATACAAAATGAAGGCTTTGGGGAGATGCTCGATATAAAATATCCTTTAAATAAAAACAGGAGATCCACTAAAAAGGATATGCGCTGGGCAAACTAGTAAACTTTTACAGCCCGCTACAAGTGCTCCCCCGAGAGTGAAGAGATGTGGCTATGATTCGGGCTAAATTATATCCAATAAATGCCACACAGGATTAGCTTGTTAATCTAAGCGATTCCATCTTAAGAGTAGTCCTTAGCTCGGGGAAGGATATGCTCATCTGCTCATCTCTCATCTCTGCCAAGCATCCTCATCCACATATCACAACAATAGAGAGCAACTTTCTAGAGGAGATGATGCCTCGGCCGGTGACACATTTTCCTTGGCTCCTCTTTTGTGCACGCGCCTATATGAGGCCACGCCCCTCGAGGCAACTACTTTGACTTTGTCGCCTATTTGTGTGTTGACGGCGCCTTAAAATAAACTCAAGTTAAGCACGCGATACGCACCCCAAGCGCCCCTCCGCCACCCCCCAGCCCACCCCTGGAAAGCCCCTTGGCACACACTCATGACTGCTATTTCCAAACAAAAGGCAGAGACTAGGGACGAGCTTGTGCTTCTTTGTGTCTATAACAGTAGATGTATGGGTGTGTGTGTGTGTGTCTGTGTGTGCCTGTGTTACATATGACAGATGATTATGTGCAGTTATTGTAGCTCGCGTGTTGTTGGTCCCATTTTTCCGCTTTTGGGCGCACGCCAAATGGAACCCAAACGCAAATCAAGAAAATATCAAACTGATTGAAACGGAGAAGGGGAAGAACAAAGGCGGAGGCAAGGTGGGGGAGCGACTGGGAGTGGGAGAGTGAGAGAGATGAATGGTGGGTGTTTGTATTTACATTAATCCTTTGAATCTAGGACCTCGACATATAGCCTCTTAGCATAAACCCATCCATATGCAAATCCATGGCCATGACGCCATCCGTTCTTCCGTTTCCCTCTTCCCGCTCCTCCCACTCTTCATCACCCACGCTGCACTGCTGTGACCCCATTGCATCGGAGCTTAGACCTTATCAAATAATGAACTTGTGGCACCTGCAACACCTGCGGCAACTGCAACAGCCAAGTTCCGCCCTGTGTCGCGCGTTTCCGTCATTTGCAGCGCCCACTGTACAGGTCGGTCTAAGGGGCAGCATTTCAGCATTTCGCCTTTTGTTGTTGACTTTCCTTTGCCGAGGAGAGTTTTCACGGAAAAGCCTTTCAGCCCTTGCTTATCAACTAAGCGCACGTCCCCGGTCTTCAGCATGTTCAACAGTTGAATCCTTTCCCCAGAAGGCAAGGTAACCCACAGTATAATTTGCAGGACCACCAGTTAAAAAGGACATTCAGGTTGCGACACTCAAAGAAAGAGTTTGAGGTCAGCCACAGAGAGAACACAACTCCTGGGCCGCAGATAAATTTTTTTATATCCGCGGCATGAAAATAAGTCTCAAAATTCAATCAACAGTTTAATTTGCAAGGACTTTATCCTATTACCTCATTTATTGAATTTAAGATTTATTCACTGTGGATTCTTGTGCCTTCAGACTACTGTAGCACTAAGGACTCCCCTCATTCCTGCTGCTAATTTCTACTAGAATCATTTCTCAATTCTCACTCTGTAGATGCTTTAACTTTATATATGGCATTCGGCAGAAGTTCATTATCCCTACAAATGCAGCAAGGATATGAAAACAGAAGCAAAAGTGTGACACGTTCTGGTATTTATGTTCACGTATTACGGCAACTGCCATACATCAAGGATACATGCATGGCGTGCTTTAATATGCAGGACTATAAACAAAACCATATGAACATAATCCTCGCCCGACATCCTGCGTGAGGCCATCACCAAGTTGCTGCCCGATACCAGCCAAGGAAAACCTTTTGCGGGACAAACCTTTTGCATGTGGAATGAGCATGACCCACTGGTGGTCAACAATAAACGCAGTTGTCAGTGGTTTATTACCCTCATCAGTGGAGCTCAGAGCTCCACCACACAATGGAATCTTCTGACCTTTCCCAGCCACACAAAGGCGGGGGCGGGGCAGCCCTAGGAAGATGCTATAAATGTTTCATCACCGGCTTCCTCTTCTCCGTTTCTCCTCTTCTCCGTTTCTCCGCTTCTCCGCTTCTCAGCTTCTTTTCCTATTCGACAATTTCATTTAGACGTTTTCTAATTTGAACAATGGATGTTTGTACCCTGCAGACACCCAAAGGATAATATGGGGTATATCGAAAAGGCGACTGCACTTCTCAAATAGAAAAAGATCTCAAAAGACGTGACAACTTCGAATCCTACTGATTAATCCTAGACTCCGAACCATCTCTCAGGTCTCTCAGGGAGAATACCTTTGAGAGGGATAATCGCTTTGCAGGACATCTGCAAGTCGACTACCCCCGCCCTTGAGTAGATCTACTTGTTCGCGTTGTTGCCACTTGCGACTGTTGCCAAGTGCAAAATTGATTTGTGGCCCGGGGAACTTTCTGAGGTTGAGAAATTGAGTTTTTATTCCGACTTAACGTCTTTTGTGTGTGAATTCGAGGAACACGCGACTTTCGCACCTGAGAAGGCAAGAAGCCAGGAGGATGGGGGAAGGCAGAGAAGCGAAACAACAAATGAAAAGGAGAAATTAACAATTCAAATTAAGTAACTTTTGTAATCTAACAAAAGTCAAGGGCCCTCAACGAGGACTGTTGCCTTTGAGGCTTTGCCGAAGGTAAGAAGCCTTCAAGATTAAAGAGTTTATCCCGGAATGTTTTTTGTGAAAAGATTATCCACAGAATGGAAGGGAGGCAGGCCATGTCCTGCTAAAAATATAATTCTAAAGCATCAAAACAAAAACAAGTTTCAGGCAACTTTTGCATGGAGGAAAAGTTTTGACCAAACTTTCCTAATTCAATGGATTTTCTGCGTCATAAATCCTTAAAGCCAAAAACCCCGACAAAATGGAGAACATCCAATGGATAACTCAGCTCAACGCCAAGTTAACCCGATCCTTAAGCCGACGTCCTTTCTTAAATATCCACCAAAAGGTACAAGCTCTTAAATTTCCTCCAACGTGAGCTACGGCGGAAAGCCCATTTGGCAAGCAGCCGGAAAATTGTGGAAAAGTCAAAAGTTTGCCAACTTTGGCGGCTCTTAAATTACAAAAATGGCCCGCGATATCAGCGAAGGGCCGAAATCACTTAGCTGCGTGAGGCATCCTCCTCCACGAGTGCAACATCCCCCAAGGAACATGTGCGCAAAGAAAAAAAAAAACGAAAATTGGACGAGCGACGAATAGACGAATATAAGATCCTGGGAAAACACGCTCATCCTTGCAGTAGGAATGTACATACAAACCGTTGCTCTAGGGATAACGACAGTAAAGGGGGAGGAAAATATTCTGAAGAAGTTGTGACTGACGGACCAACAGATACCATTCAAACTCAAGATGGAATTCACAGACTTAAAGTTAGCCAAGTTTTCAGCCTTGTTGTTTTTAATACCAAGTAATTTCGCATATCCTGTCCAAGATTTGACTTTATTAGGCAATAAGGTCATGTCTGGGACATCCCGAGAACATTTATCATCTACACCCCAAACCTATCACACCCTCAATCTGCTCGTCCACCAACTGCAGGGTGCCATATGATATGGCACTTTACTACAGATTGCAGACTCGAGTTAAGACAGCGTGTTAAGTCGCATGTTGGTTGTCTGTTGGCGACTGTCTGTGATAGACTGAGGGATGACAACAATAAACGACTGCTGACACACACAAACACACACCACACACCACACACCGCACACTCCCACACACACGCAATCACTCAATATCAAATGTCATAAACGGCGAACGGAACACACATCGAATCACAAAGAAAAACCCACAATCATCACAAAATCTAAGATAAACAGAATCATCAACAGACGCGAAGGACTTGCCAAAAGGACTGCCCCAATATTGTGAGTGGAAACCATTACAGCTGCAAATGTCTCATTAAATTTCTGATATCATAAACAAACGTCAGCAACAATCGAGGCCCTCGAACAAATCAATGAGCATTAAAAGCTGTTTTCCGACACAGAAACAATTTCCTTCAACAGTTTGCGTCATTAGACAATTTGTCACACACACACACACACACACAGACACACACTCCCACATACATTAGAAGACTCACTTACACACGACCCAATCGGCAGGCAATCAGACCACTTAGGGTGTCTGTTCTACTAGACCTTCAACGTTGCGTATACGCAATGTGAGCCAAGATAACAGATAATTACTCAAAAAGTCGTGCTTCGGGGATGCTTCAAACTATCAGAAAATATGACTGCTTCAGTTGTGGCTTGAACAACTATAAGACACCCTGTAATTGTGATCTGATTAAGATTGACCAATTTACAGCTGAAGGACTCCAATAATACAAATGACCGTATAGAAGTGGAAGGTTTTCTTTTCTGGCTGTAACATAGAAGAAGTCGGTATACCCGGCTGACAGCCCCTGGCTGGCTACAGGGTATATTAAAAAGGTGAGACTTTGTGGTTAAAGTTTGGCATAAGCCAACAGTTTGATTAATGCGAGCGAGAGGCACACCTTGGATAAAGGCGAAAGGAAGTTGACAGCTGGCAGGCGCTTCATAAATTAGAGGTCCTTGGCCAAATGGTTGCGGTCTCCGCTTTAATTATCTGAGAAAACGTGTAATTTAAACTAAGGCTGACTTAAATTAAGTAAGCCGCGACTTAAGCAACGCCAACTCGATTGGGGACACACTCATAAATGCCAGTGAGTGTCCGCGTTGTGGATTTTCACTGTGGCCTGAGCAATTTGCCGTGTATGCCATATCCTGAGATTAACTCGACCTTTGTCTGACTTTTTGTCCCGTTCAGGCCATCGCACTTCGTTTTTCCCATCCCTCGTCCTTTGGGGCTTTTTTTTGGGATTAGCCTTCGGTATGACATGCCGTCATTTCGGATTGTTACAAAGCGCTTCAAAGAGCCAAAGAACATCCCTCGCAGCCGCAAAAAACTTTTGCTGCCATTTTTTCTTCTATTTCAGTGTTGCGTTTTTTCCTTTCCTTTCTTTTTCGCACCAGTCAGTCCTTTGGACTGTGACGTCCTGCCGGCAGTGGCTAAGAGATTGGATAAGACTCGCTGAAGCAGTTAAATTTTCATAACTTTCACTAAAGTTAAAGCATTCTTAAACGATGAGTTCAATAGTGAAATTCTCATTTACTTTATTCCCGGTTTCCGTTTCACATAAAAAGCGGCTTTCGTCCTTTATGTCAGTTGACTTTTTGAATCTTCTTTGAGGCTTCGCCTTTGTGTCTGTGGCCTTTTACCAGCTATAAAAGGTCTTTGATGTGCCCAACACACACACACACACACGCATGCACACCCATACACACACACACACATATACAAACGCCCACTGAGCGAGGCATTCATTTTGTGGTTTATATTTCACGATAAAGCATAATTTTTTATGTTCCTTTTATGTGCACACACACAAGGATTCATATTTTCGATTTAAAGGCTTCAGCGATTGTAATTTCGAATCCTGTGAACTTTGAACTTCTCGGAAAGTATATAATTCCACATTACTTTCCACAGAAGCGGCAGTCTGTGAGAACTCCCAGAATATCCTTTATTCGAGGTATTGAAGTAAAACATAATTCGTAGCTTCACAGTTTTGAACGTCCTTCTAATCCTTTTTCAGTCTCTCAAAACAATGGAAATCCTTTTATAAAGGATTCCTGGAATATCTCGCTTTGTCCCCTTTCACTTAAATTTCCTCATTGTTCACAAATTCAATTCGAATTTAATTCCATTCGCATCCTCTTTCATTTTTCATTCAAATTAAATTCAATTTTTTCATTCGACTGAATTTTAAATCTAATTTTCGCCAATTTGATTGTCGGCAGCAAAATTTCATGAATTTATTAAATTCTCATGGCGTTGACATACAAGGACATGCATAAATAACAGTATTAAAACATATAATTGTCTCTTTTCAAATGTCACTCAGCCGGAAAAATCATAAACTTCGATTCGTGACAAACTAAATTTTTGGTGTCATGTGGCTTTAATTGGAAAATAGACACAATTTAAGCAGGACTTATACACATTTGGTTGGATTTCATTGAGAAGGGGAGTGGCAGGCAGAGGGTGGGAGAAGGATGGAGAAAATCAGGGATAAACTATAAGCAAGACCGCAAAAAGGTCCTGCCTGACTTTGTACCCAAAAGTGGAACACAAATCTAATTAAATTTGTCGCAACATTATTGCCATCTCCCTCTTACCTACATTCCCCCTCTCTCTCTCTCTCTTTCTCTGTCGGTTTCGTCCTTTCTATACCCTATAGAGATCTATCCACGTCGTGGGTGGCAAATCCGAACAGCTAATGCCTCATTGCAAAAGCGAAAAGCGCTCAGATTTGTTTCAGTCATGAGCCAAAGGACCTCGTGCCAGGGAGCAAACACCAAGTGCTGACACCAGGAGCTCGCTTAATGAGCGAAAGAGCGAGCGAGAAGGCAAATATATTATAACCTTAATTGGTATGTAAATTTTGTTGAGCCAATTTAGCGAGATCGCGTGGCCAGGATAACGCTTAGCCGAGTGCGCCATTGAATTGTTTAGTTTCCAAGCAAAGATAAAATAGTTCCCAAATCCTGATAACGAGTACCACACACAAGGTCCTTAGCGCAGGATGTAAAAGCAAAACTGAATTAATAAAACAAAAGGAAGCCAAAGGACTATCACTTTGAATTTTTAAGGCAGCGCACAAAGTGGATTTTAAGGCTCAAGTTATTTTAAAGACTTATTAAAAAAAGGAAAAAAATAAATAATATACTTGATTAGCAGAGACTCAAACTCACTCCTCGTCTATCCATGACAAGAACCACGACTCATAAGTCAAAGGTGGGAAGCCAATTAGAAGGATTGCAGGATTTGCAAGTTGGGAATGTGATTCGAGGAGAGAGAGAGATTTCACAATAAATTATATTTTTACCGGGAAAAGCTTTGGGAGGATCGTAACGCCTTGTCCCGTTATTTCGTGTTATTTTTCGTGTTCCAAAGGAAATACAATTCCTCGGACATAAAACGTAAGCGAAACAGATGGGCGGCTGTTTGCAGTCTGTAGTGAAGCAAATGACGAACAATTGCACACTGAACAACCATTCAGCACACACACACATACACACACACACACATACAGACACGCACGAGTACACACACATAAACACAGAGGAAGCACACGCAGACACATAGGCACATACAACTATGAATGACATGCAGTATTTTTCAGTTAGGCTTTATGACACATCTCCATGGTACAATTTCATGTGCCAGGCCAGTATTTGCCTTGTCTGTCTTCATGTGTGTCTCTTTACATGTATTTCTGTCTGTGTGTGTTTATGTGTGTGTGTGTGTGTGTGTTACAAGTTAGTTTACTTAGTGCCGCACGTGGACAAAACTAACGAGAAAATGTGAAAAATTACAGAAGGCGAAATGGAAAGGAGCACAAAACACAAACAAGAAGGAAAAACTGCGTCGAGCTGCCCAGAATTGCCATATGCCGGGAGCTGCCCACGAAATGTGTCAAGGCAAGACACACACACACACACACACACACTTACACGCAAGGCATTTAAGTAAACACTGAAAACTTTGTCAGTTTCCATCTAAAAATGCGAACGAACAGCAAAAATGATGCGCTCGCATTTTGAAGCGAGCTATGGAATCCCCAAAATATGATGTCCCGACAACTACAGGCTCCTCAGCAGCCACAACAGCAATCGATTTTGAAGTAGATGTACACATACACACACACACACACACACACACAAATACGTGCAAATATGTAAATGTTTCACTCCGCTTTCTTTTTATTAAATTGCATTTCCTTCGACACAAAAAAAAAAGGATAAATTGTAGAAGAAAGTAGATGAAATTCAATAAGCAGAGTAAGTAGAACAAGTAGAATAAGCAGGAGACAAGGATGAGCTGAAGGATAATGCGAGTGACTTGCAAAGGTTATTTCAAAGTCTGCGCACAAGAAGTTGCCATAAAAATTCATTGAAGTGCAAGTCACAAACAGGACACTCTCATCATTACACACACCCACACACACACACACACACACACTTACAGCAGCCACAGAAAGTGTCACTTAGTTTGGCTGCCTTAGTATATTCAAAAGGATAACAGATTGCGAGAGACATGTGCAGTTTCCCTTCCTGCACCATATCAATTGCTCCATCAACTGCTGTATCCTGTTCAATATCAACTCGAATGAAAAACACACTTGATTAAGCTGCCAATCGTTGTTGCCTGTCACCACATGCAAATGCAGGATTCCCCTAGCATCGTCTGACCCCCAACCCCGCTCCCCGTTTCCCCGCTCCCCCAGTCCGCACAGGCCACATACCCTTGGCATTATTCGCACAAATTGCACGCACACACTTCGCACCACGATTTTTAAGCTGTGCACTCTTTTTGCCCCCAAGGACACGAGCAAAGAAAGGATTTTTTTTCCTCCTAAATATCCCGATTCGCTTGCTAATCAACTGAGCAGCGGATCTTCACACGTCCACCCGAAAGGGCGGGCGGGTCCTCTTCATCGCCATCAAACATAAATAATGGCAAATATTTCGCGTTAATTTATCGCCAAATTTCGATTAATCGACTCGTCGCGCACAAAAGTAGGCAACGTTTTGGGAACGCGCATCACGCGCTGCCTTTGAACCGACAACCGAGAACCGCCGAACAACAACTGACGATGAGAACGTCGCGCAGCTCAGCACCGAACTGAACGTCCAAATAGAAGCCAGCGACGCGTCTGCCTCTGCTGCCACTTCTGCTGCTGCTGCTGCTGCTGCTGCTGCGCTGCGACGTTAACTTCGGCAGCGACTGCAACTGCGACTGCGGTGACTACGGCGCTGGCGATGTGCTGGCTGCCGCTTCTGACTGACTTCCAATCTTGGCCTGTCACACCACGCAAGCTGGGCAGATGTCCCGCAGGGTGAGCCCCATGTGAACAACAATCCAATGAGCAACTTTGCAACTGTCAGACTGTCCAGCTGTCCCCTCGTCCATTCAAGCAGTTCCCATTTTATGTATGCTTATGTGTGTGTGTGTGTGTGTGCGTGTGTGTTGGTGCCAGCGGACGGCAGCAACTTCCTTGTTTATGTGTTTGCTCTTTGCATACCAACGGTTTGTGTGCTCTCAACGTGTCCTTCTCTTAAATAAAATATTCCTTAAAGGACTATTTACCGCAGATGGACTATATACCGAACGGAGTTGCCAGACTATCGCAATATTCGAAATGCACGCGTGACAGTGAGTTTCTTTAAGTTTGACAGATACTTTTTTTTAAGACCCATCAACTTTTACAGACCCGAAAGGACATTGCAAGGGATAATAATAAAATCATTAATTTAACTTGCAGGAGATGATCTAAAATTAGTCTTAGATTTAATTATATTTTTAATACATCCCAGCTTCACGATGCAACTTGAAAGTTAAAATGGTTTATGATACATTTCCTTTTTTATATCACAAGTGACTCTCACAGGATTCTCACAGGAAGTCCCGCTGTTAGAGTGACGCAAGTTCCGTTAGTTGAGAGGCCAAAGTAATGAAATCACAAACATAATACAAAGGGAAGATTTTGCACAGTGTGTCAAGCACGTGTTATATAACAATACACAGTTGCACGTACACACACACACACACAAATACAAATTAATGCTCTCTCAGAGCCGCTCTCCTGGTTAAGAGAGCGTCGCCGAGTGAGATGTGAAGAATATGGAAAATGGCAGCAAAACAAAATGACGGAAAGTTCACAATCAGCAAAAAAAAATTGGCGCCAAACCGAACACGTGCTGTGCCCCCTGTTCCAATTCCATTCCGTTTTGTTCGCATGCGTAAACAAAGGAGCTTTTCTGTGACGTCATCTGTGGCCTTATGACGTCACATCCCAGAAAATGTCTACAAAGCAGCAAAAGGCCGCACAGTGGGAGACTCGCTGTGAGTGTGTGGGGGCAACAGCGCCATCTGTTGTTCATAACTGGCAACACTTTGTTTTCATTGAGAAAACGTTTCCCCATTTATTGCTCTTTGCATCAGAATCGAAATTAAACCAAAAAAGTAATAACTGCTTAGGGAAGTAATTAAATATATATAAATATTATAAATTTATTAATAAATTTAATATTTGCTTTAATCTGTATTTTCACATACTCGCATAATTTGCATTCGAAATTACTCAAAAGCCGCTTTAATATGCACAGTGTCCCGCATTTGCATTGCAAATAGAAATCCGCGGCATTAGCTGTTTAAACATTTGTGGTGCAAATTTGAGCAGAAGCCACAAAGTGGGTCCAAATTATGCATGTGCATATGTAAACTGCACTCACGTGCTCGTGTCTGGACAAGGTGTACACACACCCTACTCAGCCGAGTCACCCAACCACCCAGCCACCCCACTCCTTGGCCCTCAAGACGTGAGGTGTTCTGCGTATACAAAGAAACAGAGCCACAAAAATAGAACTGCGCGGAGTTTATGAAATATATATGCAAATTTACGGCGGAAAAAGTGAACTGAATTGACGGAAATAAATTGAATGATTGGCGGGTGGGGGGCGAGGCGGAAATCGATGGGTGCCAAGCGGGCAGCTAACATGCAAAACACATCACACAACTTATGGCAATTGACAGTCGCAAATGCAACACTCAACACTCAGCACTCAGCACTCAATTCTCTGCCAGCAAATGCACCGTTAACAGCAGCAGCAGCAGCAGCAACAACAACAACAACAACAACAACAGCACAAACAACGGTCGCCTGGCATCTGAAATTATACAGCAAATGCATTTCAGCGATTCGAATGTGCAATTTGATGCCATCGCGTAAAAGCAATGCAAGCTCAAGGCAAGAGTAAGAAAAAGGACTTCGAGTCGTTGATAAATTGACAAAAAAAAACTTGAGAGAAAAAGTCAAATGGAAAACGAAATCCAAATGTCAGGCTTGATGTCCCGTAAACTGTGCATTCGATGGAAGCGAGACATTCCCATAGTCATTGGCTCAGAGACTCCTGCTGGCTGACAGGGTGGCATCGCTGGCAAGACAGAAGGATCAGTGGGTCGGACTTTCAGTTAAAAGTTAATCCTTATTTAAAATGGTGTCAATAAAAGAGTTCCAAACCTTTTCCCCTGAGCTCAAAAGTTAGCCATGAATTTCGTGCTCCTCCCCAGTTCCACTGCTCAACCGTTCTCTAGGATAAGTCCTTTTCCATCATATCCTTCTGCCTGCTGCCTTGTGTCTGTTTAAAAATTCAAGTTAAATTCCGAACCGGTCATTGGTATGCCAGGCATATGACAGGCAGATATGCATAAAACAAAAGCCAAATGTCAGGAAAAACAATGACTTGGGAAAATTAAATGCCTCTAAATGGTTATTCGCTTCAACGTATTCCCATACATCTGTCTGTGTGTGTGTGTGTGAGAGTGCGTGTGTGAGTGTGTGCATGTGATGGGGCAAGTGTGTGTGGATATATGTGCATCTGTGTGCGAGTGGCAACCGAGTTTGTTGTCAATTTCCTCCAATTTCTCGAACATCCTCGACAGCAGGATAATGCCGATGATGCGAGCTTCCTGTAATGATACGCCACGCACAATCAGGACAACATAATACACTTTAACACTGACGTCTTCTATACATGAATTACATACATATAAAAACAAATTAGAATGTGCCAAAAATATGCCCCGAAATGAGTTCCTGGTAAGCAATTTGTCGACGCCTAATGGGGAAACAAGTGTGGGCCGCTTTCTGGAGGGACTCGCCAGGAGCGACACCCATCAAGGGGAGGGGCTCGAAGGACAAAAGGCAAGTTCGAGAATTCCTCTTTCCAAATTAACAATCACATGTTTCCTGTCCTTGATAAGTGCGCATTCCTTGCCAAATTGAGTGTTTGACAGTTGCCCATAGCCCCGCCCCCTGCAGCAAACACAGTCGCAGCTACTGGGCTGTCGGGTTGTTGGGTTGTTGGGTTGTTAGGTTGTTGGTCCTGGAGTCACGCGTTCGACTCCTCGAATTCCAATTAGAAGACCTCGCGCTCTGACTACTTAATCCTGTTGAGACGCATTAACATGTCTGCCGGCAGAAAATTGAACAGCCTAATGGCCGGAGAGTTCGTATGAAGGAGAAAAGGACCTGCCAGCGATGCTGCCACCGTTGCTGCTACTGCTGCTGCTGATGCTGCACCAGTGTAATTAAAATGTCAACACAAAGGACGAATTCCAAGCCACTTCTTTGGGAGAAGAGACAGCAAGGACCTGCTGGCTTATCAATTTAGATTGCTGTCCGCAGACAAGCCTCAAAATGCAAAACTCAAAACTCAAAACTTGAAACTGGATGGAGCATAGAGGCTGGGTGGAGGCTGGGCGAAGGATGGGACCGAGAATGAATAAGAAAAACCATCAGACAAAACAAGGACACAAAAATAACTGTCAACCGCACGAGGATGTTGGCAAAATATCAAATGAAATACTTGTGTCGACAGGATCAGACCCATTAGAAGGGACATCAGTGCCGACATAACCTTCAGGCAATGAAGCAAATATTTTTGATGTTTCTCTTTTTATTTCTTCACTTTGTACCCTAAAATGAGATACGAAAATGGGTATTTAAATGAGGATGTCCTGCACCGGGCAGCCCAGCCCCTGCCAGTGCTGCGAGCTACATTTAATTCCAGATTATTATTAAATTTGGCCAAAGGATTACATGAATCCGGCAATAAGTTACAGTCTGTGCGAAAAGCGAGAGAACTTTTAAATGCAAGGACATCCTTCGTCTTGAGGACATTTACAGGGTATTTCTCGTTTTAAAAGAACTCATTTTCCCTCTGATTGGTATCTGTAGAGGGGAACAGTGACGCAGTGGAAAGATGAGATTGAGAGAAGGAGAAGGAGAAGAAGGCCTCAGCTGGACAAGCAGACAAAAACTGTGGTCCACTCGACATTCTTATGGAGTCCCACACTGAGATGATTACATTTGAAGCTCGACGGGATTCGGACGAACGCAGTTGGCCTGTTGATACTGGCGAAGCGCATCACAGCCACCAGGGACACTGCGAGGACATAAATAAATTGGTAAACAAGCCATAAGCATCCAAGGCAATTGTGGCAGCTGGGGGAAGAGCAAAGCCTTCAAGGAGCGAATGTTAGGCTCGTGCTCCTATAGACATAAATAATAAACTTACTCGAAAGTTTAAACACTTGACAAATGTCCTGGCAGCAGGACAAAAGTTCCAGACAACCAACGTTACACACTCGCTTGACCCGAAATCCCAAACTTTGACGGGTTTACTATAAATCCTCTACTGGATTTCGTTCGCTCTAGCTTTAAGCTGTTGTTTCCCTGATCCCCGATCCCCGATCCCCAATCCCGCGACCATCCCCGCCCCCCACACCTCACAGGACCGAATGCATGCAAATTGCTATTAAGCGTAAGTCCCGTCAGCTTGAATTTCACTTTTAAACTTGTTGGCAATGCATTGTTCAAAACTGAATATCCACACAGTACAGTGTATCCTTCCTTCCTATGCCCTGGTAGCCCGCAGCCACCACCCAGCGGGGATTCACTTACGCCGAACACGTGCTAAAAAATATATAAATATGAATGAAAAAACTCAAAGCTGAAAACTGAAAATTGAAAAAACAAAACTCAAAACAGCAACAAAATGTAAAAAATTCTTCAAAGAGGATTCGCTCCGAGGTACTAAGGCCTGCATACATTTACTATCTGTCTAAAGCGGACACCCCCGATCCCCGACCCCCGACCACCACCCGCACGTCACCTGTCCCTTGTCCACTGTTTCCCGCTCCTAGGCCCGCCCATCGTCCTGTCCTGCGCCGAGGTCTTTCATTTATTAATAAACGTCTCCTCCCATTGGGCGGCGGCATGTGTTTCAGTCAATGGCAAATGGCAAAAGTGAACAGCGAACTGTAATCAATATTTATACGTCTCTCCATACACTACACACACAAACACACACACACACAGACTATGTATACCCTACACTGGGTACATAAATTCACCACTGAATCACTCAAACTTGAGGTGATTGCGTGCCGCATTGCCCGCCGCACGGCCTAAAGGATAATCAAATACCTTCCTATGCCTCGCAGGTCCTTTAAGTGCCAACATTCAGCGTGAATATTGAATAGGCGTTCAGTAGCTGAAAAGCAATCGAATTTCACGAATTCAAAGGATATCTTTGAACTAAACTCTTCCATAAACTTTTCCAAGTTATTGAGGAATAATTCACACTTTTATCGAAGTCGACTCTCTGGGAAGCCCCACTTTTAAAGGGGCTACCATTAAAGATCCTCTAGCTTAAAGGTGAGTTCTTCAGCAATACACAGGTGTTTCAATGGAACGCGACGTTAGTGTAATGCTGTGTCGCTATCAGGATTTATTCGCAGGACTCTTCTAATATTCCTTATTACTTGGCAGCTGCCAATGAGGCGAGCGATGGGCAGGCAGCAGCTGCGAGAGATGCTGCGAAATTCAAATCCCGAAACTAAATTACATAAATGTAAGTTCAGGACGAACGTCGGTGCATAAATTTCTTAATATTTGACTTGAGTCTATTTGATGTTTCTGCACTTTAAAGACAGCAACGGTGGGGTGAGGACTGCGGAGAAAGGCGGGCAGTGGAAGGGCGGGAAGTGGGAGGACAGAGGAAACTCAATGTATTCTGCCGGCTTCATTGTGACGCCGAAGGTTTCCCTGGCATTTGTATTCATTTTGATTGACACATCCAAATTTCCGTGAGATATTGAAGCGTCGCGCACACAAAGGCCGAGAAATGGGGCGCAATTTAATATCGAATCAATTAATTGAAGATAGAAAAATCTGCGCACGAATTATTAGAAAAGTGAAACATAAAGTACATGATATTTCACATAGAAAAAATCAGACCCAAGGCCGAGGCCGAGGCCAAGTCCAAGTTCAAGTTTAATTATGCAAGGAGAAGACGTGACTGCCGCCCAGCAGGAAGTTACTCTAGGGCGGGTTAGATACGTGCAGGACTTTAATCCTTCTTGAACTCCAGCAGAGTCCACCCAGTGAATTCCTTTAAGCTAATTGAACGCCATTTGCCAGCACAGTAATTGATGTATGACTCAGTCGAGGAGGACTCCCATACCGCGGGGAAGTGTTAAATGTCAGCAGCTTCGGGCCTCGGGGCAAAGGGAGTCTCAAGTTGGCCAGGCTTTGGGCCTTTTAGGCCATTACAGCTGCTCCTTGGCTTATCCTGGCCGAAAGTCGACAACAAAAGCAGCTCTAGTCATTATCACAAACGCTTCCATTGTCTTTTTCCGGTCAACTAACAATGCATTCGATTGTGGAAATTTAAAACTGTTTTCCATTAGGAAATTGTGTTGAGGGATGTGTGTGATGGGCGGAGAAGGGGTGAAGGACAGGAGCAGGACGGGCCATACAATACGGCAGCCGAGAGGTCAATTTGACAGGTCGGCACAGAACGCCACTAGACAGCACCAGGACGACCCTGAGGCAGTACTGGGTCAGTGTAGGACAGCGGCTAATGAAAGTCCAGTGAATGCGTGGTGTGTGTCCTGTGCCTGCGCCTGTGCCTCTGCCTGTGCCTCTGCCTGTGCCTGCGCTTGTGTATCGATCCACCGAAAAAGTTGTGCGATAAATGCCGCAAAGTTCCTAACTAAGTTGACTCAGAGAACCGCATTTTGATTCTCGGAATCCTTGGCAAACATTGTGATTTTCCTGTGACCCGCCCACGAACATTTATCGATAACAAAATGGAACTCATGTGAGTTTGTTATCGCCAAAGTTAAAGGACATGCGACGCGAGTGTTTGCTGTGTGTGTTTACCTGCCTGCCTGGACGTGTCGTCCAAGTGCAAGCTGGACCACAATCTTTATCCTTTCTTCTCTTGCTTTTTTAGCTCTTTCAATATTGGTTTTGCCCTCCACCTCCCCCTCCCCTCTGCCACCACTCCCCACTTCTTCCTCATATACTCTCTGTCTTGCTCTATTTCCATAGCCATCTCTGTCTCCTGCCTGTTTGAATCCATGGCAAATTGTTTGCTATTCGAAGTGTTTGCGCTGCTTTCACACTCACGCCTATCCAATGCCCTCATTTGTTTGTATTCACACTCATTATTGAGTATTCAGGCTGCAGGTCAAAAGGACATACGGGGAGAGTAGGGAGAGCGGGAAGGACTGGGAGGGAATGGCGCGCAGAGAAGAGTGGGATTTCTAGTAACTTTCGGCCGAATGGTTAATTTAATTTTAATTACTCAACACAGTAATTAACAAACGCCTTTTTCGGGCCAAACAATGAGGCCAAGAACACAAAAGGAGGCTAATTATGTGAAAGGCAATTGCCGGGAATCTGCTGCCCATTAACTGGACCGCAATGAGGCATTCAAACAATGTGACAATCTGGACAAAGACCTTCAAGAAAGATCTCCCAAGAATGTCCTAAGCTT
The DNA here is from genome assembly GCA_035044505.1 of Zaprionus lineosus. NCBI lineage: Eukaryota > Metazoa > Arthropoda > Insecta > Diptera > Drosophilidae > Zaprionus > Zaprionus lineosus. Next base: position 1,124,637 of record JAWNNX010000098.1, on the reverse strand, counting down.
TAAACTGTGAGCTCAATTGTCGAGCTGTTAATCGGATGAACCCAAGCCCCGCTCCCACCCTTCCCCCCTTTGTCGTCCTTCGCAATGCCACACTCTATGAATCCCTAATGCCGCATTACCTCAACTCAATGGGACCTTATATCAAATAAATACCACGAATTACCTTATTCCGCTGCCTTGTTCGTCGAACTTCTTCTTTGTACCTGGCATCTATTTTTATGTCCTTTCCGACGTCATTTGACTATTTATACTGCAAATGGCATGAATGCCACATGGCAACAAGACTCGCTTTCCATCGATTGACCTACCTCAGTATTCGCACAGAACAGCAGTAACAATATTTGGTCGTCCCTTCAGAACTCTCCCTTCCCCAACCCCCCTCGAACCCAACCCCCCGTCGTTCCACAACAATTGAATGGAACTTATAAATAAATAATTATGTGCTTCAAACTATTCGATATTTTTTTATTGATGGCGGCAAAAAGAATGGCCACAGAATTGTTATGAAGAATTTTCGATGTTTGGATTTGATTCAGAGCTTGGCTCACAGCGGGAGGAAGTCCGGGGGTGTCCTTGTCCAGCCAAAAGAACACAAAGGACATTTCACTCCACTTATGCCCCCAATACGAATACTCAAATACTCTTTTTATGAGTGGAACATAGGAACCATTTCGTTAAGGGCCACCTCAAGTGTGAACGGAGCCCACGAAATATTGGGGTTACCCTAAGATGAGGGTAGCCAAGTTCAAAAATCAATCAACGTGCGAAAAAGGCAATTTGTGGCTTCCACTGAGAGCAACAACAGAAACAAACGCTTGGAAATTCTATTATGAGCAAAGTTCCGGAACTTACAACGACGCCGGAAAGCTACGTACAGGTGTGTGCCAGTGTGTGTAGGTGTGTACAGGTGTGAGTGTGTTTGTGGGGGTTTATGGACATGTGTCGCTTGCCCTGCCCTGTATGAAGCGACTCGGCAAGTTGACAACTTTTCGCACCAATGCCAAACGTACCGTGAAACATGATCGAGCCTCGTTGAAAAAAGAAAGCAAACAAGGAATAAAAAGAGTCGGAAAAACTAAAAAAAATCTGAAAAAATCAACATTAAAGTTCTTAAATATTTTTTATGTATTTATTCCCCAAAGTGCCATTGCTCAATGACGCGTTTAATAGCTTTGCTTTTGACAGTTTATTGTACGGACGAGTACGAGGAGCATTCCCTTTCAATGTCCTGACAAATTTCATTGTGCGGCAGACAAAGGGACGCGCAAATTAGTCGGCCAATATTTCTTTCGGCTTGAGAGGGGCCCGAAGTGATTTAGACAGTAAAATATTTAATTATCGCACACGCATGAGCGGCAGCTGCTCCATTAAAATTTATCAATTACAAGGGGGGATATTCGAAGGAGCTGCCTGTTAGAGATACGCGAACACACGAACACGCGCCGACATGTCGAAGTCAACGTTGCAGTTCAGTGACGCCTATCGCCATGGATTTCGGATGGGGTGTGCCTGAGCATGGGTCTGGGCGGAGCAACACGGACGCCCAACGAAGCGGATATCCTTTTGAATTCCAAATCAAACCGAATCAAACTGAATCGAGCCAACCCAAGTGGAACTGAAGGATACTGCGGTTGCCTGACTCACTGACTGACAGACAAGTGAACGGATCTGTTCACTTTCTGGCTAACAGACTTATTGCCACTGCCGAGACTGTTGACGTGAAATGTGCCAGCCAGTGAGTACTGGAACTCACTGGCTGGCCACGCTTTATGCAAATGTTATGGGAGCAGTTAAATCTTGCTCCGCAAATAGAAATTTCATTACACAGAAGCGAAGATTTTATGATAAGTACAAAGAAGCTTTTGGAAAATGTGCGCTTTGTATTCTATTTCCCGCTTACCGTATTGCATTTTACACGCATCGTCCTTCCAATATTGTAGCTTTAATTTCACGTATTCAAGGATAAAACACTAAATCGGCGCACTTATCACATCATTTCCTGATTTTAAACACTTTAATTACATTTATTCAAGCCAATGAGCAAAATAACGCCTATTCTTTGCTATTTCACAATCCACCATTCAAACAGGTCCGTGCACACATATGACAATCGATAGTACGTTGGCTGCCTAGTTATCGATACTGTTAACATACAAGGCACGATCACACCTAACAAATTCTGATTGGTCAATGCTACTGAAAATTGTATAGGTACAAAGGAGCTTCTGGCAATGCGCTTTATATCATATTTTCATTTGGCCGTGTATCTTTTAATAAGCATCAACCTTTTAAAATATTAGCTTTAATTTCGGGTACACGTGAATAAAACACTTTATCAACACATTTGCCAAATAATTTCTTAAATCACACTAATTAGTTAACGCCTGTTACTTAATATTGCACAATTGGCACTGCCATTCAAACAGGTGCGTGCATACATTTATAATCGATAGTTGTACATATGTCTAACTATCGATACTTTAAACATACAAAGTACGATCATCTAACGTATTTAAAATAAAAAAAGTGGCATCTTTAGCCGAGAATTATAAATACGGGAAAATATATTTAATTAATTAAATATTAAATTAAGATTCCCCAAAATTCGAATTCTTTTTTAATATTTGACAAACAATTCATTGTGAAATTGAATTACATGTGTATCCTATGCAGTACTTGAACGTAAGACCCCAGAACTACCTATTAATAGCACTTAGTACAGTAAAAGTCTAAGCTCCCACGCACCCGCAGACAAACAGTGGAGCTCAGGCAATGCCCACACGCACTTGATGGTACACATTCCATGAAAATCGCAGCCACAAGTGCACTTATACCTCTCCCACTCCACATCCCACACGCACAGCCGACATCCCACATCCCACATCCCACATTCCACTTCCCACATCCAACAACCAACATTTCACTTCCACTTCAATCTAATCCGTCAAAGGCCACAAGGACTTATGGTATATGGTACGTACATACTTGGAGCTTGTTTTTCATGTTGTTTCAATAACACCGGATAATTATAGCGACCATGGATTTGCATGGATCTGTCCCAAGAGTGAGCAACGCATCAAAGCCTCAGCACAATAGGTTAGAAACAGGAATCCGAAAGCGTCGGCCAGAGTATACCCTGTACACGGTGACTATGCTTGTAAAGGGGACCGACTTCAATTAATTTATTCATTTTCAGAACACATACACAACAATTTAAAACTGCAGAATGGCTTAAAAAAGTTCACCGGGAAGCATCTACCTATGTCCACGCCCCACTGCCCTCTTTTAGTGGGTATTGAGTGGAAAGCAACTCGAAAGCAAAAACAACCGGCAAGTTCACAGAATGCATTATGACCAGGAATGTATATGAAACCGAATGGAGGACGAGGTATGCGGGATGGAGCATGAGGTGAGCTGGGATTACTCAACAGGAGCAATGCATGTGTTTGACACAACCCAGAAACAGAACTGAAAGTTTTATGATTACACGGGGACTCTGTGGATTTCACAAATTAACTGCAAGTGTCTGGGAAATTGTGGAATGTTATGTCTGCGGCATTGTGAACTTTTCCTTGGGGAACTCAAAACTATTTTTTACTTATTTAGAATCCTAGACTTTAATTAGTTTCATGGCTCTTAGCCCCTTTGTTGCATTTATATCCCCATAATTTTATTGCTTCCTCTGTCGTTCCTGTCTCCGGGCTTCAGCCAATCCTCTGGCCTTCCCAGGGAACTAGCTGTCAAAGCGACAACTTGCGGAGTCTCCACACTGGGTATTGGGTGCTTTATATGAGAAAAGTTCGCCTAGGCAACTACTAACAAGTCTTGCTCACAATGGGTCCTCAGGTACGTCCAGACAGGATGCCAAGATGGGCTATAAACTTTAAGAGCAACTCAATTCTGTCAAGTGCAAGACAAGTTCTTCTTTGTCCTTCATTTTCCCCGCTCGTCCACATCAGCGTCTACGTCAGCGTCTGTGTCTGTGTCTGGATTCGGGTTTAGGTTTAGGTTTGAGTTTGGGCTTGGGTTTCCATTTTCATTTTCTTTTATTTTCGTTTTACGAGAATTTTCCCGTTGTCTGTGCCCCTTTGTTTTCCAGCCACGCGCTTGTTTACACAAAATTGTGTTAAACGTGCGAAAACAAGTAATTTGCCATTACTCAGCCACAAGTTCGGGTATAGAACCCCAATACCATTCACCTGGCCGGCAGACCCCGCTGTCCTCCCTCCCGAGCGCCCCTCATATAGTCCCTACTTAGTTATAATGAGGAAACTTTTCGCTGGATTTAGCAGCGCTACGGAACCTTTTTTCTTGTTTATGCGCTTATCAAGCGCTTTTTTTGGCGACCAAAGTAGAACACCTCCTCATCCCGCAGCCTCATGGCCTAATTGGGCATTTGCACTCATCTTGTGCTCCGCAAATTCCTTAAAGTAAACATATTTTCCAAATCATTTCAAAGGCTCACTTTCTCATGAAGGCGTGCCATCAAATTTGCTGCTAATGAATCCAAAATTGAACTTTTCTGACGCGGCACCACTTACCGCGTGGGCTCCACTCCGAACTCCATCGAAAGGGGCTAACAAGCGGGTCCCTGTTAGGGTTAAGGATCGGCACTTGCCGTAAGATTTAACGTATAAACTCGTTCAAATATTTTGATGTCATAAATAAATTAGCAGATCCCCTGCACACATTGCAGCACGTGGAACCGTTAAACCCCAAAATACCCCTCAGTCATTTGCACTGGCAATTAAATGGGGCCCGAGGTCTGCATGGTTTATGTTATGCGAGAGGCTATAAAATTTTGCATTTGGTCGGCCATAAATCTTGGAGCTGTCGCCTCCTTAAAGGACACAATGAATCGCGCTTCAAGTGTATAGTTTGTAAAATAATAAATATTTAACACGATGGAAACAAAGGAAGCCCAAAAACAGATGCATGCAGCGCCATGGCACACCCCACGCCACGCAACGACAGCCCCAAAGGATGCCCACAAAAGGTGCTAGAAAGCCTTTAAGCCTACAGCAAATTAGGTTTTCGAGATGCGACATCTTTGAGTGAAACGTGTGTTCGCTGCTCAGGGAAAGAGTTGCAACATCCTGCGACCTGAACCCGTATACCCTACCGGGACGAGCAGTACGATGGTAATAAGACAGTTATCCTTAAAGCTGTTTTCCATGGTCACTTATACCTTCAGCCAACCAGTGGAGGAGACTTGGATCGACTGGGAATATGACTGTTGCATGAACGGACAAAACTTCCATATGGGCAGTCCAATTAATATTCTCAACTGGAGGCAATGGAAGGGGCAAGTTTCCCGGGTTAAAGAGAAGAATACTTAATCGAAAACTATTTGTATTTTAGGGACATTGGAATTCAGTTAAACGTATCAATGCGATTCAAGGACGACATAAAGAACCATTTTTATAAGCAGGACAGAGCAGGAGCAGATGTTATCGAATATGCCCAGCTCTTGGAACGGACCGTCCCATGTCCTGGTGAGCTTCATTAGGAGCCAAGAAGCGCCCATTTTCTTGGCAAGGTACACCAGAAAGACGTGCAGGCATTCGTGCCATGAGGCCAGTGGGGCATGCCGCAGGACTGAGCCGGGGCCGAAGTGCCAGAGCCGTGAGTGAGTAAGGAAAGGAAGGAAAGGGCTTGTCAGTGGCAAGTGGCAAGTGGCAAGTGGCAGCGTGTGGGCCTGTGGTACGTGGCATTAGAATGGCAACTGCCACGGCCACTTACGCACGTCGCAGTCAGCTGAGCAATTCGGTCTTATAAAAAATTAAAATATTTACGCCACATTAAATGCGAAGGACGAGCGTTGCGAGCGAAATATGATTTTGAGCGAGCGGCAGGTGGCAGGAGGCAGCCGGCAGCCGGCATGAGGCGGTATACAATAGGCGGGAGAGACACGCACGCATACTCATGCAGACCCACACGTACACGCACACGCACACGCAGAGGCACCAAGCCGAGCATTTTATGACTGCCACATACGCAGCGTGTATTACCTTATGGCGCCCCTGGGAGTACACGGCGTATGCGCAACTAATTTGCAATATTTAAACAGCTTAAACAATTTGCACGCTTCATATGTTCACTGGATATGCCACAACCCGCTGCAGAGCAAATGCTGCCGGAGTCGGAAGTCCAGAAACTCGCCAAGGGCTGACCAGACGGTTGAAGTCAAGTCATCGTCCGAGTCTTTAAGGAAATAAAGGACTGCTTTGGTCACGAATGGATCACGCCGAAAGGATGATTATCCTAAAGAGCAACTGCTCCATCTTCAAATTCCACTCTCTGGCTTGTGTAAGGAACTCGTTCACAAACTCTACATTAAGACAACGGAGTGTCTCTATGCCAGGCACTCGCTTTAAGCACTCTGCAGCTAAATGTGCCGATCTGGACTCCCGGGATTGCATGAAGCTGAATCTGGCTCAAAGTGAAAGTGCAGATTGGATATGTAACGAGCTGTTCACAGCGTTAGCTCATTCCCAGCCACAGATTTCACCGGCGTCCACATATACACGACCAGATTGCAGCCCACCCTCAACTCTATTATTCATCCACTGTTTCAGCTGCTCCACAATTTCAGCTATTTACACCCTTCAATGATCCCAAATGGACTTGTTTATGAAGCTATTAGAACGTGTTTACACGTTGCACACATGTCCGACCAAAGCGGGAGGCGTCACAGGCGGAGTATGGAGGAAACTTCATTTGGGCTCAATTAATTGGCCGTTAATTGTCGACTGTGGCCCTTGGTCATTGTGGCTCCGAGCTGATGATGTAATCCGTTTATTAAAACTTCATTAAAACAACGCTTAACACTTTACGCATGGAAATAAATCGCTGATTAAATGCGAAGTGGGAATTGCCCTCAGCTATAAACGTTTTAGAATCTGTAGATGGGATCACAAGCGGTGCATGGACTGATGGATTCACCATTCGAATCCGATAGCTGTGAACGGAGGCGCAGATCGAGGAAAGATCTTAAGATCGTTAAGTCTGAGACAAATCATTACGATTGTTTGAAGGGATCTTTCAGTGGCATCTCTTGATGAGTAGAATTGATCAGATGCATTTCATCTCCGAATGGATCACATCTTAGCTAAGTAAAGAAGGAATCCCATCACTGGTCTCCCATCAATTGGCAGCTCTGGAAGAATGAATCGTGATATCTAAGGAGTTACTTAAAGCCACTCAAGAGACTAAGCGAGGCGAGCCAATAACAGACAACATTAAGGGTATTCAAGATTTAAATATTTAATCCTCCATTTCTCTAACTCTGTATATTTATTTCCCAGATCTGACGCGATAGTTGACTATAAGCTCCACCAGGAAGGGCTTTCCGCTGTTGGCAGTGTTCACACGTAGCTTGAATCGAAAGTTGCCCACAGGATGGGACAAGGGAATCGTCTGAGTCGTAAACTGGCCATTTATATTGTAAACTTTCGGCTGTATTGGACACGAGAAGTAAGTCTTGTTGACCACAACTTCATCGTAGAAGCGAGCGAAGACTTTGTAAAGCAAAGGATTATCCAGGAATCGGCAGGCGTCTTTGAACTCAAACTGAAATAGATTCCGTTCCGGCTTCATTGAGCTCGCACCGAACTTGAGCTGGAAGCTATTCAACCTCTTGGTGACATTGAAAGTGAAGACTTTCCGGTTTCCCCGTGTCAAATTGCAGTTCCTCACGTAGTCCTCATCGCAATTCACCTCAGCGGACTCAATGGAAAGTTTCATATTGTTGTTTATGTTAACCTTTTCAAAATTAAGAAGCTGAAGTTAGTGCTCAAGGATAACTCGGACTTATACCTCACTCCTGGCAAGAATATGTGCCCAAAAGAGCCCCGAGACTACGGCGTAAACTAGAACAGAAACTTTCGCTGAACTCATCGCATCGAGTCTCATCCAAATGATTCACTGAGCCGTTCACTTGGCCACAATCGATTGGGCTAATAAGCGATGCCATGACTACATTCAGAGTAACGCAGATTATTAGCCCATTAAATCGCATTATTTGGAGCTCCAACTATCCGCATCGGTTGCCCATTTCCGGCAGATTGTCAATCGGAGTATTCAATCAAACCTTTAGTTAACGTTTTCAATGAAGCTGTCAGCTTGAATACCCTGCAAGTGGGGCCAGAAGGGCCTACCGGAGAAAAGCGGCCACGCCCCTTGCTGCAAAATGAATGCAGAGAGGAAAAGGGTGGTACAGGGTATCGAATAGTCGGGCACTTCTCCCACACGTCACTCGTTTAATTTGAAAGAACGTGTCATTGTTGACCCAGCAGACAATGACTGAATATGTGGAAATTGTAGAAGCGAAATGTAAAAAAGAATTGCTAGAATATGGGATATGAATAGGAAAATGAATTTTCCGCATTTTCGCATTGCACTTCTAATCGTCATTTTTTTTGACATCGATTGCACTTTGCCAGAAATCCGAGTACAATCTGCGAATATCGATTTCATTCACTGAATAGAATTGCTCCTGAATAGATACACTCACACACACACACACACACACACGGATTCACTTGAATATCCTGAAAGAAGCTCTAAGGCGAATAATCAGGCCAAAACGCGCTTGTGCTCAATGACATTAACTGAAAGCAGAGCTTAGCCGAGATTTCGCTTCGACCGCAATTTAATATCAACTTTTAACGAGTTATGGCCGTAAAATGGAAATGTTTAAACAAATTCGAGGACTTGAAATGAAAGCCAATCGCCGCATCATTAAGTGTCATTACGGAAATTCTGTTGTTTGGCTAAGCGCTGGTCTTGGAGGACACGCCAGGACAGGCTGCCTTTTAGAGCCACTGAATAATTAAACGAGCGCGAAAGCGACTATTGACCCAAACCCCTGGGGCCTCAAGAGAAAATCGATTCATCGATTTCCGCAATGAGAGGCTCGTAAATGATGCATAGATTCGGTACTTAAGGCCTGACGCGATGCAATTAGACTTATTTTTAGTCGGCATTTAATTGCAATTAAGCAAGACAGGACGAAGCAGCTCGTACAGTGGAGACCCCTTAAGCGGGAATGCGCAGAGAAATAAAATAAAAAAAACTTTAAAAATATTCGCAGGACATGTGATTGCGTCTCCCCTTAATAGGAATTTAAAAGATCGGGAACTTCATCCATGTGTGTGTGTGTGTGTATGTCGATGGATATTTAAATTCATAGTTGGTGTTCCTTGTGTCCCATCCTTTGTAGATAACCGCCATATGAGTGAAGGCCTGTCACTCGCAGCTGACGCCAGCGGACGACTAGGCGTATGCGCAATTTTCCTAATTGTGCGGGGCTGCTGAGTGCCGAGGCGCAGCAGTAGTCAGTGAGAGAGGGGTTCGGTACATACAGGAGGGGCTCGGGGCGGGTGGTGGCGTAAGTGGTCACAGTTGGCTGTGCACAGAACTTAGCTCAATTAGGAAAGCGAAAAGCCGGTACTTAACTTACCTTTCGCCATCATCGTTGAACGAGAAATCGCCGAGCAGCAGATCACGAAAACGATAACGAGGCTGTAAAATGCGTGACATGTTGTTGTTGTTGTTGTTGTTGTTGCTGGTGATGTTGTTGCTGGTGGTGGTGGTGGTGTTGTTGCCGATGATGTTGTTGCTGGTAATGTTGTTGTTGTTAATGTTTGTGGTCGTTATGGTGGGCACCAGGAGCTCAGTGACCGTTGTGCCTGTGTCCCCGTCGTTCTCACTTCCAGTGACTCTTCCTGTTCCCGATTCTGGTCCCGTTCCTGCGTCAGTCACGGCTTGAAAATCACTAAAGTCCGTCACATTAATCAAACACTCGTTGCGCCTGCAGGCGACCGATGATTCAGTTGCAGCCCCTCCAGAGTCAACCTCTTCGCCATACAGCCGTGTCCTACGCCCCGTCACGCCCAGCAGCTCATCCTCGCGCGCCGCACTTGTGCCCGTGAGCAGGTAGCCGCCACTAGCCCGGTTGGGCCGTGGCGAGCGTAGGCGCGTCCACAGATTGGCGAGTGTCTTGCACCAGGCTCACACCTTGGCGCCGTCGTCTGGGTCCTGCCCTGGCCGAGTGCACCTCACAGCACGCTCCTCGCCTCCTCCACCTCCTCGACCTGCTTCCTTCCAATTACCTTCAGTTGCAGTCTATTGCCATGTCACACGTCGCATGAATAACCTGGCCATGGGAGCTGCAGGAGAGGAAAGAAGAAGCAAACGTGCGATAAGTGAGTCATGTGAGCTTCCATTAATTAAGTTACTGGCAGGTACTTCACTACCATCGTCATTGTCATCGTTATCGTCATCGTCATGGTTATCGTTATCGGTATCGTAATTAAGTAAGTCTTTAATATGAGAGTGAAGTACGAGCCAATCGAACAATCAATTTATATAATAAAATGTGGATATAAAAATAGAAAAATAATAAATAAATAATAAGCGATATTTAAAGAAGTGCCTGCAATCCTTGAGTTGCCAATCGAACGATTGTTCCCGAGGAAGACAATGATTCTATTTGCCCCGACGTAAGCCTGGACAATGGAACACTCCGGAAAGAATGACCAGAGGCAGGCAAACAAATCAACGTCAAATTAGTTTTTCAATAAAAACCACGAGGTTAGCAGAACAGCAAATGTGGAGACTCTCCCAGCGAATGTCCTACTCGCAGATATCCTTGAAGCGACTTTGTCGATAACTGTGTCCTGGTGCGAACTTAGGCATCTTTATCCCCAAAATGTCATCAGTGATTCTGATTCCAACAACTCAAAACTAATTCTTCCGTTGCCAGGGACTCGTAAGGAAGTCTCCTGCATATACCCGCTTCCAGTCAGCCTGCACTTGCAGAATATACGACACAAAAGACACACTCGTATGAATGAGCAGACGATAGACGTCGGTGCGAGGGCGCTACTTGAGAGAGCGGGAGTCTGGCCAGTCGGAGTCCACTTCAAGAGCTCCTCCCACCTCAACCCGCACCGATTATTCGCCAGCCACGTAATCAAATCATCTCACGAACCTCAGCTGAGAGTCCGGCCAAACAAATTGCTCTCCGGCACTTGAAAATGTGTTTGTTCTGCCCTCGCATCTGTCGTTCTGTCATTCTGTCCGCCTCTTCGCCAGGTCGCCAATTCGCCTGTCCGGAGGCCCCCCTGCCACTTGTTGTTTTGTGAAAAATTTGCGCAATTATTACACAAACAGAATGAAATACAGGAACAGAACAACTGGTTGATGTCCTGGTGCTCAGGTGGAAGTCTTGATCCTCTCGAAAGCCTTGCCACATAAATTGTGGAAGCGTTTGTGCGGCGCATTAATTAGATTGGAGCCTTTGGCCCAAAACTTCTGTACTTCGTTTTCAGCTATCGCACTCGGCCATAAAATAATTTGGCTTAAAGTGTTTTTAATTAGTTCCAACAAATTTACGCCGACAAACTTATAATTTCCCCCTCGGCCTTCTACCCTATACCTACTACTATTCTACTCTCTACCCTCTGGCTTCTGCCATCTACATTCTACCTTCTACCTTCCGTCTGCTACTCAACCATTTGTCTCCTCCTATTGGGCATAGTTTGTAATTAGCAACTCGGATGAAGTCCACAGCCAAGCCCTGCCGCGGAGGACTCCTCCGCCAGGCCAAATTAGCTTTTTAATTTATATTTATTGTATGACGCGTGGCATTAATATCCAGGCAAATCTTTCGACGCGCACAAGCAAGAATTAATAAAGACGCCTGCCTTCACGAATCCTTCGATTTATCAAACTCGCATTCGCGCACACAAACTGAGGCAGAAAATTATCAGTATAAAATTCCCCTAGCTCAGAGAACAGTTGGAAGCTGGATGAAACTATAGAAGCCCTGGATATATATATTTTCCATATCAGCTGATTCTTTGAAGACATCCTAGTGTAATCCTTAATAGAATCCTTTTAAAGCAATTACCTAATGCAGCTCACTAGAAGGCGTTATCTGCACCAGCCACATACAAGCGCCTCCTGAAAGTAGGCAATGTTTTGCACTAGCTTCCCATATACCGCGCACTTAAACTTTCAGCCTAAAAGCAGGCAACGCTTTTTGCCTCCACGGCTTTCATCAATTTTTAATTCAATAAAAACTAAAAATAAATGAGATTTTATTTGATCTTTCAGCTAAAATAATATTCTGTTTATTTATTAAATTTATATTTAATTTTCAACCTTAAACTGTATATTTAGTGTGCTAAGAGAGATTGAAAAGTTTAGAGCCTCGACTAAGTAGATAATCGAAAGCTAAACAGAAATAAATTGAATTTAAAATTGAATTAAAATTTATTGTTCAGTTGCTGCGAATTGAAGGTTAATTCATTTTTAATGCATTGACTCGAAAGAGAAGCTCGATTTTTCCTCTTCAGTGTGAACTTTTTCCGCACACACGTGGAAAACTGATATGAGTGTATATCTGTGTGTGTGTATAAAATCTCATATCGATTTAATGGCGAGCAATTTGCACAAATTTTAATTAAATTTCAAACCACTTTTGCGGTTTTCGTCGACTGGAAGGTTTTTACAGAGATGTGTTTGCCACCGATTCGTGCCCCAATAAGGGGCACACGCATTTAATTTTCTAATCATTATTTATGATGCGAGGACAAAAGGAAAATAAAAAACATCACAAAAATCGAACAGACTGGACGACGGCTGCTAAAGAGCATTGCTAATGTGTTGTGCACAACCGCACGACCGCTCAACGCCTTAATTATGTGTTCCCGGAGCGGAAGGCAAACACATATTTGATTTATAGACGAAAGGACACGGCACCGACCCGAGAAGTCATTTCTCCTCCCGGACCCGGAGATAACAAATTAGTATCTCTCATGCGTCGCGAACATTTCGGCCTCCATTCCTCCATATCTATTAAATACCCCTATATCATTTCCAGCCTTTTCCGTGTACCGAGTCAGTCCACTGGCTAAGGAAGGATTCGCGTGTCAAGCTTTCCCCGGGTCCGGTGGCTCAGGGGGCCTAGGTGGCTCAGGGAAGGAAATACCTTTCTTATGTTCATATTTCGTACATATCCATCAACCGTAATTGCCTAGCCGAGCTTCCTTTCTATTCCTTTGTTTCTTGCTCTCTGTTTATGTTTATGTTTCTGTTGGTTTTGTTCGTCCTGTTGGGTCTGTTTATGTCTGCTCCGTAAGCCTTTAGTGTCTTCCCCCAGCGCACGGCGAACAGAAGGTTCATTGTGGCCGGAAAGAAGGTGAGAAGCCTTTATCCTGTATTTGCTTCCATTGTGCTGAGTATTTGAATTGCGAAGACCGTATAACGCTTTGGGGAGGTGAGGTCCTCCAGGACTTAAGAGCGTTTCAAATCCATTTATACTCTTGCCTCTGAAAGGACATCGAGTGCATGAGGACAAAAATAGCTGGAAATTATTAAGATTGCTTTATTTTTCGGGTTACACAGTTCCCAATGGGACAGGACGTCTGTTTGATGTGCATCTCGGAAGGATAGAGTATGTCATAAGTTCGGATTGTCGATCTTGAACTTTAGCATAAACTTTTGTTTTGTTTTTCTTCTTCACGGACTTTTGCTTTATTATTCTTTGTCTTTGTCTCTCAATGTCCCCCAAGAAGTCACCAGTCGCCAGTCGCCAGTCGCCAGTCACGAGTCGCTAGTCGCCTGCTCTGGGCCTTTGAGCGTATTATCCGCAGGCCTCAAATCCCGCATTTCCATCCACACGACCGCAGAGCCACGCACGGGGCTCTGCCAGCTACTACACCGTTATTCACCGTTACATTGGTTTTTTTATTGTTGTTGTTGTTGTTGTTGCTGTTGTTGTTGTTGTAGTAGTAGCTGTAGTTGTAGTTGTTGCTGTTTTGGCGACTTTTCGAGCTCTCGGAATATTTTATAAGAATAACTTGACCCGCTTTGCGCACCAACAACAACAACAACAACTACTACCACAACAACAACAACTACAACTACAACAATAATAAAAACAACCTTTTACAAATTCTCACCAAACGCCCTCAACCACGCCCCCTTATATCATCATCATCATCGCGTTGGCTCTTCAGGTGTTACGCTCATGCGTCTCCTCCCGCCTCTCCCCTCCCTCATCCAAAGTCTTTTTCTTATTGTTTGTATCATTGTTGCCTTTTCCAGCTCCTTCACGCGCCGCTTTCCCCCATCCCCTCCTCCGCTACCCCCTAAGCGGTTATTTTATTCTTTTCAGCTCTTAATTAAAATTAACATTTCATGAAGTGGGCCGTGTTTTCGAGCGCCAAATACGAAATAATATAATCCGGAAAGAAAAAGTTAACTGAGGCGTTTTTTAAATATTCACGAGTTTCATTTTTTCTTTAAGTCCGACTGATCTCTCAGACTTTCCTTCCCTCACTCTCTCCCCCATTCTCTTTCTCCCTCTCCCTCTATCCCTCTGGCATTCGCTTCCTGTCAAATCTGTCTACGTTCCTGTCTGTGGAGGTCCTTGGTTTGCAACTTTTGGGGTCGAGCCGCAATAAACAAATTTATCCCTGATTAGCCCAAAATTATTTTAAAATATTTATATGCTTGAAAAAGTTGTATGTGTGTGTGTGTGTGTGTGTGTGTCTCGGTGTTGGGATATGTGTGTGGGTAAGCGGATGTGGTATTTGGATGCTGGGTAATTGTTTTTGTACTCGGACAGCATCGGGGGCTAACTGGCTTAACCTTTCTGGATGTCAATTAAATTAAGGCTTCAAATACTCAAAAGCTCTACGCTTTTGCAGGACTTCCAGGAAGGAGAGATCAAGAACAAGAACGAGAACAGAACAAGAGGAAATTAACGAAAGGAAAACTTAATTTTCCTTTCCATGGAAAATTATCTCATCTTCAAATGAAACCGATTCCATGCTTATTTTTCTTATGGCAAAATTAAAGGGATGTAAGATGAGAGGCGTGGCTACGTGTCATAACTGTTCTTTATGTCCTTCACTCACAGCGAGGATAACTGTAGTTATTCTGTCTGGGAGCTTATCTGATTAACAGTACTGGAGGAACTCTAATGAGAAATTTCTGAAAACTAAAACGAGACGCAAAAAATATTAATAAAATAATGTCTGGCAATTAAGCTTAGAGTCGTTTTATGGGTCAAAAGTTAAATAAAACCTGAACAAAAGTTATGTCTTTTAATTAAAATAAATGCAACGCTCGAAAGGAGCACTCAATTTTATTTATTCAATAAACTTTCGATTCCAGAAACCCGTCCAGTTATGCTCCAGCCCCTCGCAGGTCGAGCCTCGCACAACCTCTACTCTCGGCTCCCAAAGGACTCGGAGCACAGGACAAAGGACAGTTAAATTTCCCCATTGACAGCTAGAGTCGATAAGGACATTCCGATTCTCGCATAGTGCGATAATTAAATGCAATATTCAGAGATATTTCTTTATCTTAACACTTTATGGCCAGAGATGTAAATGTAACGGCATATTTTATGTGCATACTCATCAAAACTTTTCACAGTACTCAACTTTTTGTATTGTTGTTGTTATTCCAGCCGTTGCTGTACTTCCTCTTGATGTTGTTGTTGCTGTTCTTGTTGTTGGTGTTGTTGTTGCTGTTGTTGCCGTTGTTTCTGTTGGTTTTGTTGTTGCATTTGCTGCATGGACGCAAAACTTTTTTGGGGACTAGCATTAAATTTAGTAGTTTTTTGCATTGGGTCTTCGAAGCGCGTCAGCCCGAGATGATAAAATACGATACAACACGACGGAACACGACAGAACACGACGCGACACGCATAAACGATCAGATCATAGAAGCGAGGGGGAGTCTGTGCTCAGTATTTTGTGTTTTGCTTTTGGGCCGCCTTCAATCACTCACGTTAACATTTCCTGCACAAAGAAAGGTAGATGTGGAAGAGGATACGCTACAATGTTGGAGATTGACCGGGTACACACACACACACACACACACACACACAATGTAGAAGAGGCACACAAATATTTATAACAATTGTAAATAACGAAAGTCCACACCGGACATGTAAACTCAATTTTGGAAATTTGTTTAGCGTTATTCCGCCTCAGGTGGAGCAACCGAACGCGCGACACGCAAAATTTGAACTGACACAAGGAAAGGCAATGCCAAGCGGCGTGAGCGAACAGTCGTCCGTTAACTGATGTTTTTATTGTTGTTGCGCTTATCAGCAACAGCTGCCGTTATACTGTTAAAGCTTTCGGATTCTTACTTCAAATAAAAGCTTTACAGTGCGTGCCAATCGATTGTACATGTCAAAGCACATGCAGTGCACTCAGCTCACGAGCGCCATACACTAGCTGCCAAAAAAGTAAGTACACTATAATTTCATTTACTTATAGTTTATTTATATAATTATTACAAATTCATGGTTTTCAATATAAAAGTACATATGTATATTAATTTGGAGTTTTTAATAGTGTTCAATAGTTTTCTGTTGTTCGCACATAGTTGACGCCCGATGGCATGGAGACCTTGTCGAAGCCCTTGGGGAACAGCTTGTGGGCCTCCTCGTCGGTGACAGTGGGCAAGATCATAACCTTGGTTCCAGGCTACAAAGGAGAGAGAGAGAGAGAGAAAGAAACATATTGATTATTTATTTCCATTTACTGATGACTTTGCTCTATACTCACAGTCCAGTTTGCCGGAGTGGCAACAACCTGGAGGCGGTCGGTCAGTTGAAGGGAGTCAAGGGTACGCAGGATCTCACTGTAGAGTAGCAAATGATTCGTTATCCCGATGATTGAAGACTTAAGGGGGAATTTACTTACTCAACATTGCGACCGGTGGACATGGGGTAGAACATGGAGAGGCGAACCTTGTGGTCTGGGCTGATAATGAAGAGGGCGCGAATTGTCTTGCCCACCTCGGGATCCTTCTTCTGCTCCTCATCCAACATGCCCAGGGATACGGCCAAGTCACGTGTGGGATCGGCAATGATGGGATACGGGAACTCCCCGGGAATGTCCAGGCAGTAGGACTTGATGTCGTTCACCCAGTCCACATGCGACTTCAAGTCATCCACAGAGTGCGCCAGGCACTTGGCATTTCTCTTCGCAAACTCTGGCTGATGCACGGCAATGCGGCCCAGCTCAGTGGTGCACACGGGTGTGAAGTCAGAGGGGTGCGAGAAGAGCACCACCCACCTGCACATGGTAACAAGATGTTGATTTTTCTATTCTCGAATGGGATCGACTCCCGAGGAATACTCACTGGTTGCCCTGCCATTCGTGGAAGTTTATGGGACCCTTGGTGGTGTCGGCTTGGAAGTTGGGAATAGTCTGACCTAGACGCATCTTGATTACTTTGCTCTTTCTTTGAAGTACTTTGAAAACAAGAGAAACTCTTAGCTCGTTAACTGCTGCTGCCTTGTGGCTTACTGAATGCCAACTCTCGGCCGAGCACCGCTTTTATACCCTCAGCCCGGGCCGGCCGAAAGAGACAGCCTGCGATCGTGAACGTCGTCGAGCGGGCCGCACCTTATCAAGAGACACACTTATCTAGAATACACACATATGTACACACACATACATACTCATACGGAATAGATTACTGTCCAGTTTCAGCTAATTTATTTATAACAGCAACCAAATCCGAGAAACACTTGTCTATATTCCGATTCTATACTCTATGTATGTGGCTTGGAGACCTAATCCACAGGTATGTACATATGTATGTGTATGTACATGTATATGGGGATGTGTAGCCACCCAAATGGTCTCAAGTTCGTCGCATTTGACGTAGACAGAAACCTTGTAATTTTCATTTCTTCTGATGAAATGCAAGTACAGTTGCCCATTCAGAAAATAAAATCAAAAGCCAAATCCGAAATTCAAAATTCTAAATGTTGCATGTTTCCAAAGGAAACTTTCCCAAGTCTGGCCAAGATACAGCTGATTCTTGGACTCCATCAAAACATAAACAGAGAGCCAGCCAAAGCCACCACAGAGAGCGATCGCTTCTACAATAGTATTGGTGTTTCCTATGCGCACACCAATACCAATGCACTTGCTACTCGCAGCTCTCATATACGTGTAAATATCGGAGAAGAGACCGACGTTTTGTTTGATTGTGTGAGTGATTTTCCCACAAACACGCATACTGTCACAACCTCGGCTATCGGTGTGAACTCACGTATGAAGCTGAGCCGAGAAGTTTCCGACTTCGGGAATTCGAAATGAAATTCGCGAAGAGAGCCTCAAATTGTTTTCATGTGTTGGTGTCGCCATACAAACTACTAACACTAGTGACCAGTTTCTCTCGTCGGATAGACTCGTGTTATCACTCGGCCCCATTCGGGTAATCGTCAAAGGAGCTTGGATAAATCATAAGTTCGCTGCACACATTCCTTGAGAGGTTCAACTCCGAAATTCGGAGTCACCTACATAAGCACCCTGTATTACAGCCGAGCTGACGTAGCCCTGCAATTTCTGACAAAGGTCTGTCCCTGCCTGTGTGAAGTGTGTGTTTGTGTGGCTGTGTGGCTGTGTCTATCGCTACCTACTTCTGTTTCCAAGTCTGTTGCTTATCTGGCATACAAATGCGGACGCATGGAGGTGGCCTGTTGTTCTCGACAAACAAGTCTACTGATAGAATTGTAATGGAAAATTTCCAAAGCAGACCCAATGAAACTCTGGCTATTGCGTCGTACGTTTACTGTAAACAAAAATAACTCAATAACACGGTAATAAACAGACGAAACTGTACTTTTTTCTACACAAGTTCTTGAGTACTTCTTTTAATGTGTTTCGCTTTTCTTCCAACTTCTAACTCTGTACAAGATGAAATGTTATCCAAAGGTATCCACATACTTCGATCCTCACAGTCGGACTGCTCCTAAGTGTCTGACTGGCATACATCCGAGTGGACCAAGCAGAGCCGATTATTCCTACACGTACACGACTTCTGAGCGTAACTTGGCATAAGTATTGGTGATTCCCATAGGTGCCACCAACACACATAAAGAATTGTCTGCTCTCTGTGCGAATTATTCTCGCACAACCGAAGCCCATGCACGAGTGCCACACCGACACAGACGCTGAGCGGCAGACCTTCGAGTGTGTTGGTAATCGCTTGGAACTCACCAACACAATCAAACGCCGCGCCACTCTCTTCTCTCAGACGACATCAGATGTTCACACACACGAAACGTGTGTTGATGGTGTTCGTGCTTGCATGACAATCACCAATACCAGTGAATGAATTGAGGCTCTCTTCGCTTTACGTTCTCTGTTTACGTTGCTGGGAGTGGGGATAAATAAAGATGTTGGGGACAGGTTGTTGGTTGTGTCACTTGGAGTCGAAGTTGGTCGAAAGCTTTAGAAGTTGAGAGAATTTAAAAGTTGTTTGAAAGCTGATGAAATAAAAGATCGAGTAACTGCGGAGTTTTTTAAAAATTAAAAACAACATATGAAATATACATTATGAGTTATGTTATAAGGCGCAGAATAAATGTGGACACATAAAAATATATTTTAATATTTGGCTAGCATCTTGTTCTATGGTACCTTGTGGGCTCGTCAGCTGATAATGACCCAGGGGTATAAAAGCGAGCACTAGGCGTGCACAGAGCACAGAATTAAAAGAGAACTCAAACTGAAAACGTAAGAGAATTCCCTCCACATAGCAGAAACATGGCTTTGGTTTCGGTGGCTGACTTTGAGCTGAAGGCGAACGGGAAGTTGGAGAAGAGTGCACTTGACTACTACAGAAATGGGGCCGGGGAGCAGGTGACGCTGCGGCTCAATCGGGAGGCCTACAAAAGGTTCGTAGCAGGGAGTCCGATGCAGTGACCATTGATGATTGTCAAGTGTTCATTTCTTTAGGTTGCGACTGCGTCCACGCTGCTTGCGCGATGTCTCCAAGTTGGACACCAGCTGCGAGATATTCGGGCAACAATTGAACTGGCCCCTCGGCATTGCGCCGACTGCGATGCAGAAGTTGGCCCATGCGGACGGAGAGATTGGGACGGCACGAGCGGCCGGCAAGGCGGGCTCCATTTACATACTGAGCACACTTTCGACAACATCTCTGGAGGATGTGGCGGAGGCAGCTCCGGATACCTGTAAATGGTTTCAGCTTTACATATACAAAGATCGGTGAGTGTTCGCCGTCCACATTTGTATTCTGACATCATCTAATGGCCAATCCCAAGTAGATCAATTACGGAGCAGCTTGTGCGACGTGCCGAGAACGCGAACTACAAGGCGCTGGTTGTCACCATTGACACACCCATCAACGGGGATCGACGTGCGGATGCGAGGAACAGATTCACTCTGCCCCCTCATCTCAGCCTGGCCAACTTCCAGGGTCTGCTTGCCCAGGGTCTCGTCACATCGATGGGCGGCTCAGGGCTGAACGAGTATGTGGCCAGCCACTACGATCCCAGCATCACCTGGAAGGACATCAAGTGGCTGCAGCAGCTCACCCACCTCCCCATCGTCCTGAAGGGTATCCTCACAGCCGAAGATGCGGAGCTGGCCCGCGAGTGCGGTTGCGCCGGCATCATAGTGTCCAATCACGGAGGACGCCAGCTGGACACAGCGCCAGCCACAATTGAAGCCCTGCCAGAAATAGTAGCCGCCGTTGGCAACGATCTGGTGGTCATGATGGATGGCGGCATCATGCAAGGCAATGACATATTCAAAGCCTTGGCTCTGGGCGCCAAGACGGTCTTCATCGGACGCCCAGCGCTCTGGGGCTTGGCTTCCAACGGTCAGCGTGGCGTCGAGCAGCTCCTTAATGTCATGCACGACGACTTCAAGGTCACCATGAAGCTCACTGGCTGCTCCACTCTCTCCGACATAAAGACCACGATGGTAGCACATGAAACCGCCTACTGGAGAGCCTGATTCCTACACCCAAAGTTCTAATTCTAAGTACCTAATGTAGTCTATAATTTAATTCAAATATTTTACTTATTTATAATTATTAAAAAATTAAACATAAAATTAATATTCAAATAACATTTATTTAAACTCTTTTATAATTCGCAATTGTGGGTTCCCTCAGCTTGCACAAAGAAAACGTAAACAGAGAACGCAAAGCAAAGAGAGCCTCAATTCATTCACTGGTATTGGTGATTGTCATGCAAGCACGAACACCATCAACACACGTTTCGTGTGTGTGAACATCTGATGTCGCCTGAGAGAAGAGAGTGGCGCGGCGTTTGATTGTGTTGGTGAGTTCCAAGCGATTACCAACACACTTGAAGGTCTGCCGCTCAGCGTCTGTGTCGGTGTGGCACTCGTGCATGGGCTTCGGTTGTGCGAGAATAATTCGCACAGAGAGCAGACAATTCTTTATGTGTGTTGGTGGCACCTATGGGAATCACCAATACTTATGCCAAGTTACGCTCAGAAGTCGTGTACGTGTAGGAATAATCGGCTCTGCTTGGTCCACTCGGATGTATGCCAGTCAGACACTTAGGAGCAGTCCGACTGTGAGGATCGAAGTATGTGGATACCTTTGGATAACATTTCATCTTGTACAGAGTTAGAAGTTGGAAGAAAAGCGAAACACATTAAAAGAAGTACTCAAGAACTTGTGTAGAAAAAAGTACAGTTTCGTCTGTTTATTACCGTGTTATTGAGTTATTTTTGTTTACAGTAAACGTACGACGCAATAGCCAGAGTTTCATTGGGTCTGCTTTGGAAATTTTCCATTACAATTCTATCAGTAGACTTGTTTGTCGAGAACAACAGGCCACCTCCATGCGTCCGCATTTGTATGCCAGATAAGCAACAGACTTGGAAACAGAAGTAGGTAGCGATAGACACAGCCACACAGCCACACAGCCACACACACACCTTCACACAGGCAGGGACAGACCTTTGTCAGAAATTGCAGGGCTACGTCAGCTCGGCCGTAATACAGGGTGCTTATGTAGGTAACTCCGAAATTGGGAGTTGAACCTCTCAAGGAATATGTGCAGCGAACTTTTGACCTATCCAAGCTTCTTTGACGATTACCCGAATGGGGCCGAGTGATAACACGAGTCTATCCGACGAGAGAAACTGGTCACTAGTGTTAGTAGTTTGTATGGCGACACCAACACATGGAAACAATTTGAGGCTCTCTTCGCGAATTTTATTTCGAATTCCCGAAGTCGGCAACTTCTCGGCTCAGCTTCATACGTGAGTTCACACCGATAGCCGAGGCTGTGATAGTATGCGTATTTGTGGGAGAATCACTCACACAATCAAACAAAACGCCGGTCTCTTCTCCGATATTTACACGTACACGTATATGAGAGCTGAGAGTAGCAAGTGTATTGGTATTGGTGTGCGCATAGGAAACACCAATACTACTGTAGAAGCGATCGCTCTCTGTGGTGGCTTTGGTTGGCTCTCTGTTTATGTTTTGATGGAGTCCAAGAATCAGCTGTATCTTGGCCAGACTTGGGAAAGTTTCCTTTGGAAACATGCAACATTTAGAATTTGGAATTTCGGATTTGGCTTTTGATTTTATTTTCTGAATGGGCAACTGTACTTTGATTTCATCAGAAGAAATGAAAATTACAAGGTTTCTGTCTACGTCAAATGCGACGAACTTGAGACCATTTGGGTGGCTACACATCCCCATATACATGTACATACACATACATATGTACATACCTGTGGATTAGGTCTCCAAGCCACATACATAGAGTATAGAATCGGAATATAGACAAGTGTTTCTCGGATTTGGTTGCTGTTATAAATAAATTAGCTGAAACTGGACAGTAATCTATTCCGTATGAGTATGTATGTGTGTGTACATATGTGTGTATTCTAGATAAGTGTGTCTCTTGATAAGGTGCGGCCCGCTCGACGACGTTCACGATCGCAGGCTGTCTCTTTCGGCCGGCCCGGGCTGAGGGTATAAAAGCGGTGCTCGGCCGAGAGTTGGCATTCAGTAAGCCACAAGGCAGCAGCTAACGAGCTAAGAGTTTCTCCTGTCTTCAGAGTACTTCAAAGAAAGAGCAAAGTAATCAAGATGCGTCTAGGTCAGACTATTCCCAACTTCCAAGCCGACACCACCAAGGGTCCCATAAACTTCCACGAATGGCAGGGCAACCAGTGAGTATTCCTCGGGAGTCGATCCCATTCGAGAATAGAAAAATCAACATCTTGTTACCATGTGCAGGTGGGTGGTGCTCTTCTCGCACCCCTCTGACTTCACACCCGTGTGCACCACTGAGCTGGGCCGCATTGCCGTGCATCAGCCAGAGTTTGCGAAGCGAAATGCCAAGTGCCTGGCGCACTCTGTGGATGACTTGAAGTCGCATGTGGACTGGGTGAACGACATCAAGTCCTACTGCCTGGACATTCCCGGGGAGTTCCCGTATCCCATCATTGCCGATCCCACACGTGACTTGGCCGTATCCCTAGGCATGTTGGATGAGGAGCAGAAGAAGGATCCCGAGGTGGGCAAGACAATTCGCGCCCTCTTCATTATCAGCCCAGACCACAAGGTTCGCCTCTCCATGTTCTACCCCATGTCCACCGGTCGCAATGTTGAGTAAGTAAATCCCCCTTAAGTCTGCAACCATCGGGATAACGAATCATTTGCTACTCTACAGTGAGATCCTGCGTACCCTCGACTCCCTTCAACTGACCGACCGCCTCCAGGTTGTTGCCACTCCGGCAAACTGGACTGTGAGTATAGAGCAAAGTCATCAGTGAATGGAAATAAATAACCAACATGTTTCTTTCTCTCTCTCTCTCTCAATTGTAGCCTGGAACCAAGGTTATGATCTTGCCCACTGTCACCGACGAGGAGGCCCACAAGCTGTTCCCCAAGGGCTTCGACAAGGTCTCCATGCCATCGGGCGTCAACTATGTGCGAACAACAGAAAACTATTGAAGCCTCTTTATAATTCCTAACTGATATATTGATTTTTATTATTGAAGCCATGAATTAGTAATATTTACATAAACAAATTAAAGTTAATAAGATTTTATACAAAATAATGATCTCTTTTCCTTTAAAATTCTTCCCATCTTCTTTGTTTGGTGATTCGCTTACTCATTTCAAAGAGAAAGAAATCATTTTTCATTTCACCAAGTAACTTGAGCTTCCAGGCTAAGAATTGAATAAGAAGAGAAATCGGATGAGAGCGCAGCTCGAGTGAAGAGCTGAGGGAGATAGAAACTCATGAAGAGAGTGATTTTACTATTTGCCGTGATTTGAATTTTATAAGCAAATAATAAATTACAATTTCGGTTAATAATAGTTAAAATATCGTGTGTAATAACGTTTTTAATATTCAGAAAAATACAAAATTTTAATAATATCATTCAAATTATTGTGCAGGTGTAGCTTCCGCTTAATATAATTGACTTTTAGACCTTGTATGCAGTAGACCTATTTTTTTTTATTATAGTTAAACCCGTTAGATTGTTAAGTCAAATCCACACGCTGCCTTCACATATGTTTGTCAAGATTTTATTTAATTGCTTTTTTCAGTGCAGGGTCGATAAGAACTAAGAATGTATATATATGTGTATGTGCTTGTGCATTTGAAGAGAGGGGGCGGACCGCGCGTATGCACTTTTGGGCTATACAGGGTGTCTAATAGCAGTTGAATGCTACATTATTATAATTGAGGCCATTGAAATGAAACACAACAGAGCTTAGTAATTTTCGCCGCCTTGTTCACGCTCTATCTAGGGGTGAAGGTCAATAATAATTTCAAATTGTCGCGCTTAGCTGTTATATTAAAAAAATTTTTTTCGTGGTGAACGGCAAATGTTAAAGTTGCATTTGAGCTCTGTTAAGACCAAGCAACAGCTGCTAAAAAATAATGTCATTGTGAGCGCCGGTCACACTACATTCAGTTCGAGGTAAAAATCTTAAACAAAACGTCATTTTGTGGTGTTAAAGTGAACTGAAGTTTCTAAAAGGTAACAAATTCAATGTTCAATTCTCGCCGTTAACAAAAAGGCATTTAACAACAAACTCACAAACGGACCATCAAAACTCCCACGTTGCAATGCATCTCATATTTAGCTACCAGCAAATTTTTCTGTATGCATGAGTGTGTGCGTGCGTGTACATGTAATGTGAGTGAGTCGACTTTAACGTGTGCATGTGTGTATGTGGCTGTTGTGTGTGTGCATGCGGACTTATGTGTGAGTTTGTAACTGTGTGAACTGTGACTGGCTGCTGCTGCTAAGGGAAAACAAAGAAAACTTCAAAAAGAACGACGTAAAAACGCACTCAAACGCATTGAATAATTATTAAAACAGAATTCGTGTATCTCGCTTATTGTTTATTTATAATGCAACAGTGTTTTAACTCAATTGGTTATTGATTTTCTTGCTTCGCTGCATTTCTGCATGTAGTTGTAGTTAAGCTATTCTTGTTGTTGCAGCTGCTGGTATATTTCATATGTTTGTTGTTGCTGTTGTTGCAGCTGCGCGTCACAACTGTAAACTGCTGTTCCCGTTGTTGTTGTTGTTGTTGTCGCTGTTGCTGTTGCTGTTGCTGTTGCTATTGATGTTGCTGTTGTTATTGTTGTTCTGATTATTATTTCTGTTGCTATTGCTATAGTTTTGCAATGGTCAAGTGCATAATTGTTGCTGTGCATATTCAGGGTCTAACAGCGATTGAATGTAGGCGGAGGAGAGGAGGCATGTCGATTAATGCAGCAGCACAGCGCAGTGCGGGGCTTGATGGGTGTTCGAAGGATAACGCACACACATGCACGCTCATGCGATTAGACACACACATACACGCAGACACACAACACGCACACTAACAGCTTTGGGCTGGCTGTTGTTGTTGATGTTAATATTTGCCGCTTGCACCTGCATCTTCTCCATTTCAATCCCATGTCTTTCATCCGACTCCGTTCGCAACTTAGATCCGCACTCACCCATACAGTCAGCACACTCGCATCTTTTGATTCTCCCGCTCTCTTTTAATTGCTTCTTTCAAAAATCTCTCTCAGAGTATAGGCAACAAATTAAAGCAGCAACAGTAACAACAACAAATTAACAGTTAGACCGAACATGGATTATGAGCATGCCGATAACGAAAACGATAACGATAACGAGCACAGTCCGAACTTGTCCTCGGAGAGCAGCAGTGCCAGCAGCAATCCACAGTTGGATGCTCCGACAGCATCTGCAGCCGCAGCAGCCCCGTTAACAACAACAACAGAAGCAGCGGCTGCAGCAGCAACTGCCACTTCCGCTGCTGACGAGGTTGTTAATGAGTCGGCGGCCAGCAGCAGCTCATCTGCAGGGTTTTTATTTGATGTTAGGAGCTCAACAGACACTCAGCCAGAAGAGCAACAACAACAACAACAAGAACATGAACTATTTGAAGCTGATCATGAGCATTCACCCACTCCTACTCTACAGCAACCACAACAACAGCCACTGGAACAAGAACAGGAACAGGAACTGCAGGCAGCGTCCACATCGGCATCCGCATCCGCATCCACATCCACTAACGCAGAGCACGACGGGGAAGAATACCTGGAGCAAAACGAAGCGCAGCAATATCAAGAGGAGCAGCACCAACATCTGGTGCCCCTAGCACCAGAAGTAATTGACGCGGACGCGATTGCGGACACGATTGACGCAGGCACCATCGAAAATATCAACGACGTCGTCGTGGAGCGTATCGACGATTACGAGGACGAGGGCGACGGTGAAGAAGCCGACGAGGACCTCGACGAGGAAGAGGGCGACGTTGCTGACGTTGACGGTGCCGATATTAACGACGCTCCATCCGCTGCCATAGCTGCTGAGGTTGCGGCTCGGCAGCGTCTCCATTCGGTCGCCGTTCTGCCGAGCGATTTCACAGTCGGTCGAAGTGCTTCACGTGCGTCACTGCCCCCGCTGCTGCGAGCCCCGCGCAGCCACCACAATAATAATAATTATAACAATAACAATAATAATAATAGCAACAACAACAACAACAATAACAACAGCAGCAACAACAACAGCAGCGCAGCATCAAGTTCGTCAAGCAGCTCCCGGCGCACGCGTCACTTTTACAGTAATAACGGCAGTCACTTTAGCAACGACATGTACGCCGGCAGCCACAAAAGCTCCTCCCAGAGCCACAGCCAGAGCTCCCCCAAAACAGGCGGCAGCAGCACCAGCAGCGCAGCCCGCAATCAGAACCAATCAGAGTCGCAGCAGGGCGTAGATCCTCTGCGTCTTCTCTATCCCAATGTCAACGAGAGCGTGACACCGCTTCCGCGGTGCTGGAGCCCCCACGACAAGTGCCTAACCATTGGACTGTCGCATAACAATCTACGCGTAACTTATAAAGGTGAGTGGCCCTCGAGTTCAAAATGTTTCATTTTTATTTATTATTACTATTCCCACAACCGAACACCTGTTCTGCACCTGCAGATGCGAGAATCTATCTTTTTATTGTTCATATGTTATTAGGCCATTAGTTTACATTCCCCTAACATAATGTTAAAATTTGTTAATGCTATTTTGTTGGGAATCTAAAAGTCACGCAAAACACCCGAAAGGTCGTTGGGTGACCGTTGCTCACTTAAAATTAACTTACAGACACATTAACAGATTTGCCATAAGTTATAACGCGTATAAAATGTGGCGAGTATTTAATATTTGAAAATCACACAAATCTATGCATAAATTGCACTTAACTGTAAAGAAGAAGCATTTATTGCCGTTGCCACCACCCCCCTCAGGACTGACAGCAACAACAAACAACACTCGTGCACAGCTGCTCAAGCTGCCATTTTTGGGCACAAGGTAACAGCAACAAAAGACAACGCGCTGCTTTTAGGGGCCTCCACGCAATAAGTGCACTAGTTGTCTCGCTCGCACTCTTGCATGCACACAGGGTTGCTGTAAGTGCTCTTGTTTTGTTTTTCTGCGCCCACTTCTCACACGCTCATTCGCGTGGTGTTGAGCTTGTGTTGGTGATTGGCAAACAGCTGATTGGCTGCACACAGTATAGTCTCTTGACTGGGGAAGAGAAATGTATTAAGACATGTACAGTAGTTATTCTCTAAATGAAACTCGCAGAGCAAAACAAATTACATTTCACATATGAAAAATTACTTAAGAAGCTTTTTCATACTGATTGCCTTTTACAAAGCATGCAAATTGGCTAGATTAATAGCTAGACAATTCCTTTATCTAGCGTTTACTGTAGTACAAATTCTAATTCTTGTTTGCTTGCAGGCGTGGGTAAACAGCACAGCGAAGCAGCAGGCTCAGTTCGCACTGCGTATCCCATACCATCATCCTGCGGCTTATACTACTTTGAAGTACGCATAATTTCCAAGGGACGCAACGGGTACATGGGCATCGGACTTACCGCCCAACAGTTTCGCATGAATCGCCTGCCAGGTTGGTATACAAATGCAAATTGAAATCTTGGGAAATACCTAATTGTACATGTTTTTATTGCAGGGGGGGACAAGCAATCTTACGGCTATCATGGCTACGATGGTAACTCATTCAGCTCCTCGTGCAACGGGCAGTCTTATGGGCCCACTTTTACCACCGGCGACGTCATTGGTTGCTGCGTTAATTTTGTGAATAACACCTGTTTCTACACCAAGAACGGCGTCGACCTAGGCATAGCATTTAGGGATCTGCCCGTAAGTATATAAAGCTCTTCTCGATACGTCAGCTTATAACCCTTTATATAATGTCGTTATATGCAGACCAAACTATACCCGACGGTGGGTCTTCAAACGCCTGGGGAGGAGGTGGATGCAAACTTTGGCCAGGAGCCATTTAAGTTCGACAAAATTGAGGAAATGATGAAAGAAATGCGCGCAAATGTATTACACAAAATTGACAGATATCCGCATCTGCTGGAAACCCCCGAAAATCTTATGAATAGGTAAAAATTTAATGTTTCATCCTCATCCATGTCCAATGTAAATTCCTCTTCTAACGCAAACGCTCCATCCATAGACTGGTCTCTACTTATCTGATACACAGCGGCTACTGCAAGACAGCCGAAGCCTTCAACGGATACACGCAGCAGCCCTTTGACGAGGAGGTAACCTCGATCAAGACAAGGCAAAGTACGTCTCCGTTCAACCTTTCCTTTAACGGATTCTAACTCAGATTTTGCTTTTCAGAAATTATCAAGCTTATACAGACGGGAAAAATGAGTCAGGCTATCGAAAATACACTACGCGCATATCCGGGACTTTTGGAGAACAATAAGAATCTGTGGTTTGCCTTAAAGTGTCGCCAGTTCATTGAAATGATTAATGGCGCTGACATTGAAGTGAGCCTTAGAAGATTTCAGTGTTCTTTATGCTCGTCACACTCACGTCTGCCTTTTCCAATTGCAGAACGCCAACAACAAAGTAACCGCCACCACTCAGACCATGCCCACAAATCAGACCTCGGTCATACAGTCGACCAAGGCGTTCAAGCACAGCAAGGGCGGAAGCGGCAGCAGCGGAAGCGGAAACGCTACTACCAACCAGCAACAAACCAACACTGCGAACTCAGCTGTGATAAAAGCGAGCGATAAGACGGATCCCAAGAAGTGAGTATGGAATTGTTTGGGGTTTCAAGATTATTAAATCGTATTCCATTTCGTATCGCAGCATGAACACGGATGACAACTCCAATAAATGTCCGGAGCACGACTCAAACAGCATGGACGTGGAAATGGAGCCCTCCAACAGTCACTCCAACGGTTCGTTTTTATCATGTAACCCCACTATCATCCATCCATCACTTCCCTCATCATAATCATGTGTTTCATTAGTTTATAAGGAGCAGAAGGCAATTTTCAAGAAACCCAAGAGTATCCAGTTTTAGCTCAGGTCGAAATTGTATTTTTCAAGTCTGTCTAAAGATGATCAAGAATACTAATATCAAGTCAATCAAGAAAGGATCAAAATACTAATATCCTCTAAAGGGACAACTAATTGGGAGGGCGGGAAAAAACTAAATTTTTATTTTCAAGAAAAAAATATCTTGTAAGTGTCTGTAAGCTACAAGATACTCCTTCCATATATCTATTTAATGTACATTCTACGTAATCCACAGGCGATTCCTGCTCCAATGGTAACACCAACGCCGTGCGCAATTCTCTAGATGCCATCGATGAGGAAATGGGTACGTTTAATTGATACGCCGCCAACTGAAATTGAATCCATTTCTAATGCAAGTATTTTACAGACGTGGATGTGTCGCCCTCGTCGCGCAATTATGGGCGGGTTATTGAGAAGATTCTAGAATTTGGCAAGGAACTGTCCAGCATGGGTCAGCAGCTTGAGAAGGAGAACCTCATGACTGAAGAGGAGCGTCAAATGTTGGAGGTAATTCAATGTTTATTTTACGTCTGTAACTCCTTAACTGTTGGTATTTTCTTTGAAGGATGCATTTAGTTTGATTGCCTACTCGAATCCTTGGTCGAGTCCCTTGGGCTGGCTTTTGTGTCCATCGCGACGTGAAAATGTTTCCACCACGCTCAATTCAGCCATATTGGGTAAGTGGATACACGATTTGTAGTTGAAAACGAACAGCCACGACTGACATGGGTTTTATTTATTGTAGAGTCGCTCAACTTCGAGCGCCGTCCTCCGCTTGAGTATTTGGTTGCGCACGCGGCGGAGCTGTTGAAAATGATTGGACAGAATTCACTGGGCGAAGATGCTTTCATTACCATCGATGATGTGTTCCCGCAAAATTGACCCAGCTCACCGACGCTGCTCAAGATGTTCGAAACCACGCTGACTCTGCCGCGCACCAGCGTGCTTACCGAACCGCTGGGCAGCGTACCCTCCACGTCAACGGCCGCCGTGCAGACCACCAAGCGGCGTCGCCGACGGCGAAACAAACGACGCCAGAAATCGTCCATTTCAAGCAGTGATGCACCCTCCTCAAGAACTTACGACCCAGTGATGACAGCCACTAGCATTCGCGGCGTAGGGGCTGGCACCGCACGTCGTGGTCGCCATAGGGGCGTCAGTTCCGCGTCAACAGGCGCAACAGCAGCAGCAGCGGATGCAACGGCAGCGGCTGCAGCAGCAGCAGCAGCAGCAGCGGCGGCAGCGGCATCGGCAGCTTCATCATCGGCAATGAGCGGTGGCAGCAGTCCAGCGCTCTTTGTGGATCCGCACGACTTCTTCGAGACGCTCGACTAGATTAAGGATTATCAGCAATCTATATCCTGTAATCCAAAATTAGGTTAATTCTGTTGTTACTTCAAATTTTTTACCTGCGCTCATCGTGCGCTCATTCAATATCTTCCTTGAGAGTTTTAAATTAATGCTATAAAAGCGGCGAAATCGGGCCGCAGAGTGGGGAGCCCTCGCTTATTGCGATCTGAATAACGTTTTCAAGATACTTTATATAATTAGCTATCCAGATTTAAGCATAAAAGTGTGTGTAATATTTAATGTATAATTAAACAATGTAGAGGCCGTGCTGCGCCACGCCATTTTCGTGTAATGTTTTGTTTTACTTTTGTGCTGAAAGGAGTTAAGGAAACACCAAAATAGGATATAAAAACGAGATGTGGAACTGGAAGTGGAAGTAGAAGTGAAAGTAAAAGAGAATGTTAAAGTAAAAGTAAAAGTGAAGTGAAAGTCTTTAGCGTATTTCTAAACTGTTCGATCATTTAATTTTAAATTAACTTTAGAATTACAATTGAATCGCTTGAATTAAATGCAAATGTAAACTGAAATATAGCTAATCGAAAACCATATGTTCAGTCGAAGATTCTAAATAATTAATCAATAATTAATACATTTACCACGAAGTGAACAAACAGAAACAGAAACAAAAACAATTAGAAAAAATCCAAATATTTTTGGTGCAAAATTGCAAATTCGATGGACTTTTCTTAAGAGCAACTTTTAAGTGTAATATTTCATTGTAGTATCGTATAAACTAATCTATAAGTATATACATCAGACATCGTTCAAATATATATACATACATATACATACGTACATATATATACGAATGCATGCAAGGGATCTCCCATGGTTACATTTCTTATTTGCAACACAGCCAAATGGATCCATAGGCTGAGCCTTTGGTACATCTTCGTTATATACGGAAATAGACCTAAGTCCTGGAGAAGTTCTATAAAAAGGATTACAAAGTATCCTTGTGACTAGACTGCAGAAATCAATCAGCACGAAAGAAAGAAAAGGACTGCTCCTGGATGTGTGGGGCCTGCAAGACTTTGGTTCTAGTGATGCGCCAAGCGAATCACTTTTTCCTTCCAAATCGATATGGGTTTTCTCTCTTCTCTTTAGCTCCCCAACTGTCGTGGTTGTATTTTGTCATCCTCCAGCTTGACTGCTCGACCTTTTGCTGGTCCCTTGATAGTTCTCTTTCTTACTGTAAGCTGGTCCAGCTTCAGTCCCGACTCCCACTCTTCCTCAGGTCATTTTGTGGCCATTCTTTATAATTTCTCTGCGTTAACAACCCAATTCGGTTTTTGGCAGGAAATCGATATTAAAACAATTTTACTCATTTAGTGGCAGCTGTTGAAATAAAGAAGTCCCCAAAATATTAAAAGAAATTAACAATTTAAACACGAACAACAATTTATTATTAATAATTTAAGCACAAACACAGCTGAAGCTAAGTAATTCAAACAATTATTAGTTAAACATTATATCATATCACTTTGTGCTTAGCGCTATGTTGAATAATACTCATTTACAAGTCGGGCTGCCTTATGCGCTGTACCCGTTCCGCATTCTTCACGTGCTCCTTGAGGAGTTTCATGATTTCCGTGTCGTACTCGGGCGGCGTGGGCTTTGTGTTGGTGGCCCAATAGTAGATGTCCCAATCGTTGCTCACACCATTTATAAGCTGATCGTAAAGTGCTGTCTGCTCCGCATTGAAATCCTTTAAGTACTTGGATACAAAAGTGCTCAGCAGAAGATCATTTTCCAGCATGCCGCGCTTACGTGACTGATAGAGGAGACTGAAAAGATCATCGAATTAGTGGCAAACTTCAACTGCTGATTTGCACTTACCGCTGCTTACGTGTCTCCAGTGGCTCATCGGGCCTATTAGGATACTCGGGCACGGGCAAATGAGTTGGCTCCTCGTAATCAATCACTTCTGGAGGCGTAGAATATTCCAATTTGTCTATACCGCCAGAGTTGCTGCTTACACCCCGTTTTGGTGTTGCTAGCAACACTCGGCGCATGGCTGTACCACACTGAGATATAGACTTAATATTATTGAAAATCAAATTTTTAAATATTATTCATTATTTATGCATTAACTTACTGAAATTTGTCGCAACATTTTTATTATTTATATAGAGGAACGTAAATAACTACAGCTGTTTGTCGCCAGGGATGAAGTACTTTTAGATACCAACTACTTAACACCAGCAATGACTTAATAATAATCAAGCTGTAATAATATATAAATGTATTATATAAGTATGCTAAATTAACTAAAATCTTATACATAATTTAGATATTGTTAAACTATTTATTTAATAAGTGTAATGCACTTACTGACTTTTGAATTAATTAGCTACAATCGATAACAGTCGTTGCTGTTAAGTGTAAATTCTGTTAAGCTAAGGGGCGCTGCCACTCTTTACAGCAAGCAAAATGTAAACAAAGTATACCAGCAGCTGGTCTGGCAATACCAGAATCAGTTTGAAAGAGACAGCGAGAGGCAGCTAAAGTGTGTTACAAGTTTTCGCACACCCGAAATATTCCAATTAAATTAGAATTAATGCAAAATTAACATAAAGTGCAAGTGCTAACTATTGTGCAACGGATAAATGTGAGTTAAATGTGATAGTGATCCAACGAAGTTGCATTGCAATCAAAGAAAAGAACTGAAAAGCCATCGGACAGACGGGTGTAGAAAGAGGGGTGGCCTCTCTGCTGTGCCCTGCCTGCCCTGCGCTGCTCTGCTCTACTCAGCTCTGCTCTGCTCAGCTCGTGTGTGCAAGTGTTGTGTGTATACGCTGGCGCTGGAAACTAGGCGGTGGTAAAATGTAAAGCCGAAAAAAAAAAACGACAAGGAAAATTGCGCTCCCGCCAGTGGGTGGGAGACTGTGTAGAGAGTGCGTAGTGTGCGTGTGCATGTGCGTGTGCGTGTGCGTTTGCGTGTTCGGGAGAGTGCGAATGCGAGAGTGAGAATATGAACAGTGCGGCACGAAACTACTAAATGGAAATTTATACAAGCGCCTAAAACACCACCCAACCAACCACCCAACTAAAACCGAAACGCGACGCACCCACGCAACTGGCGTATAAAAAATCTAACAACTTTTGATATCCACAAACAGCATCAATGAAAAATTCGGACCAACGCATGCCAGGCAGCATACCAGGATTTGAAAGCATCAGGATCGGAGCATCCAACTGACCACGGAGCCCAGTGTGACCACGCTGCCTTTGCCGGCACAGGGCAGCATTTAATACATTTATGCGCCTACGCCCATGCCTAAGCATATACACTTGCATACACACACACACACACACACACACACACAGACACACATTGAGATACATATAGAAGCAGAAGCGCAGGATCTGGGCACACCAGGCACCGTTTTTTGCCAAGCTACATGATAAATTGCCAAAAGGCGGAAACTTTTTCCTTTTAGTCATTTTCGATAGCACTCGCTGATTAGATAAATAGAATTGATGAATATATTTTGATACAAGTATTGTATCTATCTTCTTCCATTCAAGCCATATGTAAATTGGCTGGAACACTTTGTCGCTGCTGCTCTCGTGCTCCAATTTGTGTGTGGCTGTGGCTGTGGCTGTGTCTGTGGTTGTTGCCGTTGTCAGCCTGATAACAACTACAACACGAACTCTGTTCAATTATAACAGCGCGCGCCCTATTGGACACGCAGACAGTGGCGGCCATAAAAATTGGCGCACTTGTCAGGCAGACACATTAGCGGACTGTTATCTCAGTGCCGGTGCGTGTCTGCGTGCGTATCTCAATGTGTGCATACCAGAGCATGTGTGCATGTGCATGTGTGCGTGTGAGCTTATTTGTGCCTGTGTGAGTCATTGATCACTGAGCTCTTGTCACTTCCCGTGCCTGAGCGGTTGAACGGTCAGTTGTTTTGCTTCGGTTGTTGATGTTGATGCAGAAAAATCCAATTGGATGCTGCGCGTTCGGTTGTCATTTTCCGTGGAAGAGAAAATAAAAATAACAACAAAAGGAAAAGGAAATTAATAAATTAATAAAATAATAAAATAATAAATACCACGATCGTTCGTTTGCTTTTCAGTGTATAAATTGTAATTTTAAGCGTCTTGTAAATAACCAAACATAATCCGCGCACTTGCTGTCCACCACCCAAAGAGCACCCAGAACCCTGACACACGCGAAAAGTGCTGCCAAAGCAACAACAATAACAACAGCAACAAAACAACAACTAGAACAAAAAGTTCAACAAAATGGGCTGCACCACATCCGCAGAAGAACGTGCTGCCATCCAACGTTCCAAACAAATCGAGAAGAACCTCAAAGAGGATGGCATTCAGGCGGCAAAGGACATTAAACTCTTGCTCCTCGGTAAGTGCAATTTCCAACCATAACGAATCATTTACTCAACTCAATCATCTCCAATTGAGAATGGAAAATTGTGTCCGCCGCCCCCCCGACACTCCCCACTCCCGGAGCCACCTATAGAAATGTTATTCCTTATCAGTGGCGACTCCCAAAGTGCACTCCACTTGTTTAATGTTGTTTAGGTCTTCGTCCCCTCCCCGTCCCCTTCCCCTTCCCCTTCTCTGCCCCTAAGGCGTTGAAAGAGCAACTGCATGTGCAGGCAATTAGCCTAGGAGCTGCACAGTGGATAAAATTGAGGTCTTCACTTGGCTCCACCGTTCTGAAAATTCCCCAAAAGTCGTGCTGATAAATTCAGTTTATTACCTCCGTCTGGGCCTTTAGATATTCAAATAGCGTTTTGTTAAAGATTATTGCTTTTACCCCCCTCCCCCTGCCCGCTCACTGTTCACCACTAACCTCCCCCTTTCCGTTGCCATTCCATCCTCCTTAGAGCCAGAGACTCAGACCCAAAATCCTGAATAACCACACGATAATTTGGCGAAAACCAAAAGCAGGCAGAAGTGTTGGGTGGGGAGAGGGTAGGGGAAAAGGCGAAACTCAAGGCTGGTGCATCATCCAGTGGCATGACAATTTATTCTTAGCGTGTGGCCAAGGCAACGAGAACCGCAAAAAAGGCAACCGAAAATAACAATTGGGTCAAATGCGATGGTTGCATGTCATCATGTCATCGGTTGGTTTTCGGTGACGGTGCTCCCCGAGCTTGGCAGGCAGAAGTCGAGATTCGAGTGCTCATGCATGGGCAATGTGCCTAATGACAGCTGGCGGATCGGGAGTGCATTTCGGGGCGCCCTCGAACCACTGTGCAACAGTTGAGGCAGCAGTCAGTTTGTTCGAGTGTGAAGAACTATGCAACAGACGCC
This sequence comes from Zaprionus lineosus, assembly GCA_035044505.1. Lineage (NCBI taxonomy): Eukaryota > Metazoa > Arthropoda > Insecta > Diptera > Drosophilidae > Zaprionus > Zaprionus lineosus. The sequence goes on along the minus strand of JAWNNX010000098.1, from coordinate 1,088,258 downwards.
CTAAGAGCTGCACCAGACTCAAGTGGATGCCACTGCTGTTGCCTCCACCTTCGCCTCTGCCTCCTCCTCCCGTTTCCGCTCGCACTCCTGTGGCTGCCGCTGCTGCCTCAGCTCTCAGGCATCTCATTCGAGAGACGCGGTGCATCCGCCAAACACCACTTGACATTCAAGCGGCTGCACGTGGCAACTGACACGGGCCCAGGGACACGCTCCCCCGAAGGAAACTCACTCAACAGCTAACGGTAAACTGGCAGCAGCCAAGCACCCGACCGACTAAGCACCTCCGAAGGCTGTTCTACTGGCAATGACAATGACAATGACAATCACAATGACATTGCCCGTTAATCCGATGCACCTGGAAGAACGTTAAATTGATATAACGTTCGGCTGTAGTCCTCAGTCCTGCATCCTGCATCCTGCAACTGACATACCTTGTAACAGCCTCCAATCTGGTCCATAAATTACCCAATGAGCACCGAGTTGAGGGCTCCTCCTACCTCCTGCCAAGCGCAGGGTATGGCAACCACAGGTTACATGGGGCATGGGGCTGGCATGCAGCAGGACGAGTGTGGGTCCTGTGGGGGCTGCCCCGATGTACCTCCTGCCAACCCCAGGGCTGTCCTTGCTGCCGCATGCACTTTGGCCCAGAGACGAATGTCGGCCCGGAAGCATCTAATGGCGGCAGGAAGCCGACCAGCAAACAATGAACGACAACAGGCGACAACTCGCCCCGTCGATGTGGCTTGCAACTGTTGCCAGTGGCTGCCATGCACGAGGGTCAGGGTGTGGTTGCCGGCTGCCAGTTGCCAGTTACCAGTTGTTCGGGCCTGTGAACAAAACATCGATACACAACTGCCAACCACTCCTTGCCGTCTCCGAGTGTCGTCGGCCGACTGCTGAGTGCTGAGTGCCGACTGCCTAGTGCCGAGTGCCGCTCCAGCGGAAGCTTTAACACTTTAACATAATTTTGCAGCCAAAACGGGGCCATCGAGGAAGCGCTTGGTCCTTGTGTTTTATGGCAAGTGCATTAAATGATTTGTGGACAACTCGGACACGGGGAGTGCCAACTCAACAATTGAGTTAGCAGCTAGCAGCCGGTCCCCCGAGTGCTCCCAGTTGCCAAGGCACCTCCACCCGAGATCCCATCCCATGCGGTTGCGGCTGATATCATATCGCCCGATTGCGGATTACCATATGATCCCACAGGCCGGAACCCATTAGTGGCTCCTGCTGGGGAGGGAGCAGAGATAAGCTCGTGTTTTATGACTCCCTTCGATTCGTGTTGGATTCCGCTTCGTCAGAAATCGAAATCGAAATTTGTGGAAATCAAATACAATCAGAATTTAATTAAAGCGACAGCTCAGACTCCTCTCGCTTCCACTTTGAGTCAAGTCAATGAAAACTGAGATCGCACTTGATTTCCCCCTCCCCTAATTGGGCACTCCCCGCCTCACCCCTCCCCCCTTTTTCGTGCTTCGCAAAGGCGAACTACTGAGAACTTGCCAAATGGAACACAAATCGAATTTAATTGCCTCAAGTCAAATGTCGCTCTGAAGTGTCTAATAGGCCCTGGCCTCCTGACCCTCCCAGGCCACCAGTCCCCCAGTCCCCCAGTCATCGTCTCCCCCTGTCCCACCTGGCACTCCACAGCTCAGACGCATCAGCACAGAGATTCAGCTGGAAAGAGATGACTATCAACAGAGAGAGAGAGAGAGAGAGGGAGGGGTAGATGGGAGGAAGGGTGCAGTGTTTGCACCAAGTGTTCATGTGTTTCAGCAGCCCTGCCCCCCCGGCTGCCCCCGCCCCAACCCCTCAGAAATGCTGTCATTTTAAGAGTTCGCGTGATTATAAAAACGTAGGAATAAAAATTCCGAGAGTCCAAATGATAGACCAGGAGATACTCCCTACAACTCCCATCAATCGACCACGAATCTATAGACTTTAATGGAGATCGGAGATCAGGGTAATACATAAAGATATATACACTTCAGTCCCAATCCGATGCCAACTCTGAACTAATCCTCCCGGTCGGGTAATGGGTACGGGGTATGAACATAAAAAGCAGTCAATTTGCTTGTCGTTGTCGCTGTAGTGGCCTGCGGTTTGAGTTGCTGCTGTTGTGGTTCACCCTCCACCGCCGACTCCTCCCCACCACCCTGCCCCGCCCCCATCGCTGAGGCGAGGCAACCAGTGGCCTAACCCAATTCATTCAATAATTTCATTTGCTCGCTCATTGTTTTCACTTTTTGCAAGCGTCCGTCCGTCTGTCCGGGGCCCAGATGATAATTCAATTGAAATTTTCGTTGCTTTGCATGGAATTACGACCACAGAACCCTTTACATTTCACGCACACACACATGCACACACACATACACGGAGACAGAGACATCTATTAAACCGGGGCATCCGATGTTTGGGCTACGGTTGTTGCTTTTGCACGCCATTTGCTCGTTTTTTCCGTTTCCCTCGGATTTGGTGCTTTTTACCCGTTTACCCGCTTACCCGCTTATCCGCCTAACCGTTTACCCGCTCATCCGCTCAACCGCTCCTTAGCTCTGCCCGTTGGCTGACACGAAATGCAATTACCTCTCAGCTCTGACATCGAAGGCAATTATCAACACATTTACCTGTCCCGCCCTCTGCCCTCTGCCCTGTGCCCGACCCGAGCTTCGGGATGCTCGCCGGGAAGTTCCAGGAACTGCCTAACGCCATCCGAAATCCAAGTACGTTCCAAATGTATTCCCCAGTCTAGTGCATAAATGAATATCCAAGGCAACTCCAATTAAAACTGAAATTGAAGGTTGAACCTTTGATTGCTGCCCGCTTGGTGACTGGTGACTGGTGGGTGGTGGGTGGTGAGTGGTGAGCGGTGAGTGGTTCCCGGTGGCTGCTTGGCAGTAGTTGAGCCGGGGGATGTGGCCAGCTCAACGTCAGTTCAGCTGTCAATGATTTGTGTATTTATAGTCATCAGCAGGGACAGCGGAGGAGAGGTAAATGCAGTTCCATTTGGCCACTTTGTACATTTTCATCCTTAATCATTTAATCGAATTGATTACGATGCAATTAGTCCGCTAATAAAAAGGTCCTTGCTGCGCATTGGACTTGAGTGAAGTTCCTTACTTTGCCAGCTAATCGATGGACAGCCTAATTACTGGACAAGCTTCTACTTATTGCAGGCCAGGATCAGGATTCGATTGGCTTCCCTTGGTAGTTATAATCGGTTAGTGGTTAGTTGGGTGGTTGGGTGGTTGGGTGGTTGGGCGGTTGGTTGATTGGTTGATTGGGTAGTCCGTTAGTTTGGTATCTCGAAAGGTGGGAAGTTTGGTAATCGGGCAACACCTGAACTTCATTTGAGTCCGGCCAGAAGAGAATGAAGTGCGATGTGCGTCTAATTGAACGGCACTGGGGGAGGGGCAAAAGGTGGGGGTCAATTAAAGGTGCCCCTCGAACATTCAATCAAACATCCACTGACAGTGACTGAACACTAGTTGGGGCTCCCATTATTTGGGACTCCCATTGTTTGGTCTCCCATGATTGAAGCTTCAACTTTTGAGTTGCCCCCAATTCTTGCTCGCTGCTTGTGGACTTTGGTGTCTCCTCCGTCGGCGGCGGCGGTGGTCCATCAATTCTATTTTTGTTGTGGAACAGATAGCGAATGTCCTGTGGCTGTCAATGCCTGTTGTTCGGGGGGAAAGGTCAGGCTTGGAGGCTTGGAGGCAGCTTGACTCTGGGGCAACTTTGACTAATTCCCCCGCCTACTAACCGGGCTCTTAGTAGCTGCTAACTTAATGGCTACTTAACAGTTGGCAGTCATTCGAAATTCCAGAAGCTGCCTAATGCCTGCTCTAAACACATGTTTCTTGGTGTGCGTGTGCGTGTGTGTGTGTGTGTGATTCTTGTCACATACTCGTTGCTAATGTTGTCCTTGCTCACTCATACTCGCTGCTTGGCCACTCGCTGAGTTTCTCTCGCCCGTCGAACGGGCCAATTGCAGCGCGTGTTCAGGCGCTGAGCTTTGACAAACTTTCCAGATGCCCAAAAGCTCCTTGGCGTGCGCGCGTTTGTGCTTTTCCTCATTTCCCCACCCCCATCACCACCCCCACCCACACCCACACCCACACATTCACTGCTGGCCATTCAGTAAAGTGTGTGTATTATGTTTGGCGCACAGAACGCTGCGACTTCAGAGACCGAGAGAGCGAGAGAGAGAGAGAGGCGAGTGAGTGGGTGGTTGTGTGGGAGAGGGGGAGAGTGGAAGAGCCCAGAGAGAGAGAGCGGCCGCTCGCTGTGAGCACTCGCAGGCGCATTTTGGGCGGCTCCGCCTGCTCGTCCAGTGAGTCCAGTTGGGCTCCAGCTCCAGTCAGTCAGTCAGTTGGTTGGTTGCTTCACGAGCAGAGCGAATCGTCCGAGAGTCGCGCCGCACGCGAATCTTCCCAGTGTGTTAAGTCGCAGAGGCGCAGGCGAAAGACTACAGAAAATAAAATAAGACAAATGAAAATAAAATAGCAAAATGCAAAATTCAATCAATTTGTTTACTTAACGTATAAAAAGAAAAAACATAAAAAAAACAAAAGATGGAATTAAAAAACTAACGCCTTTCCATAACAATTGAGTTTTGCGCGCACGACGAGGCAGGCGAGCAGAAGGCCAGAAGCTGAGGCGCGACAAGTGCTTCATTATTGCCCGATGAGTGGAAAGCGGGGAAAATTTGCTTTTCTCTGAAAGATTGAAAGAATTTTCCTTCGCGTTTGCGTTTCCGTTCGCCACTCGCCCCTCGCCCCTCACCCCTCACCCCTCACCCCTCGGCTTTGCCTTTGCCTTTGGGTTTGCCTTCGCGTTGAACGCGTCGTTCGCGCGTATGAATCATTTTTTGCGTGCTGCGCTCCAAACGTGCAACAACAATAAACAAAATTAAGGAAAATACAAGAAAAGAAAATTTCATTTTTATTTTGTGCTTTTCACAACAACAACAGCAACAACCACAACCACAACAAAAACAACAACAAGACGAAGCAAAGTGCTTGTACTTGGTGTTTGCTTTGCGTCAGAAGAGCCCAAACCTCCTCCTCCCCCTTTGGCCAGCCCCAAACACCTCCCACCAAGTGGGTGTGTGTGTTCATATGTGTGTGTGTGTGTGTGTGTGTGTGTGTGTGTGTGTGAGGGAGGGTGTGTGAATGTGTTTATGACCACTTGTAAGACCAGCGCAACGTTCGAGGAGTGAAAACTCTTGGTCTGTCCATGGGAATCGCCATTAATGGCTCGCTATTCATTTGAATATCAATATTATTTATGAGTACTAATAATCGAGTACACACACACACACACACATACACACAAATAGATATGCGTGTTTATTCATGTATTCGATAAATATTCGACAAGCAGTAATTGAGAGTGGAACGAAACTTTCAATGTGTTTCGCTTGGTAATTTTATTGATTTTCTGTGGACGATTGTCACACGCTGCGTATGCGTGTTCTCTCTCCCTACTTGTGTGTGTGTGTGTGTGCCTGTCAGGTCTCCAGTTGCAGGCACAACATGTTGTATACACCCTCCCCCCACCCCTAACCCCAAGCCCCTAACCCAAAACTTCTCAATCAAGCCCCAAATCTTGTATACGCGTTAATTGTATTATTTTCTTTTACAACTTTTCTATTTTTCCTATTTTCCCTCTTTTCTTCCTTTCCTTTTTCCCTTCTTCGATTTCCGTTTATTTTATTTTTTGTGATTAGAAGTCAAAAAGCCCACAAAACATGTAAAAGCTTCACCCAAAACTTTCATTCCAAACTCTCTCTCTCTCTCTCTCTCTGTCTTTCTCTCCCTTTCTCTCTTACTCTCACTATCTCGCCCTCTCTCTCTCTCTCCCTCTCTCGGCCAGCTGGTGGGGGGTTGAAAAGCACAAAAGTCGTGAAGTTTCCTTTCGGGTGTTCGGGATCGCTCGGACTTCTGCTCGTCGCTCGTCGCTTGTCGTGCAGCATCCGCGCGGCGAACGAACGACGGCGACAGGATTATCCTGGCAATCGCATTTGGATCAGCGCCTGTTTGTCAACAAATGCGCAAAACTCAATTGTTCCTCGATTATGTCACTTGCTGACGAGTGTAAACAATAAATTCAAAAATTCGAATAACCGAAATTCTCTTCTTCGCGTTCCGTTGAATTCGCAGTGTGAGAAAAAAGAAAAAAAAAAACAAAGATAAACAAAAAGTGCAAAATTTGGAAATTTGAAAATTTGTAAACAATTCGCAAAAGCAAAAGCAACAAAGGAAAATCAAAGAGAAGAGAAGAGAAGAGAAGAGGAGAGGAGAGAAGAATAACAATTAAAAAGAACAAAGAGGCTAAGCAGCTGAGTGGTCGGCGATTCGACGTTCGGTCCGCTGTTGTTTTCCTTCATTTACTTCTTACTACTTCTCACTCACTTTTCCCCACCCCCCGCGTGTTCGGCCATTGATTTGGCCGATATCAAACGACCTTCAAAACGTTTTGCGTCGAGGCAATTCGAACCATGGGCTGCGCACAGTCTGCCGAGGAGCGAGCCGCAGCCGCCAGGAGTCGTCTGATCGAGCGCAATCTCAAAGAGGATGGCATCCAGGCCGCCAAGGAGATAAAGCTGCTCCTTCTGGGTGAGTTCCCTCCCCCCTCTCCCCTCCTCGCTCAACCAACCGCCCCATCAACATCACTAAGAAGAAGTGTCGCTAAGCCTCGTTAAGAGCTTCAGGCGCCGCGTAATTACCATTGCCTACTTACAGGCGCAACACTCGCTGCCAAAAAAGTTGACCTCCCAAGCGGCATTAATGAGCCCTGAAATGCGCCATTGGGTCTTTGACGTGAATTACTCATATGAGTAATCCATTGAAATCTCCGTCTTATGTGTTCATTTATTCTCGTTGTCTGCTTTCTGTCAGGCTCACTCACTGCACACCCAGCACACACGCCCAGCACACTCCACCAGCCACACACACACACACACACACACACACACGCACACATCAAATTTGGATGGCTCTGTATGTAAATGCCATAAATTTAATAATCACAATAACATATCTTCCTACCCAGACGCTGGCAAAAGTTCAAGGTCAGCCAACGGGTGGCTGTGGTTTCGCCCCTTTCATCCATTCTCTATGCCCGCCTGTAGGTGTGCAGGTCTGTGGGTGTGCGGGTGTGCGGGTGTGTGGGTGTATTTATGATGTGGCTGCCGTGCACCGGGAACTCTTGATTACAAACTGTAATTACTTATGCTCAGCTGCACGAAAGGGTCCGCATTGGGAAGGTCCTTCCATAGACATTGGTCCAAAATGGCAAGAGTACCCATTGTCCTTGAAAATGTTAATCAATTACAGACCAACTTAACATTATGTAAAGCCAATGGAAAGCAAAATGGAGATCATCATGGGCACAGATTTCCGAGGATTCTAGGGGGAGTCCCTTTGATGAGATCTTTTCGCAGGGTATCTTCATGTCGTGAATGTCCTGCTCCTAGATTTTGTGTTTCGCCTTGTTCGCAGTTGACTAAGAAATTGTGAACAATTTGAAGACATGTCCTCCATTCATGGCTGACAGTCCCTCCGAGTGTGTGTGTGCGTGGGTGTGCTTGTAAGGGTGTGGGTGTGGGTATGGGTGTGGGTGTGCGGGTGCGTGTGTTTTCCATTTCCCCTATTTATTTTTTTGTTTCTCGTCTTCTTTTTGGAGGTGCCTGCATTTTTGCTGATGTTTACATTTTCGTATTCCATTTAATTTCCTCTCGCAAATAGCAGCCTCGGTCTCCGAACGGCCAGAAGATTTAATTTCTGACAGTTTTGCTGTTTGTATAAAATGTTAAATTCAGCTCATCAACTCAATGTGTCTGTGTCTGTGTGTGTGTGTGTGTGTGTAAGTGTGTGTGTGTGTGTGTGCGAGTGTGTGTCTCTTGCTGCATGCGTGTGTTTGCTTTCCTCACACCGGAGAAAATTGTTTATTTAAAATAAGTTTTTTGAGTCTGTGCTTCTTCGCGTGTGTGAGTGTGTGTGTGTGCGTGTATGAGTGTGTGTGTGTGCTTCAAAAGTCAAGCAAATTTTCAAATAATAAGCAAGATCTAAACTTTTACTCACAGACGCTCCCGCCGCATTTCAACCTTTCTTCGGCGTGTAAACATCTTGTTCTCTTTTACTGGCACCCCCCCTCGCCGCCCCCCACTCCCCGCTTCCTTCTCCTAGCGCACCTCCATTCCCCTCTACCCGCTCACCACTTATGCAATTTACGTAGGCATTAAATTTAAGCACTCGCCTTCACTTCCATCCAAACATCCCATTAATTTCACGTGCCGCCAGCCATAAACAAGGCCCCGGAGTTCGACTAGATTCATTTTGGATCGAATCCAATCCCGTCCAGTCCCGGACAAGGGCGAGCGTGAGGTCTCCACTTCCTTAACTTCCAACTGGGATTTTTTGATAAGGAATTTATTTTTGAGTACTCCGCATGTTTACGATCCGAAATCCAGAACAATTACTTCCACTCCCAGCACATTGAACTCTTTTCCCCTCCCTCTACCTTTTCCGGCCCCTCCTTCCCATTGGTAATTTATGGACAGCGTCCAAAGCGTAAACGAGGCGCAACACGTCCAACGAGCGCCCCGGGACAGACCCTCCCCCGCCCCCCTTGTTCCCTATTTATAGACCGGAGCCTCAACTCAATGGGAAGTACTCTTTGAAATTCATGTAAACAGTCAGTCATGTCATAAAGGACACGTGGGAGTCGAATTCAAAATATTTTCCCTACTTTTTTAGAGCTCCAACAAATCTATGATTTGTGGCTTTTCCCCACACGAATGTCCTTCAAGGCAGATCCTTCTATCTGCGAAGATATCAGCCTCACTTCTCAGAATATTTTTAATTAGTTTTAATTCGAGCTCCTTCGAATTCACTTGACGAGTTATCGAATGTTATTGATATCGTTATCGTTATCGTCAACACCCGGAATGGCATTGAACAAACTCTCAAATTTTCTGAAAATTCAATTTTCATTTGGAAAAGTAAAACGCAAAAGGAAAGCTTTTTGAACTTTTCCCCGAAACCCTAGAAGCTGCAGGGAGGTTGAGAGCTTCTGATTCCTGGAAAAGCAGTTGCAATCGTTTACAGAATTTCCACAATTTCCAGAATTTCAGAATTTGAGAATTTGCAGTGAATTAAATTCATTTCTAGAATTTTTCCGGTCAGGGCGATTTTCCGCCCAACAGCAACAAAGCAAAAACAAATGATAGTAGAAGTACACAAATTGGGATTTATTTATGGGATAAATCCGAGCGGGGATAATTGGACGAGTGGCCCGTTAGCAGTTTTCCAGCTGGGAAAGTGCACGGATTACTGAGAAGTGCCTGCACGGGAGAGCAGCCCACGCAGAGTCCACGGAATTAAACGGGGAAAATTCTAGGAAATGCAACCAGCGCTGCAATCCGAAATCTTAAATCAGAATGTGAAAATGTGAAAATGGAAGATGGGAAATGGGGAAATGGGGAAATTCGCCCTCGAGCGTAACCTGCTCTTTGGTTGGTCCAACAAGGGTCCGTCCTAGAGCAATCGTTGGAAGAATTTAAGTTGACCGAACGATGGCACAACAATTAATCTTTTGTTGTGCGGCTGAAGCCCCATCCTCCGCCCGCAACCCCCTACCCCTCACCCGTTCACTCGTCCACGTCAAGAACATAAAGATGATTGCTCAGTGCTGATGATAATGATAAAAGCGATGGCAATGATTATGATAATGTTGATGATGGTTATGCTTGTGTGTGTGAGTGTGTGGGTGTGGGTGTGGGTGTATGGGGCGGGGGGGTGTTAAAGGCCATTAGGCTCTACTTGTATAATACAAAGCGCACACATTTAGCCAACAACTACGAACTATGCACTTGCAATCTGTGTACAAATATTTATAGCCCCGCACCGAGTGCCCCTCCCTCCGTCCTCCTTTAACGCCGCCCCCACCCCCACCCAATGCCTCAGTGTGTGTGCGCGTCTTGCGTCAGTGCACATAATCAGACGCCTTCTGTTCGTTGCATCGTGCATCCAACCCCCCCTCCATCCCCACCCCACACAGCGGGGGAACCTGGAGGCGACTAGCCTCCACCGAAGATCTACTTTTTGTTTCTTTTGAGTTTCTTTGAGAAGCATCCATGTCGCTTACGAACTACAACAACAACAACCCCTCTTCCTTCTTCTCCCCCCACCAGGCGCCGGCGAATCGGGCAAAAGCACAATAGTCAAACAAATGAAAATCATCCACGAGAGCGGCTTCACTGCTGAGGACTTCAAACAATATCGACCGGTTGTCTACAGCAACACAATACAATCATTAGTTGCAATACTGCGCGCCATGCCAAACCTTAGTATTCAGTACAGCAATAACGAGCGGGAGGTGAGTACCGAGTGGCCTGATCCTTGATCCTGTCCAGCCCAATGACTAATGATCGACTCCTTTCTCCTTTCTCCCAACTTCTCTGTAGAGCGATGCAAAGATGGTCTTCGACGTGTGCCAGCGGATGCACGACACCGAACCCTTCTCAGAGGACCTGCTGGCCGCCATGAAGCGGCTCTGGCTGGACGGCGGCGTTCAGGAGTGCTTCTCACGCAGCAACGAATATCAACTGAATGATTCCGCTAAATAGTGAGTACCCCCTCCCCTCTCTTATATTGAACACCCACAGATCCCCCCTCCCATCATATCTGGGATATCTGACCGAATTTAAACATCTCATCGGTCATGGGATTGGGGATTGCCCCATTGTGCTTATCCTTTTGCACTTTGCACTTTATGCGGCATTCGTAAGCGTTTCCAATTAATTATTAATCTACTTATGCGATTCCATTTATCATGAACTTGGCTTAGGCTCGAAGGCTATATTAATTATCCTTGATTTCACACGCCAAGGTATCCCAGATCTCAATCTCTATGAATAATCGTTCTCCTACAGTTCCAAGGATATCTTAAGTAATATTTTTTCCTTCTGCCAACATCAACTGCTTCCTCTTCCCACTCATCTTCGTCCTCGTTGTCGTCTTCATCTTCGTTTCCCATTGCCATTGCCATTTCCATTGCAATTCGCATTTGATTAATGACAAGAAATGTTGCATACTTTTGGGCATTTTATTAGCTACGACTTTTGGTTACATTAAACAGAAATAGAAAGATAGAAAGAGAGAGAGAGAGACTACAACTAACTAGACCGATGACTAAGACGAATACAAAAAACACGTATTTATATACACAGGCTGAGAATTAGATATGCGGCAGGCGTTCAGCTGCTGCGGGACCCGCTTTCAGATACATTTGTATCTCAGGCCCATTTGCTTAATTGAAAAAGGAACCGCGGCACATGCACGGGCTGAGCACACAGTTGCTGAAAATAGCCAGAGGCAGAGGCACAGGCAGGAAGGGCGGCGGGGGTACTGCTAAAAATATCACACATCCGCCATGTGTCACAAATGCTGCGCCTCGCAGTGTCCTCCAAGGTCCTGGCCCTACTCATCCCTGAGCGTCAGCTTGAAATTAAGCGGCGATTGCGGTATATACGTGGAGTTGACACGATAAACGAATTCCTCCGAGCCGTAGGACACTTTGTATTTACGGAAAATCTGAAAGGCACAAAACGAGCAGCAATTAGGGAAAAACTGTGAGCGAATTTGGAAGGGGAAGGACTTCACGTCAGCCTCAATGGTTGGATTCCCATTCCCTCCCCCAAATGCATAGCCCCCCTTACCTTGGCCAGCAGCGTGTGCAGCTCGATTTCGGCGAAGCGGCGACCCACGCACATGCGGCGTCCGTAGCCAAAGGGCAGGCTGACGAAGGGATGTATTTTCTGGCCGGAGTGTGGGCAGGCGGTGACATCGGCTGCGGCGGAGGCGGAGGCTGAAATGCACGAATAACCGTTAACGAGCTCCTTGACACCCAAGTCGTCCCCTCTTCAGGGGCCACCCACCTGTGCCTTGTTTCAGCCAGCGTTCCGGCAGAAATCGTTTGGGTTCCGGGAAATACGTCGGATCATTGGAAACCACCAAGTGGGGAAAGATGACATGCGTCTGTGTGTGTGTGTGTGTGTGTGTGTGTGTGTGTGTGTGTGTGTGTGTGTGTGTGTGTGTGTGTGTGTGTGTGGAGGGAAAGCAAAGGACGTGCATGTGAAAATCAATTGCGATTTAAAGAGCTTTTATTTTTTGGCACTGCCACGCCCATACTTACGCCCTTCGGCACATGGTAGCCATTAATAACTGCATCCTTTTGCAAGCTGCGCCCATTGGCAATGACAACCGGACGCATCCTGGAAATGAAAACGGAAGGTATTTGCTTTTACTGCTTCTGGCAGCGAGTGTCCTTGTACCTACCGCAGTGTTTCCTTCACACACGCACGCATGTACGGCATTTGCTCAAGGACATTCTGATTAATTTGTGCATCGCGCGTGGGAAACGCTTCCTTCAGCTCCTCGAACAGACGCTGCTGCTTGTCCGGATTCTTGGCCAGCTGATAAATGGTCGAAGATGCAGCCACAGAGGTCTACGGAGAGATTATACGGATCATCACAGCGAAGCTCTTAATGATTGGGATTTCCCATACGTACCGTGTCCACGCCCACAAGGAACAGATCCAGGGCCAGGATAGCTGCCAACTTGCGGTTGCCGGTTTTACGCACGATTCGCTCCACGATGGAGATGTCAGCCTCGCTCTTCGGAATGCCCTGAGCCTGGCCAGCATCAGCCTTGTCCATGGTCTGGCCTATGTTCTTCATGCAAATGCTGCAACGATAAATCAATCAAATGAATCGAGGATTCGGCTCCGGGCTGTGGGTCGACCTACGCGGAGAACTGGTCCAGGGCGCGGACGAAGCTGCGATAAGCCTTTGTGGGAAATATGCGCCACAGGGGCATGCGGAGCTCCAGCTCCGGCACCGCCCAGAAGAATGTATTGATGGCCTCAATAATTTGTTGCGCTTCGGCGCTGCCCTCCGGCGAGAGGCAACCCAGGCGCGTGTCCAGCGAGACGCGTCCAACAGCTGTGGGCAGGGGGGGAGAGCAGAAGGGGAAAAACTTTTAGTTGCTGTTCAATTTTCCTGGCCACTTGGACACTTGGCCAGCTGGCCACTTTACTCTTGGCTTACATTCAAGCGCCCATTTGTAAAGTTCGTGCAGGAAGTTGTCCGGCAGCTCCTCCTTCTCGTTGCGCATCTCATCTATGCTAAAGGACGATGTGTAACGATGGTAACGATGATGACGGGGATGAATTGGGGGAGAGGACAAAGACGGAAGAGGTTATATAATCTGCTGAGGGTCCTTATTATGTCATGTGGTCGCCAACTTACCGCACCATAAACTCGCTGGCAATCTCGTTGAGGGGCGGGATGTACTTCTTGGCAGTCTGCGGCTGCAGCAGGATGTGCTGCACCTCCTGGCGGAAGGCCTCCCACTTGGGTCCGTGCCTAATTGAAGAGAGCAAGTTGTCAGTTTGTCAGTTTGTCAGGTCGTCAGGTGGTTGGCTCATGCGGGTGCCACACCCTCACCCACACCCATAGCCAGAGTCGGACCCGGAGCCACACCCCCAGCCAAATGCATTCCAATACTTACACGCCAATTAGACCTGCCACATCGCCGAAGAAGTCGCGCCTCAGTTCGCCCTTGTAGTGTCGCAGCGATGGCATCGAGGGCCTGAAAAGAGGGGGAAGGTGATGGGTAATGCGGCGTATGAGCAATCTGAGGCCTCTGGAGGACATGACGTCAAATGTGCCCACACACGGAAAGGCAGTGGCGTAACACGCCGGAGGGGTGCGGGGGGCATTGCGTCTTCCATTTGTTTATTTAGTTGTCAATTTGTCTGCTTTCTGCTTTCTGCTTTTTGTATCCTTTGGAGGCTTTTATTAAATATTGTTCAATATATTGGGAAGGTGTCCCCCACACCCCCCACCCACATCACCACATATCCTGGCTACGCCTATGCTCTCATTTGCCAGCTACAATTCGTCGCGTGCGACACATCAAGCACATTGAAAGGACTCGTAGGTACAAGTATCTCGTATCTGGTATCTCGTATCTCGTATCTTGTATCTCATGTCCTGTGTCCTGTGGATACTATTTGCATTATGACTCGCATGTCGTTTTATAAATAGGCGCACTCTCATTGCTATCCTGCGCCTCTCTCTCTGCCTCTGCCTCTCTCCCCCTCTCTCTCTCCCTCTCTCTCTCCCTCTCTCTTTCTCTCTCTTGTTGGCTGTCTCTCCTTGCTGTCTCCCGTGGGGCAGCCAGGAGTTCAGCGAGCTTTGAGCTCGGATTTGGAGTACGGGCGGTGTTTTTGTTGGGTCTCTTCTGTTTGCCAAATTGTTGTTTATGTGTGCGGCAACGTTGCCCCAGGCAACAATATTACCTAAATGGCTGGAGTAAAAGTTATGCAACGCTGTTTACACTCCCCCACACACCACACACCCCACACACACACTGCACTCAGGAGGCAGGAGTATCCGCTCGGAAAATTCTACGCAGTTTGCGTTTCCTTCGTTTGAAAAAGGATTCTCTCTATGAATTCAGTTTTAACTCTCAACTAATTCCCAACTGTTGAATTGTCCTCCATTGTCACTTTCCACACTGAACTCGCACACCTCACGATCTCTAAGACACAACCCACGCCCCACGCCCCACACCCCTGCCCCGCCCCAGGCTCAGGGTACGAGAAGTGAATCTTTAATTCCCGAGTTTTGTTTATGAATCGAGCTTAAAAATTTACATGCAAATCTCATGCTAACTAAAATTTAGTATTCCACTTAGTATTCCGTTTAATCTGCGCTTCAACTAGTTTCGTTTTAGGCAGCCCAAAACTGAAACGAGTTTTGGGAACAGCAAAAAAAAAAGACTCTTTTTATGGCCAAGAAATTCTTTAGGCCGCATTCCAAGCAACTGCCAAACTTTTGCCGCCCAAAAGGCAGGCCAATTAACAGCAGCTGTAACTTTGATCTCTGCCTAAAGTACAGGGTATCCATTGGTCGGATATGCCCTTCGCCTTTGGATTCTCGGTTATTTGTTATTTGTTTTGGGATTTTATTGTCCGGAATACCTTTGATTTGCATTTATGGCGGACGACGCATCATAAACAACGCTTAGCTAACATCGAAGTCATTTCTGAAGGGGGGTACAGCGATGAAGGTCGTCAGGGGAGGGGGGGTGCTTGGTGGGCAGAGGTCTGCTGTGCATGAGCTGCAGCTGAGACTCGACTCATGCAGAAGTCGAGCGACGTGCAGGTTTCATGTTTGCACTTGGATGGCTCCCCTCCCCCTCCCTAGCCAAGCCCCCTTCCGCTTACCACTCGCCTAGTGCTAATAAACATGTCACTGATGTTTGTTTAAAGATTGTCGCATCGGCAACAACAACAACAACAGAGCCACAACAACAAAGGCTGCAGGTAAAATCTAGAGTTCGTGCATTTGCATTTTCTTTGAGCTTTTCCCACAACTTTTTGTTGTTGGTTCAACGTTGACATAAAATACAAATTTCTGTATATCATAAACTGATTGTTGTTGTTGTTGTTGTTGTCGCTTTGTTGTGTGCGCTTAATTGTTATTGTTGTGGCTGTTGCCTGCCCTGGGCCGAGCCCACACGCAAGGTATAGCTAATAGCCGAATGTCTTCATCATTCAGTCCGTCAGTTTGTCTCTCAGTCCCTCAGTCCGTCAGTCCGTCAGTCTGTCAATCCCTCACTTTCTCACTCTCCCAGCCAGTCTATTCGTCTGTCCATTCGTCCATCTGTCCACACTCATGCTGTACCTCTGACCATCAATTAGCGTTATGGCATTCAATCAATCTTCCCCCTCCCTCCCTCTCTCTCATACTCTCATCCATTACCTTCCACCTGCACTCCCCCTCGCCCTCCCCCTGCCCATGTTTACGCACTTTGCGCTAATGTCAATTTCATTTATCCATTTTTTAATGATGACTTGCACATTTCATCGCCAATGCTGCGAACACCGAACCCAAGAAGTTGGCCAATTTTGATACCCTGTAACCTCCCTGGCAGCCGCTCCCTGAGAGTCTGAGGCACTTGGACTGTATTGGGGGGGAGGGACAGACCTCAGCTGTAGGATAGGTTGCTGGTCAGGAAGATGGATAGCTGAAAGTGTCGACCTCTTGACTCCACCTCCATTATCCTCCCCTTCGCCCCACCCCCCCTTTCCACTCCCCTCCGTTTAGAGGGTATCTCCGGAGTGCGGCACTCGGCTGCTCGCATTCCGGCTGTTTATTTATCCGCCAGCCACTCGGAGCTGTCCCATTGTCTGTCTATTGGGTGCTTGGTGGAGCTTTTGGCACGGATCGCAGGTCCCAGCTTATTTAAATTGGTTCATGGCCAAAGTCGTGAATATCAAAGGCCGTAAAAGTCAAAGACCGAGCGGCGAGCGGCGAGCGGCACGCGGTTGATGGAGGGGAGAGGGGGGCCTGCGGGAAGTGTGAGGCTTTCTTTTGTCCAAGTGGGACAGATATCTGGGCATTCATATTTATAAGATACGGCGTCTGTGAATGAGAGACTCTGGCAAAGGTGTCGCTGGACGGGACTGCGGTTTCTCGGAGAGATTGGCTGCCGTTTGGACTTGGGTTTCTAGGCGCTTTTTGGTGGATGACGTTACGAGGCCTAAAAACGCGGCAAGTGAAAGTCGAGGCGTTTGCTCGGTCGATCGGGCCGAGTTTTGTTTGGTTTGTTTAACCAATTCAATAGTCAAGTGACTGGCTTTGAATGGTTTTTGCCTCGCTCTGAAATTAAGTCCAATCGAAAATTCCGTCGGGAGTCCTTGGAATCGATTTCCATTCTAATTGGAAGCCCGAGCCAAAATAATTACGCGTAATTAATGGAAATTCGTAGGCAGTAACAAAATCCTTTGGCTACTAATTATGCTCGCTGCTCGCTTCTGGGAAACACATCCCACACATCCCACTCTCCCACACACACACACACACACACGCGCACACACACACACACTCGTGATTAAATTAATTATGAATTTAATGCAATGTGCGCACAAATAAACACTTTTCCGTTATGTAATGCGCACGGATAGGCATCTGGGCTGGTGGTACACGGTACAGTGAGGCCTGCCTGAGCGCAACCATGCGACACGTAACGAGCGCTTGCCGGCCTGCGACCCACACTTGAATGTCCTGCTCCTCCATCCCAAGAGGCACACGAAATTCGCCTCATTTCGATTTGTCAACGTTTGGGCGCACTTAGCGAAGCTTCACTGTTCGCTTTAATAATGTTAATAGCCAACGCAATGTGGCGTAAGAGAAAACTGATAATATTTTATGGAAAATCGAACATGTATCAACTACAGGCCAGTGGCTTCCTGCGTCCCTCCTCCCTCCACCCTCCACCCTCCTCCCTTTGACGCCTGCCGCGATGTACGGCAATACGTGTGTGTGTGTGTGCGTGTGTGTGTATAAGAGCGACTCTGTTTGCTAACCGCCCACGCTGTTTTAAGGTACACGATAGTCTGCCACGCCCATTCACTCACCTGTGCGGCATTGCCTCCTCCTTTTTGAAGATGTTGCGTATCTCGTCGCCGTCGAACACAAACAGCAGGTCGGGATGTCCGATCAGACCGCCCACCTTGGCCATTTTGCCGTAGTTGATGTGCAGCTCGTGCATCACCTTGTCCAGGTCACTTATTTTGTACGTACCTGGACGGGATTAGACCATCAGTGGAAGGGATCAGGCTGGCTGACTGGGTGGTTCCCTGACTTACCAATTAGTGGTGCGAAGCGCCAAGAGTTCCCAATCAATGGCAACGGATAGGGACCAGGAACCTCCGAATAAGGACGTACCGCAGTTGCTGTTCCTCCTGTGGTTGTTGTTGTTGTTGCTGTTGTTGTTGCTGCTGTATTTACTGCTGTGGTTGCCGCTCCCGTTGTTGTGGCTGTAATTGTGGTGCTGCTCAGCGCCAAGGGCAGATTATGAAATGTTGACGCTGTGGCAGGCGGATGCTGTAAGCTCTCACCTGGATGGGATTCGTCCTTGTTGTTGTTCTTTGTGCTTCTCTTGTAGTTGCTGCTTCTGCTGCTGCTGCTGCTGCTGCTGACGCCGTTGCAGCGCCCCAGACGCAATTGATTTTTCAATTTCCGTTGCCACGCCAACGCCGTCATGCGGCAGTGCAACCCCAGGGGCCGCAGCCACTCCCCCTCTGGCGGGAGTGGGCACCAGGGAGGACGTCGCAGAGAAGGTGGTGCGCCTTATCAGGGCAGCGGTGGTTTTGCGTAAGCCTGACATTTTTTCCACTCAGCGGTTGCTGCTGCTCCTGCTGAAGTACAAAGGACATTTGTTATTCCAGCTGAAGGAAGGCTTCCCGCTGCCGCACCGAAGCGCGGATACCCTTCAGATATTCTGAATCTCAGATAACAGATTCCGGCAGTTGCTCCCTTTTCCCAAGTGCTGCAATCCGAGCCAAGAGCTCGACATGCCCCAAGCTCTGGGGCGCCACGCGCCGCGCACCAAATGGAAAAAGTTACACACATTTTTTGCTACTTTGCGTCGCGGCTCGGAAAACAGTTGAGAATTTCCACAGAGTTTTGTGTAATTTTTAAATAAATGAATTTGCAACAATTTTGTTTTGTGTCGCAAACTTGTGCCTCCCCCTCCCCCTCCTGCCCCTCCCACGTCTCTCGCAGCACTCGCTTCCCACTTCCCCACTTATTTCAGATGAGTTGGCAATTCGCTGGCAATGCAATTGGCAAACTCGACGGGGGGGGGAATTTCAAATTTTCTCGTGCAATCATAGAAAACACGTCGCATTTGAGGCGCCATTGGGGCAGATTTGGCATTGAGATCCCCAACGACTTCCCTGTTATTCGAGTGCTCAAAATATGTTAATTACCCACACAAACAACAATCTGCAGTCCCGAGTCCCCAACTCGCAGGGAGCAGCCGCTGTCCGCCTCCCAACTGTTTACATATTTAGTTATTCACATATTCACATATTCACATATTCACATATTCACAGATTCACAGATTCAATCATTCACTCATTCGTATATTTAGATAAGAGCCCACAAGCGGCCGTTGCTGGGGACCAAAGGTGTAAATATTTGAATAGAAGCCTCCCCATAAGTGAGAAGTTTCTGGACAGGCGATGGACAGATGCTAAATCTTTGATTACACATCGAACATTCGATTGTAACAACAACAACAACAACAAAGATGACAACAACATCGACACTAACACAGACCTAATCGAAGCTCAGGCAGAAGCAGAAGCAGACGCAGACATAGACACATTTATTTGGGGACAAATCTTAGATTGGCCTCCAACAGAGTTGGCCAAAAGGCAGAAGCAGAGGCGGAGGCAGAGGCAGAGGCAGAGGCAGAGGCAGAGACAAAGACAGAAAGAGCAAAGAGACGGCCCAATGACTCTAATGACAGCACTTATTTCGGGCAGCGGCGGTGAGGCAGTGGGGCAGTGGCGTGGAGGGTGGAGGGAGGAGCCAAACAATGGACAATTTACCAAATCTTTGCCATGTAACGTCGCCTTCGGGTGTAGCGCACGGCAAATGCGGAGATGACAAAGCCAACCTAATGTATAGCCTATACGCCTTGATAAACTAGCTTAAAAGCAGTTTTCATCTCGGGCCCCAACGACAACTCAATTCCAGTCGCTTGGCTCCACTACGAGCCTCCAGCCCGCAGCCCAAGCGCATTGTTGGGGGCCTCGCGCTAGCGAGGGGCCAATAAAACTCAAGTGGCTAACAAAGGCCAACAACGTACGTACCTCTTTATATATGTATAAATAAGTGTATATAAATACACATACACACACACACACACATTTATATATACACCCACGTATGTGTATGCCTGTGTGTATGCCTGTGTGTATGCCTGTGTGTGTGTGTACGCCTCAATACACTTCAAAGCGTGATTTGTGCCGTTTTTGCACTGTGCGGCACGCTGCGTATGAGCAATATCTCAATATTGCGTATACGCCGCGTACTGCTGCCCATACAAATTGTGGTTCCTGCTTTCTCTCCACCTCTCTCCCCATCTCTCTCTCTCTCTCTCTCTCTCTCTCTCTCTCTCTGTCTCACTCTCTTTCTTTTGCTCTTTTATGTTCATGCTGTGCGCCTGCTCCGACTTGCAACTTCTGTTCGCATATAATTTAAATGGCGTTTGCCCCACACACACACACACACACACATACACAGACATATTCACAAAGAACGTATTTGATGAAATTTTTATAGCACAATCCGTGTGTGTGTGTGTGGATGGGTGGGTGACTGTGTGCGTGCGTTATGTATACACAAAATCAGAGTATTACGCTTCAGCGTATATCCTTGCCCTTGCCTTGACGGCGAGCGACCTTCAGCTACACACTTAATCTGTGCCATAGCGACGACCCAATGCGAGGCACCGCCAAGCCACCAGCCACCAGCCACCACACGACCAACCACCCAGCAACCAGCATCAGGCATCAGGCATCCACAGAATAAGCAACGAACTTATGAATCTTATCGGGACATGCCTCATAATGAACTTGAGTGATAATCCTTGCGCTGCGTCCAAAAATACAAATGTCAAGCGGCTCCTCCAAGGACCTTCCAAGTGCGTTGTCTCGCTCGCCGCCTTCTGCCTTCTGCTGGCTGCTGGCTGCTGGCCTTAACTTGGCTTTGACTTTGACCGCTCGGCCAACACGCGCAACTAAACTTGGCTGCATAATTGAGGGGGGAGCGGGCGGCTTGTGGGGAATGAATGGCTGACTGTGAGATACCCTAGAAGAGGGCAGAAGCACTTGAAGGCGACCTTGGACACCTCTTAACCTGAGTTACCTCCACTTAAGGAGGAGCTGCCTTGGCAATCCTTTCATCTTCTCATTGAGTCAATGGCTTCTCGGCCGCCGCAGAGAAGTTTCTAGTCCGCGGGGACGGCAAAGTTTGCAGCTCTTTTCGAGGGTGAACCTCGCTATGCACTCCTCCGCCCCCACCCCCCCTTCCCACTACGTTTTATTCTCAACCTCAAGGTTCCGTTACGCACGAATGACAACGAGAACGAAACGAATACCAAACCAAGACGAAAGCGAAAACGAGAACGAAAATGAAAATGAAAACGGATTCTCAGACTAACAACAAAATTCCGACTCTTCTTCTTATTAGAGGCTTTACGCTAAGTGCCCAGGGACCTCCCCCTTCGCCGGCCCCCTCCGCCTGGCCGGACAACATGTTAGGATCCGCATTGGACATGCATTATGTCATCCACTGAACCTTTCGCCGAGTCTCTTTCCGCCTTTTGGCTCGACATTTATTGCCGTTCCTTTGTTTGGGTTCCGCCTTGCGTTTTAAATTTCGATTTTTGAATTTTTGAATTTTGAATTTTGAATTTCGAATTGTGAATTTGAAATTTTTAGCTTTGAATTTGGAGGCATTGTTTGACTTTTGGGTGCTGCATCGGATTCGCGGCTCGAGTTGCCAATCATTAGTGTCCATAAATTATGCACCTTGGGTGTGGTGGCCCTTAAGCCGCCCCACCTGCCGTCCGATGTCCACCGTCCACACCGTCCGAGTGCTTGGCCGCTGCTCGCTGTTTGCTCTGCACTCGAAGTTATGATTTGTGTGTTTTTCGAATGATTTTCAACTGCTTTAAGTTATGGTTAATGGTTTTCATTCACGCCTCACTTGCAATTCGACGGGCCCGGAGTGCGTTGCACTTTGGGCGACTAGTTAGTCGGTCCGACTATTTAGGCCGTCGCTCGGCTCTGTGACTAGTTTTAGTCACGCGTCGATTGCTCCCAAATGCGAAACTATGGCAATTGCCAGCCTCTTCCCAGACGGAAACGCCCCGGACTTAAATTCGGTCACTTAAAAGTTCAAAACTCTGTTTCCCTCCCCCTTCTATTTTTATGTAACTCTCACACACACACACACGCACACATACATAGAAAGAGATGATGGGCTTTCTATATTTAAATCTACCGTAAGTGGAGTCACTCACTCTCGGGGGAACTACGACTCTGCCACCTCCACTTGAGCGTCACGCAAACTCGCAAACTCGCAAACTTGTTGGCCGACCGAATGGCAAACCGAATACAAAACTCGTGAAGCACTTGGTGATCCGCACGCTCAACGATCCGCACTCCACGCTCCACGCTCGATACTCCGACTCGGTACTGGGAAGTAGCTGCTGGCGGCCTCTTGCCTCGTGAAGCAAACGCGACGCACTAAACGCGATCGCCGCGCTTCTTAGTCTACTTATAGGATTGCCCACACGATAGACGACACGGCGCACCCCTCGCCACCTCACCACCCCGCCCCCTCCACGCACCAACCACTCCACTCCGCTCAGGTCAGGTTTACCTCGGCTCGCTTTGGGCTGGACAAATGGATGGGCCGATTTATGTTGTACGTGAGCTCCGCTATTAGACGCCATCTAGGCATTCGTCTCGACCGATCGATTGTGTCTCGGGGCCTACACTATACTCTACACTTCGGATGGATCGTCTCTATAGGGTATACACCCCTGCATCCCATTATAGAACTCTCTCATTCCAAGTATTTAAATCTCCAACTCAGAGGGTGAAATTTCATTCAAAGTGGAAACTGGGAAAGTCTGACCCGGGGGCTTGGGTCTTGTGCAGGGTATCTCAGGGTCGATCATGCATACCATAGATCATTTGTAGTCTGCTTCTTCTTCTTTCGTGCTGTTTGTTGGTTTTATTGTTAAGATCTTCCTGCTAATTGCAGTTGCCCTCCTCCTCCCTCCTCCCTCCCGCTGGCAGTTCATCTTCATCTCTCGCTCGCTCCGCTTCTGTCTTCTGACTTCTGTCTCTCTCTCTCTCTCTCTCTCTTGGTGCTCAACTAGCCGAGTGACCAAGCGGCCAAGTGGCCAACTATCTCTCTTTGAAATCGAAAGTATTTGCCTTTAATCAAACTTACTAAAAGCAAAAGTTGATGTTAATTCGTAACGGTTTTTCACGCGCTTCAATCCATTTTATGGACTGCGTTTAATATCCCCCCAGATCGCGGCTCGGCACTCGTTAGGCGATTGACAAACTCGGCTTTAAAACTGACGAGGCGTTCATTCGAATGTAACGGCCCATAAACCAAATTATTTACACTGTCCAACAGCAAACACTTCTCTTTGGGCCAAGGTTAGAAGAGCCACAAAAGGTTCCGCACTTTTGCCCAATTATTTAATTGCGACTTTGGCAGCCGGAGACTTTAAAGAAGTTCCTCCCACTGGAGGAATATTCAACTTTTGGCTTCCTTTATTTTTGTTGCCTATGGGGGGGACTCCATAGGAGCCTCAGGGAGCAGGCGCTGCCAGTTCGGGGTAGTCCCTAGTGCCGCGCAGTGGACTCCCTGAGGGAACACAGAACGTTGAACCTTTGTTCTGGGGAGCGGCTGTTGATTCTCTCTGCCCCACACTTCCAATGCTGTTCGGTCGTTCACACAGGATGTGGCATGTGGCTAGTCCGTATGTTCGTTGTGCAGTAGAGCAGTCGAGTGTGGCAGGGAGTCCTGCTGCCTAATTTGGCTTTGAACCCGCCAAAGAATCCTCAGATCTTATGGCTGCTCCTACAATGACGTTTGCCCAGTGAGTCCCCTTTAAACGCGCTTTACTTCTGCACTTGAACCCCCCCTCCTGGTCTGGCCGCCTCTGCTCCTCGCTTGCACAACGCAGACCCAACGCTTGCCCAATGCCCGGATAAGATCGCCCAGTGGTGAAATGTAAACCTTTGATTAGCGTGTGGCTCATAAATGTAACAAATATTTACAGTATCCACTCGCATGTTGATTAGGTGCAGGCAGCTCCCCGCCCACTTGCACTCCTCTGCCCCCCTGCCTCTTCCTTTTGGAGCACATATTATGCATTCGTTCGCCTTCCGAGCGGCAAAACTTTTCCGCCTGAATGGCCCTCTCTTCGGATGTGGATGACGTTGTGGTCGTCGATACATTTGTAGTTGTGGCTGTGGTGGTGGTTGTGGTTGAGGCTGTGGCTGTGGTTGGGGCTGTGGTTGAGGCTTTGGATGTGGTTATGCCATTTGGAGCACGGCAAGCGTGACTCGGCAATTTTTCATGCACTGGTACAGTCATCCATGAAATGTGTGCCACGCTGTGTTGCATCCACGCCAGGGTTGCCAGACGTCTGGCAGTATGTCAATGCGGATGATCAATGGACCAGCGAGTTGGGCAATTCGCGCCATTAGAGACAATACAGAGATTACAGTTGCTCCCAAAAGTAATTGCCACGAGAAACGCTCACCACAGCAGCAACAACAGCGGCGAGAACAACAACAACAACAACAACAACAACAACAACAACAACAAGAAGAAGAGATTTACAAAACAAATGTAAAGCTTATTTACAGCCCATCTAAATTCAGGCCCAAGTCCCGAGACCCAAGTCCCGAGACCCGAGACCCGAGACCCTAAACCAACGACCCAAGACCCGAAATCTAAGAGCAGAGACCCGAAACATTGGGGTTACATGCAACTCTTCCTTCTCCTCCCTTCTTCGAGAAGCGAACAGTGACAAGTGAGAAGCGAGAAGCGAGAAGTGGGAGAGAGAGATAGGGAGACGGAAAGAAGGGGAAAGCGAGAAGCAAGCAACAAATGAAATTTGTCTTTGCCAAATGTTGCGTGCCCAGCGAAAATTAGAGCCCAGATCTGGACAGTGGTCTTTGGCGGGGTAACAGCTCCCCCTTCCGTTTCCCCTTCCCCATCCCCTCCTTTCGTATGACTTCTGTTTATGACCTACTTGTTGGACTCGGTCCGGACACGCAACCTTTGACTGATTGAAAGATTGGTAGGTGGGGAGGTGGGGAGATGGGAAGTTTGGAAGGTGGGGAGTAGAGGAGATGGGGAGGTGGGGAGGCGGGGAGAGCGGAAGGGACCCGCAAGTAAAACTAATTATGTAACGACAAAAATAGAGTTGCGAAATTTGATGCCGCACGCAGTCAGACACAGAGAGACACATCTGTGTGTATGTCGCGTATATTTGTGTGTGTGTGTGTGTGTGTGTGGGTGGGTGTATCCTTGCTAGGGCCCAGGCCTGTGCTACAATTGTTAATTGTTTGCGCAGCGCTTCGCCTGCGCCCCAAATTGTGTTTGTCTTGCCGCCGGGTGCATCTCGTTAAACATTTGTCTGACCGGTCAAATAACAGGACATTGCCTTACTAATGATGTCTCCCTCTGTCTATCTCCTTCTCGTTCTCATTCTCATTCTCTGTGCTGCTTGCCTTGGGTGTAACCTTGCAGTTTCCTTGATGATTTGGACCGGTTAGGCGCCAAGGACTACCAGCCAACCGAGCAGGACATCTTGCGCACCCGAGTCAAGACCACCGGCATCGTCGAGGTGCACTTCTCCTTCAAAAATCTCAACTTCAAGTAAGTCCAGCCTCCACGGAGACACCCACCACCAACTAACCCCATTTGATCCGCAGACTATTCGACGTGGGCGGCCAGAGGTCGGAGCGTAAGAAGTGGATACATTGCTTCGAGGATGTCACAGCGATCATTTTCTGCGTGGCCATGTCTGAGTACGATCAGGTCTTGCATGAGGACGAAACTACGGTAAGTACAGAAGTAGAAGAAGAAGAAGATGTAGCACCTGACTAACGACTCCTTGCTCCCATTGCAGAACCGTATGCAAGAATCACTTAAGCTCTTTGATTCCATTTGCAACAACAAATGGTTTACGGACACCTCGATTATTCTGTTCCTGAACAAGAAGGATCTGTTCGAGGAGAAGATCCGCAAGAGTCCGCTGACAATTTGCTTTCCCGAGTACACAGGTAACTTCGAGGATAGCTCGAACCAGCACATGTGCCCCCCAAGGATCAGCCATGCAATGAATTGTTTTCCGCTTTCCGTTTTCCAGGTGGCCAGGAGTACGGGGAGGCGGCCGCCTACATCCAGGCTCAGTTTGAGGCGAAAAACAAATCAACCTCGAAAGAGATCTACTGCCACATGACGTGCGCCACGGACACCAACAACATTCAGTTTGTTTTCGATGCTGTCACCGATGTCATCATAGCAAACAATCTGCGCGGCTGCGGCCTGTACTAAGGCGGGGGTGGCGGGCGAACGGGAACCGTTACGGTATTAAGGCAGCGCGGGAGCACAACAACCCACCAGCATTGATCAAAACAAAAGCAAATGATGATAGAACCAACACACACAGATACACACTAACACACACACAGATACACTCACACACACACACAGTCACACACACACACACACACAAAGCGTAATGAAAGCCCAAAGAACTTTATTTGTTGCTAACATAAATGATGAGAAAATGTATGTGCTTGAAGGAAGGTTGAGACAGAGACCACTCACCGATCGGAGAGATCCGAAGAGAAGAGAAGCAAAGAGTGGATAAAGAGAAGAGAAAGCAGAAATAGAAACCTAAACTTAAACTGAAACTGAAACTGAAACCGAAACTGAAACTGAAAGTGAAACAGTAACAAAGTCGCACATGGAACATTTCAAGAAAAGTATTTCCTATATTTGCATTACATTTGCATGTATGACATGAAACGCACACACACACTGTCACACACACACAGTCACACTTGCACAACAAAACACAGAACACAGAAAACACGGACAGACACTGAACCGCAGGCATTAATGCATAATATGTAGTTGTTGTTTGGTCTGAATAATTTTATAGAATTTCATAATTTATGTGTAGTTTAGTTTCTCGTGTATTTATTAAAACCAAAACCAAAACCAGAGCTGAACGAGCTGGGAAGCTGGGAAGCTGGACAGCTGGGGAGCTCCGAGGATAGGAGGTAGGAGGTAGGAGTATAGCAGGCAGGAGGATAGCAGGCAGGAGGATAGCAGGCTGGAGGAAGGGGGAAGGGTATATACATGTGTGTGTATATATGTATATGTATGGGGAGTATACAAGTATATAATAATATATACATATATTATATTTATATATTGACATATATTAAATGTTTCCTGTTGCAATCTCTTTGAAATTATTCATGCCATCAACGCTGCATTTCTCATGCTTGTTTAGGCTTAAGTTCGAAGTTTACAAACTCCGCGCAAAGGACATGCAACAAATCTACAAATCTACAAATCTACAAACAACAAACAACAAACAACAAACCACAAGCAAAGAAGCAAATCCCTGGGCAATGAAAGCTAATTATTTATATATTATGTAAACAGAAGGAGAGGAGAAACAATTTAAGCATAAATATTGATAAAGCAAATGAACAAAGTAAAACCAAAAACAAACATTAAGCTCCTACATTTAAGGCCTAATTTAAAATATTAAATCAAGAGAAGGGAATCGCTTCCGTTTCTTTTTCACTCTCACACTCAGACCCCCCCTCTCTCCCTCTCTCTATCCCTACTCACCCATCCCGCTCTCTTTGTATCTCAATGTCTTTGTATTAACTATCGAAATAACTATGCTTATCCGAAGGCACAGCACGATAGAAGAGAGACACTGAGGAGGAGAGAGAAAGAGAAAGAGAGAAGAGAATAAGAGAGTGAGAGAGGGAGGGGGGAGGGAGGGAGGGAGAGTCGCTGACAGCCATAAATCGCTCGATTGAGTTAAGATCAATGTAAATTGTAATTTGTTGAGGGAGATTGCGTTTGTATAGAAGAAGTTACTACTACTATATGGGACGCAGCTGAAGAGCGCACAGAACACTCACACACACACACCACATTCATATACTTATACACACATACGAACACATCACAAGATCGCAGACGCACACTAACTTTAGTTTTTATACACTAATTTATTGTAATTTATATAATTTGTTGCATTTATAAAGGCCGCATACGAATGTACTTTGAATCCAACCTTAACACTCACACACACACACACACACACGCATACACACACACACAGGAAGAAACTCGCAATAGCAACTGACACACACACAGAGGAAAGAGGAAAGAACTCAAGACGATTCGAGAGGAACACATTGTATGTAATATTTATAAAGCATATACTATACATAATAATAACTATAATATAATAATATAATAACAATAATGATAATAATAATAATATTAATTGTAACACTTATTGTATTTAGTGAATGGCATTTAACACTGTGCGTTGCAGCTGTTAATTTCTTAGACTTATTTATACTTACAAACACACCTTGTGTATCCTTGATTGTATCTATGATTGTGCATTTGAATTTAATCGATGAATTTATAACTGTTAATTTATAGTATTTTTGTACATTGTACAGCTCTCTTTCCCCCACCCCCTCCCCCTCCCCCACCCCACCTCCTTCTCTGTCTGTCTGTATGAGTTGCATCCCTTCCCTTCCCATCCCCCCCTTCTTAAATAATTTAATTAATTGTTTATGTTCAGTTGAAGGCTTTGTGCTCCTGTGAGATCCATTCATGTTTTATAGTTCTTAAGTTCCTTTATTATGTGAAACGCAACACACGCAACTTCAAGAAATGATAAAGAAGTAATGAAATAACGAAATAACGGAATAATGAAACAACAACAACTTAGTAAGTTTATTAGCAAAATATTCAAATATCATTTAACTTTCGAAGGATTCGCGTAACGAGATTATTTCAATTCAACTCTTCGCCAGCAAAAATCCAGTTTGAAACAAAAGTTGTTGAACAACACATTCTTCGTATATGTAGATACATTCATTCATATCCGTATCCCCCTCCCCCTCCCCGGGTACCGGATACCGGATACCAGATACAAGATACAATTCACTTTTGTCGTTGAATGTCATCCTATGAGCAGTCCCTTCTAAGCCGACTCCCAAGTCATAAGGCATCAGACTTCCAATCGAAGTCGACACTGAGATTGAGACGGGGATTGAGATTGAGATTAAAATTGAGATAGAAATAAAAATTGAAGATTTGAAATTCAATTGAATTCATACAAACCAGAACAGAATTTCATTATCCTTGCCCATGAGAGGAACAGTAACACTTACTCGCTCACACACACACACACGCATACATGCGCACAAACACACCCACGCATACACTGTAATATTTATCGTATGTATTTTCCATTCAACTTGTAAAATTCTACCAAAATACGAAAAATTCAAAAAAAATACAAATACAAATACAAATACAAATAAAATAAAATCATTTTCAAATAAAAACTATTTATTCAAAAACAAAAAAAAAACAGTCAAAAATCTTTATTCAAATCCCCCTTTCTTACAGCCGGTCGAATGAGCCGCTAAGTAAAATTAAACCAAAGAAAATGAATTCCCAATACTTAAACCAAACTTTAATTGAATGCCTCAGGCAGTACAAGCAACGCACACACACACTCACACACACACATACACGAAATAGTGGTGAAAACTCTCTAAGTTGTCTAAACTGTATGTAATTATATATATACATATATATATATTATATATAATTATGGATCCAAGAAATATATTTGTAACTACAACTGATGTAATTTATAAATACGATATATGAGAAGCATAAACAAAGAAGTTATAGATTTACCTAAACCGATCGATCTATATATATACACACATATATATATGTATAGTGAGAAGTAAATACCGTATATGAACTTGTACTATATTTTTCTCGTAAATTATGTAAGAATTGTAGTGAGGGGTACTTCTAACTCAGTACATTACCAGGGCTCTAGCCAGGACTCGAACCATACTCACACTCTACACACGATACGATACGCCATAGCTTACCATATACCACGCATGCAGTGCATATATGAAAGACTTTGAATATTTTTAAATCAATATCTCACACAGAAGGACTTTAATTTTCGTCTAACTTCAAGATCCTCTAGCTCAAGTTTGTATTGCTGCAGAACAGCAAATTACCAGGATTACCATTAAAGTATATAATAAATCATACATATAACATTTTCTTATAACAAAAACGAAAACAAAAACAAAAACATAAACAAAAATGAAAACAAAAACAAAAAAAAACAAAAATAATTAAAGATTTTTGCAAATTTTCCATATTTAAAATAAAAAATTTACATAAATCGAATCGAATCATAGAAACATAATTCATATTTTTCTATAACGGCTCATACAAGTTTTTGCTCCGATATATAGACACACACACACACACACAGACACGCACTCACACAGACACTCAGATACACAAAGCCGCACTACTACTAAAGTAAAAAGAAATTAACTATTACTTTAATAGCAGTTAAAAGTTTATAAGATGCAAAATGAAATGTAAGTCAGTCGCAGGACTCTGACATCCAGAAAAACGAATTCAAACCTTCATTTGATATAAAATTGATATAAAAATGATAACTTTGAAGAGCAACAAGGATTAAGAAATTAAAGTTTGTAAGGATTATGAAGCCATAGTAGGGTGGAGTGCAACGTGGCGAGTGTCACGCGGCATGTGGCATGTGGCAAGTGGCAGGTGGAACGTTGAACGTGGAACCAGAGTTTATAGGTAGACAAACTTTAGATGTTGTATCTAATTATTTAGCCCAATTCGAAATGCTTTTGTTGTCCAATGCTGCAACAACTTTGTTTCTCATGTTGCAAACGAATTGTAAACGGATCTGCGAGAAGCACACTTACATGTATGTACGTACGTTTTTGTCCAAATGCCGATGAATTTAATATTTTGTAAATTCTCAGCGAGTTATGTAGTCAGAGATACAAAGATGAAAAGATGAAAGATACAAAGATACAAGATACAGATACAAGATACAAGATACAAGTTACATATAGAGCAAGCAAAGAAAGCTAGAAGAATTTCAAGTACCAGAAAGAAGAACTCTTCGCATTCCTCATCAACTCGCGTGTACTAAATATGTATGAACCAAGCCCTTGAGCAGCAGTTTTTAAATAAGAGAAACGAGCAGAAAAACAAAAATTACAAATTACAAACATAAAAATGCAAGTAAATTGAATCGTTGAATTACAAATTTAATATATAAATATTATAATATGAACCATACTATAAAACAGATACCAAATAAAAACATAAGGAACATAAAGCGAACAACACAAAACCAAATGTTTGTATGTAAAAGAACCTTAAAATGTTAGATCATCTAAAATTTAAATAAAATTAAATTAAAACCACCTTCATTTGTTTCATTCCAATTTTCTACATCAAGGCTAAAATACAGCGAATGGTGGATTAAAATCAAACAAAATAATGCAAAAAATATCTGCAATTTGTCTCGGCGGTCAATTATGACCCTCAGATGATTACAAAATATGAAAAAAGACCTAAAGCCCGGAGTCTGCGGTGTGGTGCAATGCATAGAGCGGCGAGCACTGACGTTGATTTTCACGAGTTCGAACTCCGGTCGCGGTGGGTGTATTTTTTCAAAATAAAAAAGTCGATGGAAATTTGCAAAGCAGATAATTATCCTTAACTCTGTTCAAATGTAAACAGCTTTACATTCTTCACTATGCAAAAAAAGGATAAATTAAAGGTTTTCGGAACCAGCGCAGCATCGGAGTTTTATCTTCATGTTGTGTGTGTGGGGAGGGCAGATGCGCTGAAAATCTTCCTTTTACCTTTACCCTGGCCCAAGGTAAGTTAAAAATAAAAAGTAAGTAAAAATCATGTCGTATATTTTCAAATGGTGGATTGTTTATTATCTACTCTTAATTCTCTCATAATATAATATTTGGATTCTGTTGCTGCAGTTGGTGTGGGTGCTGGTTGAATGTGGATTTATGGCGAGTTATCTTTGTACCAGGTGTGTGTGTGGTGTAATTGCAATCGAATAAATATAGAGGTGAAAAATGCATGTTTGTATAGGGTGAAGCTCGGTAAAGCACTACACATACATACTACCCACCACCACCACCACATCAATGAATGAATTATTTTGGTATGTATTTAATTAATTTGTTAGCTGCGTTAGCCTTAACACTGCTATGAACTGTATTTTTCACGAAAATAAATAGGAGGAAATAAGAAAACACTATCTTTTACTTCGGGAGGGAGCTACAAAAAAACTGGGCTACGGAAATACAGGTTGTTGAGCGCAGCCCAAAAGTAGGCAACACATTTTGAATGCAACAAATGGTTGGTAAGGTTTTTGTTGGCTTTGTTGTTGTTGTTTTTGTTGCTTTTCTTGTGATTTTCATTATTTCTGCTGTTGTTGTAGTTGTACCTTGTTTTCATTGTTGTTGTTGGTGTTTTTATATTGCAGTCAGCATGTGGCCAAAGTCGAAAAAAAATCAATAAAAATAACTAAAATGCTTATATATCGCAAACGACAAGGACAATACGAATGTCCTTTGGTCAATTAATAGTTTTGGTTGTCCTTATCCGAACTGAAAAGGACTCGTCAGGATTGAAAAGGATACGGCGGAGAAATGAGCAGATTTTGCCCAGCACAAAAATCGTTATAACCTGAGTCCTGTAAGGACTTTCGTCCTTAAAAGGACTAAAATTGATGAGAAATTTTTACAGCTACCTTCATATGAAATTACATCAAGAAAGTCCTTTAATTGACGGAAATACGGCGGATTTTGTGATTTTTTAACACTTTTTCCATACATCCCTTGCAAAATTGTTCTGTTAAGTTGTCTCTGCTATTGGTAAGTTGTCTTTACAGCGCGCTTACAGCCACTGTTATTGTCAATGGAGGGGTGACTTCGACGCACGCAAATTTGAGCGGAACTTGCGCAACTTTCTGCTCGATTCTGTTCGCCTGGTGTTTCATGGATTTTTGAAGCCTCCGATTTCAATGAATTTTTCGGCCAACAAAAACAACAACCACATGACCCGATGAATTTCAGTTGTTTTGATAAATAAAGCGTTTTGTTTCAGGAATCTCTTGTTTATTTTTGCAAAGTTGCTTGTGACCTGTACTTTCAGGCAAGGATGCTACCTGACATAAAGGACGACTATCCTTAAAAGGACACAACGAATCCCTTTTCATGAGAAACATTCAACTTTCAGGTAGCGAATACAGGAAAGCCATGATTAATAATATAATTCCGAAAAAGGACTCTATTGCCATTAAGTCTATGGTGCCAACTCTCCTGCCTAAAGTCCCAAAGGATGTAAGAAAAGAAGTTTCATTTTTAACGTCTGCTCGTTTGCGGTTTATTTAATAATAAGGATTATATAAATGTGTTAAGGCTAGGGTACAATTTTAATAAGTTAACATTCTAAAGGTCCTTTACTCTAACAGTTTCTTTTTTGATTTGGGTGTTGAAATTGTTCGTAAGGACACGCGTCGAGGCGTTTTATTGCTCGCTGTATTTTTTGGCGAAGCAGTCGCCGTCGTTGTAGATACTATTGCCACTTCTGGTCCTACAGGAGCAGAGGTATCGGGAGTTCCTTCCTCTTGCGTATCCTCGTAAACCAAGCGGATGTCCTCGGTTCGCTCAATTGTTGACTCACTGATGGACAGGGTCGGCTCCTTGGCATCTTTCGATTTAGCTTCTACTATGCTAGAAGATTTCTCGTTTGCTGTCGCTGGCGCAGGATTGCTATTTTCTTCCAGAGGCCAAGCATCCATAGCTTCTTCTACATCCAGCGGCGCATTTACGGAGTGCACATCAACAAGGACTCGAGGTGTGCGTCGTACTGCAATTGGTGTGGCATGTTTGGCGGGCAAAGACTTCGGCGTTTGATTGCTGTTGCTGCTGCCCGGCGTGCGCGGCTGCCTTCGCACTTGTATCGGGGTAGCAGGACGACTTTTCTTCTCCGGCGACTCGAACTTCTCATCCGAGCTAATAATTTCTTTATCGATGATCGCTTCAATGGGCTTGGGCAGCACAACCATTGGTAGTTTGGATCTGTTCTGGACTGACTCACTGTCGTCACTAGCTTTTCGTTTAACAGCAATTCGCTTCGGCACATCCACAGCAGATGCCTCATCTGTAACTTTGCGGGGCGAACGACGTGTTGCAATGGGCGTAGGCTTATCCACAGCGAATGCCTCATCTGTAACTTTGCGGGGCGAGCGACGTGTTGCAATGGGTGTAGGCTTATCCACAGCAGATGCCTCATCTGTAACTTTGCGCGGCGAACGACGTGTTGCAATGGGCGTGGGCTCCGTCACTTTGCATGGAGAGTGACGAATAGCTATGGGCGTGGGCTCATCAACTTTACGGGGTAATCGTCTGAATGCGATAGGCATGGCCTTCGCTGCTGATTTAATCGCGGACTTTGGGCTATTTGACGAGCTCGAAGAGTTGCTGCTCTGCAAGGACGAATCATTATCCTCTAGATCGATTTCGGAGCTTTCTTTGCTTGTTTCCTTTTTGTCAATATTATTTGACTTTGTTTTCTCCTGCAACGGCCTGCGTGGGGTCACTCCATCTAACGACACCTTGCGCAGCTTTTGTTTCTTTACCTTCTTACTGCGTTGTATTGTGTTCTCTGAAGTTTTGGCAGCAGCGCACAGCACTGCATCCATCTCTTTGTAGCGCTCTCCAAGCTCATTCTCCTTAAAGGTCAGTAGCGAACAGAAGCCATCAGTGCTGGAGACAATCAAAACATTGCCATCATTTGACCATGTCAAATCGGTCAGCCGTGTGTAGTGTATATTGGAAATAATGGCAAAAGGCACGGGTTGCTGAGTGTCATAAAAAAAAACGGAGTTCTTGGTAGCCACTGCGTAAATCATTCGGTATGGAAGAGATATCATGGGCGGGTTTTTCTCCTTGTTGTACGGTCGCAGACAGTACAGTATGGGCGAACAGCGCACTGCAACAGTGTACTCGTTTGGAAAGGGCAGTACGAAGGCTGGTGTACTAAGGTCATAGCGACTGTACCCGTAGGTAGCATTTGTTGGCTTCAGTACACCATCGTAGTCCGTCACACCAGCGGGTGTAAGCAGTAGCTTGCCGTCGGGTGTGAAGCAGAGGCGACGGAAAAATGTTTGCAATGTGCCATCATGATATAAGCGAACACTACGCCCATGTAATTCGTGATCCTCCTTAACTGGAAGCGTAGATTTACTGACACGATGAACCACACGCCGCGTATTGACATCAAAAATGCGCATATTTCTAAGAAAAATGTATGTTACAAGAGTCTCTTTTATTATTAGACTAATACTTACCTGTCCGTACTCATAGTAGCAATGTACTGATTACATGGATCCCATGCCACACCCTGCACATAACCTTTATGATCATCCAGGATTGCCAAAGATTTTCCTTTGTGTACATCCCATAACATGGCCGTGTTGTCCACAGACCCGCTTACTAAAAACAGCGAGTTCGGAGCCCAACTCAAGTCATAAATATCCTCACGATGACCTCGAAGCACTTTAAGCGTTAACCAAACCTCCCGATCTTGCTCGCTATTGCCATCAGCATCAACAATGTTTACCACTTCATGCTCCTCTTTTTGTTTCCATATAAACACAACACTTTCGTCATCACCTGAAGCTAATAGTTCACCATTTGGGGACCAGCGCACCGTATTGACGGCGCGTTGATGTCTTGACAGATCCGCCGCCAAATCAAGCTCGATGTTTTCCCCCTCCGTTTTGTTAACATACCAAATGAGAACGTGAGCATCGGTGCCGCCCGAGGCGAGACGACACATTGTGCCTGGAGGTAAATTATTGCCATTAGGTTGTATATCCACACTAAGAACGGGGTCACGATTGTGCCAAGAGATTTCAGGTATTTTGCACTTCATTTTTGTATTATGGTAATATCTCTAATGTTTTATTTTTTTCCCGAAACGCTGACTTCGCGCCCAAAACTTAACCAGCGATGTGTAAACTACGATAATCACCGTCGTTTCGATGGTAAGTCAACTCTAATCGATAGTTTTCAGGTGCAATCTGATAGTCATGTTTTAAATTCATCGTATGGAAGTGCAGCCAACTTAACTTGTTTCGAACTCGATTATTTCGACCCAGCTGCTGAAATGGTAAACAAATACTAAACGTTGTACGATTAAAATTGTTTATTAAAAAAGTATTGTATTTTTAGTCAGTCACTTTGCATACCGACGTGGGAGACCTTAAAATCGAACTATTTGTCGAGGCTTGTCCCAAAGCTTGCGAAAACTTTCTAGCTTTATGCGCGAGCGATTACTACAGTGGGTGCTGCTTCATCAGAAACATAAAAGGCTTTATTGTCCAAACCGGCGACCCAACAAATACCGGCAAAAATGGACAGTCTATTTGGGGAACAAAGTTTGATGACGAATTTAAGGAAACTATAAAGGTATACAAATGAAATATTTTGTAATTACATTTACATTTTAAAACTATCTTTGTAATAGCACACGGACCGGGGAATGGTTTCCATGGCTAATAATGGCCCGAATGCAAATGCCAGTCAATTCTTCATTACGTACGCCGCACAACCAAATCTTGACTTAAAATATACTCTATTTGGTCGTGTTATCGATGGATTCGACGCACTCGACGAACTTGAGAAGCTACCCGTCAATCCAAAGAACTACAGACCACACGTTGATAAGAAAATCAACGGAGTTACGATTCATGCGAATCCTCTGGCGGCGTGATATACACATAAGTTAATGCACTATATATATATGTATATATATATTTTGTCTAGCACTTACGCTAATTAATTTAGAAACCGAGAATATTGTGCAAAAGCTACTATAACTATAGAGATGTAGATCTTAAAAATCAGCCAAGTTGTCACATTATTATGTATATAATATGTAAAGTTGCATTGCTTATTTCGCATAAGTTTTGTTTTAAAA
Organism: Zaprionus lineosus; assembly: GCA_035044505.1. Taxonomy (NCBI): domain Eukaryota; kingdom Metazoa; phylum Arthropoda; class Insecta; order Diptera; family Drosophilidae; genus Zaprionus; species Zaprionus lineosus. The sequence goes on along the minus strand of JAWNNX010000098.1, from coordinate 1,051,608 downwards.
TTGGTCTTGAAAACTTTTGCACTTAAATTGAAAACTTACAATAGACAATATGTATGATGATTGTAAAATCGAGTAACTAAAAGAATTTAAAACAAATGCTAACAAGAATCTCCAAAGAGTTTTGCTACAAATAGGACTATAGATTATGTGGACGTGCCGTTTGTGAGGGATTTGGCGGGCTTTGGATGATCCTTCATATGCTGCTCGAACATGTTCCGAATATCAGATAACGCCTTGCAGATGTTGTTAGCAAACCGACTAGCATCCTGTAAGTAAATAAATAAAAATTAAAAAACTGAAGTGAATGCTGTGAATTTCCCGTACCGTTTGTTGACAGGTGGTCTTTGCTGAGATATGGAAAAATATCAAATTTTCACCGGCGATAATGTAGGATACACCGTATCCATCATCCGCAACCGGTCCGAAACCACCGCCAGCACTAATGCAGTTTGGATGCTTTTTAAGATCCATTTTTGGCGTTTGGCCGTGCGGAGTTTGACTAGTGGACAAGCGCCAAGGCTCGCTGAGCACTTCGTTGAGGAAGGGCGAGTCAACTTCCAGGTACTTAGAGACAACATAAAGGCAGAACAAATGACGGTCGATTCCCCGTCCACACATGGCATCTTGATAGCCTAGCTGATGGCGATCACAAGCAGCCTTCAACAAGTTAACACGGTCATCGTTCTGGATAATAATAAAGGAATCATAATAAGCGTCTCGCCTTATGCGTTGGTAAAAGCATGGGAAGACTTACACTTGTGTTGGGGTTCTCCATGGCCTTTACCCACGCTGCTGACTCAATGGTGCAGGGGCGGACTGTCTCAGTGCGTCCTTCACGGAACAGGCGAGTCATAGAAGCCTCGTATGTAAGAGAGAAGCGTCCAGCATCTCGATAGTATGCCAGCTGCAGGGCCATCTGTATGAAAGCATCCGGCGAGGTGCGGCACTTCTTCATGAAACCCTTGCCGTACTCTTGGTGCACCAATATGCGCAGATCGAGTTCATTGATCAACTTGGAGGTATTGAGGGTTGCCTCCTCAATTTGTGGCAAGCAGGGCGTCAGATCCCAGTTGAGACGCGTGGGCGTCGGTGGTTGGCATTCCGGAGTGCCCTTCGTGTTGCCAGCCTCATCATATCTGCCAAAGATGCGTATGATCGCGAAATTAGTAAGGCGTCACGACTCTTTTGTTAACTATAGTCATGGGTTAATGAGGTAATTTATCGAATTGCAACAAGTGAATAAGTTAGGTTAAGTTAAGTTTAAGTTAGGAAAGTAACCCAAGTAAATAAAGGTTATATAATGATCACATGATGTTGTTTTACGAGGTTAAATTTGGAATTATTTAATGGAGTTTGGGGGATGTTAGTAGAATTGTTAAAGTTTTAGTTTTACCCATAGATATCATCACCAAAAATATTTTCCCACAAATGTCCCATAACCGGAGCGTCGGCCCTATAAGAAATGCATAAATACAGTCAATTGCTAGGCCACAACCAAAGTAAATAAAGTGGGGAAAAAAGTAGTAAAAAAAGTAGTAAAATAGTAGTAAAAATGTACACTAAAAATGTTATTCTAATGGTCAACTCCAGCCAACCGACACCATCGAACGAAGAAGGTAGAATGTAAGGGCATTTACCCATCCGAGACAAGATCATCAATGATCAGGTTCTCCCACATGTGTGAGGCGATGGCGGCGTCGGACCTTTACACAATATTCAAAAATTGTTTCGTTTGAAAAAAAACTCATTTCGCAAATTCCTGAAAAGCCAAACAATGATTAAGGTTCTAGGTGGAGGCACTTACCAAGTGTGCTCGGCGTTAAAGCCCACGCGTCCGTTGCTGCCCACGCAGACGGTGAAGCACTTATCGAACCAACGATTGTAACCATTGCCATGGAGCAGTCTCTTGCCAAATGAGTCCAGAAGCTCTGGCTTCTTCAGGTCGAACTCAAATGGCTCGTCGTCCAGTGAGACGACAAATGCGGCCGACTCAATGGTGCGCAGGGAAACATGGTTTACGCCCCGGGAGAAGTACGTGTTGCGTACCTCGGCCCACTTGGATCGGTTCCAAGCGGTAAGCGCTGCCAAATGCTCCTCACCCTCCAGTGGACTCACCTTGGCCTTGAGTATTTCTTCAATTTGTCTACAATTTCGAAAAATGAACGTGATTATTCGGATTAACATTTCGGAAAACTAGAGCAGCTCCTTACACTTGCAGCTCGCAGGGGCGTAGCTGTCGTCCTTTGTGGTAGATCAGCATCTTATAGTAGCATCCCTTGTGAAGGACCACAATGTGATTGGAGTCTCTGTAGTGGACAATACGGTCCGTTTCTAGACCGGGAACGCGAGCGGTATTAAAGGTGCGCTCGTATTGCCAGGAACACAGCGGAATCATTCCTTGGACCATAATGGGCTGCAGCTCTTGGTGCTCAATTTGGCGTCTGAAGCTAAGGAGCAAGTGGATGACATTGGCAGCTCGTGCGGCCTGGACGTTGGTGAGATTCATGAAGATGGCGTCGATGCCATAGAAGTTGCTATTTACACACAGAGGACTGCGGCCACGAAGATACACATATTCCTCCCACCAATCCGAGACGTAGTTGGTCGACCACCAACTCTTGAGTATTAGATACCATTGCAGCTTCTTGCCAATCGATTGCTCGAACTCCTTGGCCAGCTTCTCCATGCGGTTGTAGTTGCTGTCGTCCAGCAGGGGACGGACCGACCGGAGGTAGCGTGTCATTGTGTCGTGCACAGAAGGCAGAGGAAGACGCGGCAATGAGCCCTGGAAACTGTATAAGCCTGGCTTGTTCCAGCTGGACAGCACACGCACCACCGCCACCCACAGCATGGTGGGTATTGAGACTCGGCTTCCCGGCGCTCGCGACTCATACATCCAGCCCTTGTACATGAGGAGTAGCTTCAGTGTGTACCGCATCGTGAAGCATATGGACAGCCATATGACTAGCGCGCAGAGGAAACAAGCTGCGATCTGCCAGTTTATTGTGTTGCTTGGCAGCTGCACCAGGATTCTGTTGGTCAGGTTGAAGGGCGCTTGGTAGCCAACAAAGTGCAGGCCCAGGGCAATGGCCGTGATCAGCCACAGACTTTGTATGTGCGCCGGATACACACCGTTCCGAATGCCGTTCTGCAAAATGTACAAAGTTGATGAGTCCCGACAAAGGGAGAGTGTGGAGGAGTGTGTAAACCCTCCTATACTTACCCTGGCACGTGCTACGCGCTTCTTCCAGGAGCGGATGCCCGAATTCCACACAAGATTAAGCACCTCATGGTCATAGTTGATGTCGAAGCCCTCGTGCGTGATCGCAAACGAGAAGGCGACGGCAGAATGGGCTTCAGCCATTTCTGCGGAATCTGCTCAGGGGCTCTGCAATTAGTAAGAATCGACAGTCGTAAGGATCTGATTAGATAAGGGGTGCACTTGAATCATATAAATTTATTGATTTTACATCGTCGGCCAATATTAAGTCGATAGCCCTGCTCCCTGATTCATCCGCATTGCTAACTGCGTGGGGCTTCGCTTCAATTAATTAGCTAAGCCGATAAGACCCACTTCTGGAGAGGACTGGCAAATACGCCGCAAGTTCTATTGACCCCCTCCCACCCACAACGCCTGAGGAAGCCCAATCGATTTGCATGAGGCTCCCACTTCGGGGGTGACTCCAAAGTTATCTCCATTGATTACATGGATTCTGTTTAGTGAACTCTGGGTTCGGGCAGAGGCAATCAGTCATCCCGAAACTGTTTCACAATCACCTCTGTTGCATCACAACCTTGAAACTCTTTAGAGGATTAGCGTATAGACGGACTTGAGAATTTGCCGCCCTGGCGTCCGAATCGAGCTTCGTGTTGCACTTTGTCTACTTCGAAGCTGCAAAACCCGTCTACATGCCTATTATTAACTTTGCTCCGTGGTTGAAGGCGGTTCAGAGCTGAGCTTGTAATTCCGATGTCATAACAAATGCTCATGCAGTGGCGATTGACGTCACTTGAGAACTTCGCACAGTCTCCGCGATAACCCCGTAGGCACGAGCTCCGCATCAGATTGTGCAGTCTCAGCGTCTGTCTAGGATGGACACAACCCGCAACATGGCTATCATTAGCCATTGACTCTCATTTCCATGCTCTTTGTTTGGCGATCGCAGTTCCATTGACATTTGATTGGCCCCATCATCGGGAGCCCCAGACTATCGACTCTGGGCTACGGCGTTACGTGGGGGCAACTAATGGCTGTTTGCATACAAATTAGTTGATATTTTTTAAAAAGTGTGTGCATGTGTGTGCGAGTGTGAGTGAGGTTACTGACGGGTATACACAGTTCAATAGACAAACAGGAAAACAAAAGTATCTGTCAACTCGTTTCCAAGTTTCTAACTCAAGATTGGAGCTCAATTCGAAAAGTTGTTTTGTTTTTAAACCTTGGAATGGCTCGAACAGAGCTGAAGGCCAGCAGCAGCAGTTGCAGTAGTCGCAGCAGCGACTGTTATGATCTACAAACAAACTAAAACCACAAAGTACTCCGCACACACACACACACACACACAGAGGCGCACGCAAACAAAGTTTTATTTTCGTTTGACCCACTTTTCAGAGGGGCGACCACGCGTCGTATGAGTTATATTTTTGCTAGACGACGATCGTCGCTACCGGCTTTTAAATATTTATATTTTTTTATGTATTTCTTTAATTTGTTGTTGCTGCAAAAGTATGGAACGGCAGCAAAAAGCAAGAGACACAAACAAAAAGCAGGGCCAAAGCAAAAAGCAAGAGTGTTTTTATTTTTTTGTTTTTCTCGTTTCTTGTTTGATTTATTTTGCGCTGGGCCCAAAGGTTCAAAGTCCACTCCTAAGTATTTTTATCTCTGCGTTTTGGCTACTCAGTGCAGCTGATGTGGTGGCAATATTAAAAAACGGAGCTCATCTCTGCCTTCTCGCCCATTACACAAATCCGGGAGGTTTAACCCCGAAAGAACATGGACAGCTCCCTTATATAACGAGGCGTAGGAATGCGAAAGGCACACACGCACACACACACACACACACACTCATGCATACACGCAGAGTGTCTTCAAGCTGCGCTGATAAGAGACGTAAGCGCGTGAATAGTGGTGATAGTGCCTTATGTGTTCCTTATCAGGCGGGGGGACACTCGAAAATTCGAATAGACGGGTAAACTTGATAGTTCGGTGTGTGTACTATATATAAGTGGGACAGGCACTCGGGAAAATGACAAATAAACAACATTAAAAGTGAACGCAAGGCGAGAAGCAGAAAATGCAGAAAATTCTGTGATATTTCCCTCTTCTATATTTGTTTTTATTTTTATTTTTTCCCCGCCATTCGTCTCCCCTTCGCGACCTTCAAATGATTGGGCTGAAAGTTAATTAATATTGCGCAGAACAAACCTCTTTATGCGAATCTCTCCGATGCGGAAGCCTTTTAGTTACTGCCTTCAATTTAAACGGTAATCACTTTGTCACTATTTTTCGCTTGCTCAATTAGAAAATCGCACAAGCCTCAATTCAGTGCGTTTTTAGACTGTGAAGCTTTACGAAAATAGAAAATGGAAATATCTATTTACAACTTGATCGCTCGAATGCCGAGCAGCGACTGATTGAGCTGCGGCGTGTCGAGCGCATGGCATGGGGTCTCGACAAGCCAACAACCGTCGCCGGCTACAGGAACAGAGACACCAACAGACATACAGAAACAAGTACACCTACAGCTACGCACACAGCTACAGATACAGCTACAGATAGAAGTACAGATACAGATACAGATACAGATACAGATACAGATACATATACTGATTCAGATACAGATACAGATGCAGATATAAACTGAAGAATATATGTACATTGCACATGAATTCACATGTATGTAAGTAACGTGCAGACGTGTGTTTGTGTGTGTGTGTGTCTGTGTGAGCTGCTCCAAGACACAAGAAAAGGGGGGCTCGCAGCTAAGAGTGTGAAAGAGAATAAAATAAGTAAAAACAGAACAAATATCCGACAAAGAGAGAGAGAGAGAGAGAACGTTGTAAACTCTTCATGTGGTCGCCGCACTCTCTCCCCTCTCCGCTCCCCTCTCTCTTGTCTTTCCCCCTGTAAACGTGTACAAAGTGTGTAAATTGTGTTCAAAACAACTATTAAAATAGCCACATTTCTGATTCTACTTCAAAATTGAAATTCATAGTTCCAATTGGAAGTGCATTCCTCCTTCTTCCCCAGCAGCGAGGCGCCATCTAGCGTGCATTTTTCAAAGCGCAGTTTTCAATCAACAAGTAACTTGTAAAGATATCGGCTTTCTATAAATACATTTTGCAATTGCAAACGTGTCTATAAATTTGCGTGTGCGCTGCTACTGATCCTCGTAAAACATTACAATCTCACGCGGTCACGCCTACTTAGCGGTCCGGGGAGCGTTTATTATTTTCCTACTCAAGTGTGCGTAACTATAAAAATAGCGATACATGTGGAGTGAAGTGTGGGAACGTAAGATAAATATGAACGATACTCTGAACGTCGGCGACAAGTACTCTTCACTAAATACACCGTTTAGTTAGTTTGCCTAACTAATTCCCAGCTCTCACTTATGACAAAACTCTAGTTTCTGGGCCTGTCCCAGGCCAAAACTAACTTATCAGTACAAAGTAGAATTTAGGCCAGTGGCCTTGGACTTCAGTCATACCCCCCTCAGGCGGTCAGCCCACAAGTGCTTTTCACTAGGTTTCTGATATCAAGTAGGCAGAACCTAACACAATCACAAACTAACTAAATTTAGGGAATGTCATTAGCAAATTTGATCTCTGATTTATGTAAATAATTAAATAAAAGTTGAACTCTTCCTAAACTCATATTACATAGCTGAAAGGTGTATTTAAATTTAGACAACTTTAAGAAAAGCTGAAGAAACTATTTAAAGGTAAAGTTAAACTTAAAGGTGGAAGCCGTAGAAGGAGATGTAATAGCTTGCTCTCAAAGGGTTTCCTAAGCCTGTGAGGGATTACACTCAGCTTTCCTGTGAAAACTGGATTGAACCCGAGCTGCTTTTATGTAATATGTTTTTAAAAACAAATAGAAAATAGTTTATAAAAAAAAGGCGTGATAAGATATTATTTGTTTTATGCTTTTTATTGCAGTAGCCACTTGGCTAAAGTTCAATTTAATTGCGGGGGTCTGCCTGTGCTAACTGTTAATTTTTATAAACTAAAACGCAATTTAAGTCAGATGCCGCTTATCGCGGTGATAAGCAATGCACACGCGGCACAGAACGTTCTGAAGTCTGAAGTAGTGCCAAATTTTACTAGGAAATAACCTACAACAATCGATGACGTATTCAAACAGTCTGCTCCGAATCTTGAGGCAGATAAGGAAAAATTACCATTAGTCTATTGACTTATCGGACAGAAGAGACAGTCATAAATTAAAGATAAATCTGACAGTCTGCCTAGTGCTTAAATAATTAGAATTTTGATAATGAAACTCTCAAAATTCTCAGCTCTTGCGGGAAGACTGACAGGTTCTTCCACAAAAAAGAAAACCAAATCATTTTCTCTTCACTCTTTAATAAATTCGGTTTTCTGCTTTTCTGGAAGCACTTTCGAATGTTAACAGCTTGAACTTGGACTTTGAACCGTGTATCTTGTATCGCTTGTCAGCGGCTGAGGGAACAACCAGTTAGGCCAACACTCGAGTTGGACGTGCCGCACTCTGCCTAATCATTCATTACAACTAGCATAATCGGTAAGATTAGCATATTGAATACAGTTGAACTGTTGTACTTGATTTTGTTACTAATCGTTAACAACGAGGAAATAAAAACAATTTTATAACTGCTCGGCTCATGAAAATTATTCCCGATTATATTACATATAATAATTTGTTTTGCTATTCGTGCATGATATTGTCTAGATGCCTTGCCATTTGTTGTTGTCTTTCAATTACTTTGTGTGCTTCACAAACACACACATACACACACACGCACTCACTCACACTGATACAATGTTGAGCTGAGAGTCCGACTTGCTCTCACACCCTTGCACCTGTATTTGCCCCACATTGTTGTTGTTTCATTCAGTTGTTTACATTTCTAGGCTGTGAAAAATGCTAAGTTTCGGCTTTCGGCTTTCGACTGCTACGTCTACTGTGGCTGCTACTGCCGCCTGTCTGAGAGCATCGGGCACCCACTCGACTGAGAGAAACAAACTTGTTTTGGACTTTGAACCTCAGCGTACAAAAAAAAATAAAATTAAGAAATGAGAAAACAATAACAACAGTTCGTGGAACTAGCAGACCAGCAACAAAGTGTTGTAATAGTTTTTCTTTCCCATTTGCTGTATTCGTATGAACATGTTAATACATGTCCATATACATTTACATTTACAAGTATACAAATATACAAGCATAAGTGAACACATGAATACATATGCATTTAGTTGCTCTCTGTTTTTCACAATTTACCATCACGCTGCTTGGGAGCAGAAAATGAAAAGAGGGGCTTGAATTTGACCCAAATAAGAGGAACAGGTTGAAGCTGTTGTAGGTATTGAGCAATGCAATCCAGACTAGGTTGCTAGGCCAAAGGCGATTTTCACCTAAATGGCCAGGTAAACAAAACCAAGCATTAAACGAGTCAAAGGTCAATGCACGGCGCTTGCGTGAGACAAATCCCCTTTTTACCCACGTTATTCTGTATATACAAATATGCACAAGAAACCCTTCACTTACGTTTTCTTAATGTTGTTATTTGTATTGATAGGAACTCGTTTTAATTGTGAACAAATTGCAGGCACTTAAACTTAAATCCAAATGCGCGTTAAATAAAAACGAAAAAGAAACAAAACGAAAAACACAATTGACGAAAAACAATTGCAAAACGTTGAACAACTGCAAAGACGCGCGCGCAATGTTGTAAACGAAGCAACGCAAGAAAAGAGACTGAAGAGCAAGCTGACTCTGAGCCGGAGAGCCGCAAGCAGGAAAGAGCAATAAAAACAACACTCAATGCTCGAATATTCGACCATATGATCGAAGCAGCGCGTGTGGGGCGGGAAAAATAGGGTTACCATGCGCTTGTAAAGTTGATGTTCTCTTCAATTTTTATTTATTCTTTTTTTCAATTTAATTTTTTTTTGTCTTTTATATTTGAGTTACAAAAAAAAGTTTTTGTCTTTGCTGGTTTTGCACTACGTTGTCTTTTTCTTGTTATTATTTTGAAAACTTAATGTATATATGAATGTATGTGTGTATAGTATAAGGACTATTCGGCAGGTTCTGTGTTTTGCTGATTCTTACTTTCTGCTGAATTTGAGAGTCCGCGTATGCTTACATCGTAGACAACTTCCTCAATTTTCTTGACATCATACTTTAAGGCATCAAATCGTTTACGCAATCCATCGTTCTTTAAGTTGAGCATACGAAAACCTGTGTTTAAATCTCCAATGAAATGGGAGATGTTCAAAGGACGCTCGTAGTCGCCCATTGTGACGGAATTTGTTGCAAACCGAGATAGTTCCGAAGCGAGCTGCAATATACCCATTAAATAATCCTCAATGTCCAAATGAAAGCCGTCCGTATGCTTGATTTTTACTGTTAAAACGTAAGCCTTGTAGAAACCTTCCTTGTAAGAAACAAATTGTAAAGCTACTTACAGCCTAGCATCTCCGCTGCTGTCTCGCGTGAAACCAAGAAGCCCGCCTCCAAATAAATAACCAACGCAATAAGAAATATTAAGCGTTGCGTTGAATATGTCCAGTGATCTGAATAACTGTTAATAGAGCCACAAACAGTCAGTCAATGACACATAGGACGCCCACAATTGTTCGAGCAAGTATATCTTACCGGTAATAATGGCCCTCGGGAATTAATGAGGAAAGTTTCACATATTTTTCGGCACAAGATTCGATCTGTTTGCGTGCCAAAGCACAGGCATTATTAACTGTAAGACGGAAGGAAGTAAGGAGAAAATTAGAATAAATGGCGACAGACAAATAATGCAAAATCTTTGACAGGTTGGAAATAACCGCAACCAGAACCTACTCTATATCGACTTTTTTTCTGTCCAGAATAAAAATTAAATCAAATTAAATTATTACTAACTTACTCTTGCTCAAGTCTGAGTGGATGATCTGTAGTTGTATTGTTGCTTCCTTTGCCGACTGCTCAATTTCTCGCACCATAAGACGAATATTCTTTTAATGTAAGACAAAATAAGTATAATGCATTATGTTAGAGGTATTCAATGAAAATAGTTACTTCACGTAATTCCTGCTCGTTGTCAATATACTTCTGATAATTAGAAAATATTTCCAAATTCACGAAACTCGACATTATGATTTTCTTGTTTATACCGATCCCTCAAATAAAGCACTTATTGCTCACAAACAAACGATAACATTCAATCGAATAGAGCAAAGCTGTTGTGCGCACGAAGTATCGATATACGCTCACGGTCACGTTCAAATATTTATTCCCAGCTGTGCTTTCTAGTTCGTGTCGTGTCGTGTCGTCTGAAGTCTTAATTAAAGCATTACTAACTCGAAATTATATTGAGCAACATGTCCTACGTAAGTAGCAAGCTGCATGAATTTTATTAAACGTTTATATAAGAAAGTTAACAGCTAACCGTATGTTTCAAATTATTAGGGCGGTGGCTATAATCCCTATGCTCAACCTGGTGGTGGATATTCTGCTCCCCCTGGTGCTTTCCCTCCACAAAACGCCCAAGTTTCTCCACAAGCACAACAATGGTTTGCAATGGTTGACAGGGATCGATCTGGCAAAATAAACTCCGTTGAGTTACAAGCCGCATTGATCAATGGCCGCGGGGAGCAGTTTTCGGATACCGCATGCAAATTAATGATAAGTAAGTTAAATCAAAAATAAATTAACTTCCAATCTTCACACCTTGTCCCAGTAGCTTGAAAGTGCGGCAAAAGTCTCAAGACAATAATCGCGCACACATGTGCATGTTTGTTTAAAACATTTTCCAGGGCGCTATCGCCATAAACAGTCATTTGTTTATTTAAGCTTTATTATAAGTTAATGATCTAATTTTATGTTTACCGTGAACAGGTATGTTCGACAAGAACGCCAGTGGAAGCATTGACGTGTACGAGTTTGAAAAGCTTTACAACTACATCAATCAATGGCTGCAGGTCTTTAAGACTTATGACCAGGACAGCTCCGGACACATAGAAGAGCACGAACTTTCGAATGGTAAATTTCATTTGAATATGTTTTAAAATGAGTTAATGACATTTTTGACCTCTAAATTTTAGCATTCACACAAATGGGCTTTCGGTTTTCGCCGGAATTCATAGGTTTCTTGGTGAAAAAGTCTGATCCTCAAAATCATAAGGAGATTTCGGTGGATCAATTTATTGTGCTATGCGTTCAAGTGCAGCGATTCACGGAGGCTTTCAGACAACGCGACACCCAGCAGAATGGAACCATTACTATTGGCTTTGAGGATTTCCTAACCGTTGCCATCGGATGTTCCCCCTAAGGGAGGGCAATTAATCAAAACTACAATCAAAAGCTCGCGCCGCATGTAGCCTCTATAGATACAATCTTATTCCGTTTTATATGTGCATTTCGTGCAAAATTTTGGTGTTTGTATTTAAATTAATCTCCTCTCGCGCCAATCACCTTGTAATCTCCTCTGGAACACATTGAGTATTGTTACTAAAGTTTGATTCACGTTAAGTACAAAATCACAATAAAAGTTTATATATTTATATTTGTAAATGAAGAATAATTAATTGTTTTTTTTTCGCTTTAAGAATAAACACTTTGAATATATAGATAAAAGATAATACATGTCTTCGATTTTCAATTAGAATGCTCTTTACAGTTGCACTGCTTAACACCTTCAAAAATGTCTTCGATTTGCGTAATTGAACATAAAATCGTTCACAACTCCGAGGAAAATTAATTTAATTAAGTTCATTAATCTTCATTTAGAAACGACAGTCAAAGCTTATAAATAAAAATATGATTAAATACATTTTGGATATAAGAAGTACATAATTGATTTTTGGTTTGGGAATCATGATATAAATTTTCTTTCTTCTTTCTTTCTTTCCTTTCTTTTTTTTTTAAGGTTTTCTTTTGCTCAATTATTTTTTTTTTTGTTTTGTTTAGTGTTTTTTTTTTTTTTTTTTGGTTTTAGGTATAAGATTTTTAAATAAAAATCCTAACTTAATTGGATTTCAGTCTTAAATGTCGATTATAAACTTATAAATTTGGTTGATAAAATTATAGATCATCGATTCTATGTCTAGACATTAAACATCAGTCAGAACGTATATAAAATAAACACGTAATATGGCATAAGTCGGGGAGATCTTTTGGATAGTTGAGAGTCTGGCCAATACATAAAGGGACATAAAGGGCCGACTAAATAATCATTAAAGAGATCTTAGGTATGGACAATTAATAAAATTGGAAGAATGGGCACGATAACTATAATACGATATGTGATATATGATGACGGACCTGGACCACTCATCTGAGTTTATAAATAACGGAAAAATAAAACACGAACGATCTTAGATTTATTGTGCTGGATTTGTTGCCCTTAGAAAAGCGTGACCTTCGATTGGCCGTAAATGAAGTTTGTGATCTGAACGCTTACAAATGCGAATATATATATATATCTTTCTCTCTCTTAGGACAATTAAAATATAAAATATCATTATTTGTCAGTTTTCCTCTTTATGGAAATACATAAACATATACAATAGCTTTAAGATACTTTAAAATGGCAAAGAAAGCTCTGCATATGAAAATATTGATTCTTAATACTAAGTGATTTCGATTTTGATTATTTGCTTGATTAGAATGGTTTGCAATCCTTAAAATTAATACAATTAAACATAAAACAATTTTTTTTGGGATGACACATAATATGACAAGAAATAAATCTTCAAATTTTCTTCATCTTCATCTTCATCTTCGTCGTCTTCTGTTCTTCCTTTTCTTATCGATAGACAAATTAAAATGTGTAAATTTCGTGAGAATCTGCAATTCAATGGAAGTTAAGCTCTTTTAAGTTTCCCCCTCTCTTGGTCCCTTCTTTCCTTAGTCCCTTGCCCAAGGTCTGGGCGAGAGTGTCTAGGCGATTTGTGTATTTGGTATGGATCGTATCTGACAAGAAGTAAATTCACTTTTTGCAGTCAATGATAAGCTTGCCCTGGGAGTCATCCGAAAGGGACCCGTTGACACTAATGGATTCACCTTCCATCTTCATGGAGTACTTTGAGCGACGTTTGCTGGGCAGCTGGGGCAGATCGGTGTGATGCTTGCGCACATGGACACCAAGGTTGCCGCGCTGCTTCGACTTGTAGGGGCAGTAGGGGCATTGATGGGATGGCTCCTTGCCGCCGCACTCGACGTTCTCGTGGCGGCGTAATGTGGACTTCCAGCGATACTTTTTGCCACAGTGGCGGCATTCGTAGACGGGCTCCCCATCCAAGCCAATGCCACTTGGACTGATGGTGCTGCCATTGCTGCTACTGCAGCCATAGTCGCTGAATGTAAACTCGAGCTTACGGAACGCCTCTGCCTGGGCCTCTTTTAAGGAGTTGGACGATGGGTTTTCGTGGCCGGCAAACATGTTCATTGAGTAGTGTCCGAATTTGGAGTTGGTGCCACTGCTACCACCGGACGGGTCCATCAGCTGTATATCCTCGAAAGCATTGTAACGTCCGTCATCGTCATCCTCTGTCGAAGATTCTGGTTCGTTCTCGCACTCGGAGTGACGCATATCGCGCTGCTGTTTCCGTAGTAAATTCTCCAATATTTTGGTTGGCATCACTTCATTGGTGTCCAAATTGTCGGCATCGTTTGGCATGGAGCGATGCGGTGCTTGCTGCCTAAGTATCTCATGGGCACGCAGCTGCTGCTGAAAGTTGTGGAATCCGTTCCGCATTAGGGCCTCAGCAATGGCTGCTGCTGGTGGCTTGGTGGCCGGTGCTGCGGCTGCGGCTGCGGCTGCGGTTGTCGCATTATTGGCTACCAGGACCGTAGTGGGAATAGCTGTTATACATGGCCGGGTAATGAGATTCGGCTCTGAGGACACTGCATTGCCGCCAGCCGCTGTGTTTATTGGATATTTGGGGCGTGGATGAAATGTTCCAGCGCCAGCGGCAGCGCTTAGTTGTTGCATCTCATCAGCCATCAAGTTTTTTGAAGCCGTCTCTGAAGCAGCGCCATAGGTGGCAATCGCTGCAATGCTGGACGGCTCCAGGGTCTCGGCCGATGTGGGCGACACTTGCCCATACTTACTCAGCTCCACCTGGTCCTGCTGCAGCTGCTGGGGCTGCTGTTGCTTGGGTGCGTTTGCCGACTTCGTTTTGTAGAACTCAAACAACATGTCGGAGACTGCGGACACCGACAAGCGCTTGCGCCTCGAAGCTGGCAACTGCAACTTGCGATCCTTGATATTCAGAATGCTTCGCTGTAGTCCACGCTGAATGCCCGCACCGGCGATGCCCGGAGCAGTGTTCTCCTTGCGACTCAAATCTGTTGGCGACAAAATAATATATATTAGTCTATATTTCTCGGATCAGGTTAATACTTGACACAAAACCAAACACTGAGCTGTAATGAAAAGGATTACAAATGAAAAAGCAAATGTGATAAGCTCCTAGGATTCGCTGACTCTGATGGGTGCAAGGCGAGAGTTGTGCAGTTCGTTAGGTGTGTGGTTAGCAAGGATGAACTTATGGCTAAGGGTGAGTGGGACATGCATGGGGTTATGTAACTACGAGACGTACGCAAAATAAATAACTACAAGGCACAAGCTAATAAATAAATAATGTACACATCTTTTATGGCGAATAATTTATTATACGGAACATGAAATGAAAATGCTGAGAGGCGCGGGCGGTTCTTGAAATGAAAATGTTTTCTTTATGATTTGTTTTTGATTGGTCTTTGATTTGTTTTTGATTTGTTTTTGATTTGTTTTGATTTTCTTTGTTTCATTTTGTGCTGCTCAAACTGTTGATTTGTTTGTTGTTGTTCATGAGATGATGGTGATGGTGATGGTGGTGGTGTCGGTGGTGGTGGTGGTATTGGTATTGGTATTGGTGATGGTGGTGAGAGTGATGTTTGTGGTTGATCTTGACCTTGATATTTTACACCGCAACCAAAAAATACTAATTCTTTACCTGCCGCACATCTAGAAGAATAAAAAATAGGTTAATAGAAGTTTACGGAATTTCAAAATGTGCCTCATCCACGTAATTAAAGTATTTATGCGATTTCCGACGCTTTGAACTGAAAATAAAAAAAGAAAATAAAATTACTTATTTATTTTAAGCTTAATTCGGAATGCAGTTCGGCTTGTGTGGGTGGCCGCTGTGCGTGGGCGTCGAGCTTTCATTATAAAACACTTAATCACTTTTTACGGCTGTTCACATCACTTGCTTCATATAAACCAAAGCTTTCCTTCTCTTAGAGTTTTTTTTTTCACATTTTCACATTTTCACATTTTGCACAAGCGACGCCCACGCACAAGCGCTCGGAAAAGCGTCCTCACTGCAACAAACACAGAACTGCACTAGTCGAAGAGGCAGCTTAACAATTTTCCAAGCACCAACGAGAAGCGCAGCCCTGAAGCGCAGGCAAACGCATCCTCAAACGCAGTCCCGAAGGCTGCGCAGCTGCAACGAATTCCAGGCAAACGACAACAACAACACTTGGGAAAATCTAGTTTCGTGTGGCCTGCTTTAATAATGTGCGTGTATGTGTGTATGTGTGTGTTGTGTGTGTATCGCGTATCTGTTGCTGCTGCTGTCGCTGTTTGCACAGCAAGTGTACCCAAGGCTTAAGGCCTGCTCGATCCGGGTCCTTGATTTATTTTTACTCTTTGCCCATTTTCCGTTTTTCTACCTAACTCGCATTCCATCTATTTCTGGCTCAGGTTCCAGGCAAATCTCTCGCAAGCCGAAAACTTTCTCTCTCATCTGAGAGAGAGAGTGTGGGCTGCCTGCGCAGAGCGAGAGGGTGAGAAAGCCAGAGAGAGAGTGTTCCGTGAAAAGCATTTGCGCAGGCGCACATTCCGAATACATATCCCAATACATACACACACACACACACACATATACATTATATATATATCGAGATATGAATCTGGGACTGGGTGTGCGTTTACGAGCAGCTTCCGGTGGTGTGTTGGGTGTGCTCTTTCCTACAGCTGTTGGCAAATGTTCGAATTTAGAATTCAAGGTCAACAGATGAAATGTAAACACAGTGGAAGTTAGAGAGCGGCTTGGACTAGAGATTGAAGTTGCAACTGAAACTGTGCTCCATTCCTAAGTAAGAGACGTATCATGGAAAAGTCCTCTTAGTTCATGGGAAAGCCTAGCTTAAGAGGATAACAGGCAATCGTAATCCTTAAGCTATATTTTCCACTCAACTCTGACCCTAGTTTTAACTCGATTCCTTCCGTCGTTCCCGAAAAGTTTCCATTGCTTCCAGAAAGGAGAAGTCATAGGTAAAAATCGTAAATGTCTGCAGGCAATGCCGCACATAAACATCGAATGCTTCCAGGAAAATTGAATTGTAATAAAAATAGCTTCGGAACAAAGGACGTGGCAGCCAGCCCTTAGGAACTTGCATGTGTATATGTGCGTTTGTATCTGTATCTGCATTTGTATCTGTATCTGTATCTGCATCTGAATCCGAAGCCTAGGCCTGCGTCCTGGTGAACGTGCTTTGCGAAGGCAAAGCCCAAAAGGAAACAAGGAAAATGCGAGCACGAACATAAAATGAAAATAAAGAGGAAAACCGTTGAGAGTGCGCCGTGGGAAGCACAAGAGCGAAAGCCGCTGCCGCCAGGCAAACGAAAATAACTCAAATGCCAGCCTCACAGGAGCAAAAGAGAGAGAGAGGCGAGCCGTGAAGGAGTGAGTGGGACGGGTGAACGGAGAAAACTTATTTTTAGAGAAAACCCCAGCTCAGAACGTGATTTATCTATGCGCAAATGTTCTTCAAATGAATTCCCGCTCGCCTGGTACCGCCGCGCGTGGGTGAGAGAGATCCTACGATCCTACAGTCCTGCAGTCCGACAGTCCTAATGTCCTACTGTCCTACAGTCCGACAGTCCTACGATTCTATTATAGATAGTGACTGAGGTAGTACAGTCCAGCTAGTTTCGCCCTGTGGTTGGCCAAATATTGTATGGGTAGTGCGAGGATTTCAAGGGCAGATCCCGAAAACCACCCCTTGTCCATTGTTCGTTGCGCTGCGCCTGAAACCTGTTTCGGCTAAAGGATTAGGATCCTTTGCCTTTGTATTGAAATGTTAAATGAAATGGAATTCACGGCAAGCAGATATGTTAATTGTTTTATATTTACCTGTTGATCGCAAATTTCAAAACACATCTGCAACGAACGTAAAATAAATAAATAAATGAAAAAAATTAAAAAGGATATTCATTTATACGAACCAAAAAAATAATAATAAAAAAACATCTCGCAGTCGCTGGATGCACATGAAATCAAAAGAAAATTAAAAGAGTAATTAGTAAAATAGTAAAAAAAATAATAAGCAATTGCAGGTCCTGCTTTAGGAAGGACTCCCATTAAATATTTCATTTCCGTCTCCTTTTCTCTGCGTGTCATGTGCTTTGTAATTCGATTTATTAGCAACACGTATAAAAACTTAAAACTTGGTCCTCATTAAGGCCTTAGGTCTACAGTTACAGTTACAGTTATAGTTACAGTTAGGACTACAGTTACAGTTACGATTAGAGTTACAGATACATTCGTAAAGCTAAGGTTTGGTCTCTTAAAGTACAGTACATGAAAAGCTGCTCACAACGAAAATGCCTGAAAAACGAGTTTTCCCAAAATACATACGAGTTCTGAGTTCTGAGTTCTGAGTTCTGAGTTCTGAGCTCTGAGTTTAATCCTAGGCGAGTTTTAACTTCAGTAATGATTATATTAATTAAGGCAATAACAACTAACAGTAGGTCACCCTGGGATGAGCATATGTACTTTTACTTTTTGGTCTCAATTTGGTAAATGTGTTTCTTTTCACTTTGAATAGTTCAAAACTTTTTGGAATCCAATCATCAGATGAAAATTCAGCCTTAGCTCCGTTGACGCCGCTCCAACGACGTTTCCTATGGTCCTCCCGTATACGTTTCCATTTCAGTTTGGGACTGAGTGTGAAAGCTAAATACTATATATAATATGCGATATGATATCCTTAAAAAAAAAAAACCCTTAGAGTGTGTGAATCGCAAATCGTGCCTAGGATATTTATGGAAATTTATAATGCAGAAATTGATGCCTGGATTCGATCTGGATATAAGCAGAAGGCGGCTAATTTACACTCGTCCACCTAGAGTATGTTCTAGTTTGATGCATGTGGGTAAAATATCCGTGAAATCCTTGAATCTCTCTTATTTCTTAAATTAAAACCGAATGCTCCTTGCGCATGTGCTCATTGAGGAAGGCCTGGGAGCGGTAGACGCGGGCGCACAGAGGACAGCGGTTCGACTCGTACTGGGTGCGCTTGGAGCTCTGCCTGGGCAGCTTGCGTCCGGCCACCAGGCTGCTCGTGTCGATGTGCAGGTTCTGCGGCAAGTGCGGCACCAGATACTGCATTGAGCGAGCTGTCGATATGGAGGCCAACTGCTGCAGGGCTATCAACGCATCCGCGTTATTGACCATCGGTTTCTTGCCATTGCTGCCATTGTTGCTGGGCAAGGGCTCTGTCAGCGTGGGCTCATCGTTCTCGCTGCTCGGCTCCACGGCTGGCAGGGGATCCTTTGCTTTGGCCAGCTGCCTGGATGTGCCGGCCGTAGAAGCGTCCTGGCCACGCAGGTTGTACTTTCTGCTCACTGCAAAGAGAGAGAACATTTTGGGGCAAATCAAAATAAAAATATAAATAATAAACTTAAGAGTGAAACTAACTTCTTAATAGAAAATTAATTGATTATGTAAATAGCTACGGTACAGTAAGTATTAGTTATGCGACAAACACATACATACACACACATACACATATACACATATACATAGAGGGGCTTATTTACACGTTGTTTTATTCAATAAAAGAAATGCATCGTCTGTATGCGAGTTTCTTTCTTCATTTTATTTACATAGATATCAAGATTTGGCATTAACGAGAACTTGGCTTATGAATACATCGATTGATACATCGATTGAATACTTTTATGAAACTAAATAACCAAATGGAAATAAATTAATCAAATTAATCAATAGTCATTAATAACATTTGGCGCCAGCGCCAGCTCCCGCCTCATCTTCTCAGCCTTTAAATATTTATGCTTAACTCAGGTCGAACTCCGCCTCGTTTTCCACTTTGATTTCCGCTGTGTAGAGATCCATGGGGTCAAATCCAGTTATATGGGCACCCTGTGCACTTGTGGCCATGGAGTCGGTTGAGATCTTTGTTTGCTTAGTCGCCTTGCTGCCCCTAGCTGTCCGGGACGCCTGCTTCTGCTTGTACCTCCGCTCGGCTGCCATCTCGGCCACATGCAGCTTCTTGTGGCGATTTAAATGCGATCGCCGCTTGAACCACTTGAGACAGAAGTCACACTGGAAGCGCTTAAAGTCCTGGCACTCCTCGCGCTGGTGCAGCATCAGACGATTCATCGTGTTGTAGTAGCGTCCGCATTGGCACAGCAGTTGACTCTTCGGACCATGTCGCACATAATCTATGGAAACAGAGGACGATAAACAGAGCAAAGGCCACAGATGAATGCATGAAGGATATCAAATTTCTATATAACTGGAGCACTACATATACAAGAGTGATGCCAGTGACAATGAATAGAAATTCAATTGGATTAGCAGTTTCTGTCTTCAATGACGTTACTTTTATTGTTAGGTTTATGAACTATGGCTGAGTGTGTTTTAATAGACTAGTTAATTAGCTACTACAGCAAGGGATACGCTAATGACTTTTGCCACAATACGAAAAACAGTTATAGACCTTTAAATCTGCCCCTTCATCGCTGGCGATGACTCCGAGTTGCGGCGGCGGCGGCGGCGGCTGCAGGATGATCGCTGGCGCCTAGAAAAAGAGAATCATATTAATAATAATCGCACATAAATAAATATTTATAATTATTTAAAAGATAACGGTACTTTAGTAAATGTGACAAGTGGATAAGTTGTAAACATTTATTCATATATTCATCTTATACAAGTTTTAATATAAGTTTAGTCCTTCACAAATACTCGTGGATTTCATTTAAAATTTCTAACGATATTCTATTACATTACGTATTATCTGTCTATCTGACTTTCTATGTGTGTGTGTCTGTGTGTGTGTGTCGGAGTGTGTGTGTGTGTGCTTGTGTACTTACATTGCAGTTTGGAGGTGGCTTGGGTGCCGCCGCGCATGCGCAACAATCGAACCCAAGCAATTTTATATCCTACGAAATTCGTTTAAAACTTATTTAACTATTTATTATAAAATTTATTGTTTTAATAACTGTTATTATTTGGTTATTATCGTTACTTGTTTATGGGCTTTGAGATCATATCTTTGGCTATTCAACTAGCACTACACACCGATTCGAATAGGTCGGGAGAAACTTTTATAATTATTTACCGTTAACTGTAGATTCACTAAAAAGTAGTTAGTAAAATTTAACAACAAATTTCAACACAACTGAAGAGACCTTAAAACAGCTTTCGTTTGAGCCAGGAGTTTGGACAGAGCGCTTGCAGGACCTCGAAATGTATTATATATATATATCTAAGTATCTGTATCTACGAATTTTGGGAGAGCTCACAACTCTCTCTCTCCATAAGGTATCTAATCTCTAGCCGTCACGTCCCCTCAGTCACGTCCAACTCTAAATTTCATTCAATATTTCAATATTTCGTCCTGCGAGACCCACCCCCGTTTAGCTCTAAGTTCCCATAAGCAGGGTATCACCGGATTCGGAGTGTTTCTGGTTCATGTGTTTGCGCAGATCCGATTTGTATTTGCATTTGTGCGGACAGTGCGGACACTTGAGTGTGGGCTCTACGCCGCACTCGTAGTTCTTGTGCCGCTTGAGCGATCCTTTGATTTTGTACGTCTTGCCACATACATTGCACGCATACTTGGCCTCATCCATGGGCAGCTCATTCACCTGATGCAGCGCCATGGTAGTGTGCACTTCACTTAGGCCATTCACATACATCTTGTCCGGCTGCTGCTGGGCCGGATCATCAACACAGGGCAGTTTATCGACATAGTCATCGTCTGTTAGGAGTTCCTCGTGATGATCGTTCTTTATGACGGACAGCTCCAGTTCGCGCTCCGCCTCGTCGGCATCTGCGAGCAGCAGCTCCGACTCGTGGGCAGTCACCACTGTGGTGGTGACCACTTCGGTGGCATTGCTGGACGCCATTGAAATGCTGGTGGCTCCATATTGCATCACATCGCGCAGCAACATCTTGTCCTCCAGCCTGGATGTGTCTATTTTAATGTACTCCTGGCGTGTGTGCGTCTGCTGCTGATGATGCTGTGTCTGCTGTCTCACATCCAGGCACTGTTGCAGCGACAGTTGCTGTCGTTGGTGTTGATGTTGGTGTTGGTGTTGGTGTTGGTGTTGGTGTTGGCTTTGATGTTGTTGATGTTGATGTTGGTGATGTTGGTGATGTTGGTGCTGTTGCTGGTGCTGATGTTGGTGCTCGGAATGGTGATGTTGACTCTGCTGCTTGACTATCTGAATGGTGGTGGCCTGTGGCTTGTGCAAGCTGGTGGAGTTTGTAGTGGCACTCTTGGTCAGAGCAGGAATCGTATACTGAATGTTGCCCACGGGATTGCCGAGATCGTCAGGCGGCAGCTCGACAACAACTGTTGCTCCGGACAGCAGGTTGGTGGCATTGCCCGAGCTCAGGGACTGTGCGGTACTGAGTGTCTGGTTGTGACTGGTTGCACTGGCAATGGAGTAGGGCACCGTCTCCAGTATCGTCCAGTAGCCATCTGTAAGTAGAGCAAGAGATGCATGCCAAACATTAGAGCAGGATTAAGGCTGGAGCTCCCCCGGGAGGGAACAGGTACATGTGATGGGTATAATTACTTGGAGCAGTTACAAAACAAATCAAACAGCTGATCATCCGAATGCTTGTGCTTGTGTTGGAGGTTTGTGTGTGCGCGTGTGCGTGTGTGTCGGAGGATACGCGTAATACATGTACAAAGGATATGTGCTCCAGGACTTTGAACAACATACAAGAAACTTGCTAAAAATAATCGGAAATAAATGAAAAGAAAAAGTAGGAAAAGAAAACGAAGCAAAGGATGGCCTATGAAAGACATCGGAGATCAAGTTGTTAGACGGGGCGTGTGATGTTTAAGGTATCCTTTATTCTTGATTGCTTGCATTTATACATATATTATATATGGTGTATATATTTAAATGATTATATAACACTTTCTTTATCCTTAGTCTAGTTTTTATATATTTTTTTTTCTCTTTTTTTTTTTTTTTTTTTAACTACACTTTTGCAGTTCCTATAAATTACTTGTTTAGAACACCCAAAATACAATGTGAATTCGTCCTTGAAGGTATCCCGTGTATGACTGAGGAATATTGTGTGTGTTGTGGCAAAAAATGGCGTCTAATCTTCAAGTCTTTGATTTAGCTTTACTTTCGTTTTGGGAACTGATGCTGGCAAGAATGTTTGGGGGCTTAGAGAAAGAGAGTAAGAGAGAGAGGAAAAGAGAGAATGCTGGAAATGTGGAAGCTCGGAACATCCTTTCACCACAGGTGTGCTTACTTAAGATGATGGGGTCTTGGACCCGTTGACTGCTTAAACTAAGGGGATAGACACATGTTTTCAACAGAACTAAGATTATTAAAGTACAAAACAAAACACATACAATTAAAGGATACAGATAATGATAGGGATTAAGATACAGATTAGAGATACAAATAAAAAAATATATATTATTTAAATAAACAATTTTTAAACGGAATGCGCTCAGAGATGTTTTTGAAGAAGGAGTTCACGCGTGACAAGCGCTTCAATTGGAAAATTCATTTAAAAAGATTCTTAAATAACTTCTATAAGGATCCAGGATTCGTTTCATATCAAATATATGGAAAAGTTCCACTCGGATCACAAGTGTCGATTGCCCGGCAAGGAATTATACAATTATTATCTGAAGGAAAACTTTGCAAGCATTCAATTAAAATATTTCCCTAATGTTCAACTAAGGTTTAAGGATAAATCACACGTGGCAAGAAACAGTTAAAAATATCTGGTAAAAAATCACTAAATTAATAGTTAACAAACATTTCGTCCTTCTTCTCTCTACGTTTTACGTTTTACGTTAGGCGTCACATGTGAACTCGGATTTAAATATAAGAATTCCATTCAAAGTTTCAATTTGAATTTAAATATCGGATTTGCCTTCCTTTCCTTTCCTTTCCTTTCCTTTCCTTTCCTTAAGTAGTTTGTGCGTTGGGCGCAGGAATGTCACATGCCTGGCTGTGGCTATGGGTATCTATGCATCTATGTTAATATGTATCTATGCATCTATGTACAGCTATGCATGTATGGTACATCATCATATGGTTACATATCGTGTGGTATGTTTTATAGAAAAAGCTATGAATTCTCTGCCGCCGCCGCCGCCGCCGCTGCTGCTGCTGCTGTGACTGCGACACACGCACACTTTTGGAGGTAGTTGAAGTTGCCATTGTGGAGGAGGTGCACAGTGGCAACTTATGTGGATTCATTTGGTAAACATTTCAAGTTACGCCTCTCGGAATTGCTACTCACTCATACCTACATACATACATACATACACACACGCATACACATGCACACACATACACATACACACTTATTAGCCATCCTCATCGTAGTCATCGTCATCCTCTTCGCTCTCCTGGGGCATGGGCACAGCGGTTATGGTCAGATCTCGACCAGCAAAATCAAAGTTGATCTCACAGAGAGCAGCAGCGACGTCGCTATCGATACCGCCGCCCTCAGCGTCATCAGCATCGTTATCGTTATCCTGCTCAGCCTCGTTGTCGTGATCCCCATCGTTATCGTCGTTGCTCAGATCGTCCTCATTGCGAATGAGATAGAGGCTCTCCTCGTCGTTGCGCATGCTCTCGTATAGCATGCAGTGCTTGCGTTTGGCATGGCGCAGGACGTGATCCTTGCGTCGAGATCGATACTCGCAGGACACGCACTTGTATTTCTTCTGCTTCAGGCAATACTTGCGCACGTGCTCCTGCAGTTTTTGGTGTGATTTGTAATAGCGATTGCAGTACTTGCATTGCATGAAGGAGTCACGCGAGAGGCTGCCCACGTTTCCTGCGCGCAGGATGTTGCTGCTGTTCGATGTGCTGCTGGCGGCGTTCGTGGCGTTGGTGTTGCTGTTATTGTTGTTGTTGTTGTTGTTGTTATTATTATTGCTGTTGCTGCTGCTGTTGTTGTTGTTGTTGTTGCTGTTGCTGTTGCTATTGAGGTAACCGTAATAGTCGCCGAGAGCCGCGTCATGAGTGCCGCTGGAGTTGATTGGGTTGCTCGACGTGTCCACGCCCAGCAGACTACCCAAAATGGGGTATATATCTGCGGGTGGGTGGCCAAAAATCAGTGCAGTGGAAAACAAGAAGATGGAAAAAAAAGCAAACAAAAATCAAAATTAATAAAGGAAATCAAGTTACCAATTAAGGAGAATTCAACATTAACTAAAAAACAATTCGACTTAAGAAATAATAAAATAAGTGATTAATTAATATAAATTTTAAAGAGTGAAAGGCTCTTTGATTAGTTTTCTACTACCCGCTGTACAAGGTGTGACGTTCTTGGATGCTGTCGGGGCTTCCCAGGCGATGGTGATGGTGGTGTCTGTGATGATTTGGATGAAGTTCATGTTGATCTTGTTCTGCCCGTGACTGTGACTGTGGCTGTGGCTGTGACTGTGGCTGTGACTGTGACTGTGACTTGGGGTTGTGCTTGATGTTGTGGTGGATGTGGTTGATGTTGATGTTGATGTGGAGATGTGGAGATGTGGTGATGTGGGAGTATACACATTGAATGCAGGATGACCGCCAAAGTATTATATAATATATAGTGTGTATATATAAATATACATAGAGAGTGTATGTACAATAAGGGAGGGGGGGGTAAACCGAACAAAACACAAGTTGGAACAAAAACAGTGACAATTTCTATGTCCATGTGTGTGTGTTTGCGTGTGTGTGTTTGTGTGTGTGTGTGTGTGTGTACAGTGCTTTCTATGACTACAACAATACAGCAATAAGTACATAGGTTTCTCAGTATATTTAGTACTTTGAGTTTTCTTTATATTATATTTTCAAAGGATTCTTTTGTTATTATCATTTTGGGTTTTCTTTAAACATAATACAAGATTCTATGTAAGCGCTGCCCAGCGCAAGGGATTCTCACATTATCGGTGGCTCCAGAACTTGAGGGACTGACTCTCCGGCCGACTGGCGCTCCGGCGCTCCTCGCATCTAGAAGAAGAGAAAAATCTATGTTAGTTTCAGTTCTTAAGGCCTGCGACTTGCATTGAGCGCTGAAAGTGGAAAACTTTGGGTGATGCTTTTGAAAATGTGGAAAAACTGGGGCAAAGGCAAAGGCAAAGTCAAAGGCAAAGGCTTTGTTATTTTTTCTTTTCGGTTTTTTTGTTTTCATTTTAATATTATATATATTTTTAAATTTAGTTCTTTTCCTGTTTTGCTTATAACAATTAAATCGTTTACTCGTTTTACATTTCACATTTCACATTTTATACGTTTTTGTTTTTGTTTTTGTTTTTGTTTTTTTTAAATATATTTTTTGTTTTTATACATATCATAAAATTGTTTCACAAAAGGTCTGTTTAAGGCGTTTCTTGGATAACATGTGTGTGCGTATCTGCCCATGTATACATATGCACACACACACACACACACGCTTGTCTCCTAATCCATTGTTTTGTTTTGCAATTATACATTTAATGATTTAAGCACACTTCAAAAATAATCCAACAAATGACATTTGAAATACCATCGAGTTGTTGGATTTATAAATTTTTTTATTTTTTTTTTATATATATATATATTTGTTTAAAAAAGTTTTTTTTCCTTTTTTCGTTTTTAACTACTCGCACATGTATCTATCCATTTAAAAAGCCAAATATCTTTACGAAAATCTATTTGTAAATTTTGTTATTAGCGCAAACTAAGCAATTAATTTAATTATTTTATTTTTTTTTTCTTTTTGTTTATATTTATTTGTTGCTCTTTAGAATTTTCTATTTATTTTATATATATATTCTTTTTAAATTAGTTTATGTTTTTAGGCAAATGACTTAAGTTTTCTTTTCTCTATGTGATGTGTGTATATATATCTCTGCCGGTGTCTGTGTCTGTGTGTGTGTGTGTGTGTAGCGTGCGTGAACAGCAATTAACAGGTATAATTTATAATTACATGTGTGTGTGTGTGTGTGGGTGTTACTTATTTCTAACTGCTGGTTTAGTATAAAGACCCCCGTTTGAAAAAGGCTGCTCTATGATTTGCATTAGTTTTTAGAGAAAATATAAACAAGGTATAAGTAAATAATCAACTGAAAGTGTGTGTGTATCTGTATCTGTCTGTCGGTGTGTGTGTGTGTGTCTATCTGTGTAGCTTGTAAAGAAAGGCCCCATCAATGTATCCAAAACCCAGTGCCCCGCTTGCCTATTCCGCTCTCTCGATCCTCACCATTTCATTTCTTGTTCCTAACAATCACAGTTGATCACATCGATTTTCGCTTCATATTTGTTTTGTATGTACATTTATCGTAAATATATATATACATATATATACACGCATATATACATATATATATATATGTGTGTGTGTGTGTGGGTGTGTATATATATAGTTTAATATTTATATATAATTTTACATTCACAGCTCCTTGTTTACAACATTTTGTGTGTTTGTGTGGGTCAAAGTGTGTGTGAGTGTGTGTGTGTGTGTGTGTGTTTGTATCCTTTAGTATATGCGCTATTAGATAGTTAAACTTTGTATTACATATCATGTTTGGGTTCATCGTATAAACACTCAATTTTAAGATACCGAAAAAAAACATACAGAAAAGATACATGTTAGAATAATAATAGTAACAATAATTATAATAGTTATAATAATGATAATAATAGTAATAATAATAAACTTCTGTTTCTGGTTAGTACAATTTATCCAAAAATATTATTCTCTCTCACTTGCTGCTGTTTGTTTTGTTTGTTTTGTTTGTTTTGTTGTTGCAGTTGTTGTAACAAATGATGGAAATCTTAAAGGCATATCTAAGATACAGATACTTTTTGTATCTGTATCTGTGTGTTTGTATGTAGAATTGTTTATAGATGCGTAAGAACTACTTAGACTAACTGCGGGCATACACACATAACAACCTTCCTCCCTTCTTCTCTGTCACTCTCTCTATCTTCGCTCTATGTATGTATGCGTGTGTTTGTTTGTGTGTGTGTGTGTGTTAGTAAATTGATTATTAATCAAAATTATATTGAATTTATCACATGCTCTTCGTTTTTCTTTATCATTTTCTTTATCTTTTCATCGTTTTCGTTTTCCTTTTCATTTCCTTTACACTTTTTGCTTTAACTCTATGACTCAAAGGCTGTCTGTGGGCGTGTCTTCAATTGTGTCTCCCCACATATATTAATATATTTATTTATGCTTTTGTTTTTGTTTTTTGTTTTTTTTTTGTTTTGTGTTTTTAAACATATTTCATACGTGGCTCTGGCCACGCGACAAACTTTAAGTCCATCACATGCGCTGTTGATAAATTAAAAAAAATTGTTGCTGATTTTGGTTTGCTTAGAAAAGTAGTAAAAAATAGTTTATAATTATTAAAACCAAACAAATAATTAATTACAAATTTAAGTGTATAAATAAGAACCACAACCTTAATAGACAAAGTTTTAAAATTGCATTAGACGATTATTGTTTAGAAAGGATAAACAGTTCCATAATGTTGATTGTGAGGCTAACTATCTATCTCCCCCCTCTCTCTCCCCCCTCTCTCTTCTCCCCTCATCAATTGTTTCAACGTTTAAGTATAACAACAAAAGCAAAGCAAACAACTCACATCTCTGTCCCTGACTAGCGCAAAGCAATGCCGAGTTTTGTCCCGTTAACAATTAGAATTAGTTTTAAGATTAGAATCAAATTTGAATGCCAATTTGAAGAAGTCCGACTGATGTAACGGAGAACATAAAATAATAACAATTTTAAATACAAATTTACAAATTTACAGGAAATTTTGTAAGCTATTAGTTTTAATTAAACTCACGTAATTCGAATACTGACCGACAAGAATTTTGTTTATCCTTTTTTTCTTATTTTTTTTTTTGTTTTTTTTTGTTTTTGCTCATTGCACAATGTTTCCTTTTTTAATTATTTTTTTCTTTTTCTAAATATTCGCATGTTTTGTTTTTCCTTCTTTCAATGTATATGTGATGTAATTTTAAAATATTAATTAGCTTCCTCCCTCCCTTCCCTTCGTTTGTTGCTTTCTCTGCCAGGATTTGTGCCATTTTCTCTTTGTCTGTTGTACAAATCATTTGCTATCACATTTTTTGTGGCACAAACTGCTAACGCCCCACCCCATCCCCTGTCCTGCCTCCCACCCCCACCCTCACTCTCTTTCTTCCACTATATATATATATAATGTGTGTGTGTGTGTGCGTGTGTGTGTCTGATCGTGTGGTACAGAGTAGGTGTATTCCGGTGTAGTACAGTGTTAATTCTTTAAAGTACCTAAGCAACGATTTTTAAGCTCATTTTTAACCCTTCTTTAGTTACATTTTTAACAATTTATAAATTTTCATCTTCTTCTTCTTCTTCTTTCTCTTTCTCTTCTTTCGTAGATTTTGTTTAACTATATATCATTTGTATTAATTGTTTATGATATGTGCGCTGTGAAATTATATTTTAAAGCGCACACCTTAGCTTAATTAATAATTAAAATTAATTATTTGATAACAACTTTTTACTGCGTTTCGTGTGAAAAAATTTTGAAAAATATTAAATAAATAAAATTACTTTTAAAAGATTTGTGTGTGTGTGTGTGTGTGTGTGTTTCAGGTGTGTGTGTGTAAGTTCTGTGTGTGGATTAACAACAAGAGAAATTAATTATATAATATTAATTACATTGAGGACTATATTCTTTATATCACATACCAATTATTTTTCATTTACTCTTGACTCTTGACTCCGACTCCATTTTCATTTCATTTTCATTTTCATTTTCATTTGATTTTCATTTTCATTTTGCATTTTACATTTAATTTTCATTCTCATTTCCATATCGAACCTTGACTCTTCTCTGTTCACTGTGACTGCGACTGTGACTGTGACTCGATGCGAGCTCTGTCCCTAACCTTTTCAAACTTAAAAATTGTACAATTTGCTCATAATTATTATAATTTTTTTTTGACTTTCGGTTTTTTGATTTTTGATTTTTGATTTTTACAATAATTGTGGAAATAAATTTGAATATTCAATTCTCACCTAAAAGTGTGATAATTTTTAAATTTAAAATTACATTTTGCGTGCACGCTCTCTCCATTGCCACAAGCCAGAACATTTAGAGAAAAATAAATTGTATTTTTTTTTTTTTTTTTTTTGGTTTTGTTTGTTTTTAACTTTAACATTTTAAATAATTTAGTTTTAAGCATTTTTGTTGTATTTTCGTGTTGTTTTCGGTTGCTTCTTCTCTTTTGGTCCAACTCAAATTGCCGCCTATCACATTTTGTGTTTCGTCATAAAAAATAAATAATTAAGAATTTAACGAATAATTTTTTAGTTTTGTTTCTTGTTTTTGCTTTGTTTTGTTTTAATGGAATGAGCACAAGATAAATTAAAAAATTTCTTGGTTGTATTTTAGAAAAGTTTGTTTTTTTTAGAGATCGTTTCGTTGCACTAACAATAAATATATTTTCGTTTTTTTTTTTCATTCTTTTAGTTTTTTTTTTTTTTAAGTTTTTGATTTTTCCCTTGCGTTGCATTTTGTTTTTTCTTTTTTTCTGTGGCTTTGGCGGAGCGCAGCTTCAAATTTATTTGAAAAGTTTAGTTCAAAAATAAAAAATATTTTTTGAATCTAAGCCCAAAAATTGTGCCTTGAAAAGATGACGAAATGGTTTTGGTTTTCGGTTTTCGATTTTTTGATTTTTTGATTTGGGATTCCGGAGTTTTTTTTTTTTTTTTTTTGATTTATTACTTCTTCCTTTTCACGTCGTTCACCTCTCACCTATTGCACATGTCCTGCTTTTAGATCTTAGTTACGCTTTATCGTTGCCCCAAGGCCCTGAGGGCCCTGAGGGCCTTAACTTATCCTATGGTTCCTAACTCTCTGACTGACTAAGCGGTTGACTGTTATGAATTATTATAATAATGAAGTTTAAATGTTTAACAGATTTCTAAGTTAATTAAGTTTAACTATTGCCCCAAGGATATATTGAATATATGTATGGACTAAAAAGAAGATAACTATTAGGGATAATTAACTGCTGGCGTGCGAGGGGGCTGTCCTTCTGTCTGTCTGTCTGCCTGCCTGCTCCGTGCTCCTGCTCGTTGTTGCTGTGTTTGCCTTCGACTTGTTTTGTTTCGCTTTGTTTTGTTTTGTTTTGTTTTATTAAGAAATAAATAAAATACGCTTAAAAAGTTCAACACTAAAATTAATGTGAATGTTTTGCGTTTGGCGGCGTTTCTTTCTACACAAAAAATGCATTAGTTTTCCTTTTTTACTTTAACACCGCAATAAAGAAAAATTCCTTGAGATCATTGAGTTTTCTAAGGATGTTTACACACACAACACGTTCTAACAACGACATAACCACCGCAACAACAATCGCAACAACCACAACAACTGAGCAACGGAGCAACACCAACAACAACAACAACGACAACAACGATCCCCATGCCACACGCCCCATCAACGAATTGAAACTAAGTGCCTTATAGAGGGAGAGGAAACTATAAAAGAAGGATACAAATAAGAGAAATTATATATGTACGATCTGCACAAGGATTAGAATCTGTTAATCTGTGATCATGCTGAATGGGGATTAAAGGCGTTAACGCTGATTTACAGTTAATTCTTTTGTATATGTATAAAAAACGACTATAACTTTTCAAGATCATTTGAAAAACGAAATCAAACTTCCTCGAGCCGCGAGAGACTTGGGTCTCTCCCCCCCTCTCGTCCTGCCTGCCCTTGGGCTCTGCTCGATTCTGTTTGATTCGGTTTTGGACTTGGACTTGGACTTGGACTTGGACCTGGACCTGGACGCCGCGTACTCTACTGTGTGCCGAGCTTGACTGGATCCCCGAAGGGGATGCTGCACGATAACAAAGCTAACTAACTAGTGGCAACAGCAACAGCAGCAACAGCAGCAACAGCAGCAACAGCAGCAGCAGCGGCAGCAGCGGCAGCGGCAGCAACAGCAACCGATTGCCGGCGTCATTGCAGTTGTTGTTGATTGTATCATCGATGTTGGTGCGTGCGCATGTGCAGCACGAGATTGTGTTTGTGCTTGGACTTCTTGTGACAGATGGGGCATTCGAACTGTGGCTCGACACCGCACTCGAAGCGCACATGCCGGTTGAGGCTGTGCGGACGAGCGTATGTGTTGCCGCAGCGATCACAGGCGTAGGCCCCACCACCGCTGGTGCCGCCAGAGTTGCTGCTCCAGCTGCTGTTGCCCCCGCTGCCCGGTGGGAGGACGCCCAGTCCTGTCGTTGCATTACTTGCCACGAGGCCTGCAGCAGCCGCGGCCGCCGCAGCTGCTGCCGATGTTGATGCACCGCCGATGCTTGAGGCACTTGCGTTGCTGAAGGCGGCAGCTATCGCCGCGACGGCGTTGCTCTTTGAGTCGATGTTGCCGCCGCCGCCGCTGCTGTTGCTGGGTGCGTCGAGGCTGGACTGTTTCATCAGCTGCGCCAGCGCATGCTGTTGGGGTAGATGATGTTGGCCTGCAGCGGCGAGTAGCTTGCTCACGCCCATCCGCAGGTCGAACGGCTTGTCTGCGCTGTAGCCATCGGTGTCCTCGTCATCATCATTATTGTTATTGCTATCATCGTTGTGCCCCTCGTTGCCGTGCTGGCGCTGCAACACGCCGTGACTAGGCGTGACACGGCCGCTATCAATGCGCAGCTCGTGCTCGTTATCATCGATTATAGCGCCGTGCTCGAACTTGATGACGCCCGTGGGCGTAGAAATGGGACTGGTGTACGGGCTCGTCTTCAGGTGGAGCAGCGGATAGTAGTGATGCGCCGAAGGCGTCCGCGACGTTTGAGGCGTTTCCTGGCCGCAATGCGAAAATTCTAAAGCAGACAAGGATAAGAGTTCAAACAAAAAATCAAATGTTAGTCGGGCGATTAAACTCAATTGATTATTGTGGAAATCATAGAAAATATATTTTCCTTTAAGTTTCTCCTTTTCGCAGAAACAGAAAAATCATAAGTCCTAAAAGCTAATAGAACAAAATAGATGAAGGATATAATTGGAGTTTTTACCGTGAGTCGTTATAAATGTTGCATATCTTTTGCGTGTGGTTGTATGTGTGTGTGTGTGTGGGTGTGTGGGTGGGTGGGTGGGTGTGTCTTTGTGTAGGTGAGTGACAGTGTGCATTTGTGTGGGTGAAGGTTCTTTTCAGGTGCGTGTGGTGATGGCTGCTTGGATCTAGAGTAAATTTTTGTATGTTAACGCTGCTTAGGAAATAAAAATATTTAATTATAGTAAACACAATGAATATATATATATATATATGTAAATTAGACAAGAAGTAAATAAAAATAAGAAACAAAAACAACATATGAGAACATCGAGGGATTGGGGTTAGGTTACATTTGGGGATTGAGCTAAGCAAAAGTGGTTCAGATTACAAGTGAGTGAGGGATGAGGATTCAAACTGTTTAAATCAAGTTCTCGGTGTTAGTCACAATTTTACAAGGATATCGGTTATGTTTGTGTATACATTAAATCAGGATATATAAAAACACATGTGTAATGGCAAAGGGGGACGCAACACTCAACACTCAACACTCAACACTTGAACAGGACTTGGACTTAAAGTACGTTGGGTGACAAAATCCTAAGAGTAGGGATAAAAAAAAAAAAAAATACGCATGCATCGGTTTAAATTAAATTATATAAATACGTAAGGCTACAAAATGTAAAATGTTAAATTTAAATTTAAAATTTAAAATAACTCTAGGAGTCAATCAAAGTTGATGGAAAATGCAATATTCATAGAAATATTTTGTTTTTTACAAACTAAGTTGGTTCCATAATTTTCGTAGATATTTTGTTTGTTTTCTTTTTTAATAGAATTTTATGGCATATAAATAATTTAAGGCTAATCGTATATTAATAGATATTGTATATAGATAGAGATAATAGATAATAGATAATAGATAAAGATATAGATATAGATATAGATATAGATATAGATATAGATATAGATATAGATATAGATAGGTTTAGATATAAGACTCGCTACGAGACTATTACGGGCGCAAAGTCAGGGTGAAACTTAGGATTATCCTGCGGCAATACAAACGAAAGAGAACAAACTACGGATCTAATTAAGGATTCATACAGAGTTAAAGAGTTAAATAATAATGTACATAGATGTGTGTATATATACACATATATATTTAAATAGAGATATATATGCATATATATATGTATATATATATATGTATATATATGGTTGACTACATAGTATAAATATTTAATCATTCATTGTCTTTGTCAACTAATAAATAAATAATAGGATACATGTACATACAATCATATATAGATTTGTACAGGGATACAAATATATAATCATGTGATGTCAGGCTGTCGGGCTGTCGAGCTGTCGGGCTGTCGGGCTGTCGGCTGTCTGGTTGGATTTGTTGGGGTTCTTGGATATATATCTAAGCGGTAGTAGATACTCTGGATCTAGTTATGTGGTAGAGTTGTATAGTAGAGGTTAAGAGGCATGCAAACAACACTAAGAGGGCTACACCATCGACTGGGCTCTGGTGGTTCGGATAGAAGTTTTGTGGTGCCAGCATCGATCTCAACAACAACATCAATCAACGACAACATCCACCTGAAATAGAGATCTGATTAGTATTGGTTCTTACAAAGTGCAATATAATCGAGTCGAGTAATGGAATATTTTCTGTGGTGGTGTCTGTGGGTGGATGGGTTGATGGGTGGATGGGTGGATGAGTGGATGGCTTGATGGGTTGGTGGATGAGGAAGGAAGGATGGAGTTGGTACTGGTGCTGATTGGAGTGGATGGAGTTTGCTCGGGAAACAATATATAACAATCATTTACTAGAGTTCAATGGATTTCATCAACAATTAAAATAAATACAACATTTGGTTTTTGGTTATATTTCGGTTTGACATTCGCTTTTAATTGTATTTCGAATTTTTATTTAATACATATAGCCGGCAATAATTACGATATATTCAGTTACTTGGAATACATAATAATTGTAAAATTTGTTCGTGTCTGTGTGAAGAGTCTTAGAGGTAATTTTTATAATTTTTATTTTATTTTTATGCTGTTGAGATTTTTAGTTTTTCTTCAAGTTTGTTTTTTTCCCTTCCTTTCTTTTCTTTTCTTTTCTTTTCTTTTCTTTTTTTTGGTTTTCTTCTTTTAGCCGATTTCTAGCTTTAAAGTTTTTTTTCGCTTTTTACATATTGAAGTTAGGTATGTGAAGTACGTGTGTGTGTGTGTGTGTGGTGTGTGTATTAGTGTGTTTGTTTGTCTCTTTGATTATGGCCGGGTTGCTGTTGCTGTTGCTGATCTCCTTGTCGCTTCATTAAATCTAACAAATTTTTGCCTTTGCATTTTGAATTGATTTTAATTTTTGTTTTGCTGAAGAAAAGCGTTTTTTCTGATATTTTCGAATTAAAAATTAAAACATTAGTTTAGAATTAATCATAATAATTTTTGTCTAATTTTCAAAATATTATTTTAAGATATCATTTAGAGTTAATTGTATTATTATTACATATTATCATAATATAATATTATATATATATATATATATGTATATATATATATAGATAAATCTTTCGTTTTGACTAGAACTTGTTATCATTATCATCGGCATATATATACACACACATATATATGCATATATGTATATATGTATATATACATAAAACAGTTCTAACTTAATGACCAGGATGTTATTAATACTAAGCAAATGATTTAAAAAAAAACAAACAGAATTCGAATGTAACTAAAAAAAAAATAATAATAATACTTTAAACGTGCATTGCCCTTCGTATATTTATATACTTCAATGAATGCAAGTGTATGTGTGTGTGTGTGAGTGTGTGTGGGTGTGAATGTTTTACATAGTTTCAGATTGCCTCCTCAGCCTCCTTTCGATTACTGCCTTTAAACTAATAATGAATACAAAAAGTCCTTCATTTCTCCTCGCATCGCATCGCATCGCATTGCAACATTGAAACAATTTTTGCTGTGACTAGTTTTTAGTTCCTGGGTTTTGTTTTTGTGTGTGAGATTTTTTCTCGGAAAAAAATGTACACATTAAATTAACTGATTAGTTTTATGTCTTTTCGATTTGTAGTGTCCTTTTGAGAATTCGCTAAAACAATACAAAATTTTGCATTCGTATTGCCAACTAAGTCTAAATTTTTGCTTTCTTCTTTCTTCTTTTTTTTTTCTGCATTTTTAGAATTTTTCTTAATTTTTTTTTTGTTTTTGTTTTGTTTTTGTTTTTGTTTTTGCCTTGGATGCACTTGCAACTTGATTTTTGTGGAACGCAGCAAATCAGAATAATAATCTGGGGGTACTCCAACCCCTATGGTAAATGTGGGGATTCGATATTCGCTGTGTTACATAGACCTTTCTTTAAGAGGGTCAGCGACGAACATTGCACGCGCCTCTCTTCCTTCTTTAAGCTAATTTTAAAAATTAATCAGAAATGAAAGAAAATCAAACTTAATTTGTCCTAAGCTCAACTCATTTGCTGCTGTCGCCAACTAAAGTTGCAAGTTGCAAGTTGCAAGCTGCCAGTTGCAAGTTGCAAGTTGTGAAATTTTGCTTTAAATTTACTGTTACTTTTACTTTTACTTTTACTTTTGTACAACGAATCCTCCAGTCTACTCCTTCTGAAAGACCAGGGTGTAGGTGCTGCTGTTGCCGTTGCTGTTGTTGCTGTTGCTGCTGCCGCTTGTGTTGTTCGAGGCAGAGCCGACGGACATCTTCTTCTCCACCTTCTCCTTCTCTTTCTCCTTCTCCTTGTCCTTCTCCTTCTCTTTCTCCTCCTCCTCCTTCTCGCGGTCGCGACACTTTGTATTCAGATGCCGCTTCAAGTTGCTGTGGACATTCGTCGCATAGCCGCACATCTTGCTGCAGAAGTAACGGGGCGGAAGGCCGCACTCGTTCTTCAGATGACACTTCAGGCTATTCTTCCACTTGTAGGTGCGGTTGCAGTTCCGGCACACCCACGGCTTCTCTATGTCCGCGTTGTAGATCATGTCGGCCGAATGCTCGAGGGACTCCTTGCGCATGCGCTTGTTCTGTACCATGATGCGGTAGCGGTTATCGTCGGAGTGGGACCAGTGAAGATTCAGGTTCGACTCATTCACTGCCAGTTTGCCCGAATGCAGCGCCGAGTTGGTCACATTAGCTCCTCCACTGGTGCTGGCGATTGGCTGCTTCGGCGCTGCGATTGTGGTAATGGTCGCTGGGATGGTGGG
The DNA here is from genome assembly GCA_035044505.1 of Zaprionus lineosus. Lineage (NCBI taxonomy): Eukaryota > Metazoa > Arthropoda > Insecta > Diptera > Drosophilidae > Zaprionus > Zaprionus lineosus. The sequence goes on along the minus strand of JAWNNX010000098.1, from coordinate 1,014,830 downwards.
CAGCTTGATTTGAAGAGATTGACTGGTGGGTTGCAGTTGCAGGTGCTGCAGATGCTGCTGCTGCTCCAACAACAGTTGCTGCTGCTGAGTACTGAGTACAATCTTCTTGCCATTGGAGCTGCTACTATTGCCGACGCTCATGCCGACGCCGCCGCTGCTGTTCGCCTTTTGCTTGTCATTCGATTGCTTTGCGTGCTTCTGGGTTGCCGCTGCGGTGGTCAACAGATCGTCATCGTCATCATCGTTGTCCATCAAGTAACTGTCCTCGAACTCCTCGTTCTCGATCTTAACGGCGTCATAGGTCCAGGACAAGGGACTGGCCAGCTTGAGATCGTAGTCGAAGGTGTTGTCATCCTCTATAGCCTCATTGCACACAGCGTCCTCGTCGCCATTCAGCGAAACGTTCTCCGGATTCTCAATCTTTACTATCACCTCGGTCATTGCATCGTCAATGCTGTCCAACTCCACACCGGCTGCGGCCAGCGCTGCCGCCGATGCTGCATCCACGTTGCAGTTGCTCGAACTGTTCTTCAGACTTGCTGGCGTTATGCAGGCGATGGTTGTGCGTCCGATGCTCCCGATGCGGGTCACCGTTTGGGTCTTTGGGTCCAAGACTGGCAAGCAGCTGCCGCTGCTCTTCTCCGCCAGATTGTTGTTGTTGATGGTGTTGCCAGTGCCAGTGCCAGTGTTGGTGCCAGAGTTAGTGACATTGCCATTGCCATTGCCACTGCCGTTGTTATTCTTGTTATTGTTGTTGTTGTTGTTATTCTTGTTGAGCGTTCTCGTCACGTGCGGCGACGCTGTCTTCGAGGACGTGGCTGACACCTTGACGCAGGCATTGTTAGTGGTTTTAGCAGCACCTGCGATGTGCTTTCTGCTCGAAGTTAGTTTGGCTTTTGGTTTGTTAATTGATATTAGCGAGGGTTAAGAATGGATTTGGTTTTATTTTTTTATGAGATTTTCATTTGGATTTTTGTTTTTGCGCATGAAAATAGAAATTGCATTTGGAAATGTTAGGTTAGTTCAGTCTTGAGATGATTTCAAAAGGTCTGAGAGTTCAACAAAAATAAACCAAAGATTAAATGAAATGTGTGTATGTGTGTGTGTGTGTAAGTGTGTATGTGTGGGTGTGGTGTCGGCCGCACTGTGCACTGGACGATTACCAAGCAAAATGTAAATTGTTATGTAAAAATTAAAACTGTAAAAAGAAAGCAAAATATTATTTAAAAAATATATGTAAAAAAATAAAATATTTAATACAAAATTAAACCTAAATAAAACTAAGAGAACCTCAACGGCACGCCGAAGATTCAGTACCCCTGCAGCCCAACAAATCTCCGCAAATGAAGCCGCCTCCCTTCAGCAGGACTGCTTCAGTTCGCCTGAGACTCGAAGAGTCGCTTGCTGCTTGGGTGTTCAAGTCAAATTAATAATAAACAATATAAAATTTAAAAAAAGTAAAAATTCAAAATTAAGAAATCTTTTTTTTTAACTGAGACTTTCTCCAATACCTGAACTGTCGTCGCTGCTCTTGCCAATAATCGACTGATCCGCCAGCATTAGCCAATTGCGCACACGGATGCGAGATTCTCCGGAGTCCAGCTGCCCGTTGTCATCTGGAATGTGAACATTAAGCATATAGGGAGTACATTAGTAGGGATCGGATATAGAGTTGGGTATGAGTGTGAGTGAAGAGTCAAGAGATGTGACCTAAACAGTTTACTGTTTTCTTTACTCCTCATTCCGTGGGCCTAAAGTAAATGAACCCTAAAACCCTTGAACTTTTCGGTGTGTGATGTTTTTTGGGAAAAGAATAAAATGTTTAATGAAATTATAAAGTGTAAAATAAATAATATAATGAATACTTACAAGAAAATACGCTACATAAGGAAACCAAATAAAATCATAAATAACGACGATGATGATAATAATAATAATAATAATAATAATAGTATTCCAATAAGATATTTAAACGCAGTATAACAGACGGATTTTTGTCTCTTGCGTTTTTATTACATAAATTTGTTGCATCTCTCACATTGAATGTAATTGGGTTTCTTCCTTTTCTTTATATATTTATATATAAATTTACAAAAATTGTTTACAAACGACGCATATGGAAAAAATTAAATATAATATAATAGACATATCAAGTATACATTCTCTTCCTATACATAATGAACGCATAGGCGCATCTCGATACGCGCTCTTATATATAAAAACTGTTATACGTACTATAAACTGTTATACGTACTATAAACTGTTATACGTACTATAAACTGTATACGCACTATAAACTGCATACGTACTATAAACTGTTATATCTTTAATGAGTATTTGTTGTTCTCTTATTAAGTGTTTGCTTCATAAAAATAATATAATAAATGTTTGTTTTTTATTTATTTTATAAATTTTTTATCAACATTTTGTGTGTGCGTTTGCCAGTTTTTAACCAAAAATTGTTCAACAATATTCATTTTTGTTTTGTTTTCTTTTTTTTTGTATTTTCAGATTTTTTTTTGTTTTTAGAAAATTTTGAATTTTCGTCTTACCAAAGGTTTTTGAAATTATTGCTTAATAAGGTTTTTGTTTGTTTGTTTTTTTTTTTTAATTCTTCATTTGATAAAGAAGCGCTAATCTTAGCCCAACACCTTTTGAATATAACCAATTAATATATTTAATTTTTTTTTTTTGTTGTTGTTTCTTGTTTCTTGTTTCTTGTTTCGTGGCCTTCCCTAGTGGAAGAGCGTAAAGTATAAAATTATAATTCGAGATTTTTGCTTGTAATTTTTATCGATCGATCGGATTTGACTTTCAACTTTTCCTTTTTGGATGCTCAGTTTGACTGGCAAAGTTGCTGTGAATGTTTGCAGTAGTAGTTGTTGTTGTTGTTTCTGTTAATAGTAGTGGATTTGTTGTTGTTGTTGCTGTTGCTGTTGCTGTTGCTGTTGCTGTGTAACTTAATTGTTATAAAATCATCTATGGAATGTATTTGCCTTGCGTTGCATTTATAAAAAAAATTACATAAAGTTATGTAAATTGAAAACTAAAAATAAATTACGTTTTAGCATGAAAAAAGGACATAAAATAATAAAGATTATATTATAATATTTATAATTATAATATGTTTATAAATATTAAAAATAAATAAGTGCATGTGACGTATTGTGTGGCGGTGTTTGTTGTTGCTTACGTTGTTTTTTTGTTTTTTTTTATCATTTATTCCGTTATATAAATAATATTTATTTTTAATTCACTTTTTCTGTTTTGTTTTTATTCTGTTTCTGCATCTCCTGCCCTTTTCTTTCCCTCCCATTCCTTCCCTTCCCAACCCTTTCTTTGTTTTATTTTATTTTATTTTTTTTTTTGTTGTTTTTTATTAAATTTTACTCTCTGCCCCCAACGTAGCTCAGCTACGCGCGCCTGTGTCCTGCATCCTGCATCCTGCATCCTGCTCCTGCTCCTGGTTTCCTTTCTATTTGCGAAACACAAAAACTAAGTACCTGAGTTTAAATGTTTTTCTTTTGTATCTCAAAAAAAATAAAAATAAAAGCGAAAATAAAGATTGACTTCTCCTAAGATACGCTTACCGACTACTTGATATGGCTTTTAGGTTAGGTTTACTTCTCTGATCTACATAGTTAATTATATATGTGTATATATATATAATTGTTTTTTAATCGTGTGTTTATCTTCTGCGCATGTCTTTAAAAAAATATAATATATTTATATATTTCATTAATTTTATGTTTTGTTTTGTTTTTTTTTTTTTTGTTTATCCTCCTTCTCTTCCTCGTTCGTTTTTTATCAATTTCAAAGGCACTTGCAAACTTCTCTTGACTAAAAACCGTAAAAAATCTAATAAAAATTTTGAGCATAGTTAAAGCCATTAGACTATATATTGTTTTTAGCAATATTTCACTTGAGGTAAATTGTTGTTGTTGTTGTTGTTGTTCTAACTGTTACTGTAATTGCTATTGTTATTGTTATTGTTATTGTTTGTGGAGTTGTGACTAAACGTAAAATGTGACTGCGTGTAACTGATCTCCAGGTATCACCTCCTCCTCCTCCTTCTCTCCCTTCCCATATATATATATATCTATATATATATATGTATATATGTAGTTCGTTTGGCACTGAATGATGTGGGTTTCTAATGGATTGTCTATACGCTATAGCTCTTTAAAGGATTCAAGGGTCTAAGGGTCTACCTAATATCTTAAGATGCTCTGAGTTCGAAAAGCTTTATAAAGAAAACTATCCACTGAGTTCTGACTTCCGCACCGCGTTCGACTTAAGCCCTAGAATATCTTTAAGTCCTCTAATCCTAACTACGATCTAAGCTTATCCTTCATTGTACAATTTGTGTCTTTTAACTGTTCGTTTGTCCTTTCTCCGTCTGTCTCTTTCTTTCCTTCCTTCCTTCTTTCTTTGTTTGTTGTTTGTTTGTTGTGGAATGCTGATTCTTGGAATTTGTTATTAAATTTACTTTTATATTTTTATATATTTTTTTATATATTTTTTTTGTTGTGTTTTTGGGTTTTTTGTAAAATCATTTTACGGATCACTTTGCTGTTTATATAACAAAATTTTCTTTTTCAAAAAAAATTCCTTTTCCGTGCACTTTTGTTCCGTTATTTGTTTTGCTTTGTGGTTTTGTTGTTTCTTTTGTTTTTTTTTTTTTTTTTTTGTTAAAAAATTAATAACAATAACAAAAAAACTAAATATTATTATGCAAAAAAATGGCTAAATTTGTTTTGTTTGTGCTTTGCAACAAATTGTTTTGTTTCTCTTCGTTTGTTAAATTTCTCTTCTTCTCTTCTTCTCTTTTAAGCAATTTTCCAGGCGCTCTTATACATAGACACTACGATCTTCATTTTCCGTTCTCTATTTTCCATTTTCCATTTTCCACTTTCCACTTTCCATTTCCGCTTTAATATTAATTTGGCACACTGATTCCGTTTTTCATATGTGAAACCCCGAGAGCTTTATGTGTGTTTTCCTTTCTCTTCCTCTTCCTCTTTCGCTTTCTGTTCTTCTTTCTTTTTTGTTATTGTTTATGTTTTTTAATCGTTTTTGTTGTTGATTTTTCTGTATTAATATTTATATAATCCTTGCTTTTGTTAATCCCTGATTCTAATGTTTTACATCTTTCTTTTCTCCTCTTGTCGTACGCGAATTCTCATGCCCGACCTCAGGAGAAGTGCAGCTCCGGAGGATTGGCGGCCGCCGCTGAGCTACCGGAGCCACCGATAGTTTCGCTGTCGAGGGCACTGGAACCGCCACCGACGGCGCCGACGGTGAAATTCTTGACATCCTCCAACTGGAATTTCTCCTTGTGCATGCGTTCCATATGGCGGCCAATGTGCATCTTCTGTTTGGCACGATAGACACAGAAGGGGCATTGGAACTGCGGCTCCTTGCCGCATTCCCATTTCTGGTGGTTACGCAGCGAAGACTTCAGCTTGTAGACGCGTCCACACACGGGACATGGGTGTCCAGCACCATTGTCAGCGCCATTGCTGCTGCTGTTACCAACTCCGGATGCATTTAGGGTTGTATTAAGGGATGTGCCGCCGGAGCCACCGCCACTGCCCGTACCGCTTCCAGCGGCTGTGCTGCCGCTGATGAGATTGTTCATGGCGCTAATGCTATTCAATATATTGATATGACAAAGTCCCGCCGCTCCGCCGACATCGGCAAAGGTCACGGCGCCGCTGAGCGTGGCCGGGTAGTCGCTGCTGTTGCCATTGCCGCCCGGAGTCTCCTCGGTGTAGCTCATGTCGGCGCTGTTGTTGGAGGCAGCTGCTGCTGACACAGCCGCTTGCTTCTCAGCGACGGCCTTAAGCATAAGGGCTGTGGCCTCCTCCTCGGACAGATGCTTCAGCTTGACTCCAGAAGGGTAGCTCTTGTACGACTTCTCGCTGCTGTTGCGCGGTGTCGATGTGGCGACCAGCTCGCTCTTCAAGCTGATGCCATCGCCTCCGGTGGGCGTTTTCCTTTCACTGGCTTCTAGAGCTGCTGCCGCCAACTTGGAACCGGCTAAGCTTGGCTGCTTGTCCACGGACAGGTCAGTGGGAAAGACCAAGGGTCCCTCCCCCTCGCGCAGTGTCACCAGCGGCATGGCCAGTCGTGCGTTCCACTCGTTCCACGTGAGTCCCGCAATTCGCGTGATACTCAAATCTGATGTTTTTCACGAATTTTTGTTGTTTTTGTTTTTGTTTTTGTTTTTGTTGATTTTTTATAATTTTTGTTTTTCATTTGGGGAAAAGGTTAAAGGTTTGGATTGTGTTGTATTTGTTGTTGTTTGGTTGGTGCAAAGTTGTTGTATTTTGTGGAGGATTGTTGTAGTAGTTGTTGTTGTTGTTGTTGTTGATGTTGTCAGCCACACAAAATATGAAAATAAAACGAGAAGAAAAACAAAAGAAAAAAAGAAGGAAATTCAATAGCATTACTTTTGTGACTGGACACAATGCAAATAAACCAAAATAAAAAAAAAATCAAAATTAATATAAAATTTAAAAAAATCATATATAACTCAAAACAAACTTAACATTAACAATAACGGACTCAACGAGGGCGAAACAAACAGAGGTTCGATTAATCCAGCGCCAATAAACAAAAATGAAGGACAAACTTTAAAAAAAAATTAAATAAATAAAAGCACAGAAACTATGAAGATGCGTTAAAGTTAGTGATAAAAAATAAATATAATAATGATATATGAGTTCTGCTTGGGCTGAGGAATTAGTGAAGCGGCAAAGCCTAAATGGTATATATATATATAAATGGTGCTCTAGTCGGCCAAGTCCGACTCAGGGATACCCCGTACCCAGTACCCGGCGGCGTAGTGGGGACAGAAAAATGAAAAAGCGATCGAAATAATTAAATATTTAATTTAGACGGGTAATTTTAAAAATAAAAGGCAATACATTTTGGAGACTTGATCTTGAGAAGCGGGAAAATAGTTGCATGTATAAATTTATGGGTGGGCTGTACTGGGGGGGTGGTACTGGGGGTACTGGGTACGGGGTACGTAGTGCGGGTATTAAAAAGCGTTAAAATTAAAGCGTTTAATCGGAGATACTTAAAGAACATTAACATATATACAATCAGAAATGCGGGATAAACAAAACAATAGTTTAAAAATTATAAAACACTTTAATTAAGAGCAAAATTAACGCCAATTAGTGCGGAGTGTAGAAACATATTTATTAAAAAATATAAAAAATTTTAAAAATTAATCTAAAGGTGACAACAAGGAACAGCCAAACTACGGCGAACCGTAGACAGAAACCCTTTGCAGATGACGTGTCCTTGTGGGGTTAATCATTTAAGCTCCCTTCGGTTCGAGCGGGAGCTTAAGGACAGAGAACGAATACAGCTCGTCATCTGCAAAGGATATTCAACCGAGGGATATTTCCGACATGGTTTTTTTTTTGTTATTATTATTATTATTATTATTATTTTTTTTTTGCTTTTCTTTTTTTCACGCAGCAGCTGAGAACACAACACGAACATACGAGCAGGCGGGCAGGGGGTGGGGGCGGAGGCGGAGGCGGAGAGAGGCTTGGCAATTGCTTGTTATAATATTATTTATGCTTGATATCCTTTTTACAGAAAACAATTACTTATAGCCTAGGTACTTATATAGAGAGCTGCTAGCTTTCGAATTTCCAGAGTCTGGGGAGTGCCTTGTCTGTGGGGTTTTGCCACGCGAATCCCACGCAGCACACACACACACAACATCATTACACACACTCAGCCAACCTAAAAGAAAGAGAAATACATTAATGGACATGTCATAGCAAAGGAAAAGAGGCGCTGATGAGGATCATCTGGTGCCCATGGAGCCACGGTTCGTCTATCTGCAAAAAGAGAAATATATTAGTGGATGTTCGAGAATCGAGTGCTGGAAGGAAGCGTCTGCCTTTAGGAAATGAAACAACAAACATTTTCTTTTTCTTTACGGTTTATTTTTTACGTTTATTTTACATCTTATCTCAAAATATATATATATATATATATATATGTCAATATACATATACATGTATAGGGTTTATTTTTCTATTATATATTATATATCAAGTGTGTATATATAATAAATGTTAGCAATGAATTAAAAGTTGTACATACGTAAAATTATTCCCTTATATTTTGCTTCCTTCTGTCGTTCAATCGATTCTTGCGGTTTCCCAAAATATTTCCTCGATAAAAAGTTCGTGATCTCGAGTTCCAATATACATACAAATTTTTCTAATTTTTTTAATTTTTTTTTTTTTTTTTTGTTAATAATTTGGAACTTTTTAAACTATTTTTTTTTTAATATTTTTTACTACAAACTTTTGTCGCTTTTGTTTTTCTGTTAAACTGTTTGTTATTTTTACGATTATTTAAGCCTCCAATTGAGATATATATATTTTTTTTTTGATTTTTTAATGTTTTTTAAACAAAAATACATAAAATTATTTGTGATATTTAATTAAATATGTATATGCACACATCTGCGTATATTCATAATTAAATATATAAAAACACACACAACTTAAATACATAGAAGTTTCCCTTTAACTCCTTAATATTATTTTTTAACTTTCTCTGATTTTCTCTCGGCCTTCATAATATTTTTTTTTTTACATATTTATAGAAGATTTGCTAGGTACTTTACTTTCTGCGAAGACATAAATATATTATGCATACGATTTAGATTTAGATTTAGTTATAGCTTTAGTTTTTATTTTAGTATTTGAAGTGATTCCAAAATGAAACTTATCGAAATTTTAAACTATTTTCTCTTTGCTCTAAATTGCATTTTATTTTTAAACTATTTTTTTATACTCTCTCTTTGATTTTAAACATAATTCTTTGTGTTATTTCCATGAAAATACTTGCACATGATTTCTGATTAATTAAATTATGTAATTATTTTTTTTTTTTATATTTTGTGTTTTGTGTTTTTTGTTTTTTGTATTTTTCATTTTAGCTTTTGGGTAGCGTCTCATGTAATTTTCGAAATTACGCACTCAAAATGAAAATCATACGCGAAGACATAAATTAAAGCCCAAGGATATTGGAAAATTGAATGGAAATGATTTTTCCATGATATTTAAAAAAATTCAAAACTAAAACAGCGATGGTAAAAGTTAAGTTTGAACCTAAACAAATAATCAACAACTAAGGCATCGTTGGCATCGATTCTACGACTGATGCTAAAGAAAAATAAGGATAAGGATAGAGATAAGGAGAGGGACAAAAATCGAAATCGAAATCGAAATCAAAATCAAAATGAAAATAATAAAATATATTATAATAAAATATAATATAAGTCAGAATAAGAATAATAATTAAAATAATAAAACTAACAAGGATAATAATAATGAAAACTGGTTTCTCGTTTTGTAACTTATTAAAAAGGATCTGTTTTCGGATTGTTGCTTTTGTTTCTTTGTGGTACTCACTCCTCAGATGATTGGGAATCGCCTGGATCCTCCACCAGTGGCCAAAAACGACCTCTGTACAATAGTTAAATCTTGCGTCCCCGCTTGCTCTCCAGCTGCGGCTTCTCTGGATGATGCTTGCGTACATGGACGCCGAGATTGCCGCGCTGCTTGGCCTTGTAGGTGCAGTAGGGGCAGGGATGACAGGGCTCCTTGCCACCGCACTCGACGTTCTCGTGGCGTCGCAGCGTTGACTTCCAGCGATACTTTTTGCCACAGTGGCGGCACACGTACCGCGACTCGGGATCATCGCAGGGACCCAGTGAGCTGTCGCTCAACGACAGCTCATAGGTCATGCTGGGATCGCCGCCAGGATCCGATTCCTCCTTCATTCGGCGTGCTGTGAGTATGGTGTAGCTCTTTTTAGAATCATGCACACCCATGTCCTCCGGTATTATGGTCTCAACACCATCATCATCGTCCGCCTGCAGCTGAAAGTGATGATGCTGATGATGTTCCTGCTTCTGATCGTGCTCCTGCTGTTCCTGCACCACCGTTGTCTGGTGTATGTGATGCGTCTGCAGTTGGGAGGCGTGTATGTGATGAGTCTGTTGCTGCTGCTCGTGCTGGTGGTGCACCTGCAGCTCGTGTGGCTCGTGCTCGATTGTGGTTATATGAGTCTCTCCCTCAGATGTCTGCATGTGCTCCGTTATCTCGGAGGGCGCGAAGCCAATGCCTATTTTTGTTCCATCCGGCAGCTCAATATCATCGATCTCCGCGTACTTCACCAGGTCGCTAATCATAGCTGCCGAGTTGCTCGGATTGTTCAGATCGATTTCGCTAATCTCGTACTTGGTGCCATCCGGCAGCTGATGATGCTGATGCGGGATTGCCTCATGGGTTTCCACGATCTGAAGGTTGCTAACTGCTGGCGCGATTATCTTTCCGCGCGAGTAGCGGATGCGTGAGGCAATGTTGGGCTTCTGTTCGGCGATCTGCACATTGCGGAGACCCACCAAATTGATCGTCTGGCCAGGATGAGCTGTGATTATGCTTTGTACTTGCTGAGTCGTCTGATGCATCTGCTGATGATGTTGCTGCTGGTGCTGGTGCTGGTGCTGATGCTGGTGATGGTGGTGCTGCTGCGGCTGTTGTTGCTGCTGTTGCTGTTGCTGTTGTTGCTGCTGCTGCTGCTGCTGTTGCTGGTGGTGGTGGTGGTGATGATGGGTCACCTCTTCAATGTGCAGCTCCTGCTGGTGGTGTTGCTGCTGCTGTTGCTGGTGCTGATGCTGGTGCTGGTGATGTTGTTGCTGTTGCTGCTCCTGTGGCACGTGCTGTATGATGTGGTGTGGATGTATTATTGTGGTCGTGCCACTGCCCCCACTGCCACCGTGCGTCGCAATGGTTGTCGTGGAAGGGATGATTTTCTTAATGTTGATCAACTCTGCAAATGTTCAAAGTGATTGTTAGAGATTTTGAGTGATATAATTAATTAATTAAAATTCATAATCAAAAGGAGCGTTAATAGTTTAAACAAATATTCGTATCCTTAAAAAAAAAAAAAGGAACTATCTAAACACTTACCGCACTCGGAGGAGGGCAGCTTGATGGGAGTGTTGGTAAGGGTCGTAAATGTGGGCTTCACGTCGGATATGTGAGTCGCAGCGGTGAGCAGCTCGGTGATCGTTTGGGCTGGCTGGCCAACTGGTCCGGTGACCGTTACTTCAGCCGTCTCCTCCTCATCGGGGCTCAACTTGGCAGACGTAATGTTGCCCAGCTTCTTGACGTGCAGCACGAATCCATCCTTGTTCTGTGTGATGACAATGTCGTTGCTCTCCAGCAGGCAGTCGTCCAGCTCGAACTCATCCGGTGCGCCCTCCGTTTGCTCCGACTTGTCCTGCTTGGCTGCTGGAAAGAACATTGGAAAGATGGGAGAAGGGGCGTGACGGCAGGAGTTTTCCATTATTAGATGATCTTTGTGTGTGGAAGGAGTGGTTACCGCTTCTTAAACTCGAGGAACTTTGTTTTTGTTTTGCTCAGCTCATAAACGTGTCCTGTCTTGCGTTTAGTTTCATTTAGTTCAACTTAATTATTTTTTACAACTAAAAACAAGCAATCAAACTTCTCGTTCTGCGTTAACATTTAAATACAATAGACTTATATTTTTATTATTTGTTTGGTCGGTGCTTCTACCTTTTGTGAGTTCTTTGAGTGTGTGAAAAGCTTAAATTAAAAATGTACACCAAATCCAGAAATAAAAACGAACAAAACAACAACAGAATTAAATATATATAGTACAGATATGTATATATTTATATATAACGAAACCGTGCCCTTAATTAATTAATTAATTATAGTTTAAGCCCTGCTTATGAGCTAAAAAAAATTCAATAACGACACATTTCGATTTTTGTACAAAACTCAGTTTTTATTCACAATATTTGAAATTATTTTTAAACTTGCGATTGGCAAATTGAATTTGTTCAATATTTCGGAGTGACTCCTCGTTCAAAGAATCCTTACTCACCTGCGAATCTCACACTCACACTCGCACATAACTGAGATCATATCACAAATTAAGATCCACTCATTCAGAACTTGTCCCCAGGCTCGAAGAGCCCGCGCACCAAACCCAATCCAAGGGTCGCCGTTACGCCCTCCGCCGCCTCCGTTTGCACTCCGTTGGCCAAGCTGGTTGGCTGCTCAGGATGTTGGGTCCTCATGTGCATGTTGAGGCTGTGCTTGTAGCGTGCCACATAGTGGCAATGCTGGCACTTCTCCGTTGGCAGCCTGCCGCATTCAAAGCGCAGGTGACGCGACAGATTCTTCTTGTAGGTGTAGGCCTTCTCGCAGCGTGGGCAGATGTGGGAGCTGAGCTGTGAGGGCGCCTCTGCGCTTTGCTGCAGGACAATGTTATTTAAAGAGGTAACTGACTTCACGGCCAACGTCCAGGTGTTCTCTAAAACATCACAAGACAGAAAGAAAATAGGTTAAAAGATGCAGATTCTCGCTTAAGGATAACAGAACAGAAAATCTAGAAGACAACAAAAAACACGACAAGTTTAAAAATCTACGAAAATGATGGTACAATGAAGGGGGGGATGTGAGGCTAAAGGAAGGAAGGAGCAAAAATTAAATAAGTCATAGCGTTTAAGGAGTAAAATCTTAGCTACCGGGCAACCACTTGGCAGTAGGCAGTAGGCAGTAGGCAGAGGCGATAGAGTAGAGCAGATGAGCGGGCCCGGCCCCATTACTGAAAAGCTTCCAAAGAGAGTTACGAAAATTAAAAATAAGTGAATAAATATAAAAAATGTAATAACTAATTAAGTGAATAAGTATATGGGTAAATAAATAACCAAGTGACTAAGTAACTAAGTAGATAAGTGAAGAATTAAATAAATAAATACATATTTATATAAACACATAAATAAGTAAACAATAAAATTAAAAAAATTTAATTAAATAAAGAATAATAATTTAATTACTTTCTAATAAAAAAAAAAAATAATAATTGAAAGGCAAAACTGAACTTGATGTGTAGAAGGTGTAAACTCTTACCAGCTTCTCTCTGGGAAACACTTAGCATATTTGGGTGCTCTGAGCACTGTTAATAACAGCATTGCTGCTGCCGCTGCCGGCAACTCTGTTAAAGTTCAAACTGAATCTCAGAACTCAACATAGTTGCAGATAGAACCGTCTACTATGCATTTAAAGGTAGTGACTGGGTTGGGGGTGACGCGGGAGGCTACAAACGACCTGACTGTTTTTTGGGGGATCCCGACTTAAGCCTAAGTTAATGTCTTTTACTTAAACAGTGACTAAATTAAAGTAACTTAATTAAAAGAGAGAGACACACAGAACCAAACGTAAAAGAAGGAGCCGAACGAACGTGGGCCAAAGGGGACAGGTAGAAGGGGGAGGGGAGGAGATAAATGGTAGACTGTCACTGCTACATCCTCGATCTGCAAATATAGAAAAAGAACTGTGATTAGTTAGTTAAACCAGGCGACTAACCCAAAGGACCACCACTTTCACCGTTTTCCAGTAATAAAAAGATTTCACATTTTGTTTTTGTTTCTTTTTTTGGGGTTTCAACATTTCAATATCAATCTTTATTAGGTTTTTTATGGTTTTTTATATTTTTTTATTTTTTTGTTTCTTTTTGTTTTTGCTTTGTTTCTTTTTTTTTGTTCTTTTTTTGTCTCTTTTTCATTTTGTTACCATCTTTGCATCAAATTCAAACATGTTGTGTATATAAACAATGCATATAATGCCTCCTCCTCCTCTGCTCTCCTCTCTCTCTCTCGCTCTCTCTCTCTCTGTACTTCAGTTAATCGTTTCTGTTTTTGTTTTTGTTTTTCTTTTCGTTTTTAGTTTTTCTTTTTTGCAAAAATAACAAATTTTCTGAATTTTTCGCTCAAATTGTGTCTAAAAAAGAAACCAAAATCTCAAATGTTTTTTTTTACATGTTTTATATGCTTTTTGACAACATTGTTAATTTAATGCTAATTTTGTTATTATTATTACAATTATTAATTAATTATATATATTAATTGTTTATGTTCTTGTTTCTTTGTTCTGTTCTGTTCTTCTTTTGTTTTTGTTTTTTGTTTTTTGTTGTTGTTCTTTAAGGTACTAACAATATCAGCGTCGTCAAGTTTTCATTTTCTTTTCATTTTCTTTTCATTTTCTCTTCACTTTCTGTTTCTGTTTCATTTTCATTTTCGTTTCTCATATAAATTTGTTTCATAACTTTTCGCCTTTTCCGTGGTTTTTATTTTGTTAACAATAAATATATGTATATATATGTATGTGTGTATATATATGTATGTATATATACATATATATATTTATATAAACACTTTGAATTTCATTTGTTTCCTTTCATTTGTTTATAATATTACGCTACAAAAAATAAACAACATTCGTTTGTTACAATTACAATTTTGTTTCCTCCTCCTCCTCCTCTCTACTGCTCCTCCTTCTTATTCTTCTTCTTCCTCTCCTCCTATCGATCAATTATTGTATTTCATACTTTTGACTATAAATTTATATATATATATATATATATATGTTCATATATATGTAATAACATATATATATATATATGTGTGTGTATATAACATTTCTTTTATTTATGGCAATTTTGTTCCAAATACATTTTACTAAAACTTGTTCTGGGTTTTGTTTTGTTCTCTTTTCTCTATTTGTTTCTATTTTTATTTTTGTTTTTGTTTTTTATGCTTTTCGCTTTTATTTTTATATATTTATTTTAATTGTATTTATCTTTCGTTTGTATGTATATGTCCTTGTATATATGTATGTATATATATGTATGTGTTGTTGTATATATATTTTTGGTTGGTTTCTTTGGAGTATATTTTGTTCATTATTTTATATTTTATATTTTTAACTTAAGACTAAGGCTATAAATTTTTTTATCATTTTTTCTATATTTTTTTTTGTTTGTTTGTATTCTTTTTCATTAAACTAATTAATGTATTTATAAATATTAATTAACAATAACAAGTTAAAACTGAGTTGTTAAATTAATGAACAAAAATCAAAGAGAATTATTTATTTTCATTTTCAGTATTAAAAACAATGCAACAAAAGTCAAAAATTATAGTTTTAAAACATTAAATGTTTTTTTTTTTTAATTTCTCATCTTCGCTCATCCCCCTCAACTTCTCCTGGCTCTAAAAATTAGTCTAAACTTTAACAGCGGCGCAACAAAGAAAACAATAAATCAATAAATCGATAATTAATTAATTAATAGTTAATAAAAATTTAGCTAACGCGCAACAAAAAGCTTAGTTAATTAGTTAAGCAAATTATAATTTAGTTTGTAATTAAATTTAAACCTTTAACTAATTCTCCGTCTTAGCCAAACAATTTGTCCTATGCTCTGATTTAATTACGACCTACATTAAAATTAATATTTTTACTTTACTTTTTTAATTTTTAATTTGTATTCTTTATTCTTTAATTTTAATTTTAATTTTAATTTTAATTTTACTTTTATTTTTTATTTAATAGCTTAATTCGTTTTCAGGTTTTTGGTACTTGGCAATTGACACGAATTCGACGCACAAGACAAATTGCAAGGATAAACTCTCATTGGGCTAATGAAAGGATAATTAATTATCAATTAATAAAAGTTAATAAAAAGGAGTTAAACAATTAAATCATATGGCAAATTAACAACCAAATTGACCAAAAATCAATTGTTAAAAAGTAACGAAAATTTGCATTGGTTAGTTTCCTGTTTAGTATTTGTCACTAAGCTTAGTAATTGTCTAATTTGCATTCGAGATAAACAATTGCTTGTCCTTGTTGCTGGTCTCTCACCTGTGCAGGAGGTGCAGTGAGAAGCTAAGCTTCTTCAAGCGCTCCTCTCCCTAGCTTCTCTCGCTACTCTGACCTCTGACCTGTGACCTCTGAGCTCTGTCCCAGAGAAGCGCTGTGCGAGCTTCTCGTTTAAGGCGCGAATGGTTTTAGAAAGGATAGAATTGATAGAAGAATCTACTTAGGATCATTCCCCGCGATGCTTCTCGCTTCGCTTTACTTCCCACAAACGCTTCTCCCTCCCCCTCCCCCTCCCCCTCACTCTTCACTCATCTCTCATGGTTTATTGTACTTTCAACTATTTAACTACAACAATAACGTAAAGTGTTAACAAGCAATTAAAATTAGAAAAAAAATTAAAAATATATTATGAATAAAAACAATATTATAATCATTATGTTAATGCTCGATCCTAACTAATACATATCGACCCACACATATATATATATACATATACTAAAATCTATATATGCATATATATCAGTGTATTTAGTTGCACTTTAAAACTGCCTGCGCTTTTATCATTTGTTTCCCCCTCTTCGCTCTCTGTTAATATATATATATATATATTCTCCCAATTGTCTATATATGTATATAATGTTCACATATACAGATATTCACACACACACAATATGTGCACATGTATATGTTAATATGTATAATTTCAATAATTTATTACATTTAAATTGTTTTAATGGCACTCTTAGCATTTTTTTCTTTACTGTTATTTTTGTTTTTGTTTTTGCTTTTGTTTTTGTTTTTGCTTTTGTTTTGTTTTTGTTTTTCAACTATAATTTCGGTAATTGTTGCTGTTGTTATTATTGTTATTGTACTCGTTAAATACAATTTAGTTAAACAATTTAAAACTTCTTAAATTTGTTTCCCCTTAAATTTTAAATTTTAAATTTTAAATTTTTAACTTTTAATTTCTATTTTCTTGTTTTTTATATTGCACTTAACATTTGAATTTCCACCAACGAAAGATGCGTAAAAACGAAGGTTCCGGGGATCGGGAAGTACGTACAATGATCTGTCTGAATCATGAGAATATATATATATATGTATGTATATATAGATATCCTTTGTTCGATCTCCAGAACTTGCTCCTACCGCGGGCAGCATTGAATTGCATTGAGTGAATGTAATTTCTATAAAATTTCTTAAGGTTTCTTGGATTTGATTTTCTTTGTTTTTGCTTTTGCTTTTGCTTTTGTTTTTGTTTTTGCTTTTGCTTTTGTTTTTGCATTTTGGTGGAGTTTTCCAGTTACATTAATGGCACACACATTCTATAAACACACGCACACATGCCTATTCAATGCTGCCACACTCGCACACCCACACACACACACACACACACGCACACACACACAGATACACGCACACACACAATGAGTACAAGTTACAAAACTCAAATTTTGTAATAACATTTTTATAACAGACAACAAAATTTGCTAACATAGCAAATCGTAATAATCCCTATATACTATGTAGATGTGTGTACGTACCATGCGTGCGTCTGTGTGTTTGTGTGTGTGTGTGTGTGTGTGTGGATGTGTCTATAATGCATGTGTGTATGTGTGTATATAAACTCATGTTCTATGAACCAACAAATCGTTTGGCCTCTTTGCATACTTCGTACTTTTTTTCCTATTACTAACTAAAAATCTCTCATTTTTTGTATTGTTTTTGTTTTTGTTTTGTTTTGTTTTCGTTTTGTTTTTGATTTTGTTTTTGTGTTTGTTTTTAGCTGCAATTCTGTTTGCATTTGATCTATAACAACAGTTTGAATACACCCCTGCAGTTAGGGTATATTACAACATATATATATATATATTCGTGATCTGAGGGATCAGCTGGAAGTGGAGCGGTTATGAGTGGGGCGTGGGGGCGGGGGAGGTAGGGTTTTTGGTTTGCGGCTGGAAGGGCTTTAACTGCAAGAGTATTTGGACGTCGGCTTGGCCGATGTGCTAGAATCTTCAACTTGGCTTGCTTCTTCTTCTTTTTCTTTTTCCTTCTCTTCTTCTTCCTCTTGTTATATATATATATATTATAATATTATTTATATTTTGTTGTTTTACTTTGTTTTATAACAAACATTCACATTTGCAGGCGACTTTAGCTCAACACTCGCAACAGTTGCAACATATAACATAAGTATATATATATACGTGTGTGTGTGTCTGTGTGTGTTGGTGTGTGGTATAGTATATGGTATATGTGTGTATAACGATAATATATATATATAATTCATTCATATAACATAACATACATATATATGCTTTGAATTCTGTAATAATCGGTTTAGTTCTATTTTAGTTGTTGATGGCTTTTAGCTTCTCTCAAATTGCAAGTATTTTGTATTCTCTTCTACTTCTCCCCTTCTCCTCTGCCCCTCGTCTATTTCTGTTTCTGTTTCTGTTTCTTTTGATTTGATTTGTTTTGTTTTGCTTTGCTTTGCTTTGCTTTGATTCGTTTATAATATAACCATAACAATAATGATAACAAAGGCTCATTACCAACTTGTTGTTGTTGTTCCTTTTCGATAGTATATATATATTAGAAATATATATAGATATATATTTGGCAACAAATAAACACAGTACGTTTTTTAATGTTCTGTTATATAATGCAGATTCCATGCTTCCCCCTTCCTCCTTCCTCCTTCTTGCTTCCTTCGTTCCTTTACTGCCTTCTGTATATGTATAATTTATACCGCTTTTATTCACTTCCTTTTATCCTTGTTAATTTCACTAAGTTGCTCGTTACTCTTTTGTTTTTACTTTTGCTTTTGTTTTTGTTTTTGTTTTGTTTTGTTTTACTTTGTATTTAGTTTCTTACTAAAATTACGTAGTTTTGGTTAGTTTGACTAAAATGTTGTTGCTCTTAGCTTCCTTGCGTCTCTCTAAATATCTCTAAATTTTTATATTTATATAAGGTTCATACATATATATATAAATATCTGTATCCATATATATATATATATGTATATATATATATTGTGTGTGTTGGTGTGTGTGTGTCAGTATGTTAGTGTGTGTGTGGCCTCTCGTATAAATTTTACTAGCTCTTATTTCTTTGTCCTTTGTTAAATTTCACTAAAATTCTATAAAACATTGCACTGACTGCAGACTATTCAGATATATATATATATATATATATATATCTATATATTCATATATGTATATATATATGTATATACATGTATATATAGCTGTTGAATATGTATTAATAGCTACGCTGTATTTTCTTGTATTTTCATTAATTATCTAACTCTGTTTCTAATGATCAGTTTTCAACAATAATTCTCAACTTGTTCTTGTTCTTGTTCTTGTTTCTATCCTCGTTCGTATATATCGCATATATAATAGAATCATATTGTATATAGTAGATATATGTATGTATTTATGTATATATATATATATATATATATATCTATATATATGGGCTTGTTTTACTTTGAATTTTTGTTTTTGTTTTTGTTTTTGTTTTTGTTTTTCTTTATAAATGATGTGGCATCCAATAAATTCGTTTTGTTGTTGTTATTTGTAATTGTTCTTGGTTTTAGCTACTGCTGATCTCCTACGCTCACGCTTCCTCTCTATATGGCATATATATATATATATAAATACATATATATGTATATGTATCTCATATCGTGTAGTTGTTGTTCTTGTTGTTGTTTTGTTAATCTTGTGTTGTGTTTAGATTCTTATTATTGTTATGGTTCCTATTGTTGGTAGTTACAATTTTTAAATATTATTTTCTTTTGTTTTTGTTTTTACTTTTTTTACTTTTGGTTTTACTTTTTACTTTTACTTTTAACTTTTTACTTTTGCTTTTGCTTTTGCGTTTGCTTTCGCTTCAGCTTTGCTTTTGTATATTTCTCATGGGTTTGGTTTTGGTTTTGGCTCAACAAAATGTTGCACTCTTCTGCCTATGCGGATAACGCTTATTCTATTTGATCTTAAAGAAAACATTATCTCATAAGTAATATTTGACACAGACACCGGACTCGAGGTGCCTCTTTAGGTGGGAGCTTTGTGAAAATGCTTTACCGCACATCAGACAGCGAAATTTTTTCTGTCCACCACATTCATATCTATAGAGGAATGAGAATGGGATAGACATGTACATACAGATAAATATATATATAAATATATTACATAAAGGGACGGACAAGGGGTGGGAGGACATTCGAGATCAAATCCTCGGACAGACAATTCATAGATATAAAAAGAGTCTGAGAAAGGGGGGGGTCGGGACCAAGAGCGAGATGGAACAATGGACTCACCTGATATGTCGTTGCAAGGAGCTCGCATCCTTGTAGCTCTTCAGGCAATTGAATCTGGGGCACTGATAGCGTCCATCCGGATTTATAAACTTGAACAAATCCGAGAACTTAAGCTCATACCAATAATCACGTATCAACGACTGCGCCGCCGCACTGGCCGGAGGCGGGGTCTGGCTGGAGTTGGAGGCGTAGCTGCTGGGAGCTACAATACGACAAAGCACAAAGGAGGGAATCAAATGAAAGATATAGAAGATATAGATTATGAACAGTACGAATCGTTTTAAGTTTTTATCCTACAATAAACTGACAGACAGCTCCTCTTATACGGAAAGAAACATAGATAAAAAAAAAATAGTAACAAGATCTTTTTTGTTTTTGCTTTTGTTTTTGAATTTGCTTTTGTTTTTGCTTTGGAAAAGAGTTTTAAAATTTTAGATTCGTAGCAGTTTTGCAGTTAGAAGAAGTTAAGAAAAAGAAAAAGGAAAAAAATTAAACCAAAAATATTGTAAATATTGTATTAATAATTTTAAAGAAGTAGTATAATAATAAAAACGTGATATTTACAGTTAGTTTTGTGTGGTATGCAACAAATTTGTGTTCATTTTCTTGTTCAGGTTCAGGTTCAGGTTCTTGTTCTTTGTTCTTATTCTTGTTCTTGATGATGGCTGATGACTGATGGCAGATGATGTCTTGGCGGATGAAGCATGAGTCTGATTCTGAGTCTGAGTCTGATTCTGATTCTGATTCGGATGATGATGATATATATTGACAGATGCATACATATAGATATGGCGGGTATATCTATGCACATGCCTCTATAAGAATTCATTAGGAAAGCGGCTTGCGATACTTGAAATGAGGCGCTGTGTAAGATGATGACAAATGATGCACTTATGTTTACCATACTCGATATATACTCGATGTATAATCGATATATTCGATTATGGCGCGATTACATACATATATATACATGTGCTGGTATATATATACTGTCGATTCTGCGGCTGTAATGAAAGAGGTTTAGTAGTAGCGTCAAGAGAGCGGCGAGTGGCGAGTGGCGAGTGACGAATGCGGAACGCAGGAGCTGGGGAACTTATCGTTATCGGTATTGGAATTGGGGAATATTAAATAACAATTTCATTTTCTTACACTTTTATTCAATTACGTACAAAAATAGCTGTATATATATATTTATATATATATATATATATATATATAATTGGTATATCTTTATAAAAATACTTGACAATGTGTATAAAAATAGTTGGCTTCATCTTTGTAAACTATTCGAAAATATAGATGTATATATAAAATATTTGCATGGCTTTATCCAAAAAAAAATCTGTATATGAAAACGATATTCTGATTTTATCGGACAGTTTCAAATTGTGTGTTTGTGTATCTGTGTGTGTGGGTGTGTCCGTGTGTGTTGGCCTTCAAGTTATAATAAATTGTTTTGAATTTAAATTTTTTGAATTACTTTCAATCACTTTTTACTTTTTGAGTCTTTCGAATCACTTTAAGCTATCGATAAGTATCGATAACTTCTATCTGTTTGAGTGTGTGTGTGTGTGTGCCTGTGTGAACTGCATAGAATACAAACTTGAACTAACTGTAAAGCCAAGCGGTTCCCTGAACTAGTTCAGCTTTAAAGATCCACAGATTTCTGAATCCTAAGCTTTCCTTATGTTTTTTGCTTCTCCTCTGCTCCCCCTCCTACCCCTTCCTCCATCAATTGACTTATGTTTCTTCTGGGCTATCCTTTGGCTGCTTTCTGCTTTCTGCTTTCTTTCTTCTTCTCTTTACTTTCTATTATTTCTGTTCTCTTTAAGATTTGTAAATTGTAAATATATTTTAACTATTTCTCTTTATGTTTGTATTTGTTTTTGTATTTGTAATTGTATTTGTATTTCTTTTTGTTTTTGTTTTTGTTTTGTATTTGTTTGTTGTACTGTTGGTTGCATTCGTTTGTAATTCTTGAGATCGATTTGTCTTCGGCTTGTATATATATATATATAATATCGTATCTATAGCTAGACATATCATATGAGTATCCTAAGCTAGCAAGGAACTTACATTTTAGAGCTCTCCGACTAAGCTAATCTAATCTATTTGATTATCTCCTCTCTTTCCATTTCTTCCATTTCTTCCTCTGCTTCATTCTGCATTCTCTTTTCCCCTTTCTTCTTTCCTTAGTATAATACTTGACTTTTGGCGTTGCCGAAGTTGACTTAAACTACGTATATATTCAAAATTTCCCTTGATTTCTTCAATTTTTCTCTCCCCTCTCTCTCCCTCCTCATCTATCTGCTTCTTAGGAATGCGACGTTACGAAAGTGCCTCTGGTTAAAACTTGTACTACTCTCAGTAGTTTAGTAAATATTAAATGTTTTATCTCTGATGCCTTAAATGCGATTGACTTAGTTCGAGTTTCATTGTTCTTGGACTTTGGCTTAAGGTTCTAAGGATAAAGGATACTTAGGACTAACTTAGGCTCTACAAACTGCTTCCTCTTCATGCTCATGCTCATCCTTAAACTTATGACTAGCAAAAATGAGTAAAATATTCTTATTTTTTGGCTGATTTTCTTGTTTTGTCTTTTTTTTTGGGTTTTTTTTTTTAGGACTGCAACGCACAAGGGGTGGAAGGGAAAGGGGAAAGGGGATAGAGGGGAGGTTGAGAGGTTACGAAAGTTTTTTAAATGTAGTTTTCTTTTTTTTAGTGTCTGCGCATGAAATTTGCATAAATCACAGAAATTTATGCAAATCCAAATCGAACATACACTTAAATTAAGTTTCGCTGTGGCGGCCCACAAAGTGAAAGTTTAAATATGCAAAAACAAAAAACAAAAACTCAACAAATTCAGAAACTCAAAAATAAAAGCAAAAAAAAAAATTGCGAAAACTAAAAAACAGAATTTAACCAAAAATCTCAACAGGTGTGAGTCTTAAGGTAGAAACGATTTGTGCGTTGCCTTGTCCACTTCTTATATAAGGAAAATATAGTTGAGATTTTGTAATGGAATGATGATTAGGTTAGTGTTAAGTGTATCCTTGCAGGACATAGGGACGCAAGATAAGCTGCTGCAATCAATCAGAGTCAATCAGACGGAAAGCTGGACAGGAACTGAGTTCAATCTTCATGATGATCGTCATCATCATCTTGTGTCGGAAAAGGATCAGTTAAGGGAGAAAATGGGCGGCCTATGTCGATCCCTATAGCTGCAAGGATATAGTAAGACTTCGGTAGTCCGAACTTAAATGGCTGTAAAGGACTTGGGCCCCTCTTAGGCGGTCTCCCACTTGGTTTGTATGCTGGCCGCCTGCATTTGAAATGCGAGAGGTAAAAAGTCCTTTTTCATTTTGGCAAAGTGGGTCTTTATGTGCTTGGTTAGGTTATCGCTCCGCTTGGCCGCATAGTTGCAGCTCGGGCACTGAAAGATCGGACGTTCGGTGGTGAAGCGGCACTCAAATCGGCGGTGGCGACTGAGGCTCTTGCGTGTCTTGTAGGACTTGCCGCACTGATCGCATGCGTGCTGATACCAGGTGAGTACGAAATCTGTAAGAGATGTGTGGTGTTTGCCCAGCAGTGGGGGGAAAGGTACAGAAGGAGCAACAGAAAGAGAAAGAGAGAGAGGGAGATAGAGGGAGAAGAGAATATAGAAAGGAAGAAGGAAAGATAGAAAGAGATAGAGATAGAGAGAGAGGGAAGAGCACACACAGCATAACACATAGGTGAATGAAGCGAGAGTGCATTATGTGTATGTGTATGCATGTGTGTTTGTGTGTGTGTGTGTGAGTGTGGATGTGTAAGTGAAGGGGGGAATGGTGTTGATGAATTTCTTGGGTGTTTCAATATGATATGATATAGATTTATGTTGTTCTTTTAACTGCTTCTTTACACTGAACTGAGGTGTTCGCATTTTTCGAATTTCTAGATGAAAATAAATGTATTTTTTTCTTTCTTTTTGTTGTTGTTTTTTTTGTTTGTTGTTACTTTTTGTTTTGGCAAGTCAAACTACTTGAAAATCAACACAAAACTTAAGACACAAAAAAAAATATAAGACTTCATTTGTATACATACATAAATAAATAATTACACTTATATTTACAGTTATATGCATTCCAAAAAAAAAAAAAATAATAATAATTTATAAGACACAAAAAGCTTAAATTTATGTAAAATACTTGACGGGTAAAAGGATAAGCGGAAATCATAATTATAGTAATAACAATCGTATAAGAGAAAAATATATATATATATTTATTTATGCTTATAAGTAAAACGACAGGCACGCCCACAAATATATATGATATAAGAGATTTGTATAAGAGAAAAACCCACATAGAGAATAAAAAGTCAGACAACAAACGATCGGTACTTCGGTTTCGCCTGCCACGGGATTTGCATTTGCGGGCGAACTCGAGGCACAGGACGTTTGCAGCTGCGGTTGTTGTTGTAGTTGTAGTTGTAATTTAAGAAAAACATCGAGTGTTAAATAATTTATTATTATTATTGTTTTGAAAAAGACACACAGATACAATATATAAATATATAGAGATTTATATCAAAACAAAAAAAAAAGTTAAATATATTTTAAAATTTATTTCTTAGCTGTTTTTGTTTTTGTGAGTAGCGCAAAGGACAAGACACAAAAGCTTGAGCTGACATACATACACACTCTCACGCACCACTCGCACACACTCGCACACACACACACACACACACAAACACCAGAGCCAGCTGCAAATTGTAGCATACACTTAGGCGATATACACATGCCTTATAAAATACGCATCTGTATAAGAGTGTGTGTTGTCTGCCTGTGTACGTGGGCGTTTGAGTGTGTGTGTGTGTGGGTGTGGGTATATCTGCATGAGTGTAGAGTGTGTGGAGCTTAGGTGCTAGTAGAACCCAGACACAAACTTATACATTTACGTATATTTATATATATATATGTATATAGATATAGATATATGTAGAGATCGAGAGGAAAGTGTGTGTCGGGAGTGAGACGCAGACAGTAAAGAGATATAAGAGTATAAATATAAATATAAGAGTTTTATATACGTTCGTACAGATTACGGATTACTGGTAACTGGTTACTGGTTACTGGTGGGTGGTGGGTGGTAGGTAGGAGTACGCATACAGTTACTGATATACTGATATTGTCGGGAGCTGGAATCTAGAGTCCCTAGAACTGCAGCCAGTACCGAGTAGTAGGTGGTAGTAGTAGGTGAAGTAGAAGAGTTTATCTAAAAGAAATTTAGTAATAAAAATAGGTTAGTGAAAATTCTCAGAACATCAAGTTTTTCTTTTTTCTTTTGGCAGGTGGAAACGGAGGCAAACGAGAAGCGAGAAAGGAGCAGGAAGAGGAAGAAGAGGAAATAAATATAAAAAAAAAAGATAGAAAAAGAAAGCTGGAGGAAATGGGAAAATAGATAAAACAGTAAACGAAGCAAACTTCGCGCGAAGGCCACCTAAAAAGTATAAGAGAAAAAAGAGAGAGTGAGAGAAGGTGATAAAAAGTTAGATTAAGAAAATATGCGGCAATAAATGTTTCTTTCTTTTCTTTTGTTTTGTTTTTTTTTTCTCTTGTTGTTTATTCAATAATATAGGTGTATATTATTATTAGTGTTTATTGTTTATTGTTTAATGTTTAATGTTTAATGTTTAATGTTTAGTGTTTAATTATTATTTTAAATAATTCACATACAAGCATAAAATATAGTTAAAATTAATAATTAGGTATACATTTTGGTGGCATATCATTTGGAATAAGTGCTTAAAAATATCGTTATCGTTCATGTCATCGATATCGATTTCGATCCCGACTCCGACACCGACTCCGATCCCGATACCGATTCTTTGAGTATTTCTCTTTTGGGAGTATCATTCGTTCAGTTTTATGGGTCACATAGCTTCTTAGTATAAAACCAATGGCATCTCATCTCTCATCGTCCACTTAACACAAGTTCTTAAAATTCTAACAAAAGTTTAATAATTTTTCCCTTTGATTTTCTTTTTGGTTTTGGTTTTTGTTTTCTCTCTCTCTGCTTTGCTTTGCTTTCCTCCTTTCTTTATCTTAATCTTTTTTTTATTTTTTTTTTGTTTTTTTTGGAGTTTTTTGGGGAATGTCTTAGGCAATAGAAATTCGTGACGGTTTCTGGAAATGTAATTCTTAAAAAAAGTACCGCAAGTTGCAGAAAAACTCCTTAACAATGGAATACGGTTCATAGTTCATAGCTCAAAGTTCAAAGTTCAAAGTATTTTCAAGATTTTTAAGACACGTTTGACTACGAAGAGCACGCAAAAAAAAAATGTAAAAACATTAAAAATAAATTACATAAAATTAAATTAGTTCTTCGAAAATGAAGTTGGCATTGGAATGTCAGTTCATGAGATTCGTAGATCGGAACTTGAGTTCCGATTGGCTGCAGTTCCAGTTTCTGTTCCTGGTCCTGATTCTGGTTTTGGTTCTGGTTCTTAAAACATACAAAGGGCATTCAAAGCCGAGACAAATTGAAATTGAAATTGAAATAGAAATTAAAATTGAAATTCAAATCCAAATTGAAATTCAAGCTCAAATTATAAATTATTTAAATAAAATTCTTTGCTTTCGCGTTTGGTTAAATAAATATAAATAAAGTTCGTTACTTGTACGGTTACGATTACGGTTACGATTAACGATATATGTATATACGGTAAACGATAAACGATAAACGGTAAACGATTAACGATTAACGATTCTCGATTTACGATTTACGATTTACGATTTACGATTTACGATTTACGGTTACTTTTAGTTTGAAGTGAAAATACTTTGGTTTCCTTTCAGTTGTTGTTGTACGCAAATGGCATCGTGTTCATCAGTCGCTCCTTGAGCAACGAATTGGATATGATCTGCAGGCCGAGCTTCATGTTCCACTCCTCGTCGAGCAGATGATGCGCCTGCGACTTTTCCGGAGTCACGGGCTCCGGCTTGATGGTCACTTCGTCCACACCGTCAGCGCCGTCCATTGCGTCGCTGCCGCTGCCGCTGCCGCTGCCACTGCCACTGCCGCTGCTGCTGTTGTTGTTGCCGGCAGCTGCTGCCGCGGCTGCTGCTGCAGCGGCTGCAGCTGCTGCCTGCTCCTCGACGACGGCGGCCGCCGCTGAAATAGCTGTAATGGCACCTGTAAGTCCATACGTGGGTATGGGCATCAGATGCGCCGGCAAGGGCGAGGCGGAACGCGATCCCTCACCATTAAGATTCTCATCCCGCTCGTACTGCATCTTGCGCAAGGATAGATTCTCGGGAATCGGACTCTCGCATCCGTTGTGCGAGCCCGCGCTGCCCACGCTGGCGCTATCGCTCTGGGCAACTCCGCCGCCGATGCCGATGCCAATGCCACCCACTCCGGCGGCACTCAGGTCAAGGTTGTTGCTGCGCGGACTGCTGGTCCTGGAACCGCTGCCCGTGGTCTGCTGTGCAATGGCCACCGGGATGCCGTGCTTGGACACCAAGTGCCGGACCATGTGGTACTTACGGCGGAAACGGGAGCTGCAGAACTCGCAGTTGAAGCGCGGCGGAATGCCGATGCATTCGTCCCTCATGTGCCGCTGCAGGTGGCGCTTCCTCAAGTAACTCTTGCCGCAAATGGTGCATGGAAAACGCTCGTGGGGATCATCCCGATCGGACTTCAATCCATCGCCGCCGAAGACGCTGTGCGCAAAGTCGTACTTCATGCCTTTTAAGTCTTTGATATCACTGATATCTGTGGTTTGGTTTATTGATTGATTGATCGGTTGATTGGTTGATTGAACGTTTGATAGATTGGTTGATTGGTTGATTGATTGGTCGATTGATTGATTGATTGATTGGTTGATTGATTATTCGGGCGTGAACGTGTGTGTATGTGTGTGTGTGGATGGTGTGCGAGTTGTGTGTGCATTTTAGGCGATGATGTTCATTGTTATAATTTGTGATGGATTTGGATTTGGATTATTTTTGAGAATGTTTTTTATGTGTGTGTATTTTTTGGTATTATTTTGGTATTTTTTGTTTTGGATGGGGTTTTATGAAATGAAAATGAAAAGAAAAATAAAAACATTGTGTGAAAAATCATAAACGTAAGTCCCTTAGGCGCTAGATACACTTCCCGGTCTCCAGGGAATTTTCCTTAAATACGTAACTTAAACTTAACTTAGGCTTCGATTAACCGATAGACCGACTGATCGATAAATCGACCAGTCGGCGGCTCGGCGGATGATTGAAAGTTGAAATGAACTAAAGTACTAAATAATTAATATCAAGAACTAAAACAAATACAGTTTCTAAGTTTCTAGGACGATTACAAACAATTTTCGAACTACGCTACGCGCTAAGAACAAAATACAAGGAAATGTTTAAAAATAAATTCGATTAAATCGATTAATTAAATAAATAAATTATTTTTTAAGGAGTTACTTTTAACTAGTTTACAGACTTGAGGTCTCAAAAATCAAGGATACTTTTACCAAAAAGAAAAATCTGATCGAAGAATGAACACGATTTTTGCTTTTCTTTCTAACAAATTTTAACTTAATTATAATATTTAAATTAATAATTAATTAATATTGCATTTTTAATCTAGAAGATGGTTCAATTTTCATTTATTATTTTATTTTTTTGTTATTCTTGTTGCTGTCGTTGTTGTTGTTGTCCAGATGAAGGCGACGCTCTGCAAAATCCGCAGTTTTGTTGTTTTTCACGTTGATTTTGGTTTTGGCTTTGTTTTTGCTTTTGTTTTTGCTTTTGGTTTTGGTTTTGCTTTAAAAGTTTATAAACATTTGAGAGGAACAACAAAGAAACGAGACTTGAGGTTGCAATAAATAGTTTTTACACATATATTTAACTTTCTTCATTGTAGCTTAGCTAACGCATTTCGAGGGGACGTCTGTCTCTATTTACAGAGGAGGAGGTCAGAGGAGGGGGAACAGGAGAAAGGTGAAAGGGGGAAGGAGAAAGGAGGAGGATCAGTCAGTGGATTCGGAACTGGTTCTACGCCTTCTTCAGCTGGTGGATGCCATGCTTCTGCCTCAGGTGCAACTTTAGGTCGTACCGCCAGCTGCAGCTGAAGTTGCAGAATTCGCAGTGGAACTGGACGCTCGGTTTCTTCGAGATGGCGGCTGAGGCGAGGCTGGCACTGGTGCTGCCAGCGGCAACAGCGGAGGAGGACGCGGCTCCAAGCAGGTGATTGCTATGGTTGCTATTGTTGTTGTTGTTGTTGCTGCTGCTGCGCAGGGGCTTGGCCGCTGCCGCTGCCGCCGCTGTTGAAGGCAGCAAAATACTCGAGTTCAAGAGGCTCGCCAGTTGGAAGGATGCGGCGGCTGCAGACATTTGGCAGCCGCTGCAGTTGTTTGCGTTGCACTGCATTTTATTTCCGCCACTGTTGTTGTTGTTAGTCGCTAATGCGTTTGCATCGTTGTTGTTGCTCCCACATTTGTACATTCGCCGTATCGTTACCTCCGGCTCGTAAACCTCCGTCAATGCGGACGCCGCCGCTGACTGACAGTTGCTGAGGCTGTTGTTATGGTTGTGGTTGTGGTTGTGGGCGTGATTGTGATTGTGAGTGGGGGCGTGGCTGCTGCCGCTACTGTTGCTGCTCTCGGCAATCGCGATTGAAGGCGTCTTAGTGGCCGATGCCGATGCCGATGCCGTTGCCGTTGCTGTTGCAGCTGC
Organism: Zaprionus lineosus; assembly: GCA_035044505.1. Taxonomy (NCBI): domain Eukaryota; kingdom Metazoa; phylum Arthropoda; class Insecta; order Diptera; family Drosophilidae; genus Zaprionus; species Zaprionus lineosus. The sequence goes on along the minus strand of JAWNNX010000098.1, from coordinate 985,051 downwards.
CACAACAGCCGTCGCGAAATTACAGTAAAGTGTCCTTAAATCTGGAAGAATTTTGGATTGGGTGGGTTTTGGGCTCAGAAATAGTTTTCATCTTTAGCTGCAAGTTTTTTTGTATTGTTTTGTCGTTTGGTCGGGTGGGCGTGGTGAGGGGTAAGAGAGTGAGAAATAGTGAGCGAGAGAGAGAGAGAGAAGGGAGAGTTCTTTGCGTATGTGTGTGTGTGTGTGTGTGTGTGTGTGAATGTTTTGTATTTATATGGATGTGGTTGTATGTGTGGGCGTGGGTGTGGGTGTGGGTTCGGTCGTGGGTTCGATCTTCAATTTACAGCTACTTAAATAATTAATGATTAATTAGGCGCAACTTTCACACATTAAAATTAGGGAGTTAATCATCGATTAAATTCTAATTAGAGCAGAGACTAAATTATATAATTATAATTATAATTAATTAGGGTTTACTTCATATGCACACCGCGCCGCCTCGACCCCTTCTTCCGCATCCGCTTCCGTTTCCGCAACCCTCAACCCTCAAACCTCACCCACCCCGCGCCCAACAATTTACACAATTTTTTTTTATTTTTGGGCGAATTTTTGAATTGAATTTTCCTCTCATTTTTTGGAGACACATAAAAAAAAATGATTCATAAAAATAAACTTAAATTTAAAATTACACAAACTTTTGCACCAAAACTTTACAGAAACTTGTGGGCGAGTGTAAATTAAATGTTATTTACCAGTTTTAAAAAAATATATATAGAAATTAAATATAGTTTTCATTTGTTTCATTCGTTGTTTTTGTTTTTGTGTTTTGTCTCGTTTTCTAAACTTCAACTGTGAGTGTGTATGAGTGTATGAGTGTATGGGTGTATGGGTGTATGGGTGTATGGGTATGTGTGTGTGTGTGCGTGTGGGTGTGTGTGAGTGAGACATGCACTTGACAAGAATTGAAAAACACATTTTTCTGACTTCTGTTTATAAAAAGTTGCATTTATTTTTTAACTTGATTTTTTCTTTTTAATTATTAATTAATATTTTTAGTCCTTTTTTTAGTTTTTAGTTGCTTAAACTAAATTTTCTTTTTGTTTTTGTTTTTGTTTAAGTCAATTTTGATTTTCGTTGCTGGAAATAAAAGTTCAGAGTCCTCTCCGTTCTCTTCGAGTTCGTATAAAAAATACTTTTGAAAATGCAAAACAAGAAATCCTTTCGCACAGGTCAAAGGTCAACACATTGCGGATCCCACCCATCCCCACCCTCCCTCTTTCCTCTTTGGTTAATTCGATTAGTAATGTTGATAAATTGCGTCGCTGGCGACTCCTCCATCCCCCATCCCCTAAGCCCCTATATCCCCTCCCGCTCCTAAGCCTTTGACCACTTAGTTCACCAGGACATTTCCCTGCCCCAAGCATTGCCTACACCCCTCTCCGTGCCCCCTCCCTTCCCATCATCAACAATTGAGCGTCTCCGCATCAGTCCCATTTTTGCTCGGCTGGGACACAGCAGCCGCTGCCGCCAGCAGCTGCAACTGTTGCTGCAGCATCTGATGCTGGTAGAGGCCGCCTATGGTTGCATTCGCTTTGGCCAGCAGCTGCTGCTGCTCATCCTCGCCTCCCTCTTCATTATCATGATCCTCCTCATCATTGTTATCATCATCATCATCATCGTCCAGGACGAACGTCTGTGGATGCAATTGCTCTCCCCCTCTCCCTCTCCCACTCCCTTCCACACGTCTTCGCACCCTTTCCCTCCCCCTCTTCTCCAGCGGCTGCTGCGACTGCGAGTGCGACTGTGGCTGCTGGTGGTCCCCCAGATCATCCAAAGTATCGTCCAACATGTCCAGATCTACAATATCCGCCACAAACGAGGCCACAGCCGCAGCCGCACTCGCAGCATTCGTCGTCTTGGCTGCAGCAGCCCGCTGCTGCCGCTTAAAGAGCGACCGCATCGCGATCTCCGGATGCTTCTTACGTACGTGCTGACGCAGGTGATCGGCCCGCTTGGTGCGATGCCCACAGACGGAGCACACCATCGACTTGCCCTTGCCGCACTCCTGCCGCAAGTGTCGCCGCAGCGTCCCGTGACGTCGGTACGTCCGATAGCATTGGGGGCAGATGAAATTCTCCTCGATGGGATTGGCGGCGACACCAACAGCAGCAATGACGCTCGAGCTGAACATTGCCTGAAAATCCTCGAGCTGTGCGGACTGAAAGTGTTGCAGTGATGTGGCAGATGCAGCTGTTGTTGCTGCAACAGCTGCTGCTGCTGCTGCTACTGCTGTCGGTGCATTCTCACAACTAGTTGCAGGTGTGGGTGTGGGGCTGGACTTGGGTGTGGAGGTGGATCTTCCCTGATAGGACAAGTGCAACATGTCGCTGAGATTCTCGCAGCTCTCCTCCTGCTGTTGCTTGCAGCAACTGTTGCTGCTGCTTTCGTGTTGCTGTTGCTGTTGCTGCTGCTGTTGCTGTTGCTGCTGCTGTTGCAGTTGTTGTTGCAGTTGCAGTTGCAGTTGTTGGAAGCCTGAAATTTGTTTTTGTTTTTGTGTTTTGGTTCATATTTTTGTCGAATAACTTGGAAATTCATTTTCATTTTGTGTTTCTTATCAGAAATTTTCCTCAAAGCGTTAATGGGTTTATTTTTGTTTTTTGTTTTGGTTTTGTTTTTTGGTTTTGTTTTTGGTTTTGTTTTTGGTTTTGTTTTTGGTTTGGTTTTGATTTTGGTGTTGGTTTTGGTTGGCATGCGGTTTTTGGTAATAAAAACTCTGGCTCAAGTTCAAGGCACAAGACAAGCAATGATTAGTTATCGTTATCGTTATCGTTGTTATCGTTATCGTTATCTTTGTTATCGTTATCAAAATGCCAATGTAAATCATTCGTTAATCGGTTTTAGATTTTGTTAAGAGAGGCTCAAGTCCATCTCCTGTTTTAATGGTTTTAATTAAATTTATTGAAAAATTAATTAGTTTTCAGTTTTAATTTTCTTCGATTCTTTTTTGGTTTTGGGTTTAACGCGTTTTCAGTTTCAAACAAAAACAAATTTCAATCAGGCAAAATTAAATGCAAACAGCAGCGAACAGGTTAATAAATAAGAGAGAGAAAGAGAAAGAGAGGAAGAGAGAAAAAAGAGAGCAGCAAAAAGTGGAAGGCAGGAAGAGCGAAGAAAGTCCTGCGAGACTCTCTTCTGTCCTGTGTGATGCAGAGATGAGACAAACAGAGACAGAGATAGAGACAGAGAACTGGCAAGAGAGAGGGAGAAGGAGAGAGCGAGATGTTTGTATGGGGAGGAATGGAGATGAGTGCGTGGACGGTGGGAGGGTGATCAGTGGACGGATGCAAGTAAAGCTTTGGGCAGGCAGAGGTTTTAACCGATCACAAACACACACACACACACACACACGCACGCGGGCACTCACACACACACACATACGCACGAGCTTAGCATACAATATTTCACTTTCATTTGGTTGATTGGTTGGGACTTTCTACATTAATCGATTAATCGATCAATCACACATTCGATTTATCCATTCGTCCGTCTGTTTTTCTGTCTGTCGTTCGTCCATCTTCGTCTGAGCTTTAAAATAGAAACGAGCGACTGCTGGAGCAATAAGTTACAATCTTTAATCATAGACACACTCGGACCCCACCTCATGGAGGGAAGGTCGGGGGGAGAGTGGAAAAGACCCTAAAACAAGTATTTGGTAATATGCTTCTTCACCTTGCAGTGCCGGTTGAGGGAGTCCTTGCGCTTGAAGCCCGCGTCGCAGACCGCACAGCGGAAGTTCTCCAACAACCCGCACTCGAACTCAATATGCCGCTTCAGCGCCGAGAGCCGCGTGTAGGCGTTCGGGCATTGGGGACACTGCAATTTGCCGTCGTCCCTCAGTTCCGCGTTGCGCGCCAGCGTCGCCGCCGAGCTGCTGCGCTCCGACAGCGGGGTGGGCGGGGCGATTGGTGCTGGGGACGCCAATGATTTTTTGGACGCTGACGCCGCAGGGCTGGCGCTTATATTTCTCCTTTTTCTCGATCGCAGTTTGCTGCGCTGCCGCAGCTTTGGGGCACGCAGCGTCGGCGTCGGCGTCGATGGCGGCGGCGGTGACGCCAGCAGCAACGGTAAATCGGGCTCATAGAAAAACGAATCTTGATTAAAGCTCATTTCAAGCAGACCTGCAACGAGATAGTTGGCAAGAGCAGAGGCAGAGAGAGAGAGTGAGAGTGAGAGCAAGAGAGAAAGGAAGAGTGAGAGAGAGAGAGAGAGCTTGTGTTTTTTCTATTTTTCTTTTCTGTCTTCTTTCTAGCTACTTCCCTTTCAAGTCTGCACGACGACAACTGGCAATAAATTTCAAAGGCTTAAGGAGGCCGAAAACTTACGGTCCTCTGTGTGCCATATGATTATCAACTTGGAATGAAATTTGGGATAAAGGATATCTACAGTTCTACCTATTGGGACACACACGCCCACACCCATCCAGTCGCGTACGCTCACACATCCACACACTCACACATACCTATGCAAGTAGAAATAAGAACATAAAAGAATCACTTTAGTTTTAAGGAACAAACTGAACAAAACTGTGTCTGTGTTGTGTGTATCTGTGTCTGTGTCTGTGTGTCTGTGTAAGTGTCTGTCTTTGTATCAGTTGAGCTTTATTATCGATAACCAACAATCGAACATAGTTTACGTATACACCTTAGCCTAAAGCTCTGTCTTTTCCGATCCGCTCTCGCGCTTCTTTCGACCGTTGGCCTTCGGCCTTCGGCTCTCGACTCTCTCAGCTCTCGGCTTAGTCGACATTCATCATTCCCTTGTGGACATAATAGTAATGATCTTGAAGCTTGAAATTATAGTGAAAGCCCCGGCCACACATGCGGCACACGTATTTCTTCGGCTGATTGCACTCTTTGCGCTGGTGGCGCGTCAGAGTGCCCAGCACTTGGTACCTGCGACCGCATGTCTGGCAGACGAAGGGCGCTGCACCACCCTCAGCTGTTGACGATGCAGATGGCGCGGCCGCGTCTGCGGCTGCTGTTGACGCATCAACGGTTAGATTTCTAGAGAGAGAGAGAGAAAGAGACAACAGCAAAGTGGACAAGAGTCTGAGTTGAAAAGCTCGCAACGATCAGCCGTAAGGCAAAAGAGAGAGTGAATGGGAGAGACGTAAGCGAGAAAGAGAGAGGACAAATTTACCTGCGCGTCGTAACATGTTTGCTGCTTGCCAACTTACGCTTGCGCCTCGAGCGCGTAGAGGCGGAGACCGTTGCCAACGACTGGTAACAGGACTGGATGCTGGTGGTGGCTTTGGGTATTCTTCGCGTTGTGCGCCTTGCGCCGCCGGCTTTGAAACTGCCGCCGTACACGGCTGCGATTTGTGGCTGCCCGAAGTCAATGTCAGCGGCTTCCCCAATAAATGCGAATGCTGCTCCCCACAATCACAATGCAGAGCATTAGAAAGAGGACGTGATTGTGTTTGTGTGTGCGTGTGTAGGTACATTGGTATGTATGTGTTTGTGTGTGTGAGGGAAAGATAGAAGAGAGGAAAAGAATGAGAGAATGGCTCAGGCTTAGGCAACATCAACATCAACAAGAACAACAACAACTAAGGAAAGTGTTCCAAGCTACACGCTTGACAATAATTCCTAAAAACCTCGCAGACTGTGGGGGAAAAAGCTCTTAAAACACCGTTACATTCTACTCTTAAGCTGAACTGACTGACTCACTTCTCAAGGGAATGAAACTGACTTTTGAGTTGAGTTGGAAAATTGAAAGTTTTTATTTTGTTGTTTTGATTTGTTTTTCGTTTTGTTTTGTTTTGTTTTGTTTTGTTTTGCTTACGATTTCTTATCATAATTAATTTTGCGATATTATTTGTCTTGCTTTTGTGTTTCATGTTCTTATTTATCGGCCTTTCAGTTGTGCACGTTAAGTTATGTTCTATTAGGCAACCGATGGGTGTGGTGGTAGTGATCTTGCAGCTTGAAATTATAGTGAAAGCCCCGGCCACACAAGTGGCACACGAATTGCTTGGGCTGATTACACTCTCTGCGCTGGTGTCGCGTCAATGTTGAAAGCGTTTGATAGCTGCGCCCGCAGGTGTCGCACACGTGCAGGGAGGACATCGAGTCTGGATGATAGCGGCGTTTTTGCTGCTCAGAGGTCGCGGCTGTCGATCGCCTGGACTTTCTCCTGGTGCTGGGCTTTGAGCACAGCTGCATGAGCAAGTCTACTTTTGGGGCCATACACCAAGGAGAATGAGTGAATATGTATGGGTGTGGGTGTGGGTGTGAATGTGTGTGATTTCGTGTACGTGTGTGTGTGTGTGTTGGGGGGAGAAAAGAGAGAGAGCAAAATGGAAAGAAAGAGAGTGTCACACTTGAGTTGGATGAATGGCTTAATAAGCAAAATAAAGAAATCAACTTTCGTTTATCTATCGAATTCCCTAACTTCTTTCCTAACTCCTATTCTCTTCTCCTACACAATTGACTTGAAAAAAGCTCTTAAAAAGGAACTCCACTCTTTTAACCCTTAAACATGACGCAAGTTGCAAGTTGGAAGTACAAGTTGAAAGCAAGGAAAAGTCCAGAGTTAAATCAATAACCAAACTACTAAGGAAATGCATAGATGGAAAGTGTTCTACATACATACAATACACATATATAAATATACACCCGTACACACATACGCACATACGCATATTCATATACATATACACATACATATGCACTTAAAGAAGCAGCTTAATTCCTTGCGGAAATAACAACTAAGATTCTTTGCATTCAAATTCATGATTTATTACAATTTTTCACTTGGTTTAACACACAGATATATAATACACTTACCCACCCGCACACACACTCACACAATTTTAATCGGATGTTCACCTACACACACGCACACACACATACCTACATAGCCAGAAGCCTGAGTGTTGAGTTTGCTTTGTATCCGTGTGCGAGTGTAGTCAGTCTTGGCATATTTTGTGTATGTCTGTATGTGTGCGTGTGTGAGTGTATGTGTATCCACGTGCATGAGTGTGCGTGTTCGTTTGAGTGTGTGCATTTATTACAAAAGCTTTATTCACGCTGTAACCTAAAAAGCATTGGACATTCGTGCTTTTACAGGCCACAAACCAAAGCTCAAAGTGGGTCAAGGCCAAAACCAAAGCTTTTCTTCAGAGGTCAAAGGGAACACTTCCAAAGGACAAAGAGCAAGAGGCAACAGGCTTGAGCCTAGGGGACAGAGTAAAGCAAAGACGACAGCAAACAGAGAAAATATCAGGGAAAAAACTGATATCCTTTTGCTGAAGACAGAACATCAAAGAGAGAAACAGTATATGACAGGGGGAGAATATTTAAGGAAGAAAAGGATAAAGGTATCTTCCTCACATATTTCCTGGAGAACAGACCATTTAACCTCAGCAATTCTTCAAGATTCCCACCCTTCAGTTCGGAGAAATCTTAAAATTATTTATACATTTTTTTCAAACTGAAGTGTTTCATTGAATCAGAAAATTAAAGCCAAGATTCGATTAAAAATTTCCTGACTATTGAAAACCACATAATTCTTAGAAATCTCGAAATTGGAGTTTCTTAAAATGAATTTAATCAAACCTGAAAACTTGTGGGCAATAACGATAATTTTAATTAATCTGGCAATTCCCAAAGAAGAAGAAGAGGCATTAACGGGAAACTCGTTTTCGCTCGAAAATATAAAATCTTTATCTCTGGATTCGTGATCATAAACGACTTTATCCGCAATTCGATAATATCTGCAGCTCAATATGCATGGATGAGTGTGTACGTGTGTGTGTGTGTATGTTGAACGACTATAACAACACAGCACAATCATCAACTCATGCTCGAAGCTCGTGTCCGGCCTTGAACTTGAAGCGCATTTGTTTTTTTTTTTTTTGCCGCTGAAGTCAATTAAAAATTAGCGGAGAACCCAACATAAAAGAGACGAGTGAATGGTGAGGAAAGGCAGGGGGGTTGGAGGGTGCAAAGCGGCGTCTGAAAGATTATAAATTATGAGACACGAAAATAAAACAAGCTCTCAGGAGACGACAGGTGATAGTCAGGGGTGAAGAGGGGATGGGCCAGAAGAAAGAGAAGACAAATGACGCACTTAAGAAGATGCAGCAAAAAAGTACAAATACAAAGAAAGACTGAGAGACACAGACACAGATACATTTACAGATACAGATGCAGATACAGATACTAATTCAGGTATTAGATAATGACAAGGCATTCAAAAATATAACTCGAAAATCTGGATTCGACGAGTGTTCGCAATTCGAAGAACTGGAAATCGTTTCTTGGCGGAGGAAAACTGAGGCGCAAAGAACTTGGAAGGGGATATGAAAATTGAGCAAAAGGAAAATGGAAAATCAAATTAAAATTGGTTTTTTTTGTTTGTGTTGTTTTCTCAATAATGTCTGTCTTGAAGTTTTCGGAAGTATTCAAAAAAAAAAATATCGATAAAAATCATGGGAAAATCATGAAAAACTAAAATGAGTTTTTGGCATCGCTCATCGAGCAATTCCCATTTCATATTTCAAATATCAAATTATAAAAATTGTCGGATATGTGAATAGATTTGTATACACAGAACAATACACACACACACATATGTCTATATACATGTATATAGCTATACATCTATATGTCAATACATGCGCATGTTAATGTCTCATATGTGTGGCTTGATGTGTAACACTTAAAAATAATGCAGCGTAAAGTAAAATGATTTTTATGAATTTATAGTTTGTTTAAGATTTAGATTAAGATTTAGATTAAGATTTAGATTTAGATTTAGATTAAGATTTAGATTAAGAGTTTTAAGTTTTATATATATATATATAGCTTACCCTCTCGCGACGTGTTTAATGCGCAAGCAAAAAATGAGCTTCGAAAAAAGCTGCTCGGAGCTTTTTTCTTAAGCCAAAACTTTGCTCTTTGCGTTCAACATTACCTGAAAACGCTGTAAATTTTCTTTTCTTTTTCTTTTTTTTCCTTTTTTTCATTTTCTTATTTGATTTTTGTTTTCTTTTTTTTTGATGTGTGATTGGAATTGGAATGGAAATCGGGATTAGAATTGAAGTTGGGATAGACGAAGGGAAATGAGAAATTATCTCGGACACGGAGATGTGGACAGGTGGAGAGGTGGACAGATGGAAGGCGGAGTTGGGCAAGTAACAAATCAAAATGAAACTTAGGATCAAAAATTTATCTCATTTTGCGCACTTCGCTCAACCGATACCGTCGAGCGAAGTATACTTACCTGGGAGATCCCAAGGAGGTTCGAGCCTAGGTGACGATGAGCGATGAGCGATGACTGATGACTGTTGAACGTTGGGTGGTAGACGTGTCCGAGTCAAGTACCAGCTAAAGCAACAACTGTACCTCACCATCCGCTGGATGGCTACATGCTTTCCCAGCGGCATTAACTTGACAAACGGACAGACGGCGAGCAACTGCTTCTCCCCGCTGACTGATCCATCGTCGAGTTCTCCTTTCGATCCTCTCCTCTGGATGCACTCACAAACACTTTTCACTTAACTCGCAAAAGAAGCAAGACAACACGAAAACGCGACGACGAGCAATGCGAACGACTCTTTTCCGGTCGCAGGAAGTACGACCGAAGAGAGCGCCGCGTGGACTCAACGAACGAACGGATGAAAAATTGCGCGTGTGTGCGTTTGGTGAAAAACTCAGCCAAAGCACAAGTCGTTGTACCGTACAAAGGAAAGAGCTTAGAGACTAACGGTAAAACTAATGTATATAACACAAAAGTCAATAAATGAAACTAAAAAGTCCCGTCAACCAAAATAAAGCAAAATTATATATATATACATATAGATTTGTATATATGTATAATGTATGAATACATAGTACTAAAATTACAATTTAAAACTGCATGCGTATTTTTCTTTTTGTTTTTGTTTGGTTTTGTTTTGTTTTGTTTGGTTTGTTTTTTTGTTTGTTTTTGTTTTCTTGTTGTTTAATTGAAACCAACTTAAATTGTGTAATAACATTAGCACGCGCTGAGGGAAAGGAAGGGGAAGCTTAAACGAAGACGAGTCATGTTTTTGTTCAAGTTTCAAATGAAATGACGTGACGAAAGCAACACAAAATGATCAACATACGTGTGTGTGTGCGTGTATTGTGTGTATGTGTGTGGGTATGTAAATGCAAAATGGATGATACTTGCGTGTGTTTAATAAAAAACGAAACAATTTTTAGGTTCTTCTCTTTGCTAACGTGAGCATCAAACGATTAACAACAAACGGCGCACAGAAGAAGAAGAGCACAAAGGAAGGAAGGTGAGAAGATGAGGGGAGAAACAGACACCCACAATGAGCAAGAGAGCAACGCGGGAGCCCCACAAATGGACGAACGCACACATATCAATGATTGTCGGTTAACGGTCAACGATTAACGATTAACGGTTAACGGGTGTCGGGTAACGGTTAAGGTGCAGTGCAATACTCATACACACACACAGACGTAACGATAAGAATTAAAAAAAAAATATGTATTTAAATATCTCCTTCCGAATCGCGTTTGTCTCTCAAACCGAAGGTAAAAGCTTAAAAAGTCGAGCTTTCTTCCTTCCTAGCAATAAATCATTTCCACTTGAGAATTGAACGAAAACTTTTTAAAGGAATTGAACACAAGAAAAGTCGAAGACTGCAGTGTAGTGCGTGTTTGCTTGTGTGCATGAGTGAGAGTGAGAGTGAGAGCGTGATTATAGTAGGACAGGAGAGAGAGAGAGAGAGAGAGAAAGAAGAGAAACAGATATTTGCGGAGTGGATGTTCACATGAAAGAGAGTGGATTTCATCTGGCGTCTTCGATAAATTCGAAGAGCAAAAAATGTTCTGTCTTCGTTGAAAAAGCAAAAAAATTAAGAGCAGCGGCGCTTATGTTTAGAGAGGAAAATCAATCTGCAATTCTGCATGACTTCCTGGATATATTTGGGAGCGAGTGTAGGTTTCGATAGTTGGGTGGATGGGTGGCTGGTTGGTTGGTTGGTTGGTTGGTTGGTTGGTTGGTTGGTTGGTTGGTTGGTTGGTTGGCAGTGTGTGTATGTGTGTGGGTGGGTGGGTTTGTGGTTGTATTAAATAAATATTAACTAATAAAATATATAATATACACAAAATGTTAAGTAAAACCAAATGCGGTACAAAAACACCAATACATAAAAGACAGAGTAAGAGAACTAAATTACTGTATATACCGTTAGTACGGTACACACATGGATATATGTACATATAAACAATAACAAATCATACATAGAAAACATTTCATAAAGCGCAAATGATATGATAACTGATAGCTGATAGATGATAGATGACATGACAAATGACACATTTGATAATTGATAAAAGATAGATGGAAGATGATCAATGGGTGAGTAGTTACAGTTAGTAATTAGCTTATCAGAGGATTCGGATTCTCTTTGGGGGGTAGCGAATGTCGTTTGTTTGTTGTGTCTTGTGATAGAAAGATTAATAAAGTGTATTGTGTGTGTGTGTGTATGTGTGTGTTTGTTTTGGTGTGTGTTAAAATTATATATAAGTAGTATAAATTATTTATATATATATATCTCGAATATACACATATATATAAACGTTATAAATACAATAATATATACAGAAAAGAACTCGAGTTATACGTATTATGTGTGTGATCAAATCATAAGAAATCAAGGTGTTAAGTTAGTTATCGTTATATAATTGTAATAATATTAAATAAAGTCAATTCAATTCAAATCAAATCAAATCAATTAAATAAAAATTAAATTAAAAGAGTAGTACTTTCAACTTGCACAAATTATTTCCTTTTTAGTTCATGTTCATTATTATTTCTTTTTACTGTGGCATCATTCGAAGGGAGCGAAGCGAAACAAAACCAAAACACAACACAAAAGACAATATTATAAAACGACAACAACATCAAAAGCAAAGCTTCTCAGAGATTTCTCTTAAATTTTTGATTCTCTTCAATTTCTTGATTTTCATTGTTTTTGTTTTAGATTTTGTTTTGTTTCGCTGAGCTGCCGCCTCGAATTTTGAATTCTTTCATTTCTCATTTGTTTAGTATCTCTTTTGCATTCTTTCTTGTTGCTTGTTTTTATATATTCTTCATATTCTATTCTCTTCTATTCTTCTATCTGCCTAACAAAATGATTTCTTTCTTCTTCTCAACGTTTAAGAGCTTTTTTCGGAGCACGACTTCTTTCTTTCTTTCTTTTTCTTTCTTCCCTTTCACATTCTTTGGTCTTGCATCTCTTTCTTTCATTTATTTGAGAGGTTATGTAAATTCAATTCAATTTCTTAAACAAATCAATTTTCAAATAATAAATATGTGTATTGATATGAAATTATGTATTATTTAACGAGACTCTTGGGATCTGGAAATACTCGTCCGAAGACCTCCTTTCACTTCTACTATTCAAGTTTTTTGCATTTGAAATTTTTTACTGGTCGTCGTGCTCTGCTGATCGTCCCTAACCTTCAAGAAGCTAGGCTAATTTGCTTTTTCATTTGTATTTCATTTGTATTCATCAGCGTATCCATCCATTTAGATGCATAGCTCGGAACTAACTTTCGGTATAAAGAATAGAACAAAAACTCACCTTGTGGATCCCGTTGCTGTGCATCCTGTGCGGTGATTAGTCCAAGTTCATCCTGAGATCTGTCGTGTTGCCATGTTCCATATGCTATAAGCAAGATCATGGAGAGAACAATGTAATACAGATAACCACATAATTGATGTAGGGATATAGAGTGGGAGAAGGGGTAGGAGATAGAGGGTAGAGAGTAAGGGACGGAACCGCACTCTAAACGTACCTTGACTAGATCCTTCGCCGCCCTGACTGGTGCCGGCCGTTTGGTCCAGGTCATCCATTGGCATCTCCTCCTCATCCAATGTCAAATCCTCAACATTCTCATCATGGGCATCATCGTCGTACTCGGCCTTGGGCTCAATGACCATTTCAGTGGCTGCCGCTGTCGTTATGCTGTTATCCTTGATCTTCTGTTTATGATTCGATTTCTCAAGTGTTAATTGCTTGACGACAACTCCAGTGTGAACGGCAACGGCACCAGCACCCGCACCACCAGCACCACCGCTAGCCACATCCATATCCTCAGCATCGCCTTCGGCTTCCTCTTGATTCTGTTGCTGTTGTTGTACATTGTCGGTGTTGATGGCATCGCTAGGTGTTTGTTGTTGCTGCTGCTGCTGCTGCTGTTGTTGGGCGCCCTGGGCAGCTGCTGTCGATGTTAGTTTAGCGCTTTCAGTCTTTTTGGTAACGTTACTGCTGCTGGTCAATGGCTGGTTCGATCCTTGGCTGCTGCCGCCCACACAGGCTGCAGCATTGCTTGCTGCTGCTGCGGCTGCTGCGCTTGCGCTTCCCCCGCTGGCCAATTGAGTGCTGACCAATGCGGAGGCGGCAAGGCTGGCGCTTGTTTGTTGGAGGATTGACTGATTGGAGGCGGCGGCTGCTTGAAGCACTGACGAGTTCGAGTTGTCATGCACATCTAAAAAGTGGATAAGTGGACAGCAAACGAAATTAATTTAAAATCAAGGTGGAAGATTTAATTTCCATTGAGAAGTTGATCTTCCCATGACACTCACCATTCTCCATGCTGCGGCGTCGAACTTTTCGACGACGACGCGATGGACTGGAGGAGCCTTCGCGGGATCCGGATATATCGCCCGTATCCATGGCACCAGTTACACCGCCAGTTGTAATGCGGGCGCGTTTTGTCTGCTCCAACGTGTAGGGAGCACTCAGCTTGACACGATGATGTGACTCCGGCCTGGGTGCTGCAGCGGCTGTTTGGCCACTGCCGCCGCTGCGATTGTCGGACAAGCCCTTGATCTGCAGAGACTCGGCGGCCTTGAGCAGTGCGGCCAATTGATCCTGCGAGATGTTCACCTCGCCGCGGTACATATAGTCCATCATGGCGCGCAGCTCCTGGTACTTCACATCCTTGAGTATAAAGATGGGATGTTTGTCGTACTGTTCTTGCAGCAAAGTCTGTAAAATTCACCAAATCACAAGATTAGTCGAAGCCCAAAGTCAAGCCCGTCTCTAAGGAAACACTTACGGCAAAATAGGGACTGCATGCTGACAGCACCACCTTGTGGGCCTTGAGAAATTTGCCCTCGGCGGCGAGCGTGCAATCGACTAGTGTCTCATTTTCCAGCAACGTATCGAATACGCTGATCAACGTGCTCTGATGGTTGTTCCACCGCAAACAAAACTGTTGATCGTCATCCATGATTACAGAGTGCTTTTAGAATGGGTGACAGTTTTTCGGATGGGTTGGGTGGGAGGAAGGTGTAGGAGCCTTTTGCCGACCGTCGTCGTTCGACGTGGCTTCCGCTTTGGGCTGTGCTCCCTGCTTGGCGCGCTTTCTTTCTGCAGCTTACGTGAAATTTTATTTATATAGAAAACACAGCTAAAAATATGTTCAGAGTAATGTCTTCTTCTTTATCTACTGCTTCTTTTTCTTCTTCTCTTCCTCTGCTAATTTTAAGTTGCTTTTGCTTGTTCTTCTTTTTCAGTTTATCTTCCTTTTGCTTGTCAAATGCTTGTAGGTTATGTCAATTAAACTGCAATGTTTGAGAAAGAACACAAGAAATACATGTTAGTTAACTTGCTTTATAGATAAAATAAATTGCACGCACATGCACACATACACACACACACAATATAAGTAAAAAATATTCCTCCAAGCAGTAACAATAACAATAGCAATTAATTACTTGCTTTTATGTTTTGCTTCTACAAACGCTTCAAGGTCAAGTTCATGTTTTATTTCTCAGGCACAAAAAAGACGCTTAACAGCTCTTTTGCTCACATAAACAACACGCACACTACACACTCCAAAGTTCCGTAAGATTGTTATTATAAATGTTTAAAAATTATATTCCCCGTATAATTTGTACTTTTCTCTCTCTCTTTTCCACTTATGCGAATTGCAAAGCCCAGAAACTGCTTCACTACATTAACACACACACACACAAAGCCGATGAAACATACTTGTTTAAGAGACAAATGACGCCCAAACTCACAATTGCTATTGCAATATTCTTTTTATTTTCTACTTTTATCTGCGTCTTTTTGTTAATTTTTCTTTTTAACTTTACTGAAATCACCAATGATAGAAACAAACACAACCTCGCACTTCGTCGGCAAAGTGTGAAAGAGCAAGCGAGACGACAACGAGAGCGCAAGTACAAATGCTTGGCTAACGGATTTTGTGGCGATGTTACAGTTGTGCTAGTGTTGGAGATCGATGGAAACGATAAATGGACGACGAGACGTTGCGACGTCTACGGTCAACGCGTCGTCAGCTAACGAGGCAGAGTCAAACAGCAGGCAGCAGCATGAAACATAAAGAGGGGAAGTTTCGCTGTCGCTGCCGCTGTCGCAGTCTCAGTCTCAGTCGCAGTCGCAGTCGCAGTTGACGTTGTGTCGTTTATACTGCATTAACAAATACATTCATATGTACACATACATACGTCCACAAAACGACAGTGCGAGCGTGCGTTCAATGAGGTTTTTCTAGTAAATTTTCGCTGTGGAAAATTTCACAAGTAGACGAACACACATTTACACAGAGAAACGTTTATGATTTTTCTGATAATTTTAAAGTTGAAGTATGAAGAAATAGACTAATATTCACATATTTTTAGACATAAGTGTGTTAATGTTGGATGATAGTGATGCATTTAAAAATAGAACATTCATAAATACACACTCTCCATCTTTGTATAATATTATTCAGAAGGGAATTGCATATTAAATCAATTTCACAATTTCCGATAATTTTCTTTTGCACTTCACAAAACTTACTTTAATTTTCTAGATGCACAAGGGAAAAACGATTTTCTTTTTCTGTGTTGGTTGCTGCGGCTTAATATAGTATGTTTGTATATTGTATTGTATTGTATGTATGTATGTAATTTTTCTTTGCCAGCAAACCGCACGCGTCGCGATCTGCCGTGCACACACCAAAACCAAACAAAAGCTCCAAGCGCACGAAAGCAACTAAAACGACGCAAATGTGTCAGCGACTGAGAGACCCTTTTTCATATTCGCCGCGACGCTTCGTTGACGCTCTCGCTCAAAGCAGCGAGAGAGCGAACGCTCGGCGCGTTCGTTTGGCATGCTCGTCCGCTTGCTCACTCACTCACATACACCAAAATGGCCGCCCAGTGCGAAGTTGCTGAAAGCGAGCGACAAGATTTTGTGAGTGCGAGTGAGAGTGAGCCTCACATATTTGGGGGCACGTTATGAAATTGCCAAGTAGGCAGACGGCTCAGGCAGGTAGGAAAAAGGAGCCGTTTTATATGTATTGCAGTGAGCATGCCAAAGAGCAGATAACAAAAATATAACGGGAATATATCACATAACACACTCATACTCACACTCAAACACAGGCACAGGTAAAAAGGCAAACATAATACGAGCACTTGAATTCGCCTCAAGAGAATCATCCCGAAAAGTGAGAGAGAAAACGTGGAGTTTTTTCTGTATGATGACGATGCTGTCATTTGGCCACATTTTCAATTTCCAAAATGGAAGCAAGGTAATAAAAAAAAAACAAAAAAATAAAATCACCAAATGTCAGTGATACTACTGCGATGAATTTGCATGGAAAGAGTTTAACATAATAAACAAGGAAAACATTGATGCATCTTGCGTTCTTTTTGTTGATTCTCGTGCGCTCGTTTCCTGCCGTAATTTAATCATCGCATAAAAACAGACGTGAAAACCACTAGAAGCAACAACAGCTGCAGCACGCTCGCCGCTTCATTTTAATGGCTCCCGAAAGGCAAATAGAGCAACATAGAGAAGTTCCAGAGAAAACCTAACTGTGCCCGTGCACAATTCTCTTAAAGTAATGAGTGCAACAAAGATAGCTACATGTCCGCTACGTGACGCACATCAGACGACGGCAAAAGTGACGCTAGCGTATGGTTTTTCGCTTTGGGCTCCCTTTTCACAAGTTCTTCCCGAGTTCTTTTTGCTGTTCATGTTTTCGCCAAGTGAAAAGGAAGTAGCCGATCAATATAAATATAATGGCGAAAAGCACATGCTGTTGGCACGACTGCTCTCGGACCTTCAATGCAAGTAATGAAAAGGGAGAGAAAGAATAAACGAAGGGCACCGTTAGGCGGTAGCTACTTTGTGTGAGGGATCAGTTTTTCTGTATACGTAACTATATATGCATACGTATATATAAACATACATACATACATACATAGATGTCAAGTAAATGTGTATGCGAACTTGTAACTCGTTGTATATAAGATGTGAAGCATGCGCAGTGTCGCTGTACGTTCTAAGTTAGAGTAAGACTTCCCGCAGCCGACGTTGGTGGCGATGTCGTCGGCGACAGTGATGATGCATTGCATAGACAATAATGATGTTTTGCCGCCTGCCTAAATCCATGGGTTTTTCCTACACACACACACACACGCACACCAACAAAGGAGATTTAGTAGTTGCTATTGTAGTTGAGCAGCAGCCGGCTATGCAATGCACACACACACACACACACACACACACACACACACACACACACACACACACAGTCTCGCAAACAGAAAAACAGGCAAACCGCCATAAGGAGTGGTAGGTAAAAACGGGAGGTGAGTTCGGCCCGTTTTGTTCTTTGGCTGCGCTGCCGACGCTGGCAGCAGCATCGACAGCAGCCTCAGCCGCAGCAGCAACAGTAGCATAGCATGAAAAGGATCTCTCTCGCTCTGCCTCTTTCGGGAGCGCGCGCTCTCCCTCTCCCTCTCCCCTTCTCTATATCTCTTTCACAAGCCACACGCTCTTTGCACATTGCAAGGTTTTATTTTTGCGCAGATGGTGGAGGATTATAACGAAAATGGGATCCTTTTTCCCAACGCAGGCGGCAGAGCAAATGCGCTCGTCCGTTGCTGTTGTTGTTATTGTTGTTGTTGTTATTGTGGCTTTTACTACTACGGCTGCTGTTGCTGCTAAGCGAAAAAGTACAGTTGGACCCCACAGAAAATTTGTAGATGACGCGGGTTCTGTGCTTGGGGTTCGGGTCATGCTCAGCGGATGTGGCGCTGGAAAAGGCGCCGCCAAATGAACGAACGAATGAATGAGTGAATGAATGAATAAATGAATGATTAAATGAATGATTGACAAATGTGTTGACGATTACTATCAAACAACGTCCAGGGAACATTCTTGTCTTCGGTACGTGGTTAGCGAAATCTCAACTTCGGTTTTCTTTAGCAATTAACAGTTAGCGCGCTGCGATATTACAGTTACTTTCGCCGCACACTGTGTCACATGCAATTGCAGTTGATGCATTGATTAAAGGATGAGATTGTGGAAACTCTTGTGATGGGATCTACTATCAAACGACGTCCAAATTGTTTATACAAGGAACGCTGTTAGCGAAAAACCCAACTTGAGTTTAATTTTGCAGCCGCTGTGAAGAAATTGGGGATTCGAGTATTGCCCCACTTCCTTGTAAGGAAGCAGCTGCTTGGGATCATGGCTTGCAGGATAATCTGATTATCTCGTGCAACAACACACTGTGTCACATGCAATTGCAGTTGATGCATTAAGTAAAGGATGAGATTGTGGAAACTCTTGTGATGGGATCTACTATCAAACGACGTCCAAATTGTTTATACAAGGAACGCTGTTAGCGAAAAACCCAACTTGAGTTTAATTTTGCAGCCGCTGTGAAGAAATTGGGGATTCGAGTATCGCCCCACTTCCTTGTAAGGAGGCAGCTGCTTGGGATCATGGCTTGCGGGATAATCTGATTATCTGGTGCAACTGTGGAGAGATCTACTATCAAACGAAGCGTTACGGTTTCTACACGCAAGGTTAGCGAAAAACTCTCCTGGGCATTTTATCTAGGCACTTGATGGAATCATAGTTGCAGGACATGGAACTCATTTAATCAGGATTCAATGCCAGCAACTGAAGTGCCGCGTACTAGGGATAAAAAAAAAAAAAATGAAAAAAAAATAACAAAAGGAAAGATTTCATAGTGAGCACGCGCCAGGCTAGTCCCAGGATCCCGGAGCAACCCCGAAAACTGGTTAGGCCGGTCAGGTCCACTTCAGAGGGTAAGCTTTGGGGGTTGCAGCAGCAACACACACACGCACACACTCATACATATACAAATGTACAACCCCTAAAAGTGCACGGCTTCGGCTTGTGATCCCCCACCCGATGTCCCAGCCAGGGGATCATCTTTAACGTTGCCAACTGTCGTGCGTATGCCCTTTTTCCACAGGATGTGCGAGCGACAGAGCAAAAGGAAGTGAAAGGAGAGGAAGGAGGAGGAGTGGAACAGCAGACGCCAACAACAAAGTGGAAATTCAATTCTGGATGCCGTCTGCCTCTCCGAGCGGAGCTCGAAAAATTTCAATTTATTTTTTTATGCTGTCTGCAGCTTCGCGCGTTACTGGATTTCATTTCTCTATCTCTATACCTTTTCCTTTTCCTTCTCTTTTTCGTTTTATTTTTCTTTTTCTTTAATTTTGTATTTTTCTGTTCTTTTCTTTTCATTTCTAAAAAGTCAAAAGAAAAACCGGTTTCGCAAAATACAAGAACTGTGCCATTTCGAAAAACGGGCGGCCAGTTGAGTTGGCAGAAAAACCAGTTTAAAGAAAAATAACACCTATACAAACACACACGTACACGTACACAAACACAGCAGAAATTTAAATTGGAAATAACTGGAGAGAAAAGAACAAATTTAAGAAAGAGTTCTGCTAAAATACACACATACACACACATTTATAGATATAGATGTATATGAATCGAATACATATTAAGAGTTCTTCCCCCTCACGGCATTTGCATAAAGTGGAATTCATCTTCTCGCACATACAGATACATTTCCACATGCACAGACACAGACACGGATACGGACTCAGATACGTTTACAGATGTAGACATGAAATTTGTATATTTGCGGCGTAAAAATAAACGCGGCAACTCGTCCCTCATACACTGCCTGCCGCCTGCCGCCTGGCAGTGACTTTCAACAATTTGATTTTTTATTTTGCCAAGACTAAAACAACAAAAATAACAACAAAAACAACAACTCACCCAGCAGTGGCTACAATAGCAACAACAACAACAGCAACAATATGGAAACTTGAAAGAAAAGACCTTAACGTGGGCGGTTAGCAGCAGCGACGCCGACGTCGACGCCAGCGTCAACGTCGTTTTATGTTATGTACATTTTTTATTTGCCCATACCCTCGCTATGGGAAGGGCCTACAAAGGGTCGCTCAGTTCCTTCCATAACAAGGGATGCCTCACATCTGTTATCACCCCCCTTGCCCCTTGACAGCTGCCCTCAATAATCCCCGATTGAATGCAGTTCTCCATTATTGATTAAATGACTGATCTGGCCATGGACTCTGAAGTCGTCATAGTCGCGCTCAGCCCTCCATTTGTTCTGAGAGTCTGCGAACTGCGAGCAGAAAATGTCGCTTTGCCATTCAAGGGCAACGCGAGAGAAGAACACGAAAACTCGTTTTTCTTTTTATTTTTCATTTTCGAAAAGTGAGCGAATGCTGAGGGCCCGAAGGGCGAGACTCTCTCAAAGATCTTAAATACAAAACGCGGGAAGAGATCGGGGGACGTCTGTTTCAGCTCCTCTCGGGCGAGGGTCTAATGCGATCTGGAGACTGGGCATTGGCCTGGGGGTACTTTTGACTCGTTTATGTAGATGGAGATGATGTCTGTTTCGAGACATGTGCTTATTTACTCCACTCCACTTCTCTTCTCCTCACCCCCACTCACCCATCACCTTCTGGGATTTTTGCTTTTTTTTGGAAATGTTGTAATTTGAAAATGTAGTCACGCCAGATTTTGAATGGGTGTGTCTTGAGCTTTTTATATGACAGGTGATGTTTGGGGCGAGACGTATTTACATATAAAATTTGCATACGTTTACAAAAATTATTATAAGCAAGGCAAATACATCAAAATGTAAAAGTCCGCATGGGGGAGATCTTTAAAAGACAAGAGAATATGGAAAGAAAAACGTACGAAAAAAAAATATAAATAATTTACTTAATATCCCGCGTGCTCACTCGAATAACTGTAATTGGCAAATTGCCTTTTGTTTTCATTTTTCAGGGTTATTAAAAGTCAGTAGGCATCATGAAAGTGAAATTGCAAAAGATACTAAAACCTTAGCAAAACAAAAATAAAACACTAATCAACGAAAAAGGTTCAATGACCTTTTTGGCCATAGGCGCAGGCAAATAACAACACAGAGACAACAAAACTAGCGAAAAAATGAAATAAAAAATAAAAATATCAAAAAGTAACAAAAGGAGAAGAGATGAAGGCAAGGCAAAGAGCAGCCGACGATAACGGCCGCACTTTTTGCACATTTTTATTTCTGTTTACCATAATAATACCAAATAATAATAACAAATTGTGTAGGGCACAGCAACAGCATTGAGAGCACGCGACAAGAAACGTGTAGGTCAGTGTAGAAATTGAAGAACATAACGAAAAACAAAACCTGCAAGGCCGATTCACGCTGCTGATGATGATGCGGCTGGGCCGAGACAGAGACAGTCACAGGGGTAGGGGCAGGGGTTGGGGCGTGTGGGTGAGATGAGTGTAAAAACCTTAAACGAAGAATATACTCATACAAACAAAAAAAATATATAAACTAAATCAAAGTACACCACGAAAAATACTACAAATACTTGAGCGGCATTTTTTCTATTTGCTACTTGCTATTTCTTTCGCTGTAAACATTCTTCATATTCTTTTTGCACTTGTTGCGCAAAAGCTTTTTTTCTCAATTTTGTGCGTGCTTGTTGTTCCACATTCTTATGTTGTTATTATTGTAATTTTATTATTCTGCACATGTGCGTAGAATGTAAACAAATGAAACTTTTAAGCTGCACGACAAAAGTTCAGAGCGCTTGCAGTCCCGTTTGCTTCTTTGTGTATGTGTGTGGATTGTGTGAAATTTGGCAACACCGCAATGAACATATAAAACATGGCGTGTACACACACAAAGTGAAAGATAATAAAAACGACAAAACACAAAGTATGTGTTTGTGCGCTTGTGCTGTGTGAAGCAAAAACAGGCCGAAAATATGAAAAATGAAAATGTAAACGTGTCTGTAGAGCACGTACATATGTACAATACTCACACACGCATACGCCTATTCAAACCAACAACAACAACAAACAGTCGCAACGATGTAGAAGTGTAGCACAAAGTAGAAACACAAAAATATGTGGCGGGCGGTCGGTCGGTTGGTGGTTTAGTTGGTTGATCAGACGGAGGGTCGGTCGGTTTGTCGGTTAGTTGGCAGCAACGAAAAGCTACAAAGAGAGCACATACGAAGCGCCAAAGTCTGTGAGTGCTGAACACATGTGTGTGTGAAAAGTGCAGAGAGAAAATTTCACGCTTTTTTGTCTTGAACAAACATAAAGCGAAAAGTAAACGAAGTCAGCAGCAGCAGCAGCCGAAGCCAAAGTGAGAGGGAGTAAAAAGAGAGCGTAGCCCGTCGTCAGCCAGCATTGAAAAAATGTTATGGTGGTGGTGTTCATGTTGTTGGTGCCTGGTGCCTGCTTCTGCTGCTGCCGCGGCCGCTGCCATGGCTGTTGCTACTGGGTTGCCCATAGGGGGGAAAAACCAAGATGGCGGCTGTACATAGAGCTCAAACGACACATTTTTTTAAAATTGAACATTTTTATAAATGTGATCTTAAAGTTAATTAAATATTTTGTTAATAAAAAGAAATACATACGTCAAAACTTTAATAATGCGATAAAGAGGGAAAAGCGCGCTTAATAAATCTATGCTGGTGCGCATATTTTCACCAATTAGAAAAAAGCTTATGTAACATGCGACTGGTCGTCGTCGCACTACCTCTTTCACACCAATGGCAGCAGACTGTGCTGCATACGAATGGAGAGAACGAACGAATTTTTCACTGCGACACTTGACCTCATTTGCATGTAGGTGTGTGTTTAAATTAATGAAAATTGCTCGTCATTACTTCAAATAGCATACTATACATTATTTATGCATGTGAATAAGTCGGTTCACTGTTGCACTAAAAAGCTTCGTAACGCTATGCAGAAAAGCTTTCACAAAACGAATGAAAAATCGATATGAAAGCGAGGCGCTTACATACGCACACACACAATCTCACAATGTGCAAAAACGTTGGAAATATTGATTTTGTATGCAAAAATTCACAGTAAGAGAGAGACAATCAATCGCACAAATTAGAAAGTACAGTTCTAAGTCTATTTAAAAATACACAAACATACAGATGTATTCATGTACATATATACATATAATGCATTTAAGTTGCTTGTTTTTAAAGGTATACACACCGAAATAGAATCACAGGCAGCACATAGTCGTCGTGTCGTTTTGATTAGATTTTTTTTGTAGAGCTTTGCACATCAAAATTATGTTGATATACACACACACACACATTTATATATGAAGAGAGACGCACGGTTTGTATATGTATAAAAGCGCGCGGGAGGAAAAGCAATAAAGTTGAATTTATTTTTATTAAAAAGCCAAGTTTTTCAGCTGTGTGTATGTATGTGTAGTTTTCCTGCTGCTGCGGAGTAGCAGCCCGCACAACAAAATGCGAAACGCGCGGAGCCACTGAAGAAAAACTGACGACTGACGAACGCACACGAAAAGTTTTCTGGTCTAGCCACACTGCTAACGAACGAAGTTCCGAACGAGAGCGAGCAAGCGAGTGAGTGTGAGTTTAAAGGTATACCCAGCTGTATCTGACAACATGAAAAGAGAGCTGCTCGTTCCCTACTTTTTTCACATACACAGCAATTGGTTACAAGATCTGACAATTTCAAATTATAGAATTTAATTTTTCTACATATTATCGAAGTTCTTGATTACAAATTTCATCATATTAAAGCTATTTCTTTTTAAATAATATATTAGTCAGTTGCAAATTTAATATATTTAGGTATACATATTCTCATAATTCTCCACGTTCCGCAATGTAGCTGGGTCACTTTGATGTTCATGTACCCTCTGTGAATATACTTTACTCATGTGTGTGTTTTGCTTTGGATGCGGCACAGAGTTGCCAGCAATAATTACGGTGCCTCAACATTGAAGTCAAAAAACTTCTATTTTTAAAAAAATTCGAGAATCGGTTGAATAAATTAGCAGAATTAACTTAATTTAAACAATATTTTAGTTAGCGCCACGAATGCTAATAAAAACTTGTAGTTTGAACACATATGTATGAAAAATTTTTGCATATACTGGTGAGTTGGTAACTCTGTCTATGTAGTGGAGTTCAAAAATATCATTCGTTGTGGTCTTTTGTTGTTGTTGGTGTGGATGTTTTTGTTGTTTCATGAACACTGTTTGCTCATGTAGGGGGCGAGATTTACGTTTTCTTTCTTTTTTTTTTTGCTAAACGAAGCCATAATGTTCACAAGAACAACTGCTCTTGCTGCTATCCCTGTTGCTCTTTCTCGCTTCCTCCGCGTTTTCTTTACTCTCTCCCTTTCTTCGTTCATGGATATTGTGTGCACGTGTGTATGTGGGGGAAGACAACATGTAAAAATGGTTTTCTATGCATTGCAGTTCGTACCTAAAAGTGCAAATTATTTTGTTTGTAAGTGTGTGTGAGTTTTTTTTAATGATCGCTATGCACACACACAATGCTGATTTATTTTAGGTTCCAGCATGACTTCATCGGAAACATTTTCATGTACCGTTTCCCCATGATATTTTTACTCATGTGTTTGTTGTGTATATACTTCACTTTTTAACGATGTACTTTTATGCCTTCTACATGCATACACATGTATGTATGCATGTATATAGTTGCGTGTGCATACAAATACATATTTGCATGTAGATATGTATGTACATATGTATATGTTTGTTTTGTAATTAACGTTTTTATGCGAAATTCTACACGCTTGATTGAAAAGCTCTAAGCCGCACTAATTGACGAAATGGAGACAGTTGGGTGCTAGTTTAATTTTTGTCAGAGGACTTTTTGCAGTGATCTACACTAAGGATGCAAATGTGCGTAGTGCCAGACATGGCAATATAAAAAACATTAATTGATCGCTAAGTTATATACTTACCCATGCTTATGGGTTTGCATACGTATGTATTTGCATATTTATACATTTTCACACTCCACATAGCAACACGTACCACGCAATAACTAATTTATCACAATTAATATAAATTCTGTCTCTTCTTCTCATTACATTAACAGGTAACAAGCAAAAACTTCAAGTTGGTCACGTACATTTACAAACACATGATTTTATGCTTGTACACGAGCTTTTCCTTACACTTGCACTCGATTCTAATCTTATATTTGATGATCCATTTTGACGTTAGAGTTGGCATCGTCACCAGGCCCTACTGTTTGCTGCAGTGACAGCTGCCAAACATGAACGCATACAACTTACGAAAATAAAAAACACAAGAGACAAGTAAGAATCACACACTGACAATTATCTTTACACACACACGCTCGTTTATGTTATTAGCTGGTTGCAGCTTTTAATTATAACAAATTATATTTCAACAACCGAATGGGCGCCACAATCAAAATCGAACATTTATGTGATTCGCCCTTGTGTTATTCTTTAATTTGTTGCTCCATTATATACATATATTGTATATTTATATAAAATGTCGTTTAACATTGTTTCTTTATTTATTGCTTTGGTCTCAGGTTTCGGGTATTGCTTACGTTACATTATATGTATGAGTAAGGTTAGCGGAATAACGTCAAACGCCTTATTCCTGAGAGTTTCGGTTGTTACTGCAATAACAAAATTCGCGTTGGCGTGTGCGCAGCCAATGCCAACAATAAGAACAACACTTGAAAAGCTACAAAAATTAAACAATATAAAAGCTTAGCATATGCATACATAAAGCTCGTATTGTTGTTGCTGTCGTTTTTCACTGCATGCAAAAAACGAAGATCGGTCGTGAGTGGTGTGCCGACTCTGCCGTATGTACCTTTTTTAAGTTTATCGTTCTTGAGTGTGTGTGTGTCAGTGCAGCAGCGACAGTTGTTGTTGGTTTTTTTAGGGAAAGGGGAAGTGGAACTGGATGCGCTGCTAAATGGAAAAGTAAAGAAAAGTTTATGAAGTATGTGAGGGGCGATGCATGTTTATGAATTCTGTTTGTGTGCGCGTCAATGTGATAAAAAAAATTTAAATGTGTTTGTGTTTGTGTTTGTGTTTGTGTTAGTGTGATAAGTATATTTTGATCATATGCGTCGTTTGTTTTATGCAACAATAATTATAAATACTCAGTATGGCATAAATGCTTGTCATCCCAATTTGTTAACACATATTTGTGTCTGAAAGCATTTAATTAATAGGTAAATTATACATAATTTTGGTTAAAATACAAATGTTTTGAATCTGTTAGTTATAAAAGTCTAAGCAAGCCTTTCCAAACCATTTACATGCATACAAATGAATGTGTGCATGCATGTACATACATACATATGGATATGCATATTAAGAAGTATGTAGAATGTTCATAAAAGTTGCCCTAAAGAGAGTAAGACAAGGAATTGATTTAAATGTGTTTTTTAGTAATAGAATTACATAGCTTTGAAGATGGGAAAGTAGTAATTTAAATTTAAATAATTAAAAGAAACTAATAAAAATCATTTAAAGTTGTTTGTCAGATTTCGTACTTAACCAAAACTTTAACGCCCAATGCAAATATTGACTGTATTGTATGTACACATTTATATGTATATGTGCACATGCATACATGTGTGTATGTTTGTAGCAATTTATCATATAAATCTGAGTGTTTCCACACTTGTGACTTTCTAATGGATCATTGTACACACACACACACACATGTATGCTAATATGTACATGTATGCATCTACATATGTACATATGTTTTTAAATACAGCGTATAAATCTTTCTACTTTTTCTGACATTTTTTGTGTGTTTTTGTTGTGTTTTGCATTAACAATTGTTAAAACTTGATTTTGATGCTCTTTAAAAATAAATGATTACTTGTTTGAAAGTGAAAAAAAGTTAAAGCAGCAAGAACAACGAAATGCGATTAAAACAACAACAACAACAACAACAATGGTAACCATAATTCTGCTAAGCTTCTAAAAGTTGTAGGAACATTATTAGCAACTTCGCCGATGCTTTGCTTTTGCTATTGTTGTTGCTGTTGTTGCTGTCGCTGCTGTCGCTATCGCAACTTCTGTCGGCGCTCCGCCCGCGCGCACAGATTTGGTGCGGCTTTAAAAAAAAAGCTGTGCTGCAAGAAATTAACAACAATAAAAGTTGAAAATTGTTTGCCATGACAAAGAAAATAATCGTTAAGCTCAAGTTTTGCGGCTTGGAGGCGAAGTCAGTAAAAAAAAACCCGTTTAGTGTTCGCTTTGATTTGTTGTTATTATTCTTTTTGTTTTTTGTATATTTTATTTTTTTTCTTTTGGCAACACTTATTTGGTTGCCTGTCTGAGCATCAGACAAAGTGGAAATTGTTTGTCGCGCCCCGCAATCAGGCACAGTGAAATACCATCTTCAAAAGTTTCATAGTTCCTTGTTATTGATCAACTGATCAATTTTAAAATGATTTTTTAAATAATTTAAAAAATTATGCGATAACTTCGAAATGATTCACCTGCTGGCCATATGATACGTGCGTGGGAGAGAGATGGAGAAGCAAACAATTGCACGCATACTTTCATGAATACATAGGTGCATGTACATACATATGCGCATGTATGTATGCAAGTGTGTACATATGCATAAGCGGGATATGCCTCTGCCTGTTGCTTTATTCTTGAAACTTCGTTGGGTTTTTACGCCGTTGGTTGTTGTGTGTTTGTGTGTGTTTATGTGTTTGCTTCTTCATTTTGGCGCTCACAGCTGTTCCATAAAAATTCCTTAACGTTTAATTTTAGCAGCACAAATTGCACGAGAGGGAAAAATTGCAAGAAAAAAGTTTATTTTTATTGTTGTGCAAACTCATTTACATGCATGCATACATACATACATACATACGTACATGGAAAACAAGAGCAAAGGAAGCGAACAAACTTTATGAGAGGGAGATAGAAGCAGAGTGAGAAGGGAAGACGGAGCGCACATGCCAGCGGCATGCGTGGGAGGGAAACGTCAACTCTACTCTCGGCTATGCTTAACCTTGAAGTCATCTTTTTTTTCTCTCCCTCTCTTAACGCTGAATTCGCTTGTTCGCTGTGTCGCTCACGCTGCTGCTGCTGCACATGCATACAAATGTACGTTTTGAAATGCAAAAAAGCCCAACGGCAACATGGCTACGATTCTATGTACACATGCATGGTTGCATGCATGTATGTATGTACGTGTGTGTATGTGCATGTGTGCAGCGAATTTATGCGACCACAGAAGAACAGATGGATGTGTGTATATATGCATATGTATGTATGGGAGTGTGTACATCGTTGGACTCCTTTTTCTCATTTTCATTTTGCGCCCCTTACGATCCGTCGGCTTTCATTCGTTTTCGTTGTTCTTGCTGCTTTTGTTGCTGGCCCTGTTCTCCATTAATCCGTTTTGGGTTTCGTCTGCATTTGCTGTGTGCGCGTGTGTATAAGTTGTGTCTTTATTCTTTTTTTCGCCTCCTCCTCCTCCTCCTTCTCTTTTTTGCATTTCATGTTCATTTCCTTTTGTCAATTGAATTTAATGGAGTTGTGCGGCGGCTGGGTCTGGAAATGGGCGTCTGCGCCAAGGGCGGAATTGATCGATCAACTTGATCGCAGGCCCATGCAAGCGGAGCCTTAGGGGTTGGTTGGCCACTAACCGAAACGGAGGGAGCATCTGTTGTGCGCTGCAGCTGTTGTGTGCATGTTTCCCACTGCCCTCTCGGGGGTAGGAAAAACCCAAATGTGCCTGGGGACAAAACCGCTAGGATCCTGGATCGGGGCCCGCTGTCTCACAAACACATTCACACACAGGCAATCACATACACACATACACACGCAGCAGAGGCGAGTATCCATCAAGGGGCGGTATGTGGTGCAGCGATCTATCGATATCAGATATCGATAACATATACTCTTACATTTTCAAAGGACTTCCTACACATACACATATACATACATACATGCACATATACACTCATACATATTTAAATGCCAAGTACTTTTTTTTTGAAAAATGCTTTGAGAAACTTTTTCTAGGGGCTCTTTTCGGTTGCAGTTTTAAGGGTTAAAATGCAACCTAAATTTCAGCATGTTTTTTGCCCACAGCCAAGTCGCCGTTCGTCCTGTGATCAACGGCAGCTGATGCACGCGTTAGCGAGGTTTTTGTGGGGCCAGTCGTCAGACCAACCCCTTGGCAGAAGCAGATCTCCACATGTCCGCTTTCCACCCCAAAAACTGCCAACTGTAAACAGGCCAGGGCCACCTTCGCACCCTAACGCATGGCGAACCCCGCGCACAGCCCTACGGAAGGACCACCCGCCAGCGCCTGCCTGTGATCTGAAGGCTGCTGTGGCTGTGGCTGCTGCTACTGCTTCTGCTGCCAGTGCGGCTGCTGCTGCTCCAAGTTAGGGTTGTTTGCTCGATGTGTGTCCTTGTCAAAAGCAAAAGCTCTCTTGCCAGCCCATTTCCGTTACGTTGCTGCTAGCAACCCCCCACGGAACCCAAGGGTTGAAGTGCGGTTTTCACAGCGGAGGGGATCATGCTTGGCTGCCATAGCGACTGTGCTTCTGCCTGTGCCTGTGCCTGTCGTGGCCAGACGCCTATTGCCGACCTCCCCCGTCACACGACGTGCGTTCGTTCAGTCGCTCTCCCTCCCTTCCTCCTCCGCCCCCTTCCTATCCGACAAACCTACAATCCTGCCATACGCTCCCCTTGCCATAGTTATCCTTGCCTTGTGTGCGCATAATAAAACTTCGATTCGCTAAGGACTGAGAAAATCGATGAACTAAGGCGGATCACAAATAGAAATGTTCACATTTGGTATCCTTTTCTATGTCTATTATTTTTATTTATTTTATTAGCAATTAGGAAACTCGATTTGTCCTCAAATATCGGCAATCGATTCCTTCGCTGCTGCTGGCAGGTCTCTAGACCGTAACATGACTCCAAATGCGCGGACGTAGAAAACATGAGTATATGATTGCATGTGTGTGCGTGAGAGTGGGTGTGTATTGGTGTATGAAAATATGCCTAAACGATCCAGGGAACGTCTTCCTTTCACTTCATGAAGAAAAAACTCTCCCAAAAGAATTCTTGTTAAGTATTGAATCATATTGACCTTAAAAAGCATACTCATACACATGCAGATGCACACGCACACGCGCATACACGTACATAAATTTGCAAGCCCGAAAGAAAACCAGAAAGTTCCATTAACGAAAATATTTTTGGCAGCCTCATTTGAGCATCTAAAGCAGCGCTGTCTTCGTTGTTGTTGCTGTTATTGCTGTTGGTTTTGGTGTTGCTTTTGTTGTTGGTGACGATGAAGACACGAAGAGAGTGGGAGAATGAGAGCCCCAAGCGCTGCCGATTGCGAGCATTCTTTGAAAAATCCGAGGGCCATCAATCACTCACACTCTCACACACGTGTATATGCATGTGTGTATGTGTGTATTAACACGTAGAACACAAACAGAACGACAGAGCGACAGACAGGCTAATGTGGAAACGAAGCTCAGAAGTTGTGAAAAAAAAGCGCAATCATAATGGAAATCAAAGCGTGTAGAAGCAGCCACAGAACTTAACGAAAGGAACACACATACACACATACATCCATACATGTTTGCACACACACTCAAACGCTCACGCAAGCGAACGCAAATGAAGTGTGTAGGAAATAATAGCAACAAAAACTATATGATTTTTGGGGCTTGAACTGCGATATGCGAAAACGCACACACACATACAGCCATACACATAATCACATGTACATGTAGGCAAACAACAGACATGGAAGCTTTCAAAGTTGACGGCGGAGCTCGAATCAACGAAAATCGCTGAAAAACGAAAACATAAAAATAAAACTCAATTACCTATTGACTTTTGTTGTTGCTGTCTTTGTTGTTGTTATTGTTGTTGTTGACGGCTTTGGAATGGAATTTGTGTAGCTACGAAATCACGTACCAAATTCGAGTCGGTCACTCAAGACATCAAATTGTTGTTATTGCTGATATTGTTATTGTTACTGTTGCTTCTGTTGTTAAGATGTTGTTTTTGTTGTTGTCGTTGTTGCGGTTGTCCCGTCAAGTAAGCGGGTGCGGCATAAATTTTCACTTTGTTGCCAAAAACTAAATGAATTAAAAGCCCCAAAAAGCAAAACGAGTTTTTTTCAGGGAATATTTTCTTCGTCATGGCGTTCGGCTCAAAGCTTCGCTCTGCGCGGGCGGCGGCGACGCGCGGCCAGAGACAGCGCAGCGACGCAACGGCTATTAATGTGCACAATTTTTAGAAGCTCAATTATGGTTACAATTTTGTTGTTGTTTTGCATTTGTATTTGTATTTGTTGCTTATTGCTTGTTGCTTGTTTTTTTCCTCTTTCTGTGAAACAGTCAAAACCGTAAGCATTTATTTTTAAACAGCGAATTTCAAGTTTTGCAAATGAAAAAAGAGGAAGAGATAATTACATATAAAAAAGATTTATACCCTCATAGAAAGTTGCATGCAAAAACTTAAAATTAGAAAAAATCAAAATAAAAAAAATTAAGTAAAAAACGTATTGTATTTAAAGAAAAAAAAAAGTGATTTTCATGTTTGTCGAACGAGCTTCGATGATCCCATCGCAATGGTCTCCATGGGTGTGTATGGTATGTGTGTGGGCGCGCCCCGAGGGCGCATCAAATATGTAAGTATGTATGTACGTATGTACGTACGTAAGTATGTAAGTATGTAAGTATGTAGGTATGTAAGTATGTGTGTGTGTGTGTCCGACATGAAATGCGCTAGCTAACAAAAAGTAAATTTAACATCGTTACAGTAAATACAACAATAGCAACAAAAACAAAAAGTAAAAAATAACAATAGCACCAACAACAATTACACTAACAACAATTTCGAAACCCTAAACGCAACGTCGCTCATGTGATGATCCGACACAATTTCCACCCTAAATTGTGGGGTTGCTACGGCGGGCGGCATCGATTGAAGCAAATAAAGCTTCAGGGCCAAATTATATGCGGCAGTGCAACTAACTAAGCCAGAAAACTACCCTAAAAACGGTGACAGCGCTTCGGATCGAGCGGAGGGCGACAGTGACTGCGACGCTGGCGTCGGCGTCGGCGTCTCCGTCGACGGCATCGGCTTAAGCTTAGGGTAATGATGGTGGCAACGACGTCAGCAGCATTCACGTGCGCCTGTTTGTGTGCTTGAATACATACGCACTTCGTCAGCGGGTGATGATGGCGCAAAGATGATAGGGAGAATGAGGTGAAAGGAAGGAGGTGGAAGAGGATGGGAGGAGACGTGTACATAAGATCCACAGTAAAATTCACGAAACTCGACGACGACATCATGAGAGCGCGAGTGCGCCACGAAGTATGTTTGAGTTTTTTCTTGCTTTTCTGTTGCTATGTTAGCTTTTTATGTCTTCTCCTTGCGCCCTGCTTGCGTGTGCATGTGTGTGTGCGTGTGATGGCCGAAGGTAGTGATTAAATGCAGAGCCTAAGCTTAATCAAACACACATAAGAACGCACGAAAATAGCATCCGAAGCGGAACAGCGGAGAGAACGGAACGAACAACAGTGAAACATTTGAATATCAACTTGGGCACCAAATGCCTAACAACTCCAACTGCGCATTATGTCATGTACAAGGCGAGCAGCGGCTGGAGCTAAATTCATATTCTCGTTATGCGGTTTACTTGAGGAGTGACACATCTGCAGCAATAAGAAGAAGAAGGATAGCAAGAGCGACCACATAGCTAAAGATGAAGAGTGACTGACTGACTGAATGATGGACTGTGCTTGGCGATGCTCAACTTGGAGTTAAGAAAATTCCATTTATGTGATTCACTACGATTAACAGTCATGTTAGGCATGATTAACATAAAAACTGTTAAGTCTTTGTCAGATTTAAAGTCGAATATAGGTTACACTTGCACCATGGGGATCATACACACACACAAACAAAAGCCCTTTTCTTATCTTCATGCATTGTTTGAAGACTTGCACTTGTTGCCAATTGATAAAGTCTTCACTTACAAATGAGTCACAAAAGTAGCACTAAATTTGCCGTAATTTACGGTATCTATAAGCGGTAGACAATCACGATTATCTATTACATTAATGAACTTTGTGTGCTCTGCCTCTTCATGGGGATCTTCATATGTGTGTATGCGTGTGTGTGTGGCTGTACTCATAGTGGGCATAGATCTGCCTATTACAGTTTGGGTTTCACTATTATCATGCCAAAGGGGAGAAGCAGCAAAAGCTTCATAACGATAAGCAAACGATCTAAAGGCAACAATAACTAAACAAAGATCGCATCACACGTTGGCAGAGAAGCTGAACGGGTAGGCGTCTGTTGATGTTGTTGTTGTTGTTATTGGTTTTGCTATTGGCACATTCCACGGCAGGTTGAAGGGTGAGGGCGTGCCAGGTACAAGCTGTACAAAAGCCCACACCTGACAGCAGCTTAAAACTTTTACATATTAAGGTTTCTCAAAGTTGCTACGTTGCTTAGAAAAAAAAAAACTGAAAAAATAGAGAAAAAAGAAACAAATAGTTCTAGGGCAGGTTCTACTTGTGCGCGAGCGAATGTGACATACTTTAGGTACCACATGCATACATATGCATCTGCACACAAGCATGTGTGTGTGTGTGTGTTTGTAGATAACACCAACACATGCAATTGCTCTAGATTATAGGTGCACATAGACGGATAAACGCCATGATATGCAATTTTATGCATTTATAACATTAAATTGCTGTAAACTCACACACACATGCAAACGCATAAAAGCTCGGCGCTGTCTTTATCTGACTAACGCGAGGGAGAGGCTGGGGGGAGTAAGTTACTAGGACCGAGCGAGTAGGTAAAGGAGTGTGCAAGTGTGCGAGCGAGTGAGCAAGTGAGCAAGTGAGCGACCGGGTGAGCGGGTGAGTAAGTGAGTGAGGGAGAGTAATGCAGTGGAAAGCCAAAACAACGAATAATGCATTGCACATACCGCGCAACACGCGCACTAACACATAAGCCTAATGCTGCCCACTCATACATGCAAGCACTCACACACACGCATGGGCAAACACACTTCAAATTGCAAGTGCATATAGCATGTTTATCATGAGTGCAAGTAGGCAATTCCATAGAAAAGCTATTCAATGACGTCAATCAATGGCCAATAAAACGCCTTCGCTTTTCTTTTCCTTTTTTTACTTTTGGCTGGGTGAAACACATCGAAAACGTATCTCATGTGATAATATTGAATTAATGCGCAAATCTACGTTTAAACATACATAAGTACCTATGTATTTGCGCTTCTGCGGTCGAAGTACTTCTCGTTTTAGGCATGGTGGCGTCATCTAGCGGCTGAGTTTGTCAAAAAGGGTGGTCGTCAGTGCTCGATTGCTCGGCTGTTCGGCTGCTGGGCTGCGGCTGACCTTAATATGCATTAATTGTTACAAGCAGCTAGGGGGAGCTTTCCATCATGCATCTGTGTATATTACATACACATGTGTTGGAGTGTGTGTGCGTGTGCACTTGTGTTCTAACACACTCGTGCTTCTCGCTCTCTTCTTTGGTCACGCTCATGGGCATTAAATATACACAGCTTTCGTTTTGTGGAGCACGAAGCACAGGGCGCTTTAAATTTGATCCCAAGCACTGAAACAAAAAAATGAGGTGCACACACACACACACACACACACACACGTACACACAAGCAAACGAACAAACAAACATGTATTCATGCACAATGATACAAATACTTCTTAAACAGAACGCGCTGCAAGCGTCGCTGCTTCTTGCTCGGTGTGGGGGATCTATTGTTTTGTGCTATTTTTTTGTTTGCGCTTCTCTCTAATTGTGGGTGGGTGTAGGGTGCATTATGGCACATGTGTAGTTGTAATTATAGAAGCACAACCACATGCATACATAATTACATACACACAAGTGCACAGAGTTTTCACACGCGAGGTCAGCTCCCCATTTGCGTCTCCTCCGTTCGAGTCTGCGCAGTGGTGCGAAATTCGAGTTTTATTTTCGATCGATTTTTCCAAAGCTTTGCATGTGAAAAGCTTGAATGATATCAATTATTTGATTAAAATTTGTTGAAATAATAAGTATATTATTACGATCAATGGCAACAATTATGCAAAAGCACAAAGTTTTATTTTCAAATATTGTTATTGTTGTTGGTGGGGTTTTTGTTGTTGTTGCAAGTAGCGAGAATATGCAATTATTTTAATGTATTTAGCCTTGTTGCTCATGAATGTCAATTAGCTTAATGCATAGGAGAGCGAGCATACACACACACACACACAGACGTACACATGCTCATACTCCGAATTGCGCTCACGTAAAGCTTCGCCTTCACCCGCTCTTGAAGCGAACCCACGAGGCGGTCTGCAAATGAATCGTTTGTATGCGCCAACAGCCCATCGTTGAAAGCTTGAGCACGGCGCAGGCTGAGCGCGTTTTAATGGTTTGCCACCCACTTCCGCACCCAAATGCACAGCTACTAGCAAGTAGACACCCACACACCCACACAGCCAGACACCTACACATACGCATATGCACACACTTAACCCAACAGTTGCTTTCGCATTCGGCAACTGAAAATTGCAACTCATTTGAATTGTTTCACCTTCATTATGCAAATGACGACTTTCGGCTACGAATATTTATTTGCTAATTATAAATACATAAAGATAACTGAAGTCTTTTCACGTGCCATATAAACGACTTTCTATGGAAAAGTTCAAACCGTCGTTAGATAAACTACATAAGGAAGCTTTCAGTATGACCTTTGCGTTTTTTTCACGTAAACTGAGAAATACAAAATTAAACCAATTTAGATCAATAGAATATTTTATTTCTGCTTCAATTTTTTCGAATTCTTTTATTTTAAATTTAAATTCAGACCGCCTAAAAGCAAAGAGTCTCGTGTCACTTAGGTTGATGTCAGCGACTCATATTTTATCGTACGTCTGGCAGCTCGCTCTGACAGTGTGTACACCCCTCTTACAGGAGGCAACTGCAAGCAATATGATGGCTTATATTGTTTTGTAACGTATTTAGTTGCTAATTACTTGTTTCAATAGAATATTTAAATAAAAGCAATTACGTTTATTTTTTTTATAAATTTAAATTTCGCGCGCTCGTTCATGTTCTACTGTTTCATGTACTGCATGGTGGCAATAAATGCTCCAAGCGATTTAATAATGTGAGCAAGTAGGACAAGTAGCTTGTCAATAAGCAAAGTGTTACCAGTCAGTAAAGATACATATACTGGCACATGTTCTTATATAAAATAATGAAATAAAACGTCAAATGAAAATAGCCTAATTAGTCGGATTATTTTATTAACAATTTAGATGTACGAAATTGATTTTTGCATTACTTTTAAGCTATTTCGATAACAATTCTAAGGAATTGTAAACATAGTGTAACAGTCTGGCAACTCCAAGAGAATACGAAAATGGCGAACACGAGCAAACTTACGATGAACGACGAGTGGAAAAAATAATTATTATTTTAAATTCCGTTTTGCCAGCGAAATTCCAACGCGAGTAAGCTACCCAAAAATAAAAAGTGCGGAAAACAAAAGGCAATGAAAGTTAAATGTATGAAACGAGCAAAGTGCAATTTGTTGTGCATTGTGATATGAGCAGCTTAATAGAATAAATTAAGTATTTGCAAATTACGAAAAAGCAGCTGAAAAACCAATTGAGTCAAATGTGTAGCTACAATCGTGTGCGTGCGTACGTGTTTGTGTATGTGAGCGAGAACGAGCTGTGTTAAAAGCAAAAGGTAGCGGGACGGACAGTAGGCAAATAAACGAAAGGAAATAAAAATAAAACCAAAAATCACAAGTGCAAAAAGAAAAAAATACGAAACAAAACTTGGCGGTAAAGTCTGCACGCATGCATGCATGCGTCTTGCGCTCTTGTTCTCCCCTCGATGTGCATAAAAATAACCAATAAACTGCGCAACAACAAAACCAACAAAAATATATAGGAGAAAAAAAGTAACAGAAACAGCAAAAGCAAAAGCAACAGCAACAACTAACGCACCGCTTACTGTTATCGGTTATTTCTATGCGTGCACTACGTATTAGACGAACACGTAACGTAAGCAGCAAATTACCGCCTTTGCTGTCAAACAAATCGTACAATTAGACGAATTGTGTGTGTGCCATGTGTGCAACTAATTATGCAAAACAGCAACCAATTGAACGACTGTGGCAAAGTCTCTACTGATGTGCGACACTTGCAACAACGCGAAATTTAAAAATAAATAGCAACAAATAAGGTAAGCTTCACATCGCCGACCAGAGTAACTAAAAATAAGAACAACTGCACAAATGAAATTACACAAAAAACAAAAAAACAAAAAAAAAAAGAAAATGAAATGAAAACATTTCAATTGGACTCAATTGTCACAATGTTTGGGCATTACATTTATTTACATGTGGGAATGGAATACATTGCGAATTTCCATGCCACCTGCACTTCGGCCTCTCATACGAGCTCTGGTACAAACGCATACGCTCTTTTCTCACTCGTTCTCTCTCTCCCTCTCTCTGGTTTACTTCAAAAGTATCGCCCCCTCGTTGCTGTGCGACAAGAACAATAATAATCAAAACAAAAATGTTTAAAATCCATTTTCTTTGCTTCTTCACTTCACCCACCACATCAGCGCTGTTTTAGTCTGTCATTTGTCTTATGCTTCTTCTTTATCTACTTCGTATGAATACACGCGCACATTCGTATACACAAATACTTATGCAAGCCGAACGTGTAAAACAGCTGTCTCGCTTGCTCATGCACAATCACAGCGCGATGAATTGTCTGCTTGCACTGCACAGTGGAAGCCAACAAGTAAATTCTTAAACATAGTTGGTTCGATAAATTTAAAAATTGTGTTTCGTTTCTTATGTTTATTATCTTCTTATCGAGAAATCTGTCTTTTTAATGGTTAATAATATTCTGGTAATGGGGTTGAATAAATGCCAACAGTATTGCTGATCATCTGAATGGTGCGCTATGCGTATACCACTGTTCCGAGCACACATAAATATTTGATTGATGTAAAAATGGGAGACAGAATGAGAAAGGGATGCAGGGACTGGGCACTGTCAAAGTCAAAGTCTCCTTTTTATACGTTAAATAAATTGAAAACCTCCAATGGTCCGTTCAAACATCTGTAGGGCATCAGGTACAAACTTGAAGTATAATGGCAACAAATATTTAAGAGCAAATGGAAAATAAGAAGAAAGGAAACGCCAGGCACACAAGTAAAAAATCCATTTGGCAAACAAACAGGCAAAGAAAATCGACAGCAGCAGAAGAAGAAGTAGAAGTAGACGAAGGCTCCAAAAGGCGGCAACTTTGGCTTCCCGCTTCTGTGTGCGCGCTTAACTATATGTAAGTGTCAGTGCATGTGTGTGTGTGTGTATGTTGTGTTGCTGTGTAGCTGTGTAGCTGTGTGTGTGTGCGGGCAAGTGGTGAACACCGCGAGCAACAGGGGATTGACAAACAATAGCAAAAGCGAAAAAAACGTGGACTCGCGACGCAAATGGAGGAACAGGCAAAAGCGGTACCAAAACAACAAACAGGCAGACAAAATGTACGAATGATTATAGTCCCTCTCCCTCTCGCGCTCTTGCGCTCTTTCCGCTCACTCTCTTTCGCTGCTGTTGCCTCGCTGAGTTTTGTGTACTGTGGGAGTGCGGGTGGCAGCGTTTTT
This sequence comes from Zaprionus lineosus, assembly GCA_035044505.1. Taxonomy (NCBI): domain Eukaryota; kingdom Metazoa; phylum Arthropoda; class Insecta; order Diptera; family Drosophilidae; genus Zaprionus; species Zaprionus lineosus. The sequence continues at coordinate 946,095 of JAWNNX010000098.1, read as the reverse complement.
TGTGTGTGTGCATTTTTTTACTCCCCTTATTGTTTCTTTTTGGCGCGCTTTGTTATTGTTTTGATTCGAAGTCTCTGCTTTCTCTCCAACTTGTTTTCTTCTTCCTCTTTCCCATCTTTCTAAAAACTGACCACGGACGCACGCAAAAGTGAGACAATAACAAAGACTACTTGTAGCTCTGTTCCTTCACCCCGCTTCACGCCCTTCTTCCCTGTAGCGCGTATGCAGTTTTCGATCGTCTGTTGACTCCGAGGGTTGGGCGCGCCACGAGCAATACTCAAGTTCCTGAATCGAATAGAATTTTAATTGCATTCTTCCTATAGATGTGACCGTGCGCATGGCCAAAGTAGCCCTTTTCCTGCCTCTGCTTGGATAACACGCAAACAGCAAGCAGAAAGCAGCGAACGCCGCCGCATCCTTCACGCAGCACTGAACTCAAATGCAGCATTCGCGGCGCTCGTTAAAGTTGCAACTTGGTGTTGCCTTTCAGTGCAGTGGCTGCTGTATATCTTCTTCTTCTTCTTCGTCTTCTCATTGTTGTTGTTGTTGTTGTTGTTGTTGAAGTTGTCTGTGCCTATGTCTAGGGCCTCCCGCGCTCACCCGCTCGGGGAACGAGCAGCACGTCGCCTAAATTCTATTAACTACATTGGATACCTAGACCTCTGCCCGCAGCCTCCTTTGCTCTGGGTCCTTGCTTGCAACCAGCAGCATGCATCCTGCTCAGCATTCCTATTCCTATTTCTCCTTTTATTTTTTGACAATACTCGATGCCCAGGCACTCGCCACACGACGTTTGTTGCATCTACGTGCCATTGAAATCCGTAGAAGCGCTCAAAAGAGGAAAAATGAAAATAAGAAATAAAAATATAAAATACAAAAATAAAAAAATAAAAATAAGAAATAAGAAATAAAAAATATATAAATGTACGAGCGTAAAGGCAACTGCAGCTGAAACTGGTTTCGGTTTTCTTACTTTGGCCCGGGACCGACCGCATTTTACATTTTCATGCACAAAACTGAAAACTTTTCTGAATTGAAGCCTCCGCTCAGGCGCAGGCAGAGGCGCGGGCAGAGGCACGGGCAGAGTCGCGGGCAGAGGCACGGGCAGAGTCGCGGGCAGAGGCCCAACGACAATGGGAGCCATGCAAATGTTTTTATTGCGAAAAACTAAAAATGAAATAAAATTCGGTGTGGTCATGGATTAAGCATGAAATTCCCAAGGATTAAAGGGTCCTGCGTGCGCTTTCCACTCATCAGAGGCGCAAAATTAAAGTTTATTTTACGTTCTGTTTTCCAAGAAATCTTCAGAAATAAATCTGACTTGGTATTTACTGAATAATATACCACAGATGCTGGTATATACCGCTTAAGTCGCAGGATATTTTCGCAACACAAGGGGAATTCCATTCAATGAGAAAGTTCGAATCCCGTCTCCCTTTTTGGGGTAGGGTACACGGAAGTCGACGTAAAGGCATTGGGACTCTACCTGTTTTGGTTTTTGACTGTGGAGGGAGCACAGGGGGGTCAGTGCTTTACGCTCTGCGCTTTGCACTCGTCGGCGGCGTTGTAATGCACCACACAATGAACTCCTTTTACATCTCTGGCCCCAGCAGGAGGCGGCAGAGGCAGTGGCTACGGCAATGGCGATGGCGATGGCGATGGCCTAGGCCACCGAATCGGAGGCTGCCTCAAAGCTGCTCAGTCGCGAGTCGCGTTGCATTTGGTGTAGAAGCCAAAAGACGCTTTCAAGTCGCCTGCAGTCGTCGGGCGTCGACGTCGGGCTGAACGCGCGTTTATCGAGCAGTTTATTGTGTGGGGATAATTAATAAATGCGAATTTATTATGCACTTGATAAGAGCGACAACAACAACGATTGCAAACGCGAATGCAAAAGCAAAGATAAAAGCAACGGGAATTTTTGTTATGCGGTGGGTGCGCAGGCGTAGAAATCGTAGCTTAAACCAATCCTCTATTTCAGCTCTTAACTAACGGTATTTTCTTATCTTTCATTTGCAGCGTCGCCGTCAGCAGGACGACAACGCCAGCGTCGTCGCCGTCGCCGTTGTCGTCGTCGTCGTCGTCGTCACTGTCGCTGTCGCTGGCACCGTCGCCGTCATCCGTAGCTAAGTGTACCTAACACTGAGCTTTTGTCACTGTGCGTGTTGAACACCGCAGCGAAAGTGATTCGAAAATTGAGAGTGCGGGAGAAAGAGAGAGAGAGAGAAAGACTCACAACACAAAATAATAGCATTTTAAAGCTCAGAGAAGGAGAGTGAGAGAAACTCTCTCACACACACACACCCACACACACACACAAAATGGCGGCCGTGCGGGGTCATCAGTACTTCAGCCTCCGATGGAACAACTATCAGAACACGATGACGTCAGTGTTCCAGCAGCTGCGCGAGGATCTCTCGTTCGTCGACGTGACCTTGTCATGTGAGCATGGCTCCCTAAAGGCGCACAAGGTGAGTGTCGCCACTAACAATAATCGATTATCGATTAACAACTATGTCTTAATCCATAGGTTGTGTTATCTGCCTGCTCCACATATTTTCAAAAACTGCTGCTCGAGAATCCATGCAAACATCCAACAATTATCCTACCCGCCGACATCATTTTCACAGACCTTAAAACAATTATCGATTTTGTTTATCGCGGCGAAATCGATGTCACCGAATCAGACCTACAGGTGAGTTTCCGCAATCCTCTGACAATTATTCTTTATTTACATCTTAATATTTTATGTTTTGTAACTTGGGGGTTAACTTGACGTGGGTTCTATTTCCATTTTTCCCATTTGTCTGTTTCTACTTTTGTTTGTTCACCTTTTGTAACTGTGAATCAATACTCAATACATTAAAAATATTGAAAACTAAAAAGCTTTTAACATTGCTGCACTTTGAGGTGACTTCTATAAAGTGTGTCGTTCGTTTTAAATACCCAATGAGTTCGATAAATCCCTAACTTTCAAATTGCATTACCCTAAAAAACCCACCATATGTCCTTCTGCATAAATAATCGAAAGGGATTCATTTTCATAGGGTTACTAAAATTGGCCCCATTTATTGTCTTAATTAAATTAATATATGAATTCCCATATTAAAATTATAATTATTCTATTGTCGTCTCTCTCTGACACTTTACCTCTCAATGTTCTCCTGAGCAGTCCACAAACGTGCACCGGTTTAATTGTCATCTGTAGTTTTATTTAACCGTTGATTGTCATTGCTGCTGAATGTTTTTGATAACGCTTGCTTATGAGCAGCTCTTAATTAATTATTACCTCACATTTTTTTACTCGGCTTGTGCATATAAACTGTTTAATGTACAAATGCAAACGTTTTTAATTAAAAGGAAAATAGTTTTATTTTTGTTAGCATTTCTTACTGAACGAACTTCACGCTTAACGCATTAACTTAGTTAAGCAGCAACCATTTTAAGCCAAGACAACAACCGCCGCTTACAGTGGTGGCCTTAGTGTACTTGTTCACCTCTTACGCTGTTTAGTAGAATACCGCTCACTCAATGCATACACGCCAGAGACAAACTCATTTGTACGCGAAACTGGCTTGAGTCGGTCACACTGAGAAAAAAAATGTAAACACTCAAACTCAAGCCCAGGGAACTCAAACGGCGACCACCCTCACTATAGGATGAGCAGCGTGCTTGTTTCTTGTGGTAGCGGTGGCGGCGGCGACGACGACTTCCCATTCATGCTGCAAGTTTTGCTTTTGATTTTATTTTTGTTTTTGTTTTTGTCACAGACGTGCGCTCCATTTTTATTTTCGCTGCAAAAGTTTGCCGGCCATCTGTGAGAGGGGACGTCCTCTTGGCAAGTCCCCATCCACAAGTTGCCAATAAGCGGGGAAAGGTGTCTGCTGACTATACAGTGCGACATGCTTGTGTTTGCTTGTATCTCTTTCGACGTCGTCATCGTCATCGCCGTCGTCGTCGTCGTCGTCGTCGTCGTTGTCGCCGTCACCGTCGCCGTTGTTTCTGCACATGTTCTTGGAGTTACGACTGGCTCCTTCTCTCGGGTCGCTTTGCCTCCACTTTATGTATAAAAGTTTTTTCGCCCATTTTTATTTTCTGTCTCGCTGCTGTTGTTGTATTTGCCCTTGTACTTTTGAATGTTTTTGCCGTTGTGCGTTGTTGCGACGTCGTCGTCGTAGCTGTGCGTTGCTGTTGTTGTTGTCGACCGCAACTTCAATGGCGTCGCTTTGTGTGTGGAGCTTTGCGAAACGTCAGCGCTGACGTCGCTTCGTCTTCCCAGCGCCTGCTGCGGCGTATTTTGGCGCTGCCTGCCGTTTTGTATTTATGTTGTTGTTCTTGCTGTTGTTGTGCTTTTGCATGGTGGCCCCCATTTTTTTTGGCGCGTCTGCATCGCCTTGAAAAATTTGTATGGCTGCCGACTACGACTGGACCTCAAACTGGACTTTGGCTGTTAGCTCTGCGATTCGTATTGCTGTTTCCGTCTCTCTCCCACACGCGATAGTTCACCGCTGACAGTGTTGCCACTTGGTAAATTTTTCCGCTTTTATTTTTGCCTTGTTCTTTGCTTGCAGATTAAATTCGATTTTGCTAAGCATTAATTGTTGGTCACTGCTTGGGACACTATTTCTATTTCTGCCCTTTCTGTTCATCTCGCTCTAGCACACATGCGTGCTTAGATGATTAACTGCAGACTTCGACACATGCACACATGCACACGTGCAAACATGAAACCGCTACATGTGTATTTAATATATGCATGCGCGCGTGTGTAAGTGTGGGTATGTGTGTGTGTGTGTATTAATGTACAAGTCAGATGTTGAGCTTGTATGCATGTGTTTATGTATTTACATATGTCACATATGCATGTGTCTGCCTGCGACGACGTCGCCATGTGCTTGGCTATATTTATTGTATGCTTTTTTTGCATGCCAACACTTGAGGGTCTTCCCAGCGCGTCGCTCTGGCCTCCTGCTGCTCTCAGCCCTTCCCCTGGTTGGCCCCATTTGCTTGCCCCTCTCCACCACATCAGCGTCACCTTTATCTTTGGCCAACTATGTGAGCAGCTGAAACTGACACACACGGGCACTGGCACGGGTTCGGGCACGGGCACGGGCACGGACATGGACGCAGCAGAGCAGCAACTGAGGTGCCGGCAGTCGTGGTGGTAACGGCAACCAACGTTGGACATCAGAAGGAAGGAGCAGCAGCAGAAGCAGCAGCAGCAGCAACAACCCAGTTAATAGGGAGGGTGGTGTTGAAGACATAGCGGGCACACCCAACAGCCAGCCAGCCAGCCAACTGCCCTTACCCCCTCCCCCACTCGGGGGCGCCCAGCAACCACTTGGCTTGCATTTTTTCCGATTTTTTCTTTCATTCTTTCTTGCAAACAATTTTTATTTTCTGTGCAGAATTCGTTTCAACTTTTTTTTTTCTGCCGGCTCTCTGAGTATTTTTTTTGCCCCGCAGCACGTCGCCAAAGTGTCTCAGTGTATGGGTGGAAGGGTGTATGGATGGATGTACAAGTGTGTGTGTGTGTGTGTGTGTGCTTCTGCCGCTGCTGCTTGTACTTGTGCTTGTGCTTGTGAGCGCGCGCTGCTTCAGTGAGTGAGAGCGCGCGCTTTGGTTTGCCACTTTGAACTTTTTGAAGGAAACAGCAGCACAGGACGAACGCTGCTGAGCGAAAAGGAGGCAAAATAAAAGAAAAAATTCGAAATTGAGTAAAGCGCAAAGAAAAAATGCTTCCCATACTCGTGTAAGTATGCGTGCGTTTGTGTGTGTGTGTATGTAGTGAGCGTCGACCAACAATAGTCCAGCTGCTTCACACACACTTGCAGCTGTGTGTGTGTGAGCTTGGACTCATAGTACACTTTCATTCTCAGTCTCAGTCTCCGCTCCCGCTTATCCAAGTGGTTTCCCCTCTTGGTCACCTTCGCTGCTGCGATGGACGACCCATCGTCTGTCCAGTTCCGTCACATATTCTTTTTTTCTACTTGTTTCCACTGTTCGTCCTGTTTCTTGTCTTCGGATTCGCCTGCTGGCCAGGCCTCCATTGTTGTTGTTGTTGTTGTTCTTGTTGTTCTTGTTGTTCTTGTTGTCAGAGAGCAGAATTTTTTCTTTGCGGCGCATTGTTTTTGCTGCACAGTGGAGCAACAGCTCGCAGTATCGCCATGTAATTGTTTACTCCAGAAGGAAGAAAACTTTTTTTGCCTCCACTTTTGTTTTTCTCATCTTAGATATAAACTAGAAATAGATAATTAATTAAAATACTTGACTAATTAAAATTGTGGGCCAAAAGCTATTATTTAGCGTCTTCAACTAGAATCTTTGGCCGTTTTCACGCTCATATAGCTTTTTCTCGCTGACAGCAGCAGCAGCAGCAGCAGCAAAGGAAAAGCAACAAGAATTGACGTGAATTTCTGCAATTGGTTTTTATTTTCGCTTTTGTCTCCCAAACGCTCCATTGTTTTTACTGGCTCCGCTTGCAGTGGACCACCTCCGACTCCTGCATCCCAGATTCCACCTAACGACCCCCAACACAAATCATGGCCATGCGAATTCATCTCCAGTTAATGGGCGTACATCGTCGCATTTGGTGGGCTGGTCAGTGCTGGTCATTTTCTAAGGGTGTTATATACTTGGAGCTGCCCTTCCTTCCTTCCGCTTTCATCGTCGCCTTCTATATGTAATCGGCGCCACTGTCTCACTCACTCGAACTGACACACACACATACACACACACACTCACTCACTCACGTGCATAAGCACACTTACACTCGCAAGCTTGCCGCAAGTTTGTTAAGAAATGTGTGAGGTGGGGGGGAGTGGGTGGCGCCTTCTGCTTGCGCTGCTCATCAATAATGCAAATTGTTGTTGTCTGCAAAGTTTCGAACACGTTTTGCGCTATCATGACCCACGGTGCGCGTGTTGTGCCGCAATTTTTTTCGAAGCTTTCTTGCTTCGCTTGTGTGGGGTTGTTGTTGTTGTTGTTGCTGTTGTAGCTGTAGTTGCCGGCGTTGGTGCTCTCAGTGTTTCTTCTCATTTTTTCGCTGCTTCGATTTTTTTGTTGTGCTTGCTGCTTATGTTGTTGTTGCTCTTGTTGTTTTTGTATGCTTGAGTACGTCTCTGACTGTGTCTGTAGTCTGTTTGTGTGCCTGTGTGTGAGTGTGGGCAAATGCGTTTGTGTGAGTTGCGGCTTGCTTATGTTTTTTTTCTTTTTCTCTTTTTATGTGCAGAGAGCGGCTACGCTCTGCAATTTTTTCCGATTGCGACCGATTTTTTTCGCTGCTTCTGTGAGTAGTGTGTGTGTGTGTGTGTGTGTGTTGTGTGTGGGTGTGCTTGTGTGTGTGTCGAACTGGTGTTGCTTTTGCTCCTTGCGCCTGACTGTTTGCTAATCGTTGTCGTCGCAGTCAACGTAGACGTCGTCGTCGTCGTCGTCGCCGCCGCCGTCGTCTTTTGGCATCATCTTTTATTTGTAATTCGGTTCATCATCATCGTTCATCGTTCTGTCGCATATGTATGTGTTCAGTGTTCTGTACATCTCTGTGTGTGTGTATGAGTTTGTTTGCATGAGTGTGTGCTGCGCTCGCTCACACGCTGCTGCCGCCGTTGCCGTCACCGTCGCCGTCGCGGCCGCTGCTGCCAGAGCCACTACCGTTGCCTTTTCTTGTGTTTTTTTCTTTTCGCCGCAGCGGCAGCGGCGACGGTCAATGCTGCCAACTTTGCCGTTGCCTGCCATCAGACAACATTTGTACTTGGTGGGTCTTGCTTCGATCGGACACTCGGTCGCCGCCACGTTGCTGTAATTATCGCGTACTAGCACCGTACCGCACCGCACCGCATCGCATCACATCGCGTTCCCCCGCCAACGTCTGTCTGTTCGGTCGTCGCCAATCCCAATTGGACTCGCAACGTCAATTGGACCACTTCCCCATAGTCAGTTCCTTTAATTAGCCCAAACGCGCCTGTCAGTTTTTCAAATTGCTGCTCTGTGGGCAAATCAAATTAAAAACTGGCCCAAAAAGTGCTTAAAAATAAAACTCGGGGTCTCTGCAGCCCGTAAGCCGTTAGTGTGTCGCTTGCATTTTGTATGCAATTTGTAGTACGTTGAGTGTAGCATGTAGTATGTAGTATGTGGCAGCCCCTTTTTGCTGCTTATTTTTGCATAAAACTCAAGTTCACGCGCGCGTATGCACATACAAATATTTACACACACACACACACACACACACACACACACACAGAGTCACAAACAGGCGCAAACACATTCGCACACAAGTGGAAAATCAGCGCAGACAGGCCGCTGTCTGGCTTCCCCCAATAAGAACAAACAAAACGCAACAAAAGCAAAAGCAGCAGCAGCAGCAGCAGAAACAGCGGTAGATTTTCCAATAAGAACAAAACATCAGATGGCGAAGAAATGCCGCGAAACGTATAAAAAATTCAAGCTGTAAAGCTACACGTCTTGCGGGCTTACGTTTTTTTCGGCATTACGTAGTTAAAGAGGCATTCCCATACACATACACACATACATGCCCATGCACACAAATACTCATGCATACGTAACTTTCTGAGCTGAATGCATACATCAAACACATGTCGCAGCCGCAACATTCCTTTTCGAATGACGTTGAGTTGTTAGGGCAGCGCTGCCTCTGCTGCCGCTGTTTCTTCTGCTGTAGCTGCTATTTCTTTAGCTGCGGCTGCGGCTGCGGCTGCTGCGCCGACAGCATTGACGCGGCTTGCAAGCTTGTGACGTGAATTTGCGCGTGTGTGTGTGACAAGTGCCGCCTGCTGATTGCGCGTTTTACTTTTATGACTATATTTTATGCACACTCATAATGCATGTGCTTGTGTGTATGCACGTGTGTGTGCATGTGTTCGTAGATATTTGGTATTTATTTTATGTGCATTTGCCTTTTGCCGTCTTATTCGCGTGTGTTTTGAATTCGGTCGTGGCTCATCGGTCGTTCGCGTTACGGTTTATTGAACTAACGGAGTTTGCGTAAAACTTGTCGACGTTCAGTCGAAGTCGTCAAACAATTGAAAAAGAAACTTGTCTTTTCGCAATCTCTGGTTACTCATTAATTCAAAATTTGTTTTCCTTGTGCAGCATAACAACAACAACAATAATAATAACAACAACAACAGCGTCAGCAACAACTGCTAAATCCGACCAACAAAAAATAAGCAAAATTCAAAAAGCAAAACCAAAAAAAAATAAAAATTAAAATCAAAATCAACATCACTAAAATTAACGGTTCTTCAAGGCAAAGCCTGAAGACACCAAGCAAGACATCATCTTCATTGCACACTTATAGATATCGCTATTTGTCTCTCCCTCTCTCTCTCTCTCTCTTACCCGAATTCCCCCATAACTCACAGTTCCAACAAATCGCAACGATTGCGTCCTTCTTAGTCATTTCAGTGCGTGTGTTGTTTTTATAGTTAAAAATTACAAATTATTGCTTATCTTTTAAATAAATGAAATAGTTATAATAATAATAATAATAATTATAATCATAATTATAATAATAATAATAATAATTAAAATAATTATTTTAATAATAAGAAAGAAGCCCGATTCTGTGTGCCTTCTTTCTCTCTTTGTTTGCGTCTCTCACACACAAATATCCCCACACATACATATATAAATTATACAATGTATGCAATTGTTTCCGTCTCGCCGTCTACTACAATTTGTCAACGTTCTACGTAATAAATTTACCGTTACTGCAACTACAAATCTGCGATAATACGACGTAAAGTTTAGCTGCGAATAAAACGAGAGCCACAAGGATTACAATCTGTATATTGCATAAGGTACGTTCCATCCATCTCTCCATTCACTTTTCATCATTTAAGAAGAGTCTCTGGGAACGCATTCCCTTAACCCCCTCCACCATGGGTTCCCCTATATGTGGTATATACTTCTCACCACTCACCATGATATTTTTTCAACTGTGGTCTTGCCTACTTTGAGGCGTTACTCAAGTTCAACTTTTGCGCGAAACTTTTTCAACTTTCTTTTATTTTTTTTTATTTTTAGTTTTTTTTTTCTCTCTAAATTGCCTCTACGCACCTTTGAAAGGGCTTGGCTTGGCTCGGTTCGGTTCGGCTGGCAATGCTCCATCAAATAATGCCATTAATTAGTCGCAACCACACACACACACACACTCACACACCCACACGCACACACCACACCCTTAATACTTGTGCTCTTTCACTCTTGGCAAGAAAAAAAAGCCTCACTCTTTCCTTCAGCTGCTCGCTCGCAATTAGCGGCCATCAGAAACAACAGAAGCAAAACTGAGACATAATAACGGTAAAAAAAGCTTAAAAAAACATGAAAGCCAATGAAACTCAGCGAATTCTTTTCTCTCGCCCGATTCCCCCTTCCCCCATTCCCCCCGATTCTTTTTTCCCCCCCTCCTCGGACTGGCGCACCCAAAGGTTTGCCTAGTTCTTGCCCAGTTCTGTTTGTGTTTGTGTATTTATATTTGTATTTGCGCTTGTGTTTGTGTGCCTCTTCGTCTTCTGCTTGTGCTTCTTGCTTCTCCTTAAGGGTTTTCCAATACCAAAGCCCAAATACCCAACAATTGTGTGCGTCCGCCTCGTTTGCTCTTCAACTTTTTTCGGGGCCATAATGTGAAAGTTATGACCACTAAGCCAACTAGCATAATGTTCCTGGGCCTGTGTGTGTGTATGTGTGTGTATGTGTGTGTTTGTGTGTGTTTGTGTGTGTGCGCTGCTGAACTTTGGTCACTTGCCAGCAATGTCGCCAGGTAATTGTTGAAAAAAGCCTTTCGAGGGGTTCGGGGATTGCAAAGTTCGGAAAAGGACTTTAGCAAGGATAATGCATGGGAAAGTGTCTTTAAGGACTTTCACTTAAGCTTTAACAATTAACAGAGCTCTGCATTCCCAGAGCAGCACTTTAAAGGGTGCCCCTTTTGGACATCCTCCATCTTGAAGTTCCTTCCAGTTTTTTCCCTGGAAATCTTTGATTTCCACTGCAGCCTCAAGAATTTCCACTCGAACGCATCGAGCGTTAGTCGAACGGATTTCCCTTGTGGATGCTGCACGTTAATCGATATAACTAAAGTGCGGTTCTGGCCAGGATGTGGGGGCGGAGTAGGAATGCAGTGGGAAGGGGGAAGGGGGAAGGGGAGAGAGAGGATAAGTTTCCCCACACATCAAGAAGCGAAAAGTTTGCCAAGTGGTTTTCCCAGACGAGTGGCGACAACAGCTGCTGGGAAAAGCTCTGCAAGGAAAAGCCTCCCAGTGTATGTAAAATTACAGAAAATCGAGCAAATGAAAGTTGGAAAAACTAAAGTTTTCCAAGGGATTTGACTGGGAGATACCCCGCAATTGGCCAGAAGCTTCGGGTGGGTGTCTCCTCGAACCCCAACGATTGGAGATCAAAGCCAAAGGCAGTGCCGAGATTACGACTCTTTTCAGCCTCTGGAAATTCCTTTGATGCAACTCGAGAAACTCCACATGGTGGGGTATGCACGACCCATCCATCAGTTTGTCCTGTGGTGCGATGACTAAGGACTCTTCCAGTTCCACTTCATTCCATGCACCTCCTGTCCTTCTGTCGATCGACACTTGATATGTCCTCATAATAAAGGCACTCTCTCTGAGGTCCGTTCAGCATCCCCGCTTTGTCCCTCTGGGTTTTTACAGGGTATGACAAACGATATAAAAGCTGACATGAATTGACATGAACGAGTTTGGGCTGCTGTCCGCTTGGCTTGGGGTCGCGCGGGGTCGGCTCTGTGGCTGCTCCGGATCTGGATGGGCCACAGCTGTGCTCGAGTAAACTATGCAACAGCAGCAACAACAACAATAACAACAACAACAGCAGCGACGCTTAAGCGACGTCCATTGATGTAGGGACAGGGATGGGGGGACAGGAAGAGGGGCTTAGGTCAGGCAGAGCGGAGGAAGTAATGGCAACGGTTGAGCCAGCGGGTAGGTGGCTACGTGTAGGAGTAGTGTTGTGTGTGGGAGAGGAGAGAGGAGGGGGTGCAGTGCTAGAAGGGAAGTAGCAACGATTATGCGCCGGTTCCTCTCCTCCTCCGCCTCCTCCTCTTCGACTTTGTGTATACAATGGGTTGGTTATCAAGTCCCAGAGCGGGCGCACATGGTGGCACGCCGCCCGCTCGCATCTTCAGTCGCACTTTGAGCAGCGTGCACTGCAGCGTCCAGTGGAGATGTGTTGGGTCGCGGTGCGGCGGGGTGTGGTGGGGTGGGGCGAGGGAAAAGCGCTTATCACAAGGCCTATTGAGCTGTGGATTGAAAATGGAACTGGAATTGTGGGCGCTCACTCATTCGCTGGCCCTTCACTTGGGTGCAGTTGAGGGCGGCTTACACTTCAGCACACACCAGTACACACACCAATACACACACACACACACACACACGCATACACACAGACAGCTTATACAGATAGCGTAATCAGGGTATTTCCGAGGCTGTGATTTTTATATTTTCAATTTGTTTTTTTCTTCCTTCGACTTCAACTGCGGCAACGACGACGACGACGGCGATGGCGATGGCGATGGCTACGGCTTCAACTTGGACTTGGAGTTGGTGTTTTCCTTTTTCCTCGATTTTCATTTTACTTTTCTTATTTTTATTTCCCTTTGCATTCATTTGCGCTGCAAACGGCGGCTACTTCTTAATTTCTTTTTAGTGCTTAAATGAGTTGCCTGTGGGGGTGGAATGGTCACCCGCTCCACCCTCCACCCTCCACCCTCCACCCTCTACCTACCCTCCTACCTATTCAGCCCCATCCCACTCACAGTCATTGCCCAGTGCTGGGAAAATTTATTTAAGAAAATCACAAGAAATGTAAAACAACTGGCAACGTTTTTCTTTTATTTGTTTTTGCCTCAGATTTACCCCCCTTTGGCCCTTCCTCACCCCTCCTTGTTTGCTGTGCGATTTTTTTAAGGGTAGGTTTTTCATTTTTTTGGTCAGAACTTTTCCTCAGTTGAGTTTTTTTTTCGCTTCTTCGTTAGTTTCTTGGGTTCGCTTTGGTCTTTAATCGATCGACTGCGGGGCCAGCCACGCGTCGTTTGAGGAACATCAATCACAGTTTCTCAGTCTCCGTCTCAGTCTCAGTCGCAGTTGCAGTCAGCGTCGGTGTCGGCGTCGCAGGTGCCTGCGTCGCTTTGAACCACATGAAAATTCTTTAAGGATTTTTTCTTTTATTTTCAAGTTGTGTCCAGGATATCATTCAATAAACCTCTGCTTATCCTTTGAGCATCTTCTAAATTGAAGTTTTTCCTCATTTCCATTCGCGGAATTTTCCCTCCCCTCCTTCTCCCTCATCCACCAGTAGATGATAGGTAAGCGCCTTGAAGTATGCCTTCGGTTTTTGGCAGTTCTTAAAGTCTCTTCAAGGCTTAAAATAAGGACAGGGCAGTGAGGAAAAAGCAGCCTAAGAAGAAGAATAATTCTTTGAGGCTGAAACGTTTAAGAAAATGTTGAAAAGAGAGATGGAAAAAATCAAAGGTTAAGTCTGGAAGAGATTAGGTATTTGCATCTGGTTGCAGGTGAAGATGATTCCGAATATTTGAGTACAACGCACACACACACTCACACACACACACACACACACTCGCACACTCAATTGATTGTTGGTCTGCCTTTGGAATTTGTGTTTAGGCTCAGTTCTCGATAGGCTCTTCTCTTGGGTTTGGGTTTCACTTGGGCTTGGAACTGCTCTGGTTGCCTGGTCATTGGAGCAAACAGCCGGGTGACACGGGCGACATGGGCGACTTGGTCATTTGGGGGCCAGCGAGTCAAATGAAGCGAAGGCGAAAATTGGTACGGAAAACCTCTTTCAGCTTTTCCTTTACATACGGGACGGATTTCTATGTGGAATTCGGTGTGTGCTTTGAGGCGCGCAGAGACAGACACTTGTATACAAATATGTGTATGTGTGTGTGTGTATGGCTGTATGGGTGTATGGGTGTATGTACAATTGGGAGCTGAAAACAACACAAATGTAATCTATATCTTTTGCCAGCCAAAAACAACAACAACAGCAACAAAAATAACAACAAGAAGGAAAACAGTTTAAACGTAGAAAAAACCCAACAGAAGAAGAAGAAAAAGAGAAAGAGAAAGAAAAAAGAAAATGTCGACTCTGCCAAAGTGGGCGCGGAACTGATAGGCGGGGGTGTGGGGGGCGTCACGAAATCACTGGGTGCGCCGAGGGACACAACGTCTGCTGTTGAGCCGAACGACGGGTGGTGGGTGGGGGGTGAGGTGGTTAGGGGGATTAGTTGAGAAATAAAAATCCACCCAAGCGCCAAGCAAACCAAAAAAAAAGAAAAAATCGACGAAAAAAACTGCTGATGAGTCGAAAATAAAAAAAAAACAAGAAAAAAAGAGAAAAAATCGGTTATTTAGTAGTTATGTATGTGTGTGTGTGAGTGAGTGGGTGGTGTTGGGCGCATTTTTCTCGCTCTGTTTCAGTTTTTGGGTTTTTGGTTTTCTTATTTCTTTTTTCTTATTGTTTTCCTTTTTTTTGTTTTTTTTTTGGGTGCGCTAAAGAAAAATTAAAACGAGGGATTTTTCCATTTGGCGCTTAGAGTTTTTTTTTCGTTGGTTACTCCTTTCCCGGGCCGCTGACTTTTATGTAATTATATCGCATTGTTCAATGGATGGCAAGGACTTGCAAGGAGCTGCCTCCTCACGGACATCATCAATATCCCCGCGCGGGGGTGTCCGCCCCTGAAAGGTGACTACTTGATAAATTATTGCACTTATAGAAAAAGTCGAATGATTTTTTCTTAATTTCTTATCTCGTCGCCGGATCGACGGGGGTGTGGGTGGGGGTGGGGGTTGGTGGTTGAAGGGGGATTCTTAGTGAACGTTCGAAGTCTGTAATTACAAGGAATTCATCTTAAGAGGTCATTAACTTTTTCTAACTGATGTTCCGTCGCTGCCAGGAATAAGGACTCGCCCCAGTGAGTATGTAAAACGGAAAGGATATTCAGTTGTCGTTGCAGCGGTAAATTAAGTGTATTGATAATCATTTTGCCGCTTGTTCCTTGTCCTTTGTCAGGCAACGTTTGTTGCACGCTTCCTTCCAACATTTGCTGCAAAAGTATGTCCTGTGTAGGCGGAATCCTTTTCTATCGGACGAAATATAAATTTGTTGAAAGTCCTCAATTTTTACCTCATTTCTGTTGGCACCGAGCGCGCGCCTGTAAGTAGGCAACGGCGGTGGTCGAAAACGAAAGCTGAAGCGACGACCTACAGCAATAACGGTAAATGGCAGAAAGTTGCTTCGACTCAAAATAAACGGGAACGTAAAATCAAACACACAGACACAGACACAGACATAGACAGGGGGACAGGGAAAGGGACAGGCACACACATGCACATAGAGTAGATAGAAAATCGCAAAACGTGAAGAAAGAAGCTGAAAGCAGCAGCTGTTGAGGCAAAGTAACGTAACATAAAGTAACGTAATGTAAAGTAAGTAAAATACGAAGAAGAAGAAAAAGAAGCAGCAGATGAAGAAGAAGAAGAGGAGACGCGAAACTCACTCATGTGACCGAGCGACCGAGTAATAAAATAACAAAAAGCGACAGCAGCAACAGCAGCAACAGCAACAGCAAAAGAAACAGAGGCAGCGACTGCGACTGCGACAGCGACGGCAACGGCAACGGCAACGACAGCGACAGCGACGACGACAGCTGCGACAGCGAAAGCAGCTGAAGCAGAGGCACTGCCGCCGTCGCACAATGTAAATAAAAGTAAAGCGTGTAAAAGCAAAGTTCAAGAAGCGAAAGAGCGCAAAGCGAAATACCACATAACATAACATATAATAATAATAAAAATGCCGGCCGCTATATGCGGCTGATTTTCAGGCAGCCAACACACACACACACAGACATACTCAAACCCCCTCACACACATTCACACGAAATTTTGCCATTTTTGCTTTGGTTATCCTATCGCCGCGTGTACTATTTTCGTCAGAATCAGCTGCTTGCTGCTTGCTGCTTGATGTCCCCACACAGCGTCGCTGCTTGCTGCTGCTCTCTTCTCTCATGTGTTGTCTGCCGTATGCATGCATGCATGTGTGCGCGCGCGTGTGTGTGTGTGTGTGGGCACGTATGTGTGTGCTGAGTATTTTGATAATTCAAAGTTCCTCAATGTGCAGCAGTTGAGACGCGTCTGCCTTTCCCTTGCTTTTTCTTCAGCTACGAAGTTGACTTCTTTTTTTCTTCTTCCTCTGCTTCTTCTACTACTTTTTGTTGTTGCTTTTGGTTGATTTTCTTACGTTTTCATTTCATTTATTGCGTGTGCGCGTTTATTAGCGAAATCTTCAAGTTCAAACGTGATGTTTATTCACTTTGTTCATGGTTAACGGGATCCCAAACTCTTGCATGCGTGTGTGTGTGTGTGTGTGTGTGGTTGGATGTGGATGTATGTGGATGTATGACACACATACATGAAGTTGTATGTGAGATTTTCTGTAATCAAAGCGAATGTATTTTGAAAGGAATAAAGAAGCGAAAGCTCGCATTGCAGGATGTTACTCATCTCTCAGGATTCAGAAGCTGCTGCTTTGCTCTGCTTATCCTGTGGAATATCCTCTGCAGTTGGTTGCTAGTCGCTGGTGGCTTGTTACCTGCTGGCTGGTCACGAGCTGCGGCATTCAAATTAAAAATATGTGGTCTACTTTTAGGTGGCGGGCAACAACAAGAAGCGCTTTAAGGATATTATTGGTCGAGCAACAGCGCAAACACAAAGCAAATTTTTTAAGAATTTTTAATTAAAATGCAAGCAGCGCCAGTGGCAGCAGCTTCAGTGGTAGCAGCGGCAGCGGCAGCAGCAGCGACGTCATCGTCGTCATCGTCATCGTCATGTTGTAAGCTCTGTTTTTGTAATTGTGTAAACTCGAAGCTAAAGCGGGGAAAAAAAATCAACGGCAGCCGCGGCGGTGGCGCAAAAGCAGCGACGACAAATGTTGCGGTTTTTCTAAAGCTGAACACACACACAAACAAACACATATACACATACGCACAGGCAGAGACTTGGATGAGGCGGACACCTGCATATGCAAAATGAGATTGGACAGCCGCCTGATGGTCACGTAGCAGGAAGCTTCAGCCCAGAGCCAAAGTCCACAGAGTGTGAGCTCTTGGAGTGTAATGTGCTGATGGCCGAGTACTTAGAATGTGGGAAGGGGGGAGGGGCATGTAGTGGGGCGGCTGGGTAGAAGTTGCAGCTGCGAGCGAAGCGAAACAAAATGGAGGCATGAGTGCTTTGTGCGTGGTCTTCCCCTGCGCCATTTAACCTAAACATCATTCACGACCGTTGGGCCGTCTGCCAAGCTCGACTTCTGCTCTGCTGCTGCTTCTTCCTTTCGCCTATTGCCTATTGCCTCTGCCTCTGCCTCAGCCTCTGCCCCTCCGTCTGCCCCTGCCTGTCTTCCTCTTTGCAACAAAAGCCCAATTGCTCAAATGGCTGCAACTGCGCCCGACAACTGTTACTGTGTGGCACTCTTGAGCCCACACGCATCCACTCACACACACACATAGGAAGCACACATACAAGAGGAGTCTGCCTGACGTTTCATTTCCGTAACTCAAACGTTGCTGCTGCTGCTGCAGAGTGGAGACACTTTATTGCCGGAGAATCTTCATTTACTTCCGCGCAGAGGCAATTCTTTCTTCTTTTTTGTTCTCTTGTCTCTCGTCTCTTGTCTCTCGTCTCTCGTCTCTCGTCTCTTGTCTCTTGTCTCTTGTCTCCTGTCTCTGTTTTTTGTTTCGTTTTGTGTTGTTTTGTTTTTTTGATTGCGCTTTCGTCCTGCGCCGCTACTGTTTCTCGTCGGTCCTGGCAAGCTTAGGGATTGCATGCAGTCCTCGAATACCCTAACTGTGATCCTTACCAAAGAATCGAATCAGGACTTAAGCTGAGAGCCCCACGAATCTTTACAGTTTGTGGGGAGGAGGTGTGGGAGAACAGCGGGAAGAAGCAGAAGGGAGAATTAATAATTTATATTTCGTCGAATCCTTGGCTAACTTCTTAAGAGTTTGATCCTTGCGAACACATGTCCTGACAGAAGTCAACTCCAAGTACTGCTTCAATTCTTGTGGCGCCCAGGCCGGAATAGCGTCATTATCGTCATCATCATCATCGCCGTCATCATCATCATTGCTTTTGGGTGGGCACTCGGGTGACTCCGTTGTTCATCCTTGGGATGCAGGAGTCGCCCAGCTGACAATCAATGTTTGGTTTAGCTGCAAAAATGTTTCTTTTTTCCCGGGCAAACGCTGGAAAACAAAACATCGAGTGGCCAAAGGAGAGGAGGATGGGAAACTAAAAGAAATAGAGAAAGAATACGATGTGGTTGGCTGGTGGGAGGGGAGGCGGCGAGTGCAGGGTGGAAGGTGGTGGGAGGAGGGTGGAGGGCAAAGGAAAAAATGAAATTAATTTCTTTTGTGTGTTTCATGGGGAGATGCGACGCTGGATACGTAGGTGCCCCATCGTCGCCGCAGTGGCAATGGCAGCAGCAGCAGCAGCAGCAGCTCGGGAGTAACTTCAATGTTCATTTCCGCCAGTCAAAGCTGCGTCCTGTGTGTGTGTGTGTGTGTGTGTGTGTCCTACGTCCTCGTGCCACGCGCAACTAGCAACCTGCAACCTGCTCAACCGTTGCTCAGGTGGCAGCATCTCCCGATTGCTTCGAGTTTGAGTTCGTTGGAGTCTTGCGACTCCCCAGCGCAGCCCGGGACTGACTCCCGACATCCCCGACATCCTCGATGCCCCCGACAACTCCGACGACTCCGACAACTCCGACAACTTGGCAACCTGGCAACCCTGCACTCTTCATCTCGCTGTCTTTTCATATTCGTGCATTCTATTCTGTGTCCTTCTCCACCTTCCCCTCCCCCTCCTCCTTCGTTTTTATGAGCACTTTTTTCGCAGCATTCTTCTTGGCGTTTGTTCATTTGCCCGCAACTGTATCCATGGCAGGCGCCACGGAGAGTGGACGCTGGAAAGGGGAGGCGTTGGAGGCAGTGGTTGAGGCTGTATTGAAGGACGGAGGAGGGGAAGGGGAAGGAGAAGGGGAACTCTCTATATAAGCCGCCCGCAACCGAATGGTCGCCTCTTTAGTTTTTAGGTTTGCATCGCACACACAAACAGACACACACACACACACACACACAACTATAAACATACACATTTTTTTCGCTCTTTCCTTCTCCTCCCCCTCCCTCCCTCTCTCCCACCAACCACCTTGCTCTGTATGCTAATGAAGCCTCTTCTTTGGCTCATGTTTTCAATGGCCACTGCCAGGATGACAGCGAACGGGTACGAAGATGGGACTGCATCTGAGTCTGAGTCTGAGTCTGGGTACGGGTGCGGGTGCGGGTGAGGGTGCGGGTACGGATCTGAGTACGGGTGCGGGTACGGGTTCGAGCTCGGGTCCATCCTGGCCTGGTCTGGCCTAAGCACATGCCATTTGGCTCGCTGTTAATCCCTGCCACTAAAGACCAAGTACGTTGAAGGGGGTGGTAAGGAGGGGGGTGGGAGGGTGGAAAGGGTGTAACACCGCCCTGTGGGATCTGGGAACCTTACGTCAAATACGTCGGGATTGAGAGGTGTTGGGGAATGAACGACTGTTTCTTTCTGGGTATCTGAGTTACACTCCTGCGCAGGCTCACACAGACTCAGAAATGCAGGACCTCTGCCGCTGCTCCTTTCCCCATCCACGCCTCTCCTGCCTCATGCCTCCTGTGTCCTTTCCCGTGCCTGCAATCTGCACGCCTTGTTGCGGTATTAGTTTGCTTTACGTGATTTCGTTGCATTTTTTGCTGTGTTTTGTTGTTGCTGTTGTTGTTGTTGTTGTTGCTGTTGCTGCTGCTCCTCCTTTGCCTTGTCCGCATTCTCGCATTTTCTTTGGTGCGGCATGGAAAACCCCATAGATTTAATTACAGTTTTCCTCTCGCAGATAATCGAATTTTTTGCTTGCACCACGAAGTCCAAGCCACGTCCACGTCCACGTCCACGTCCTGTGTTGTATGCAACTTCCTTTTAATCTGCATGTCGATTTCCTTTGCACAGATTCTTCCTTTGCACTCGCACCCCTCCCCTCACCCTGCACTTCCTTTCCTCGAGAAGCAAAGCTTTGATTTTTTTTTGACCAACTTTTCACATAAATTTCTCTCGAGTTGTAATTAAAAATTGCTTTGAAGCTGCGTTTCTTACTCAAAATTAGTTTCCATCTTCAGCTGCGTCTGAGGTCCTCTGTAATCCTTCAGTCCTAATGAACGTTCCACTTCTGATGTGCCCCTCCTAGGTGCCAGGACATTTCCTGTCTACGATCGGAATGTCTTCAAGAGACAAACCTTTGCTTGATTTGTTTTTACTCCACCAAAGATACATAGTCGATACATTCGATAATTGTACAATTTATCGATATTTTTATATGAATCAAGGATCCTTTCTTATAGGAATTTTCATTGGTTTCTTATTAGAAAAAAGTAACTTTTATTTCAGCCTTAATTCTTCAGGGTGAATTTTCACATGTTTTGTTCAACTGAGAAATGAATATTTTATTAATATTTTTTTTATTAAAATTAACTATTATTTTTTTAATATTATTTACTAGATTAAAAACTAAGCTTAAGTCTAAGCGGTTCCCATTTGGGTTCTCGCTGAACCTTTTACTTATGACCCCAATTCAACTCGCTTTTTTCTCTCTTTCTCTTTCGCAGGTAAGCAAAAAGTCGTGACAGGCTAAAACGCCTCAAAAATTACGAAAACTACAAAAAATACCAAAAATACAAAAAATACAAAAAAATACAAAAACAAACTGAAAATCGAAATCCCCTAAAGAAACTGCAGCGGTGCAGGAAAGCAAAGCCGTAAGTTTCACTCTGATATCCACTGATCGAATCAATATAAAAGTGACTATAAGCACACACACACACACATGCAAGTATATCTTAGGTGTGTGTGTGTGTGTGAGTTCGAGAAATGCCCACAAAAAATGCAAACTGAATCACAATGCAAAAATGTCGATCGGACTTGAAATTCGTGTCAATAATAAGATATAAAATATTCGAGCGAACGACTGCAGGAGCCCTTAGATACCCTGTAGACGGTGGGCGGGGTTGAAGGGGTGGATGGACCCATACACATTCTTATTTTTAATTGAATCTGATTGAAAGTATCTCTTTCTCTTCTTCTTTTGCTTGAAAAGTATCTGAAGATCCGATGACTCGAATGTATCTCAACTTCAATCAGATACATGGGGTATATGCCAGTCACTGCTTAGGCTGCATTTCCAGGGTATTTCCTCGAAAAGCGTAAACGAAAACGAAAGCAATTGCCTGAGTGACGCCGCCGATCAGAGGCGACTGTTCGTTCCCCCTCCGCCACCGACCCCGCCACCGCCAGTGGCCCGTAGCCCGTGGCCCGTGGCCCTGGAGCTGCCCTCTCTGCAGCAAAGCGTGATACACTCCCCGAATTGTTCGATATACCTTGCTGTACATACATATATATATATATGTGTGTGTGTGTGTGTGTGTGTGTGTGTGTGTGCGCTATATACTGAGTATATGTAAAGATTGCCTGTTGGCAACGGGGAAGCAGCTCAGAGGCATTCACTTTGTGAGTTGCTCTGTGTTTGAATGGGCGTGACGCTGCCCTCTTTTGGCCACTTGCCACTTGCCTCTTTATTGTGTCTCGCTCACACACACACACATGCAGACACATGTACAGGTGTGCTGGTATTATAATAATCGAATCGGTCGGCGAATGGATCTGGATCGCCGCTCCGCTTAGTTTGGTCAGTTTCCTGGAATTGTCTGAGCCAATCGATTCGAGTGTTGTTGTTGTTGTTGCTGTTGTTGTTTTTGTTTGCTGCTGCCTGTGTTTGAGCTCCCGAACACATGTACTACACTTGGGGTACTTTGTGTTTTCCAAATCAAGAGAACTCCACCAACTGTCGACCTGTCGACTGGCGATAGGCACAAACTGAAGGCACGACTCACAAAATTCGAGTCTTGGTTTCAACTCAAGAAGCCATTAAACTGGGATGTAGGGCATATTGAAGGAAAGGATCGACTGGGAACTGAAAGGATGTGCTCCTCTGTTATCCTTGGATTTTCTATTCAATGCAATTTAATGTGCATTTTTGTGCTTTGAAACTTTGAGTTGTTCGTGTCACGCGCTCATCTCTTGTACAAGAAACCGAGCAAGAGCAGCAGCAACAACAACAAGAAAAAGAAGGAGAGGGGGAGAAGGGACGGACGGTTACACGATGTGCTAATTGAGTTAGTACATCGAAGTAGACGAAAAGAGGAAAAATACAAAGAATAAAGAAAAGTGTAGACGAGACTCATGACTCGTGAGTGGCAAAATTTCGAAATAAGTAGCCAAGAGTCAAAAACAGAAACAAAAACAAAAACAAAAACAAAAACAAAAACAAAAGCAACAACAACAACAACAACAACAACATGATCGGCGGCAACATTTTGTGTCTACTTAGCAACTTTGTGAAAATAACACCCGTGTCAATATGTGGACGGTGGTTCGACCTCCGGCACCCATAGACCCCCACACACACACACACACATACATGTACGTATATGTATATGCTTATTCGTTCCCTACTGAGCTTAGGGCTGCTGCACACCGAGCGAGCAATCGTTGCTGTTGCCGCTGTTGCAAGTCTTGTGCTCAATTCCGCATATGGCATCGAAAACCGATAATTACCAAAGCCAGTCGCACGTATGCGCACACACACACACACACACACACACGCACAGAGAGCGAGACACACACATGCGTAAGTGTGTATATGTGAGACTTCTACCTGCAGCGGAAGCCTCACAAGCGGCAGCAACGGCAACAACAGCAACAACAGCAACAACAACTACAACAACTACAACAACTACAACAACTACAGCAACAACAACAACAACGGCGACACAGACGATGACCGCTCAACCCTCCGCAACGCGTTCCCATTGGCAAACAAATTACTCACGCGCAAAAATTTTGTTGCCGTGTATTTTTCCATATATAATTTCACTATAGGTGCCCCTACCCAACATGTCTGGCCATTCGTATGTACAGCACACATGCATGCATGCACATGTATGCGTGTGTATGTGTGCGCCTATGCATTGCCCTCGTGTATGCATAAAACCATTATTTGACGTATACGATTGCATTCGGGTGACACACTCTCTCGATCGCATTAATAATAAATGTCGGAAGCTTTCGGCTGCAGTTGTCGAGCCTCGAGTTTCGAGTTTCGAGTTTCGTGAGCCGAGGATTACTTCGTAATCTGCTTATATCCAGTTTCTTAAAGGACTTCGCTGCTTATCCGAGTCCCCAATCACTTTCACATCAGCGCGTTCAAAGGCAAAGTCTCTAATCTTCTAACACCTTGAGCATTGGAGAAGAATTGTTTATGGCTATTGAGTCACCCTAATGCTGATATCGTCTCTTTCTCCTCGTGTGTCAGTGTGTGTGTGTGTGTGTGAGTGTATTTGTTGTTTAAGCCGCAAAAACGAAGTCAGCGTTTGCGACGACGCCGCTGTCTCAGTCGCTGTCGCTGTTGTTGCTGTTGCTGTCGCTGTCGCTGCCACCGGCATCGGTAACAACAACAACAACAACATAAACTGAATACCGGCAATGATGACGCCGCGGTGTCGGTCTACCTGTTCGCAAAGTTGGACACATTTTCTTTCTTCCATATCGTCGTTTACCTAAGGGACACACACATTTGCACTCTACCTGTGTAAGCGCACACACACACTCACACAGCAGACACACACGCATACTGAGTATTGAAGCAGCGAGCGGAGAGCGAAAGAGATGAATGACGATTGAAAGAAACTCATGCTCTCCCGCTCGCTCTTCAGCGGCTGCAGAAGTCAAGCCAAGCTGAACGCTAAGCTGCTGTTGCCGCTCCGCCGGCGGCGTTAACCAACGACGTCGCCGCTGCCATCGACGTCGCCGCCGCCGTCGTCGTCGTCGTCGTCACCGTCGATGTTAACGTAAACGTGAACGTGTCGTCGTTGAAAGTCTTCGTCGTCGAGCGCCGTCGAACGCCGCCGAACAGAAACGAAACGAAAAAAAGTTGGGTTTTGGAATTTTTTTACTCTTGCTCTTCTTTGGTTTTCAGTTCAGTTCGATTTTAATGCACAGCCGCAACGTACGTGTGTACCTGTCGTGTGTTTTGTGTGCCTCTTCACAGTCGTTTTCGCCGTTGTCTTCGTCGTCTCCTTCGTCTTCGTTTTCATCTTGGTCTTCGTCTTCGCCTTCGTTTTCTGCGCTTTGCTCTCGTTCGCGCTGCGTCTTTTATTAAAAAAAACAAAAGCTAAAAGAAAATAAAAACATCGTCGCGCGAAAACACCTATAAAAGTGCAAGCAAAAGAAAAATATAAAACAAGAAGAAGAAGAAGAAGAAGCAGTGCAACAAAAGAAACAACAAACCAAAAAGGAATACAAATACAAAGCCCGAAA
This sequence comes from Zaprionus lineosus, assembly GCA_035044505.1. Lineage (NCBI taxonomy): Eukaryota > Metazoa > Arthropoda > Insecta > Diptera > Drosophilidae > Zaprionus > Zaprionus lineosus. The sequence continues at coordinate 921,583 of JAWNNX010000098.1, read as the reverse complement.
GTGCGATCAAAAGAAAGCCAAAGAAAGTAAGTCGCCTCCTCAGTTGCTTCCACACACGCTTCGTTCTACCGTTTGCCACATTTTTTGGCAACTCTTCTCCTCGTGCGGCCCCAGCGGCTCTTCCGGACACACAGAGAGCGAGAGGAAGAGATAGGAAGAGAGAGAGAGAGAGAATGCGATAGGATACGAGTGCATAGGGCACACACTCGGAACGCCGCAACACTTGTGACCCAACCGATCGCCGGATGTGCCCGGCTAATGTGGCGGCCATTTTGTTTTTGTTGTTATTTTATTTTTTTTTGCCTCTCATTAGCTTCATTGTATGGCACTCTCGCCCTCTCCCTCTCTCTGTCTTTGGTCCGAGTAGTGCTTGTGCTTGCCTCAATTATTGATTGATTAATTATTGCTGACGCGTATGCGTCGCCCGCTCGTCCGTCCGCCTGTCCAACTGTCCGCCTGTCCATCTGTCCGTCTGTCCATTCGACCGTTCGACCCTTCGGATAAACCGGTTCATTGACGCCTGCCGCGTGTTGCCACCATCATCGCGGCCTGCTGCTCGATGGGGTATGCGTGTGGCGCACTCTCTCTTTTTACTATTTGTTGTGCTTCACCCATCCCCATCCCCATCCCCATCCCCTCCCATCATCCACCCATCCCACCCATCGACTCACCTGACTTGCCTCTTTCAATGCAACACGAAGTCGTCTTCCAATCAATCGCTCATCGTTTTCTCGTGATCACTCATTACACGCAGGCAGACCCACATTTTCGGACTCTCCTGTAGACGAGGCGCCATTAACAATACCGTAACGGGGTTGCACGCTCCCCTGCCCCACTCTGCCCCACTGCCTCCCTCCTCTTGCAGCACCCCCCATCCTGGCCGCCTTTGGCCTGCAATCAACGCGCTCTACCTACTCACTAATTTTGCTCTCTTCTGGTCATTTGCAATTAACACTTTTGCGTACGTGCCACAATTTGTTGCAACTTCATCAGCAGCCAGCAGCCAGCAGCAGCCGGTGGCTGGCGGCCAGCTGGCAGCGCCGTCGGAGTTTTTCCAGCTTTCCAGCCGCCATCTGCAGCCGCCAGCCTCTAAACTCGAGCAACAGTTGAAGCTGCAGCCGCCGCAGTTGCCCCAGCCACCGCAGCTGCCACAAGCGCCGCAGCTGCCGCAGCTCAAAGCTAATCAGCGTGCAACGACTTTCTCGTTAGTTTTTGCCGCTTTATAAAAATACAAAGTATTTCTCTCTCCTTCTCCTTCTTTGTAATTATTATTTTATAATCAACTTATTAGCGCCCATAGCGGAGCCTCGCCAAGTGGGCGGTCGGTCGGTGGGAGGGGCAGCTGCCGCTAGACCAAAATTCAATTAAAATTCTCTCTCTCTCTCGTGTGTGTGTGTGTGTGTGTGTGTGTGTGTGTGCTGGACGCTTGTTTGCCGTTCACATTCTACTTCTCATCGGGGTCTCTTCCCTCCAGCGCGTGCAACTGCGGCCCCAGGCCCGCGAATGCCGCTCGTGGCAGTTCCAATGGCTCCACTGGTTCCACTTGGTTCGAACGGTTCCAATGGTTCCAATAGTTAGTCCATTAGCTTAAAGTTAGTCTCTGGCTGTGGCATTGGGGGGGATTTGAGGTGCGGATCGGGGGGGCTAATGGTTATTCGTCAGGCAGACTTCTGGCTTGGAGCTCAGAGGCAAACCTGATGAGCACATATCTTTGGACACACACACACACACACACACACACACATGCACACACATTTATAACCGTAATATACGTACCCCTATTATATTTCAATAATCATCTTTCGGTATGCCCCGAAACCAAAATGAGCTCATCCCAAACCCAAACCCGAATCCGCACTCGACGTCGAAGTCGAAGTCGAACTCGAACTCGAACTTGGATTCGGACTCGGACGGGGATTCGGATTCAGATTCGGACTCGAATCGAGAAGTCGACTGCGACGACGCAGCCAAAAATCCATCAGCTTATGTAATCGCCTTACAGTTTGTTGGATCGTTTTGTGATTTTCAAATAAATGAGATTATATAAGTTTTTGCGAAATATTTAATATTTGGCCAAGTGTCCAAGTGTCCGAGTGTCCAAGTGGCCAAATGTCGGACTGTCGATCGTATATAGAGGGTTTATAATTAACGCTAATTTATCATGCGGGGAGCCTGCGACGAAATCTCTTTGTTTTCTCAACTCGAATAAATCAATTTGCAAACTGAGGTCCAAGCGATTCGAAGGCCTTGAACTTGCCTCGATTCGATCTTGGCTTCAGTTTTTCTACAATAGTCATTAGCAACAACAACAACAACAGCAACAACAGCAGCAATAACCATAGTAGCAACAACAACAACAACTACAATTTTTTTAATTCATTTCTTCATTTATTACAATGATGTTTATAATTTTGTAGGCCCTCAGCTCATTATATTCAATGGCTTCTTTGGGGTTCCTGGCCATTATGATGATGGCGACGATGGCGACGATGGCGACGGCGGAGACGGTGGCAACGATGGCGACGGAGGCGATGGTCGCGATGGCGGCAACAAACTCGTTAGACCTTGAAAATAATATATACCTAGGAGGCATTTTTTAGGGGGTTTAGGCTGAAATTAAAGCGACAATTGCTGTGCAAGTGCGTGGAAAGAGAAGGGGAGGAAGAAGTGGCATTAGAATAGTGGAGGTAGAAAAGGAATAGCAATAGGTATAAAGTCGGAATCGAAATAAAACTGAGGCGTAAACTAAAGCCGAAACTTCAACTGGAAACGAACTAAAGTGCGGCTCCCATGACAATTAAAGGCCATGGCTCGAGGTAACAGCGTTTGATAAATGTAGGGTTAGGGGTAAGGGAGGGGGGTGGAGTAGGAGAAGGAGAAGAAGAAGGGGGCAGGGGGAGGGGAGAGTGTGTAGGGAGCGGAAGGGGCAGGCACACGTTGACTTCACAAGCCGCTTAGCTGCGCCAGCCGAAAACCTTCCCTGCCTTCGATTGTCGCTCTATCGGTTTCAGCTTCGGCTCCGGCTTCGGCTTCGGGTTTGCCTTCGGCTATGTTATCTATCGGTTTGCGGGTCTTCGGGTCTGCGGGTTGCTGATTGCGATCGTTTTCCAAAAATGACTTTCAGTTTTACTCGGGATGAGGGCAGCAGTTTTTCCCTCTGTGCGGCTGCTGCAACAGGTTGCCAGGCAGGTAGCCGCCTGCAGCCCCGCCCCTACACTGGCCAACATGTGCGTGCAGTTCCCTGGAATTGCGGCTCATTATTTCCACCTTAATGTGAACTCTGACCTATGAAAAATGCACCCTCCCAAATTTGAGACTGTCTGCGTTCCCCTGCTTCTTCTTCTTCTTCTTCTTTTGATTTTAATTCTTAAACGATTCCCTGCGCGCCTTCAAATTGACTCGATTCCAGGAGGAAGAAGAAATTGCGATTTATTTTTTATTTTCATATCAAGAGTTAAGTGTAATTCTTCCTTCTGATTGCCTGCGGCAGGAACCTTGCCCTTGTTGCAGAGTGTAGGCCTTAGAGCGCACATTAGAAGCTGTCCGCAGTCAGTGGTCCACAGTCCGCAGACAACACTCGTCGGAACCTGTTTCCAGAGATAAACATGTTTCCAAGTCGCTCCTTGTTTGGGTCTTAGAGATGAGGATGCGGCAGAGGATGAGGCTGAGGACGAGGACGAGGATGAGGCTGGGCCTCCTGCGGTTTCAAGGTTATAATGGGAACGCAGACGCGTAATTTACGAGCAGACCTTGACCTTGTCTGCGCCTCCTGATCCTATTTCTACCTATCCTATCCTCCTTCTTTCCCCTTCTCCCTCTTCTCCTTCATCCGCGCTCGGTTGCTGCTTAGCTTCTTGTCTGGAGTTGCCATTTCTTGCATAATTTATGACTGAAAATCTAGGTTACACACACATGGCCCATACACACGCTCGACTCTCTGTATGTGTGCGTGCGTGTGTGTGAGTGTATGTGTGTGTGTGTGTGTGTGTGGTTCTTAGGCCTTGTTATCACGCCGGCTGCTTTTCCTGCCATTGCTCCTTGGCCCCTCCCTCCCTTCCCCTCACGTGCAGCAACTTCTTTTTACTTCTTTTGCACTTCCTCCTTCATTCGCGTGCTTTCAACTTTTTCTCCTTCCCCTCCCTCCCTCCTCTCTCCCTTTTGGTTCTCCCTTCTTTGACGTTTGGCGCTTTTTCAAACGTTCTGCGTTTTGATTAAATTTTCGCCTCTGCACATTTTACCCACATTACGTTACGTGCGGGGTGATAGGGGGATGGGGCGGAGGTGGTGCTGGTGTTGGTGTTGGTGGTGGGCGTGGAAAGCAGCTGTGGGGAGTACGTAACGTATTCCTGTTGCTCGAAACGAGTTTTTCCTACACTTGCTTTTCACATTTCCTTTTCGTGTATATGTGTCCATTACAGTTATTGTTGTTGTTGCTTCTTCTTCTTCTTCTTCTTCTGTTGTTGTTGTTGGACATCAAACAAGTCGCGGGTTTTCTTTGCCGTCGTTTCTGTTGCTTTTTTTTTGTTTTTGTTTTCTTCTACTTTTACTTATTTGCTGTGGCTTTGCTTATTGCTACTTTCCCGATGTCGCCTCCTCCTCTTCCACTACTCCTCCCTACCTCCCTCTCTCCCCTCTCTTGTGTCTCGTCTCTCGCATATGTTTACCTTGCATACGTCCTTGAAGATTTGTCTTATTTTCGTTTTATATTTTGTTTATAGGTTTTTTGTGTCTTGTGCTTTTCGCTTTCTTATTGTCGCTTCTTCCTCTGCTTCTTCCGCCGTCTTTATTGTTGTTTTCACCTTCATCTTCGGCTCTCTGCCTTGCCGCTGGTCGCCCAGTTTTCTTTGGGTCGCCTTTCTTGTCGCTCAGCTGCTTTTAAGTGGGTCGCCCGCTCGGGCATCTCTTAGCCGGAAATTCCTTTCGACATTTTTGCTTCGCTGTTGTTGTTGTTGTTGTTGTTGTTGCATATCCGTTGTTACACTTAACGGCACTTCCTGCGTTCCTCACATTTTTGCAGTTGTCCTGCGAGTCGCAAGCACTTGACATTCCTGGACACCTTCCAAGCTGAGAGATGAAATTCGTGCCGCTTTCGTGTCGATATTCATCGCAGCAGCGATGATTTTATGAATAAGATTTGAATAATAAAATGAATACTTTGAATATTTGAAGGCAGCTAAAGGATACTTTCCTTATCTATGATTCCCTAGCGAAACTTGAGAATCGCCCTTCTCTCTTTATTCTCTCACTTTCTCTGTTTCTCCTCTCAAGTGGAGGGGAACTCGTGAGTTCAGTCACTTTATGCGCTTGATTACTCAATTGTAGAATCAAGAGAATTAACAACAAATGCTATAAATAACAATTTGCCGGTTGTTGTTGTTGTTGTTGTTGTAGTTGTTGTTGTAATTGTTGTTCTCGTGTTGGCCATAATGTGTAAGCCGACACTTGATGACTGAGTGTGTGAAAGACATGAATAGAGCGAGTGACTAAGAGTAAGGGAGTGGAAATAAAAGAAAGAGGGAGAGGGAAAGAGAGAGAGAGAGAGAACGAGTGGGAGAGAGGGAGAGAAAGAAAGAGGCAGTGATAGAGGGATGAGGAGGGGGGTTACAAAAGAAGAGGAAGGCCGAAAACCAGTAACGTTCGTTCTGCTTTTGGTCTTCAATGTGTATGAGTGCTCATGTGTGTGTGTGTGTGTGTGTGCCTATTATTAACTTGGCTACTTGGCTTGTCTTCTCGTTTACGGCCTGGCCATAACCATGACTTCTTGGCTCTGACTCTGACTCTGACTCTTACGGCTACGGCTATGGGCGAGTCTCTGGCTGCGGCTGCGGCTGTGGCTGTGGCTGTGGCTGTGGCTTTGCTTTTGGTTTCGATCTTGGCTTTGGCTTTGGCTTTGGCTTTGGCTCTGGGTTTGGGTTTGGGTTTGGGTTTGAGGTCAACAAACAGCTGCTCCGCGTGCTGGGAAACCGAAACCGCGTTGTGCGTCGATGTTTCTTGTGGTTTGCTGAAGTCATGCGTTCGCCTCTCCTGCTGTCTCTTTCTATCGCTCGCCAGACTCACACATACACACACACACACACACACACAGGCAGGCAGGCAGACTTGAAGCCGGCATGTGGAAACCAGTTTCTTGTCTCACCGGCAACCGAAAAATGTAAAAAAAAAAACTTACATATTTTTTTATTTTTTTTATTTTATTTTTTTATTTTTTTTTTTCAAAAATGAAAGAAAAAATAAATTGAAGTTTCTCAAGCGCTCGTCTCGGGGCCGGCGTTTTACTCGTTTGTAACTTTGAAGTTCGCACGTTTTTCTCGTTTCTCGTTTCTCGTTTCTCACTTTTTTTTTTTTGTTGTCTGTATTTTTTATAATTATTTTGTTTCTTAGTTTTTTGTGCGTTTTTAATTTTTGGCCATTTTTTTAACTGATTTCCGATCCGATCTTTTGTTACTGCGGACAAACATTTCCGCTTGGCGTCTGTCAAAATTTTCTGTATCTCGCGAATCGCGTCTCTGGCGGAAGTTCGTCTGATTCCTCCCAAGTCGCACGTGTGCTGCGAGATGATCATAAGGGGGCTCTCCCTATGTGTCCCCCTAGTACCCAAGTACCCAAGCACCCAAATACCCAACTCCCCAAAGGCCCAGGCTAAAATCCAATTGGCAGCTGATGATTGCCCATCGCTCGGAATCGCCATTCGCTTTATTTTGTTTCTTCGCACACGAAGTGAATATCAATTTGTCTGTATGTGTGTGCATATGTATGTAAGCTGTATTATAATATGTATATGTGTGTGTGTGTGGGAGTTCCTAAGGCAGAGACACTCGTAATTTACACTGCTTTTGATACCCTTCAAAATTTGTGTCCGTTTGCAGCCAAGAAGAAGGCAGAAGCGGAGACTCTCCAGATGAAGTGGGGGGTTTCTTCCTCTCTCTCCTTCTGGTAGGGTGATCCATCCAGTAGGGTATACAGAGTGCGGCTTCTCCTCATTTGGCTCTCAACGTTCTCAGCGTGAATCGACGACTCGTTGGGCGCCATTGGAGTGACAGTCGAGGAATACAATTAACATAATTTACTTATCGATACAATAAACACACACACACACACAGCACGCCCACACACACATACACACCAATGCAAAAGACTTGGCAAATTTGACAAAATTTTCGACTTTGGATCTTCGTGTGGGTGGGAATTGAACATTTGGCAATTCATTACAAATTAACATTTGTTCTCCCCCCTCCTCCCTCTGCTCCCCCTTCTCACTCTCCACCCTCTCCTTCTTCTTCTTGGATTTCCAGCTAAGCAGTTGGCTTCGCTTCCAAGAAAGAAGAAGAAGAAGAAGAAGATGTGAGCTTCGCTTCGGATCTTTGGTCACTTTTGTAACTCTTTTCGATACTGTGACCGCTGCGATAAGTAACTGTAAAGTAACTGTAACTGCGGGCTTATCAGCTGCCGCAGGAAGTTTGGCTTGTAATCAGCGGGAACAAAAAACTTCCATTGGCTGAGAGAAGCAGAAAAAATAAAAAATAAAAAAAAAAGCCACAAAGTTCCAATCACTTTTATTTTTATATACATACATTTCGGTTATGCATAGAGGGGGGAGGATGGGTGGCTCGGGGGGTGTGCGGATTTGTGCTATCAGAAATCGCAGAACTAATAACTTGTGTACGCCCCCCTCTCCCCCCACTCCCCTAGCGACGGCCATGAATGTGTATTTTATTTTTTCGTGTTTACTTTCAAAAAGAAAGAAAGTTTTTATATCTGTCTGCATGTGTGTGTGTGTGTGTGTCTGTGTGTGTGTGTGTGTGTGTGTGTGTATTATGTAGATGTTTTGTTGTCCAAAATCTTTTTATGTTTTCGATGATGTGATTGTTGTTGGGGTGGGGGGAGGGGGGCAGGGAGACTCCCCCAAAAACTACAATTTGCAATGCAAAATCCGAAAAAGGGACGAGGGACTACGAGGAGTGGAGCCCAAGGAGGGCGCCCAAGAAGGGGGCTCGGGGGGCGGGAGTCGAAAAGCGGGACCCAAAATCGCATTTTGTTTTTTCTTTCAGTTGAGTTTTTGGTCTCTTGTTTTACATATGTAAATTTATGCATATCTAAGTTTTGCTTTAATATATGTATTCGCATGTGTGTGTGTGTGTGTGTGTGTGTGTGTCTGTAGGAGACAATCTCTATGTGACAGCGCGGACGAAGCTGTCGTCGTATCAGTGGCTCCAAATCTGCATAAATGATGATGATTCTCAGTTTGCTGTTTGAGTTTCGTCATTCGAGTTTCTGGGCTCCCGGACTCCCGGACTCCCGGACTGGCGGACGGGCGGGCTCCTGGGTCTGGGTTCCTGGGTTTTTGGGCTTATTCCTGCTTTCATCGGAACCTCTTATAAATGGGAAATACACATATTTTGCATACACATGTCCCCAGTGGACGCCACTGACTCAGATTGTGCCAATCGTCGTCGTCGTCGTCGTCGTTCCGTGTGGTCCCGCAGGGAGAGCCTCGTCATTTGCCTTCCCATCGAGGGTTCCTACAATTTATTGTACCCTTCCGTTCATAAAACGGGAATTAACGACTCCCCAATAACATCGATGGACTGTTCCAGTTCTTATGTGTGTGTGTGTGTGTGTGTGTGTGTATTGACATCTTTTACCTGCTCACCTTCATTTCGATCCCATCTCCTTCCCCTCTCTCTTCCTCTCTTCGAATCGTAGTCTACTTTTCGGGGCTCAAAATTGAGTGCAGGGTATTCAGAATTCGATCTGATTCTTTCCGCCGGGATCGGAGACTCTTCGTTATAACTTGTGGTGTTCGGCTTTGATTGCCAGTCGAGATACCCAGACCTCAATTTGAGTGGCATTATGAAATTTTAACTGCAAGAAATCCGAGTTTTCGGCTGCCGATGGATTTTCAGCCGAGGTGAGGTTCCAGCAAACGTCGCGGCCTGAAACCATAAAAATGGCAAATTAACCGTGCTGCTTATGTGTGTGTGTGTGTGTGTGTGTGTGTGTGTGTGTGTGTACCTACACAGGTGTGTGTCTCTTAGTAAAACCTTTTGTCAGTGAAGCCACAAACAAAGCAACTATACACACACAGTCAGAGACACACACAGACACACACACACACAGACACACACACACACACACACACACACTTAAAACACGAAGCTTGAAAATGGCACGTTTTGAGGTCCGTCCAAGTCCAATCAAGCAGCGCCGTCGAGTTGAGTGAGTGACTGCCAACGTTGTCGTTGTCGCTGCTGCTGCTGCTGCTGCTGCCGCCGCTTCCGTCCCCCTTGGCATGAGGTTGGCCCTCGCCTGGCGGCGCTGCTGCCTCAATCAGTGAAGCAACGTCGCTGGCAGCCCAGCAATTTATCCAGCCATGCATATTAAGCCTCACGATTTGTATTTGCCTCTCAGTCCGTCGCGCTGTCTGTGTGAGTCAGCCCTCTGCCTGCGCCTCGCTTCTATACGTGTGTGTGTGTGTGTGTCCCTCGCTGACGTCGTCACTGTCGCGAATAATCTGCCACTCGGCCCTTCAACTGCTGTATGTGTGTGTCTCTGTCTGCCTGTGTGTGTGTGTGTGTTTGTGTGTGTGCCTGAGGGGATATGTGAGAGTTCAATTTTCGTTCGCTTCGTTTAGTTTCGTTCAGTTAATTCTGCCGTTTATAAGTTTTCAATTCAGCCTCGGCTGCGGTCACCACCGGCACCCATTTGCATCCTTCCATCCTTTCAGCCTTCCATTATCCCGCTATCTGTCTGCTGCGCTCGCATCCGTCCTGTTTTAATGACCAAATGACTAAATGACTGAATGCCAGCACTTCCTGTGGTTGCCCTCAGCCCCTTCCCCCCTCACCCATTGGGAAGGTGTCACTGTCGGGCAGTTGTTGTTTCCGTCGCATTGAGTTTGCATATTTCCAGCTTTGCATAATTGAGACTTTGAGTTGAGATCGATGAAAGGTGCAAAGGCGTGAAGGCGTGAAGGCGTGAAGGGGCGGGGATCAAGTGGCTAGAATTGTGCAGGAATTGAACAAACTAAAATGTGCGTTTCCTTGAAGCTTTTAAAATTACTTTAAGCTTTTTTCACCCACTAAATGTGAGCCGTTAAAATGTCAGTTGCTCCTTCAATTTATTGCGTACCATCTGCCTTTTCGCTGTCTCAGTCGCTGTCGTCGTTGACGAAGGACGTCGGGGTATCAACAAGTAAAGCTTAAGCTTACACTTACAGCTTCGTCGCATCATCCTCTCGATGCAGACATTAAAACGGTAAAATGCTTATTTTAGTCTGAAGCTTACAGGTACCGTTATCCTATGTAGGGCAACGCATCTGACGCGACGGCTGTTACTGCTGTGGCTGTGGCTGTGGCTGCGGCTGCGGCTACTACTACTGCGACTGCTGCTTCTGTTGTCGATTTAACAGCTGCTTAACATACATTTACTCTGTATGTGTACAAGTGCGTGTGTATTTGTGTGTGTGTGTGTGTGTGTGAATTAAATCGGCACTTGTGCAACTTCTCGACTGCTGCTGTTGCTGCTGTGGCTCCACATGTTGTATGCTCGCATTTACTTCGTGCCCCGCGTCCCTCCCTCCCTTCCACCACGTCCGCTGTGTCTTCCTGTCTGAGACACTCGGCGTCTTATGTGCCGTTTTCTATATTTTCTTTTGCTCCTCGTAGACAAGGCTATAAAAATTGCTTAGTTCTTAAAGCTCTTTACGCCACGCTTTGTGCTCTGCTGCGGCTGCGACTACTGCTGCTGCTGCTGCTGCTGCTGCTGCGCTGGGGCTGCTGCTACTGCGTCTGCTTGTCTGGCGCGTAGTTGTTATGGCTGCTTGGGACCCCCTCACGTCTCACATCTCACCCCAAGACCCTCTCCATTTCTGGCGTCTTTATCTCATCTTCTTGCTCGCACACGCTTCCCACACGTTATTTGTTTTGTTGACGTCGCTGCCGCAGTCGCAGCCACTGTAGCCGTCGACGTCGCCGTTGTCGTCGCTTTGCTTTTTGTGCTTGTATTTTATTATTATTATTTTTCGCGTTATTCTGTGTTTTGCTCGCCAGTTTCTTTGGAAAAATTCAACTTTTACTTTTTGTTTTCTTTCATGTATTTGCCTTCTGCCTTCTGCCTTCTGCCTTTTGCTCGTGTGCGTATGTGTGTGTGTGTGTGTGTTTGACTTTGAGCATTTTTTATGATTATTTTTTGTTGTCGCTTTTATTTTATTTTTTTTTTTATTTATTTTTCATTGCTTCGCTTTTTGTTTTGGTCGTCGCGTTTAACGCTGCTGCGCTTTGTGCCGCATTTTCTGTGCCAGTAAGTGTTCTCCTTTTTCTTTTTCTTTTTCTTTTCCTCATTCTCTTGTCTGTCGTCTCCCTGTCTATCAATTGAATTGTTTTTTTTTTATATATATTTTTTATGTTATTTTTTATCTCTTTCAACAAGTCATTTGCCCATTTCTCTCGAATATCAAAAGTCGCGCTTTACGTTTACGTTTACGTAGACGTAACGCTTTTGTTCGCTTACGTTGTTACACCCATACGGCCGCCACTTGATTCATTCATAGATTTTCACTTCTTCCTCGAGTGCGAGTGCTTGTTTGAGTGTGTTTGTGTGTGTGTGGCTGCAAATGTGCTTCTGTGTATGTGTGTGTGTGTTTGTCTGTAAATATGTATGAACATTCGTCGGCCGCTTTCAATCTAAAATTGCGTTTTTCCCTTTTTATATGTTTGTATGTTATGCCAACGCTTTCGTTCGTTTGACTTTCTTTATGACTGCTCTGCTGCCTCTGCTGCTGCCGCGACCGCTGCTGCTGCGGCTGCCTCTGCTGCTGCTGCTTCTGCTTCTGCTTCTGCTTTTGCTATTGCTGCTTTTGTGTGTTGATGTTTTTATTACTTCTCATTTTTTATGATTGAAGGTCGTTTGTTGGCGTTGCCCTGTTTTCTTTTGCCTCTCCTTCACCTCACTTCACTTCACTTTACACCCAATTTGTGTTTGCATTACTATTTACACACAGTTTGACATGCATTCAGATTTAAACTACCTCTTGCTGTGACTCCCGAACTGTAACAGATGTACAGACCATGCAAAGGAAAGAGATGGCACGCGTGTGTTTGAATAATTATACGTACGGTTAATTGCGCAGCTTAAAAGCTTGCAATTCGTACAGTTGTTTATGGGCATTCGGAGTCTTTGCTAATTTATTACAAAAATACGCGCAAAATACGCCACACACACACACAGGCACACACACATACGCATTGATTGGCATGCAAAGCTCATTAATATGCGTTTGTTGGTGTTGCTGTTTTGGTAGCCGTTTTGTAGTTTTGTACACCTTTCAAGTCTCGCCCCCAACAACAAAAGGCTACATAATAAAGCTATAAAAGCGAACGAAACGTCGAAAAAAGTTCAATAAACTTTTGCTAGTAGCGCAGCGAGTGTCGTAGTTGTCTCTATCGTCCGAAACTGCTGCTTCTTCCCCGCCCGCCGTTCACCGATTGCCACCAATACCCCTCTTTGTATCCACTAGCCACACTATAGCCACTCTCTTCACTCCTTCACGCGGCATTGGCAATTTGTGTTCGCGTGTAAGTCTCAATCAGCACTTGAGCAATTCCGTAATTTACTTGCGCACCAATTTTTTCGTTGCTCGTTTGCCATTTGCTTGTTCTTCTCACTCTCTCCCTCTCTCTCTCTTTCTTTCTATCTTTCTCTGTACTGTTGTTGTTGTTGGTGTAACTGTAATTTATATTTTTTTGTAATAGATTTTCAGTCAACAAATTGCTTCCACGAAAGGGCACTTTGGGCTTCAATCTTTATCGCAATTGTTGTGCGATGTTCTAAGCGGTTTCTATGTGCATTGCCTTTAATTAAATTAACGCTGAACAATCGCATTTTCCCAGGCTGTTTGTGTGTGCGCATGTGTGTGTGTGTGTATGTGTGTGTATGTGTTTGTGTGTTTTCTTGCGTGCACTTTCTTGTTGTCATTCGGACAAATTTCTTGTCTTGCTTTGGCAATTAGTTTAAATAGTTTCCCCCTCACCACCTCACCCCATCTGCTCACTCCTCGCTCATTCACTCGTTTCTCCTCTGATTGATGTTTGTCGATCTTCGTCTCCCGCTCGATGATGCGCCATTCACAAGCTCCCGCAAGCAGCTTAGCAACTGGTTTGGTTCCGCTTTCGAAAGCTTCAACAAAAAAGCTTACACCGTGCACCCCTGGAATTCTTTAAACACACACACATACACACACACACACACACGCGCGCATACATTTTTACACACGAGACACGCGGTTTCAAAAGCCGCTTTTGATTGCCTTTAATTAATTATACATTTTTAGCTAATTTGCAAATTTTCTCTTTTCTGTCTCGTTACAGGTAAATATATCGACAATAAAAACAAAAATATCGACAACCTCAGCAGCAGCAACAATAACAACAACAACAACAATAATAATAATAATTCAATAACTACAACAAAAGAAAACAGCTAAAAAGTTATATTAATGGTTTAGGTCCAGATTATTTTTGGGTTTGAGTCTTAGCTGTTTTTACATTGCAATTCCTTGGGCGAAATTAAAGGCTCTTTATTTATTTTTATGTATTTGTTTAATGGAACTTCAAAGGTATCGTGTTGGGTATCGAGATTATCGATAAATACTTTTGCTTACCTTCAAATTAAATGTGTTCAAGGAGTCTCCTTGACGTAAGACGAGGTTTGAGTGGTGAAACCCTTTGGTTATTTGTGGAATGTGTTAATATGGAAATCGGAAAGTACATTTTCCGGTAGTCACGCCCACGCGGCGCACGTCATGATTTATAGATGACCATAAATAGAGGGAAGTGTGGGATGTGTCCCACGCATCCACTTCAAGATTTTAAAAAGGGAGTCCAAAGCCAAAGCAGCAACCCTCAGAGAAAGAAGCCCTCCAAAGGAAAAGCGGCATGTACTTGAATTTCAATATTGATGCCTTGTAATTTGCCACCAACAACAAAAAAAAAAAAAAAGCAACAAAAACGAGGGAAAACCGAGAAAAATGAAAATCTGAATCAATGGAAATTTCATCAAGTTGCGATTATTACGGAACAAGGAAAAAATGGTTCAAACAAAAAGCTGAAGCACATAAATGACAAATGCACACAACACTGACGGAGTGGGGGGAGTATTTGGATGGAGCAAGGAGAAGGGGAAAGGGGGATGACAGCGAAGGGCATGACGGGGGGAAGGTGGCTCGAAAGAAGTACTTAGGTCGTGCGGGCAGTGGGAAAATGCTAAATGAAATGAAATGAAATTACTGTACCTTCTCTTGCAGACTCCCCCCTTCCCCCCTACTCCTCCTTCCATCCCCCTCCATCTTCTTCTCTCTCTTTCTTTCTCTCTCAACTGCTCACCGCTATTCCCTTTTTGAAATTCTAAACCCTTGAATGTGTCCATTGTCTTTCATAGGTTTGGGTGGTCAGGACAGGCGACAGTGGAACTTCTCTCCAATGTTTACCTACTGTGCATTTCCCTCCCGCCCCTCGTCTACATTCCCATCCCTCCCCCGTTTGCCTTCCTCCCCATTTGCTGCCCATTTACCAATTGGGCTGTAAGTAAGCGCTTTTAACCATCTTTTTTGTTGTTCTTGTACTTTTCCCCTTTCTCTCCCCTGTCCCTCTCTTCCTCATCCTTTGTGTACCCAATTCACTTCCTATTTTTCTTTCCTTCTGTCCGCGATTTCTCCCCTTTCTTTCTTTGATTGTTGTTGTTTTTAGTTTTAATTTCATTTTTCTACTATGATAATTATCGATAAGTTTTTTCAGAGATCTTTCAATTAGTAGAAATGTTATTGAAGTATCACTCCACTTCGATAAATCATCTATGAGTCTATCGATAGGTTGAGAATTGGACTTGACAATACAAAGTACCCTTAAAGTGACTTGTGCCTACTTTGTGTCTAAAAGACACACTTTAAGTACTCCTTCTTCCTAGCTATCGATAGGCATAGTTTCAATCGATAAATCGATAAATCAAACAATTATAATTCCTTCTTTCTTAGCTTCAATTTGATTCAACGAAGTGACAGACGTTGCTACTCATGCCTTCAATTTGGGTGACCCACTTACCCCTTCCCTCCTTAAAGGGTATCCTGTAGTCGGATACTTGCGACTATCGCCCACTGCCGTTTAGAAAAAATTTTGGTCTTTGAATATTTTTCTTTCGCTCTTTGGTTTTTTTTTCGTTTTTTCTTGCTTGGATTCCCAGTTGCCAAGCAGTGCGCTCGGCTTACAATCATCCAAGTGGGTGAGTGTGTGTGTGTACGTCTGTGTTTTTTGTCCTGTTTTTGTTTCTCATGCAGGTCCTGGCCAGGATTTGCTTGTTGCCAGCAGAGACTTGCCTCTGCTTTGTGTCCATTGTGTGCCATTTAAGCTACATATCACTCATACGCAGCGTTGGCGCTTCATTTTCATGCACTAATTGCGTTAGAATTTCAATGGACATTCTCCCACCCGCTTGCAGCTCTCTTAATCTGCCATTTCACCCCTAACCACCCTCCACCCTCCACCCACCACTCACCCTTAGCCTCGCTCTTGTCTGCTTCAGCTTTGATTTGACTGAACACGAAGATTTTTTAATTGGAACTTTGCTCTACTCTCCGTTTCGCTGCTGATGATAATCGAAGCCTTTGCTGTGCTGCTGGGCTGCCTGGTTGGTGGGCGTGGCCAGTCCTGGCACTGATTCTGTTTCATTTTCCTTCTTTCGACTTACAGCAAGGGTTGGCATCAACTTCCATTTGTAACAGTTTTTCTTCCTTTCGTTACTTTTTTTCTCCCTTTTTTTTTTTAACATTTCTTCGAACCTTTTTTTTTGTGTTCTTGTCTATTTTTTTTTTTTTTTTGTATTTTAACTGTTTTTTTGTACATAAGCCCAAGTCCAAGTTTTTAGTTAAGGACCCTTTCATCCCCCCTCCTCCGCTCGGTGCCCTTTGCCCGCGTCTTGCCTTCGACGTTGACGTCGGCAATGTAATTAAAAACAAGAAATGCTCGGAAAAAATGGAAAAAAAGAAAACCCAAAACAACAGTAAAAAATGTGCCAAGAAAGTGGCCAAGCGGCTCGTCCATTCATCGCCCCTCCTTCTCCTCTTCCTCCACCCTCCACCTCTGCTATTGCTCTCTCATTCCTCCTTGGAGAGGCTTGCAAATTTATTTAAATTTTCTACGCCGAACTCTTTATTTTTCTTAAACACCCTTTCACTTGGCGGGTCCCTTTAACTTTTGAGCTGCGCTTGTCATCGGTTAAGGTTTGAGTTACAGATACATTCGAGTTTCAGATACATTTGAGTTAAAGATACATTCGATCTTAAGATACATGAGGGCTTTATGTACATGTGAGCTTCAGATACATTCGAGATTCAGATACATTCGAGTTTCAGATACATTCGAGTTTCAGATACATTCGAGTTTCAGATACATTCGAGTTTCAGATACATTCGAGTTACAGATACTTTCAATCTTAAGATACAAGTGAGTTTCAGATACATATGAGTTTCAGATACATTCGAGTTTCAGATACATTCGAGTTTCAAATACATTCGACCTCAAGATACATGTGAGTTTCAGATACAGTCGAGCTCAAGATACATGTGAGTTTAAGATACATTTGAGCTTCAGGTACATTCAAGTTTCAGATACATTCGAGTTACAGATACTTGCAATCTTAAGATACAAGTGAGTTTCAGATACATATGAGTTTCAGATACATTCGAGTTTCAGATACATTCGAGTTTCAAATACATTCGACCTCAAGATACATGTGAGTTTCAGATACAGTCGAGCTCAAGATACATTCGAGTTTCAGATACATTCGAGTTTTAGATACATTCGAGTTTCAGATACATTCGAGTTTCAAATACATTCGACCTCAAGATACATGTGAGTTTCAGATACAGTCGAGCTCAAGATACATGTGAGTTTAAGATACATTTCAGCTTCAGGTACATTCGAGTTTCAGATACATTCGAGTATAAGATACATGTGAGTTTGAGATACATTCGAGGTTAAGATACATTCAAGCTTAAGATACATTTGAGTTTAAGATCATTAGAGTGGTCACTATTTTTAAATATTATTGAATAAGAATTTTAATTCCGATCGTTAGAAAAAACATTTCAAGGCATAAAAAGAGTCCTTTCGACGCACTTCGACTTCATTTGACTCTAAGTTATCGACGTTTTGGGTTTTTCCTATGCAGAAATCGGGTATTGTTTATTTTGTCTACTTGTCAAAATAATACCAAATGTTAGTCATTAACTAACGTAGTCATTAACTAACATAATCATTAACTAGCAAGTGAGTTCCTTTAAAGTGGAAGGAAGAATTGAAATGAACTGAAAATCGAAATTGGGTTTCCATTCCAGAACAGATTGACAGCACATGTGTGGCTATGTCTCGGTATGTGTGTGAAGATGTGTGCGTGTGTGTATGTGAAGTGTACCTAAGAGGCAACAGGCCTATCCCATCCCATTCTCCCATCGACTGCATCTCGAGAAACCGCAACCTCAGAAGAAATGGAAGTTTCTTCATGTCCACATCCTGCGTCCTTTAATATTAACTTAGGGTATCTGCTAGTCGGTCAGTCCCCGCTTGGGGGCACTCGTCACTTGTTTCTCCTTGTAATTTTTAATAAAGTGCCAAGCGGCGCTCGCAGGCTGCGCAGGAAAGGATCAAGAAAAGTGCGAGGAGCTGCAAAAAAGTTGCGTAAATTTGTTATGTACTTCCTTTTTGTTGTGTTGTTGTTGTTGTTGTTGCTTCCTTCTCTCATGTTTCTGCGTCTTGTTTTTTTTATTTCAACTTTAATAAATAAATAAGGCGTTGGGTCGCGCGTTGATGAGCCGCAGCAGCGGCATCGGCAGCGGCAGCAGCGGCGGAGGCAGGGGCAGCGGCAACAACCACAAAAACCCCAGTAGAAGCCGCACTGCCACTGTGAACCCTTCCTTAACCGAACCGACATGGTACACCCATCCCCCATCCTCCGATCCCTGTCCCGCCCTCCTATCCCCTGCCCATTCGTGCGCTGCCTGCCCCGCAGTTCCGTTTCCGGCGTCGGCCATTTGCATTTGCAGCAAAGGAACGGGAAAAATTCTTTCATTTATTTGAAGGTTCCCCGCCCATTCTATATGTGCGTGTGTGTGTGTGTGTGTGTGTGTGTGTGTGTGTACACATACATATATTTTTTGTCGTGCTAAAGAAGAAAAGATTTTTTCTTGTTTTATTTAAAAAAAATGAAAAAAAAATAAAATAAACTGAAAACTGAAAACTGGACGCTGCTGAGTGTGAGTGGTTGATGGTCAGCGGGGGAGTTGCTGCAAGGGGTGGCAGGGGGTGGCGTGTAACGGGTACACAAATTTGCAACCTACTCAATTCTTCGCCTTAATTTCTTTTCTTTTTTTTGTTTTTCTTACTTTTTCTTATTTTTGTTGGTTTTGTTTCTGCGACTGCCAAGGGACATCGCAGCAAAAGGCGGTAATAAGAATTTTTTCTTTGGCTCGTTTTCTCCTCGGAGTGAATGCTGCTGAGGGGGTGGTGGTAATGGGTGGAGAATGAAGGGGGTGGGGGTGGTGGCAAGGAGGCTGGGAAGTGCCGGGTCTTGCCTTCTGTGCGTGTGCGCCGAAGTGTTTTTTCCGTATTTTTAATTTAAAATGCGAAGCATGAAGTGTGGTGGCGGGGAGGTGGGGAGAGGGGGATGGGTTGAGGCCGAGCCTTTTGGAAAAACAAGAAAAACGAAAGGAAAAGCATCTCCGTCGCACTGCTTAAAAGAAAAACTTCTGAAGTAAATATTTGTCTGTCCAATTGCTGCGACTGCTGCCAACTGCAGTGGCAGTGGCCGCCAGTTTGGGTCCAACGGGTAAGGACATCGGCCGGTACATAGTTTTGGGTACCCAACCCCAACCCCAACCCCAAGCCCAGCACCAGCACCAGCCCCCCAAACTTCTAAATGGGCGTGGACCAACTACAAACTGGACTTGAGTCCACTGTGCACCAAAAGAGCCCAAAACCAAAACCAAATCCTAGTCGTCGCCGTCGCCGTAATGACTCTTCACCAAGATGGGCGGCAGGAAAACAAATTTTTTTTTCCAACTGCCTGTTTTTCTGTCCGTCCATCTGTCCATCAGTCTATCTCTCAGCCCGTCTGTCTTGCGTCTGCTGCCCATCTATGTTAAGAGCATGTACAAGTGGCAGCTGAATGGGTGTGGCTACTTTTCGGTGTCCTTAAAGCCGCTTTCCCAGCTAGCAAATTGTGGCCGACCGCAGCCTGCGAAATATTATAGCAGCCAGTGCAACGTTTCGGAATGAGAAGGAAAGCAGAGCTTAAAAGAAAGATAAGGACAGAAAGAAGACAAATGAATGTAGAGAGAATGAAGAGAATAAAAGGGGAGAAAGAAGAGATACAGTAAAGGAAATGATACCAGTTATAGGAAGAACGTTTACGAACGGGATTAAAACGAAATAAGAGAACGCTGCTACGTTTGATGAAAAGAGAAAGAAAGAGAAATGAATAGAAAATGAAAATGGGCGAGAAAGAAGGGAGTGAGTGAGGGTGGGGAAAAAAGTGATAAATGAAAGAGGAAAACTTTAAGCTGGAAGGGAAAAGGGAAATTCTTTATTAAATTTTAAAATAAGGCTTAATCCTTAAAGGACTTTCTCTATCAAATTTTGTGTGTCACTCTCCTAATTTTCGTTCCTTTCTTCTTGATTTGTTTTAGGGTCTGCTACGCACCGCGGAACAGCTGAAGATCAAGGGGCTCTGCGAGCCGGCGGAGAACGCGGATGATTTGAATGACGCTGCGTCGGCGACGATAACCGTGTCGGAGAACATACAGCAGGCGGTTGTTGGGAGCATAGTGAATGCCAGTCTAGTGCCGGGCGCGCCGTCACCCTCGATCGAACAGCAGCACCAGCAGCAGGCGCAGGCTCAGCAGGAGCAGGAGCACCAGCAGCAGGTGCAGCAGCAGCAGCAGCTCGTGAACAGTGCGCTGCTCTCACAGCACAGCCTTGCAGCGGGCAGTGGCATTCAGTTGGCCAGTGGCGGGGGGCAGCAGTTGCTAAGCAATTCGAGTGGCAGCAGCAGCAGCAGCAGCTTGCAGCAGTTGCAGCAACAGCAACAGTTGCAGCCAACGCCGCGTAAGTCGCGACTGCGCAAACGCTCCAAGTCGCCGGACCTGCATTTGGTTAGCAACGCCGCCGGGCAGCAGCCGCAGCCGGCGCATCACCACCAGCAGCAGCAACAGCAGCAGCAGCAACAGCAACAACAGCAGCAACATCACCACCATCCACAGACGATACTCATCCAGGGACAAAACCAGACGTCGATCGTGAGTCTACAGCAGACCGCCGACGGGAACTACATACCCGTCACCGCCGGCGACGACTCCGACAGCGACAACAAGCCACAGAAGATCTGCAAGACAGAGCAGTCGGTGGCCTCCCCGGCATCCAACTCGTCCACATCGAATAATGCAGCGGGCGTGAGCGGCCAAGCGATTGTCACACAAATTGTAGTAGCGCGCGACGGAAAAGATAAAAATATGACTAGTTTAGGCATGGGCATGGTAAGTGTCGCCGCAGCGAATCTCCGGATTCACAGCTCCGCGTCGTCTCGTCTCACCCACTCAGTCACAACCAAGCCATTCAGTTCCCCGATCTCCTGATCGTCGGATCACTGGATCGCTTGTAGTCCCTCCCCCCTCACACACACGCACACACACACACACACACACATATATATACACACACACCCACACACACACACGAGACTTGCCTCAATTTGAATCTTGTCTCCCGCATTTTCATCTGTTTCGAATTTTGTCTAATATAAACTCTCTCCTCCTCCTCGTCCTCCTGCTCCTCCTTCGTACGCATTTGATGCTCCTGCTCATCTCACAACTGTGAACCGCAGAACGGCGGTCTGTTGGGCGTGCCCATGGGCTTTCTGGACTTTACACCGGAACCACCAGCACCATCGGCCACACCAGTCACCGTAACGGAACACGTCGATCTATCGTGCAACCCCAGCACCGACACACGCGATCTATCAAGTGAGTTTCGGTAGTGGTACAGTCCATATAAATACACCCCATAGAAAGTACTAACCATAAAGCTAGGAGTGCCTCGACTGAGGGTAATGTACGCCTTTGTAATTACCGCACAATTACTTGAGTAATTGTAAGTAATTAAGGCGAGTTATTCTAGTAATTCACTTATTTACCGAGCTTATCTGATAGTTCATTTTTATTTTTGTTAACCCTAGTTATTTGCTTGGAATTACTTAAGTAATTTCAGGTAATTACAAGTAATTGCAAGTAATTAAATTAAACAATTAAAACTTTGTTTAGGATTGGTTGATCACTTCATAGTTTAAAATAGATTACAAGTCAAATTATTTAAAGAATTATATTTGCTGATTATCAAAGTAATTAAGTAATTGGGTAATTACAATAAAAGGAGAGTAATTATAAAGTTTTAAAGTTGAGAGAATTGAAGTCGGAATTGGAATTGGATTTGGATTTCACGTGACTAACTTTCATTTTGATCGCTTTCAGATCCCACCGAACCGCTCGACATAGACAATCATCTGGCTCAGCAGATCCATCGGCTCGATCAATCTCCCATGCACTCGATAGCGCATCATCACACAACCGGCGACGAGAGCAACTCGAATCTGGTGCAGCACATAAAAAGCGAGGTGATTGAGGCCAAGCACTTGGCGCACGTTCAAGCGCAGCAGCAGCAACAGCAGCAGCAGCAGCAACAACAACAGCAGCAGCAGCAGCAACACCAACAGCAGCAGCAGCAACATGCACATCATCACCAGCATCTGCACGCTCAGCAGCTGTTGGCTCAGAGCCAGCAGCAGCAGCAGCAACAGCAGCAGCAGCAACAACAACAGCAGCAGCAGCAACAACATCAGCAGCAACAACACCAACAGCAGCAGCAGGCAGCGGTGCATGCAGCTCAGCATGCGGCACATGCAACGCACGCGGAAATAAGCGGCGCCACTGTCATGGAGATTGATCCGAGCCAAATAAAGCACGAGCCGGGAATGATTATAACGCCAGAGATTGTCAATATGATGACCACTAGTCACATGGGTAAGTCGAAGGCAGTGAGTGTAACCGTGAGCTTCCAACTAATGTTCGAACTCTACTCTTCTCTGCTCCATTCCAGAAATGTACAACTCGGACACGAGCGAGGACTCAATGATGATCGCCAACGGTTCGCCGCACGATCAAAATGAGCCGCACTACACGAACTTGGATCAGCAGCACGGCGGCCTGGGTGGCAGTGTTTGCGGCCCCGGCGCCGGTGGTGTTGGTGGTGGTGGTGGCGGCATTGGTGGTGGTGGTAGTGCTGGCGAGAAAGGTCAGTTTAATGGTCCCAAAGCTTGGACACAAGATGATATGAATTCAGCTTTAGATGCATTAAAGAATCAGAACATGAGCCTGACGAAAGCGTCTGCCATTTACGGTATACCCTCAACGACATTGTGGCAGCGCGCTCATCGCTTGGGCATCGAAACGCCCAAGAAGGAGGGCGGAACCAAATCCTGGAACGAGGATGCATTGCAGAATGCCTTGGAGGCATTGCGATCGGGTCAAATATCTGCTAATAAAGCATCGAAAGCGTTTGGTATTCCCTCGTCGACGCTGTACAAGATTGCGCGTCGGGAGGGCATACGGCTGGCGGCGCCATTCAATGCCGCACCAACCACGTGGACACCCGAGGACTTGGAGCGTGCATTGGAGGCGATACGCGCCGGCAACACTTCGGTACAGAAAGCAAGTGCTGAATTTGGTATACCGACAGGTGAGTTCAGACCTCTTCATCAGCAGTTCGAATGCAGCGGCTCCTCTTGCATTTTACTCGTTGATTCTGCTCGCCGTAACACTTGCTCGCTACTCGTTCGTTTACCACCCCTTGCATTGATACTGACTACCCAATCGTATCCAATCAATCCAAAAAAATCTCAATTCTTTGAATGCTTTCATGTCGATCAAATTTTTGTATTCACTCGTTACATCTGTCCACTCGTTGAATCTCTTCTCGACCGACTCACTCCTTTGGTTGTTGTCCCTCTGTAAATCGTCTTGCTGTCTCTACTTCCTTCCGAGTCCCGCTCACCTATGCTAATTCATGTACAATTCTTAACGCCAAAGGAACACTTTATGGACGCTGCAAGCGGGAGGGCATCGAGCTGTCGCGCTCCAATCCGACTCCTTGGTCCGAGGATGCTATGAACGAGGCGTTGAACTCAGTGCGGTAAGTACCAGACTTTAAAATACGAATAACAGTTTTTAAATAAATTAAAATCTCTCTTTCTGACCATCTCCCCCTCCTTCGATTCCATCCCCTCATCCATCAGTGTTGGTCAAATGTCCATCAACCAGGCGGCCATACACTACAACCTGCCCTACAGTTCCCTCTACGGGCGCTTCAAGCGCGGAAAGTATGACGTCGTCGCCAACACGAGCGGCGTCTCGCTGCTGAACAACACGTCGGGCAACACGACTGGCAGCATTGAGATTATCGAACATAGTCAGGAGAACTCGGTAGGTTACGCTGTAAGCCACTAATGAGCAGACACACGCACACACACACACACACACACACACACACACACACACATACAAATATACACGCACACGCATTCTTATATATGCATACATTTCGTTAATCGATCAATTTTAAACGAAAGTAACGAGTAACGAATTGCATAACTCGCTTCTCGCTACTTTTCGGTCGTTGATTCCGATTATTAATCACCTGTTAAAGGAAATCAGCTAGTAGCAATCTCGCTACTCGCTACTTTTCACTCGTTGACTTATCTTTAATTTCATTTTTCGTTTATTCATCGCTTGCGTATTTGTCTGTGTCTGTGTGTCCTTGTCTTCCAAGTGGGAGACCATTTGGAGCATTGTCACACCTCACGTGCGCATCTAAGCTCACACACATACACACACACGCCACACAACTGCCAGCATTAACTAACGAATGACAAATTTATTTATGCAAAGTTGCATATGTTACAGCAGCAGTTCCCGTACAGCCCGTCGCCGCACGCGCCGCCGACGCCGCAGCATCACAGCACACCGCAGCACCACAGCTCGCAGCAGGGGCCACCGACGCCACAACACATGCAACAGCACGTGGTGCACATGCAACAGCAGTCGCCGCACCAGGCACACCATCAGCAGCAGCACATGCAGCAGCAACAGGACGTGGTTACATCGAGCAGCCAAGTGGTGCATAGTCAGCAGCAGCAGCAGCTTCAGCAGATCTACCAGCACCATGGAACGCCGGAGCGAAGTTGAGAATCACTGCACGCTGCGGCAATCTTAGGCGGCGGCGTTGGTGGAGGTGGCGGCAGTGGCAGCGCCAGTGGTAGTGGCAGCATCAGCATCAGCAGTAACCCAACAACAATTACAGCAGCGGCAACGGCTCCGTTCGCCAGCATATCGGCCCTGGCCGGCGGATCCGCTCCGCTGCCAACCACAGCTGGCACCAGCAAGCGGAAGAAAGCATCGAAGCAAAAGCGTTGAGAACGCGACGTTGCAACCACAATTGCAGTCGTCAAAGACACCAATTCCAACACTGACACTGACACCAACACCAACACCAACTCCAACACCAACACCAACACCAACACCAGCATCAACACAAACACAAGCAACAACCACAACAATAACAACAAAGCAACCACCGCCACCGTCGCCGCCATTAAATTTCGCTTTAACTCGAAGCACTGGAAACGGAAGCTAAGGCAGTTCCATTTGTCATTGCCGAGACCGAGTTGAGGGGAATGAGAAGGAGCAGCAGGATCAATATCAGGATCAGAGAGAAACTCTTGGCAGGAATAATCGAAAACCAATCATTACTTGAGGAGAAGCCCACAAAACATAAGAAAAAAAAAAACATTAATTACACAATCGAAATGTGTATCAGATGTAAATATTATGATAATGTTAATGTATATGAAATATGCTTTACGAACACACACACACACGTACATACACTCAAACACCCCTCACACACGCATACACACACACAACAAAGTTTTGAGCAAACTGAAAAAGAAGGAGAATGACAAGCGATGGAAGAGCTTCAAGGAACTCGTCGGTTGTCGAAAGGATTAAAAGAAAAATAATGAGTCAAAGGAGGGGAGGAGGAAGGACGTGTAATGATTTCATATCTCTTATTTCTGGAGCGGAACATAGAAAAAAGTATATAAAAATGAATAAAAGTAAAATTAGAAGAATTCTGATAAATATTAAATATGTGTACATCAAAATTATATATGGATTTATATATAATTAAGATTCTGTTCTGTTTTCCAATTAGTTTAGTGTACGACTGAAACTGTAATTGCAGATAATTGCAACACACACACACACACACACACATACACATACAACCACAAACACATGCATATACATTTACGAGTCCACACCCATACACAGACACACACACACACACTTAAACATATATGCATAAATATGTGTATGAAAAATGCTTTATAATTTTGTTAAAAGAAGAGTAAAAGGAAGGAAAGGAGAAAGGAGAAAGGAGAAAGGGGAAGAGGAGAAGAATACCTTAAAATAGAATTAAACCAAAATCATCAAGGTCTTAGTAATTAAACTCACTAGCAAGTAAAAACTTTAAGCAAACATTAAATTGAATTTAAAAACAAAACAAAAAACAAAAACAAAAAACAAACGCAAAAACAAACGCAAAAACAAAAGCAAACGTAAATGCAAATGCAAAAGAAATGCGAGAAGCAAGAAGACAGCAGCAAAGGGAAGGAAACTCAATTTAAGAATTTGGCAAATGCAGATGCAAAGAAGAGGAACAAGAAGAAGAAGAAGAAGAAGAGATACTGTATAACTGTAAAATTGAAGTTACTTGAAGGGTGAAGCCATGAATTAAACGTATTTTTGATAAAGCAAATAAAAAAATGTTGTAAAAATTTCAATTGTTGTTCAAATTAAAAAACAAAAAAAGGCAAAAAGAATTCAAAATTAAAATTCAAAAATTCAAAAATTCAAAATTTAAGAACTCGAAACTTAAATCGAAGGTAAACCTTAAACGAAATCTCTGTCCGGTAATCGGTAATTTGTAAAAATCAAGTAAATAAAGTCCTCGATTATCCTTTATCCATGCAAATAGAGAAATCAACAAGAAAAAAATCTATTGAGAAAAAACCCCGTGAAAACAATTTTATTTTTTATTTTTCTTGCGACTTTAGGCCGCTTCCAATTATAAACATTAAAAATATCTCAGTTAGTGGAAAACTATCGAAAACAACAAAAAATAAAAACAATAAAAAAAAACATAAAATAGAAAAAAATATTTAAGAGAAGAATTGAATGGAAATTGAAAATGAATGAATGAACATAAATTTTAATTAAATAAATAATGTTAAAACTAAAAACTAAAAAAGAAAAAAGAATCGACTAAGGAAACGGAATAATTTGTAATTTCAAAATTAAGCTCTGTATAGCTTCCATTAGTATATAGAACACCGATCGATCCCATGCAATACACACAGATACATATTTTTGAAGCAACTTCAAGTTTTGGTTTCAGAGAGACAAAGAAAACAGGAAACTTTTTTGAAAAACTTTGTACATAAATTAAATATTTAGGTTTTAGACGAGAATCAAAAAACAATATATATTCAGAGATCAGAAACAGAGAACAGAAGAAATATATATATTATTATATAAATTAAAACAGGAGAAAAAGCAGAAGTAGAAGCAGAAGCAGAAGCAGAAGAAACAACAATTTGCGCCTAATTTACTAATTTAAATTAACTGATTAACTAACTGATTTACTAATTTACTTATTTACTTATTTATTTAATGCATTATATGAACCATAGTGTGTTTACAAACCGTAGAACTGAAATGCAATATGCTTACCTTAACTCGATATAATTTAATTCCT
Organism: Zaprionus lineosus; assembly: GCA_035044505.1. NCBI lineage: Eukaryota > Metazoa > Arthropoda > Insecta > Diptera > Drosophilidae > Zaprionus > Zaprionus lineosus. The sequence goes on along the minus strand of JAWNNX010000098.1, from coordinate 894,617 downwards.
ATTATCTTAGGCTTAAGTTGATTATTAATCTGAAGGCAGTTAAACAATAGGCAAAATTGTAAAAATATCATTGTAAAAATTAACTTAGAATCGAGAACGATTAACGATTAACGATTCGTCGATTCGTTGATTCGTCGATTCGGAGTGGAATGGAACAGAGTGTAGCGGAGGGAACGCAGCATATGAAGTAAGATCTTTAAGAGTTAATACCAATAAATATGCATATATCATAATAACATTGTTAAAATTGTCGCAAGAGCAATTAAAAAAAGGAAAACCTAATGGAAAACTGAAAATTGAATGAAAATTGTAGGTGGAAGAACCCAAGAAACATCAAAAAAAACAAAACAAATTATATATATAGACATTTAGTTCTCTAAGTTTATTAAACGTGTAAGTGTAATAATTAACCACATAATATTCTAGACCTTTTCGGATTATCACGAATACAGAAAGTATCGATTATTAACATAAATGTTAGACCCGAACAGAACCATAATATAATAATAATAATAATAATAATAATTCAAATTATTAATATAATAATGATAGCGGGAATGTCTTAAGACATGCAAATAACCGTAGTTTGATGTATATGTATATGGCAATTGGAAGGCAGTTTAAACAACAAACATTTAATGTAATATTGGTATAACGTATTTTTAAAGTGAGGTACTATAAATAAAAATTATTAAATAATACAAATAGTAATTTGAGTTTACTTCTCGCATTTCTCATTTCAATTCAAACGTTTCAAATATCTCGCACAGTTGCCTCAAAACTGTAGGCGCGCAAGCTTGGCGCTAAGCTTAACAGTCTCACTCCTCGCCTAACAGAGGTGCTCAAGCTTTGGAACTTTGACCACAATTAAAAAACCACATTGCATCAGTGTTAAATTCAATTGTTTTTTAAATGTAGTTGGAAAGTTAGTTCGTATTGCAGGGTTTATTGTATTAGAAAAGTTATTATTTGAAACATATATTTGCTTGTTAGATAGAAGATTATTTGTTTGTTAACAAACAAATGTGTTTCTACTTGTAAGTTTGTGAGGGTCAAGAAATTGTGCGTCATAAAGGTAATAAAACGAAAAAAGTTTATACTGTGATTCGTAAGTAGAATTTAGTTTAATATTAAACACAAAGTTCGTTATATTTTACCTGCCAATGTGAATTTGAACGAAAGCTTGTCGCTTACGCGTGTCGGCTACTTCGTGATAGTTATGCTCTGTGCTGGGAAGTCTCTCGTTTTTGCTTAACATTCTATGTTGAGAATTTTATGTTCTCTTTGGCTAACATTTAGACTTTATGTTTCAGTTGGAGTTCTGCTTTCCACTGTCGCGGTTCGGTTTACTTGCTTGTATTTCTTTCTTCCGCATTCTCGCTTTTCAATACGCAGAATTTTACAACAAGAACATTGAGCTCAGCATTTTGGTGTACAAGAAAAAAGTGGTGCGCGGAACAGAATTTCATCTTTCTTTTATTCTTCTTCAATATCAGGTGTGTAAATACAAAGGAAACTTTTATTGAGAATCGAATAACAAGCTCCAAACATTGTAAATAAAACCATAAATAAAAGCGCGCAAAATATACATATACATGTGCATACAATGTATGTGCATGTGCACGTAAGTGTGGGACGGCAATGTTATCAATGCGCAATTTATTAACTGATTGACGTGCGTTATTTACGTTTATTACAAAGCTCAAGTGATGCAGTGAAAGTAGTTTAATGGTGACACAACAATTTGCGGATCACGCTAGAATTTTTGCAATTTATTTAAATGCTCCGTCTAAAACTCGGCGGATGTATCAATTTATTTAAATATTTCCCACAATTCATTTTTTGCCATGCTCTCCAGTGTATTTGTGTAAGCTGTTTAGAGGCACCTTTGCATTAGGTCATAGGCAGCAGAGCTGCCAGCGACAGGTCCACACAAAAGCGAAGCAAGCAACAGTCCGGATCTGTCAAGGAATTAACTGCATAAACTGTTTATTTTCATATAGAAAAAGCAGCTGCAAGTTCATTGTAGCAAGTACTAAAAAATATGTAACCCTCAAATTACCTGCACCACACATTAAGTCCCCCACACACTCACACAGTCACATAACAAAAGCGACAAAAGCTAAAGCGTTAACTGTCCAACGCGTTAAAAAAAAAAAAGTAATTTACAAAAACAACAACAACTAAGCTTACGCACCAACAAAATGATTTGAATCAAAAATACATAATAACAGCCGTCAAAGGCAGCAGCAACAACAACAACAACAACAGTTACAGCAAGCAGGAAGGCGGAAAGCAGACAACGTGCTTGCCGTTATGAGAGAATATTACTATGGTTCTGTAAAGCTCGTGTGGGCGAGAGAGCATCAATGACAACAACGAAACCCGAAGAGAGCCCAAGGAGCGAGAGAGAAAGCTCTCTTGACACAGCTGATTATGTATATTTGTTTGTGCGATTATTTTGCTAGCTTCACGGCTGGACAACAACAGCAACAGCAACAAAGAGGAAAACAACAAAAGCAGCGGGAATACCTTTGCACTCGTGTAGAAGAACGACAACAAGTGACGCTTGTCGTGCGTGGTGTCTGTGCGTGCTAGGCCCAGAGGGTTAATTCAATTTTTGGCCGCATTTCGTTAGGCAGCCAAATTATTTATAAGACGACAAGGTCTAGATCGCCATCTGAAGCAACATTCACTTTGACATACTTTTTATTTTGTCATGATGCCTTTGAAGTTGTCAGGTTGCCAAAAAGAGGCAAGCCGTCAGATTCCTCTGTTAATAATATTCTTCATAGACACGCATGAGAAATAGAAGAAGACGACACAAAGGCGAAAAGCTCCGTCCGTCAATTATGTTGTCAAACATGTTAATGTTATCCTCAATGTAAACGGCGTTCCGCGCTTGATGAAGGAAAACTTGTGTGAACTCACAGATAATATTTATTAAGTATTTGTTGCTAAATATGATTAATAACAATTACTTCAGGCTACCGACAAGCTGAAGTGTATGTAAAAATACTTTCGACTCTGAGATGTCGAATCATGTTCTTTGGGTCTTAGCATCAATTAGAAATTCGATGGGACTTGGGGCTTTTTTTTTATCTCTCTTTTATTTTAAAATTCAAACATCGTCTTCACGGAATGTACTTTCTATGCGGAATTCTGCCCATCAAAATGGAGTACAAGGGAAAATAATTGTAAAAAGCCGAAAGATTTCAATTTGCCGTTTCCGAGAAGTATTGATTGTACCCATAAGCCCTAAGGCTCTACTACAGCATTTGCTTGGTGTACACTGTGACCCCATGTCAGGCCGCGTGTATCCCCAACAACAACAACAAGAACAACTCCGCTCCCACCACATCACTCCCCCCTCTCCGCATGCTTTTCGCTTTCCACTCCCCAAGCCGTCGGTCTGATAAAATTTCAGCTTGGGCTCGTCGCTTCGGTCATTACAGTTTGAGCCGGCCAGAGGTTCAGGTGTGTGTGCTCCGTTCTGAACGCGCATCCTGGGTGCATTTCCTGTTTAAAATTGCCTTGCAAACTGCGTCATTCTTAAAGCCAACCTTGTAGCTCATTTTATCCAATTTACCCATTTTATTAATTTCCCTCATTCACCTCACCTCAGCTTAGTTCAGTTCTGGTCTGGTCTGTTTTTGCGCCTGCCTGCCAATTGCAGTCGCTGAAGTCGGCCAAGTTAATAACTTTTCATTATTTTGCCTATTTGCAGGACACCTGTATACCCACCTGCCCGGAAGAGCCTACGTCCGTCGAAGGTCGCTGCATAAAGTAACGAGTCCATTTCCGGAGCAGAGCGTTGCTGGCACGTAAGTCGCACGTAAGTTGCATGTTTGTGTCTTGATTGACCAATCAAACAGGTGCACTCCTGGCGACGTCCTTACGGACGTCCCAACCAATCAGCAGTCTTCAATAATGAAATTCAAGGTGAAAGCCCTGTTGGGTGTTGGGGTATTGGAAGCTAGTCTGAAATTGGGTATCGGGATTAGTCTAAGGATACGGTCGCTCCCATATCACTGATAGTTCACGTACGAGTAGTTCCGCACTCTCACTCGGAAAAGTACAGCTTACACACTACGTTTAACACATTGACAGAGGTAGAAAATCAGAATTACATTCAGGTGAGTTGCGCTAAGCTACTTATTTATGCTTGAGCAGGACTCGAGGCAGGATATTTTAAATTAAATTGGTAAACAATTCAGCACTGATTTGGCTTTGCCCCTCGCACCCTGCTCTCTCTCTCTCTCTCTCTCCCATTGCGTTTCCCTCATCTTCGGCCGCCTCCTTCCCACGTTCAGGGGGATACAAAGCGTTGAGTCGCACTGCCCGCTACGTATACTTAATATGCAAATCAAATCCTGCCGCAACGCCCATTCGAGTTGCTCTGGTCGTGCGTGTGTGTGGGTGGGTGGGAATGTGTGGGCTTTATAACTGCCGCTAACATGTTCTACATGCTACATGTCTATGGGTCCTGCGTCCTGCGTCCTGCGTCCTGTATCCGTTGTGGGCACTTCATATAAACTGATGGTTGAAACGAGAAATCAACGGACTAAACGACGTGTAGCACACAGCTCATAATTTGATTGACAGCCAAGGGTATTTCGAGGCAGCTGAACTTTAAATCCATCTGATGTCCTTTGATATCCTTGGTGTTTCAAAAACGAGGTGCTTCCTTCAGCCATACGAATGGCTCTACAAACTCGAGTTTTGAATGCAGCCGAAGATGCGCCTTGACGAGCTTGCAGGGTATCTGCGAGTGTGGCATCCCGTCAAAGGATATTCTATTTTTTTGCATGTATGTAAAATGCGCTGTTAAAAGTTTTTTCTCTCCCACGCCATGAAAATGTTTTTGGCATGCGCCGTTGCTCACTTGAAGCCCTCGGGGGACTTCAACAATTTTTGGCTTCTCGACCTCAGCGCTTTGTGTGCCACAAAAGGATCTTAGCATGTTGGCCGTGCCACACACACACACACACACACGCTCACGCCCAGCTACATACAGACAGAAGGCTCTTTCACTTTTTTGCACAATGACATTAAAGCATTCGTCAATTGACCCTTGACTTTCTTTAGTTGTGTCTGCGAGAAATGAGGTCCTTGTGTGTAAGGTCTCTACTTTGTCTGTGCCATTGGGCTGCGCGGTCGTCGAGTAACTGAAATATGGCATGCAATTGTTTGGCCCGTTACTTGATATTCATATCCTTGGCTTTAACCTTTAGCTGCACATCGCAGCACAGGGCCACAGCGCCACGGGGCCACAGGTTGAGGCTGAAAGTGCAAACACATGAGTCGCCCAAGTGCGGTGCCTGTTTGTGTGGTGTGTGGTGTGTGGCATTTGCGATACGTGGAAATGGCGGCGAACGTGTCTCCGTGTTGGTTTCCCTCATTGCCAAACGGCAGACGTGATATTTTAGAAATAAAATTTAATACATCTTCAGCTCTGCTTGGCAGGGCTATTAAACTGTTCCGCTTGGCGGACCCTTCCAGCGGCATTTCCCAGTAGTGGCACCCAGCGGCGAGAGAGAGCCTCTAATTACGTATACGCAATGTGAAGTGTAACCTTCAGGACGCGGCTGCTAATTTGCTTGATTGCATTTAATTGCGCCCAGCTTACAACTGGGGCTAATGAAAGGGTTTTCCACTACTACCACTACTGCCACTACTGCCACTGTCGGAAGCTGGCGTCGAATTTATCGATTATCTGTGGCATTCAACGCCTTTGGCTGCGCTCAAACTTTTCACCCACTTCCTCTGGAATCATACTTTCCCACTCGTTTCCTGGCACCAATTTTGTGGCTCAGCTGCCATGGCATGTGGACTAAATCCGCATTTATATGGCCTGTGTGTGCGTGTATGTGTGTATGTGTGTGCCACATATTCCCAACACACGCCACATTTCAATCCCATTGTGACCTTGCGAATGTCCCAAACATTGCGTATACGTAATGTGAATGTAAATTCACGCGACGCTTCGCTTTCATTATCAATGCCAATGATGCCCCAACTTTGGGTATGTGACTGTGTGTATATATGTGTGTGAGTGTGTGTGACTGTGTGTCTGTGTATCTCTGTCTCTGTCTCTGTGTGACTGCAGATGTATTTTTATTTTGTCGTAAAAAGAATCTTTGAAAAATTCGCCAAGTTGCGCCCGCACGAGTCAGGACTCTATAGGAAGAGACTCTCCAGGGGAAGGCTCGTTTACGTATTAAAGTAATCCCCTTGCCCGTCTGCTCCTCAATGATGCACCCACTGGAACTGGCGGGTCGGGGTGTAGTGCTTTCATCGCATTTTCTGTTGGTTACTTCATCACCTGCACTCGTCGCCTTCCTCCCAGTTTCTTTCATTCTAGAGGCTCAGCCTCTCACTCGGGAGTCTGGTGGATGCTCCGAGGACCCAATTAGTGGCCACGGATGCACGGATGCTAGCCGTTAGTCCCAAGACAAGATTGAAACTGCCTACAGGGGAAGTCGAGAGGTGACGTCGTCGGTTTTGTTGCGCTTTGCTTGCAGTTCAGGAAGAGTTTCCGTCACGTCCGCGGGGCACTTGGCTTGGTGGTACTAATGTGACATTGAGCTCTGCAGCATATGGGAAATCATATGATGGACCTTAGAGTCGTTCTCTCAGCCACAGTCAGGATATAAGTGCGGAGAGGTGAGAGAGAAGAGGTTGAGATATTTCCACGTTGATCTACGAGATTCGATTGGAGTGTATTGGTTGGGGGGGGGGGTCAACATGAGGAGTTCCAAATGGGGAAGGGGGAAGATAAGACAAAGGCTGAAGACAAAAGAAAGAAAACAGAAGCCAGAAGAGCCAAGTCGGAAGAGAGATAACGGAATACAGACAGATAAGAAAAGGCAAGCAAATAAAAATTGTTTATCAGTAGGTGAGACCGTCGACTGAAGATCGAGGATCCAAAGAGAGAGAAGAGAGAGCAGAGAGAGCAGAGAGAGCAGAGAGTGAGAAACAAAATTATAAATAATAAAATAAATTTTAAATTAAAAAAAAGAGAAATGCTTAATCAGTGGTTCTCTAGAAGTGAAATGCCTCTGTTCTCGTCCGAGAGAAGCGCAGCTGCTCTTTTCCCATAGGTGAAATTCGCTGTGAGCTGCTGGGGTAGGGTATCCAAAAGTCGTTGTGTCTTGTGGCTGATCTCAAGTTGGCACCTTAAATTCTCGCTCCCTCCTTATCTCTCCCTCTCTCTCTCTCTCTCTCTCTCTCTCTCGCGATTCTTATCTGCGTTACGTTGCATTTCGAAAACGACTTGATTTGAGTTTCGACTGTTCCACCGGCGACTGCATTTCGTTGCTGCGGGTCGACGTTTGACGAGGCATAAATAAAAAAATTAGGAAAATAATAAATTTGCGAAGGAAACAAAGAGTTGTTTCAAAATAAGCATAAATTAATATATATATTATTTTTAAAATTGCCTTTCGCGCGCTCTGCTATTTTTAGTTTGCATAAAATTCACGTAAATTTGTGTTTGTTTTCGTTTGTTTTGTTTTCGACATTTAACAACTTTTTGTTTGGGGCCAAAGATGCGCCTACGTAGCTTGAAATTTGCCAAAAATGTGTTGTAAGTGGTTGACGCAACCTCTGCAAATCTTCTCAAGCCTTGCAACCAACTCTCTTTGCTTCTGTGCAGCAGCTACAGGATGAGTAAGAACAATGACAGCAGCGACGGCGGTGGAGTTGGTGGTGGCGGCAATGGCAGCGGCAGTGGCATTGGCAGTGGAGGCGGAGGCGGAGGCGTCGGGAGTGGCGTTGACGGCGGCGTGTGCGTTGCCAGGAGTATCGCTCCTGCAGGACCATCACCAACAACACCAACAGGAGCTGCCTCTGGCGCTGTGTCGGGTTCAAGTCGCCGCGTGGTGCATTTGTCGGGCGGCACTCGAGGAGCGGCCATGGGCAATGTTGTTGGCTGGCTGAAACAGGTTTCTGTTCACCCAATCCTTAAAATTAGCTGGAAACTACCCCGTAGCAGTATATGTATGTCCATTGCACCTCCTGTGAAACTGAGCCAAGTAACCAGGCTGCTTACCTCTTATTACTGTACGACCATCCCACACATCCACCCCCCCACACACACACACACACACTCCCCTACCACCCAACACTTTTTCATTGTACTCGTTATGTAATCCCGCATCAGCCCCTCCCGAATGCAAGCACCCACCCCCACCCCCCAAATGTAACTTAATGTTCGGTGTTTGTTTCGCTTTATTATTTTGTTTAGTAGGAGTTTTCGAGGGCCCCTCCAAAGGATATACGGATGAGCCTTCGAAGTGGGAAGCACTTCTTTTCAGTTGTTTTTTTATGGTTTAAGCATTTTGTGGTGTAAATAATTGTGCTTTTATTTTTCTCGAAGGATCCTTTCTTCCTGCGAACTACTAGATACTTTTGATCCTTTGTTCCACATTATTAGTTCATTTTGGAATCCTCTCTCTAGCGAGCTTTATTACACTTCCTCCTCATGAACAGATCACACCTCTTAAATCTGCTCTCTTCTCGATGTTGTGGTCCTTAAATGTTGTGTGCTCGTATCTTCGTATGAGTCCTTCTTCCTTCGTGTGACGTTCCCTTTCTCATCCGCCTTTATTCCTTTGCTACCACAGGCGTCAATCGAGGTGCGGGACGCAGGAACTCGAACTCTGTCCATGCTGCAGAGCACCAACCCAAACTTTCGATCTCTCGACTTATCGCTGACTCCAACTGTTGCCGTCTCCGGATTGGGGGAGACTGAGCTGGCGGCAACGAGCGCCGAGTGTTCACTGAGCGGCTCGACAATCTCTACTGGCTTCATTGGATTTTCACAGGACACTGAGGACACCTGCGACACAAAACTACTGACTCGAACCAGAGCCTACGCATCGGTGAGCCAGCCGCAGAGTCCAAGGCATCGCGTCCGCGCCTCACCCAACGGCCTGACCGGTCGTTCCACATCGATATCGTCGCAGCTGGAGAAGACGAAGAAGTTGCTCAAGATGACGGAGGGCGACGACAAGCCACTAACGATCCTTCACTACAACGATGTCTACAACATTGACTCCATGGGCGAAAAGGAACCCATCGGAGGAGCCGCTCGGTTCGCCACAGCCATCAAAAGCTACGCCCACTTAAATCCCCTCGTCCTTTTCAGCGGAGATGCCTTCTCGCCTAGTATGCGTGAGTCTCACATCAAACATGTCTGAATTCAAACGTATTGATCCTTGTTCACTTCTCCCCACAGTAAGTACCTTCACGCAGGGAGAGCAGATGATACCCGTGCTCAACCAGGTGGGAACACATTGCGCCGTCTTCGGCAATCACGACTTCGGTAAGTAGTTTTCCCCAGAGGATGGAACAGACTCTGATAATTCCATTTCAGATCATGGCCTAGATGTTCTGGTCAAGCTCATCAAGCAAACCGAATTCCCCTGGCTAATGTCCAATGTGGTTGACAACGAAACTGGACGTCCGTTGGGCGGCGGCAAAATCACCCACTTCATATTACACAATCAAATCTCGATTGGATTAATTGGCCTTGTAGAGCGTGAGTGGCTCGAGACGCTGCCAACCATCGATCCCACCGAAGTAACCTACATCGACTACGTTGAGGCTGGAAACCGTCTCGCCCGTGAGTTGCGCAATGAAGGCTGTGATCTGATCATTGCCCTCACCCACATGCGCACCCCAAACGACATAAATCTGGCCGAGAAATGCAACGGCATTGACATTATCCTGGGTGGTCACGACCATGTGCGCGAAGTGACTGAGGTCAATGGGAAAATGATTGTAAAGTCGGGCACAGATTTCCAGCAGTTTTCCGTCATAACCATCGAGCGTCAGGCCAACAACCGAGCACAGTTCACGACGGACGTGCAATGCGTGGACGTGACTGCCAAAATACCTGAAGATCCAGTCCTTAAAGAGGAGCTCTCCAAATACGGGAGTAAGCAGTCCTGCATCTATGCCGATCCTGTGGCCTCAACTAAATACTTTCATTTGCAGAGTTCATTGAGAGCAAGCTGAAGGATGTGATGGGTGTGTTCAGCGTGGAGCTGGATGGACGCTTCTCGCATGTGCGAACACAAGAAACGAATCTGGGAAATTGGGTCTGTGATGTCGTCCTGGCGGCTGTTGGTGCGGATGTGGTTATTCTCAATGGTGGCACATTTCGATCGGATCGCATTCATCCGGTGGGCCCCTTCACAATGGGCGACCTGGTGAATGTCATACCCATGCGAGATCCTTTGATACTGCTGGAGGTGAAGGGTCATTTGTTATGGAAGGCGCTGGAAAACGGTGTCTCAGCTTACCCCAAGCTGGAGGGTCGTTTTCCTCAAGTGGCTGGTATCAGCTTTGCTTTCGATCCCCAAAAGCCGCCCGGCAGCCGCATCAACCCACAGCTCATTCAGGTCGGCGATGAGTACCTAAACCTTGAGCAGACCTACAAACTGTGCGTGAAGAGCTACATCTTCATGGGCTGTGATGGTTACACTATGTTCAAAGAAGCCAAGGTTCTGGTAGGTAATCTTGAAAGTCGCACTTGGTTCCTTTTCAGAACCATATGATTTCTCTTTTCAGATGGACGATGATGCCTGCCCGGAGCTAGGAATCACGTTGCAGAATCACTTCAAGGCCATCAACTCACGCAAGTGTGGCCAGAACACGAAGCATCGACAGTCGCTGGTCACACTCTCGCGCAGACACAGCCTCGTGCAATGTCTGGACAACCTGGACCTGGACGGCCCATCGCCCATACGCAAGCTGTCCGTGGGTCATCACAACAAGTCCTTGGACCTGACGCACGGCAATTCTCAGAAGGTAAAGTTTAGCTGTTCATCCTTCAGTCTGTTGGATCCTCTGTAATGAATCTTCCTGTGCTACTCTCTTAGATGCTGCGACGCGCATCACTGGATGACTTGGAGCAGTCGACATGTGACCTGGCGCCCCAGCTGGAGCACCGCATCGTTATGATTCAAAACGAGGAGGTAGGTTCCCTTTGACTCAAAGATATCCTCAAGTTTCTGTAAATCTAACGATCGTTGTTATTGGGTAGCATCAACGTCAGCTTTTGTTCAAGAAGGAGACGCACATTATGAACTCCACAATCACCGAGGCGGAGGACGAGTAAATTTTCGACATCCTCTTTTATTTTGAATTTATGTGCATTTACTTTTGGTTTCTCTTTTCGTTTGTAGTTACAAATTTAGGGATGTTGAGGCGAGTAGTAGGGAGGTTCCCAGTGCAGAAAGACATATATGAGATATGAGGCGTTAGTGCAAGTTTAGTTACGGATCGATGGAGGATCGTTGTTGAAGGAGGCCCTGTTTATACGTTAGACACGATACGAAACACTTTGATATTATAACATGACATTTTATGTAACGACTCGACTAACTCACTTATGGCTATTGTTAACATTAGTTTGGTCAGGTTTGGTTTTAAGCTGCACACTTTTTTACTTCACTCCCAAGAGACACAAGCACAAACTCGATATTATATTGTATTGTATGTACCTAAAGCCCAACCCAAGTTGGGGCTCGTTTATAAACCTAAGTTAAGGAATTTACACATTGAATATATATTCGCCAAAACTGGAATCTATCGATAGTCCGAGTCAGACTTGAGTTCGCGCCGCGTTGAGATTTTGGGTCGACATGACATGACATGACATAGAATCGTCCTCGTAGACATTCCCATATTCGACTTTAGCTTTATATTTACTCAGATCATTGAAGGTTGTGTTTAATGTTGTTGTTTTTGATTACCCTGTGCCCATGTCAGTGGGGAGTGCTGGCCTCTCAGTCTTATGAATCAACACTGATAGTTGATATGCCTTCGTTGTCTTGCCCCGTCGGTCCGTTGTGGCTACAGGGTACATCAGAGTCGAGCAGGCCCTGGGGTCTGATGTCATCCTTCCGGGTGCTTCAGGTGGATGCATGAGCATTTTAGTTCATGGGAAAGCAAGCAATATTTTAAACATCGCAGATGCGTAGGTAGAAGGTAGGATGATAGGATGATAGGAAGATAGGAAGGAGGGATAGGAGGAATAGGAAATGACTATATTGTTAGGAAAGATATCAAGAGCCAAAACTGTCCTCGAAATTGCCCTTCGACTCTTGTAGGATTATCCAAATTGAAAGATTTTTAATCAAAAGTAGAAACAAAGGAATCTAACGAAATGCTGTGACAATTCCTGAACCTCAACCCGAACCCAAACTAGCAACAAAGCCTAGCATTCCCTGTGAATACCCTATAAATATAACGGTTAAGGTTTAAGCCATTAGCAAATGCAATCGAATTGCCAATAAATCAAATATTGTTGTTGTTCATGCAGAGACAGATCACCGAAAACCAATTACATAGTTTAACGACGCGACAGAAGGACAGCTGAGGCAGCGACTGGCTGCCAGGATATGCAATAGTATAAATGTCCATGCTTTAAACACAAAGTTAACTAAATGTACAATATAGAATATACACTTAACTATATATTAATAATAATAACTGAGGGAACTCAGAGCAGGAGCTAGAAGGCTCTCCACCCCTCAGCCTTAACCCTTAACCCTTAACCCTTAACCCTTAACCCCTAACACGTTCGCCACTTGTTCAGTTCAGTTTCCCTTTATGATTTCCTCTTTTCTCTCGCAACCGAATACGCTCAAAGGATCTATCGCTTTATGTAAAACATTTATTAATACAGAGATGATAAAAATAAAAATGAATTCCTTGCTTCATTTGGCAAACAAATTTGAAATTCAGTTTCTCTTCGTTCCTCGATGATGGAAGCACTTGGTTAGTCTATCTTGGGGCTCTGGGGACTCGGGGGGTGGGTCAATAGCTTAGGGTTAATGTTAATAACTGCGCTTAGCTTAAATGCCGCGGAGCACTTGGCACAGGTAGAACCGTCAGTAGAACTGAAGCACCAAGGTCTTTATGGCCTTGGCTATGTGGAAGGCACAGTCGCGCACCTCCAGCGTGTTCTTGTGTATGGCCTGCTTGTCGTCCGCCTCGATGGACTTCTGTAGGTTCTCGCACTCGTGCTGGATGAGTATGTTGTTGCGTGTCAGCTGCTTGAGGGTCTCGCGTGTAGTCTCGCTCGCGTTTGGCGGCTGTAGAGTGTAGCGTGGGGGTCACTTTAGATAGTTACAGGCTCATAGCTTCTCCTCCTCCTTCGTTTTTGTACTTACCAAATTGGCGTAAAGCGCTATGAGGGAGGTCACCGCACTGCGTATGCGTTCGCCATGCGGTGCAATCGATTGCTTTTCAGCCTCCGTGGCTGGATGCATTGCCTGAATGAGATCCTTCAGGCAGCGCGTTACCAGATCGGAACGCAGCTTCACCTCCTCCCCAAAAGGCTTCCCATCTCCGGCCATTTGGTACATGCTCGTCGTGTTGCGCACGTCGCTGTTGCCCTTGGCCAGGTTCGTTCCGAGACGACGCTCGTACATGCTGGCGGGTCGCTTGATGGTCGACTGATTGGAGGAGCCGTTGGATGAACTGCTGTCGCCGGCACCTGCAGCCACGCCTGCACCTTCTGGCAGTGAGAGCGGCTCATGCTCCGAGTCGGGACTGTTGAGACTCAAATCAATGCGACTAACCAAAAACAAAATAAAATAAATAAAAATTCAAAAATCATGAATCAAACTCAAGATTCAATCATCTCACAGTGGCTCATCGTAGACGCTGTTGTTGGACGCGCTGCTGAACTTCGACTTCAGCTGCGAGTTCTCGCTGGAGAGCTGCTGCACCACGTTCTTCAGCTGGTTTATCTCAGACTTGTATTCGCTGAGCTGCTTGCGCAGCGTTTCCATTTCGTGCTGCGAGTGCGCGTTGCCTGGCGGCGTGTGGACAATGGCCTTTGCGGTGATGAGTAAAATAAAAATATAAATAATAATTAAATCATAAGAGAAAGGAAGGAAACTATAAACAAATAAGATCAATAACTAAAACTAACAACTAACTTTCAAGAACAGATCTACAGACACTTAAACTACATTTAGAAAGTCGGCTACTAATTTTATTCTTCAGCTCTGGCGATTGACTACGGACTAGAGGGGACTTAAGACTAAATGGGTTGACGCCTGGAGGATGAAGGTTGACTATTTTAGGGACTTCTATGAGGTGATTATATTTCGGAGCTAGGCACTACATTGACCAGATGAGTAGGCGGAGGAGGTAGTTGTTAGTCTTTGACTAGCCGAAGCTATTGTTCAGCTTGAGTATCTTTTGACGCATGAGGTTTACCTGTTGCGCCATCGGGGGCACTGGAGCGTAGTCATCGTCGCTGGCCACGGGATCGTAGATGGGTTCGTCATCCGACAAATTCGGATCATGCACGCTCTGCTCAAACGAGCTGCTGTACATGGTCGAGTTGTTGCCGTAGGGCAGCAGCTGGAGCGATTGCGTCGGCATTGGCGTGTTCATTGGCCGCAGGTTGGCCATGTTCTGGCGGCGCAGTGCGTCGATGAGCACATCCGTGAGCAGTCCAGCAAACTCGGCACGGTTGAAGCGTGCCAACTTTTGGCGACCCTGCAGGTAAACGAAATTAATTAGTTTGCTCTTGGCTGGCTCAAGGGAGAGGTCGGACCTGATTGCGGGTAGCACTTAAGAATGGATTTGCTGGCAGAAATGGCACAGTTGCATGTTCAGCATTAAGGGTACTGGTGGACCAGACTGGAAGATACAAATAATAGAAGAAAATTGATTAAATGATTGGCCTTCAGGTCATTCAGACTCCATTGACATACTGGCTTCGCACTCGCGTCGATCGACTTCGTCGTAAAGATCCATGACCAGTTCCTCAAACATTTTGTTTGGCACCAGCTGCAGCTTCCCGCGCGCGATCTTCAACTGCTCGCTGATCTCGACGTTGCTTGTGTCTGGTATAACCAGATGGCGACCACTCTGGGAAATTTAAATTGAATTTAATACCAGGAGATGATTTGGAGATTGTTTGTGTATCACTTACAGCGTGGTCGGGTTTCTTGCCACCCATGAACATAATAATTCTATCGGTTACATCGTACATGGCGTCCAGGAGACGTTCCGCGATGGTGCTGTGGTTGTTGGCTTTCGCCAGCTCCAGCGGCGTCATCCCATTGCCATCTAAGGCGTTTACGTCTGCGCCGTAGATGA
Organism: Zaprionus lineosus; assembly: GCA_035044505.1. Taxonomy (NCBI): domain Eukaryota; kingdom Metazoa; phylum Arthropoda; class Insecta; order Diptera; family Drosophilidae; genus Zaprionus; species Zaprionus lineosus. The sequence continues at coordinate 879,482 of JAWNNX010000098.1, read as the reverse complement.
GAAGCATTTCTATCTGCGACGCTTGCCCAAACTTTGCTGCCATATGGAGGGGCGTGGAGCACTTCTCCTCATGGTAGTAGTTCGGATCAGCGCCCTGCACTAGGAAACGCAAGGACGTCTCCAGATTACTAGTACGCACACTTGCGTGAAGCTGTCTGCTTAGCTCCTGTTCCAGGTTGCTGCCACTGCTGGAGTCGTCGTCATCCTGCAGACTGGGTTTCAGAACAAAGTTTAGATTGACGTGCTTGGCCTTGATAAAGTCAGACTTGGTGGGATGCAGAGCATCCTTAGGCGAAGGTTTGCGCCAGCGTGGTACGTGCTTGCCACTCGAAGAATTTGTGCTGCCGTCTAGAAGGTGATGCTCCCAGACGCTGTTGGCGCCATGTGCGTTCAGAGAGTTAACGAAGTTTAACACCGACGGTTCCCAGTTGCCTTGGCGCAGCGATTTTACAATGGAAATGTGACGTCCCAGGCTGCGGTGCACCGAGCAGCAGTCTGCACAGAGCAAGATGCCTCGATTAATAGATGCCCAGGAAGGATCTATAAAATAAAAATGATTAGTAAAATGATTAGTGTACACATAATTTCCATAGTTTGGCTTGGATGCCTACCAGATGCTCCGCAATCTCCACAAACTTCCGTCAGGTGACGGGACTTGCTGCGAGACATGATGCTGGACGACTTGCGTCTGCTGCTGAAATTTGAGGTCGAGGGTGTGACGGTATTTTTGACCTCTGCGTCTGGCGCTATAAATAACTTCTTATGCGCTTCAATTATGCTGCTAGCGAAACACATTCATGCATATTTCCCTATAAACACGATAAGAAAAAAATATATATTTTAGAAACAGAAGCGAGTGACTCAGAGACGCGAGGCGAAGACACTATGCGCACTGTTTGCGCTTTGTCGATAAACTGAATATGTGAACTATTCAATGCTGTAATCGAATCAATTATGCTAATTACTTTTAATTAAACTCATCTGCCCCTTGTCGCTGCACTTTTATCAATTGTGGACAAATTTTCTTCACTGCCGCTCCGCTGCACAAGTGTATATACAATGTTTATTTATAAACAGTACAGGCTTGTTCGCCGTTTCTAGAGGTAGTGTGATTTTCACAGGTTGGCAGCGCTGCATCAGCTGATGCATCAGTGGGTATGCTGTTGTCTCACTCACTCTATTTTAACAGCTGACCAAAGGCAGCAGTTGGTATTTACAGTTCTGAGTGTATTGAACGCGCGGGGTGCACACGTGCAGTGAAATATTTAATAATAATTGCGCGTTAACTGTAGGATTGGAATGAAAGTTACTAACTTATATACCTCAGTGGCCTGCAATCGCACAACAGAGTGTGCTGATTGGGGTCCGGGCGGATTAATTGCGTACGGTGCGTGTAATGCTGTAGCCGTGCTCGATCCGAGGGTAAGTGCAAGGCAATCCAAAACATAAATATTTCTGTTAAACTGTAGTTTATTTTAGTATAACGGCAATTCGGCGAAAATTGTGTATACATTAGTGGAACATACGAAACGCGTAAATACAGTGAAATGGTTGGACGAACATCAGTTAATCTCCGGCTCGGATGATACAAACGCAGTTTTGTGGCAACTGGACAACTGTGGAGCCAAAAAGCGCATTTTACTAAAGGGACATGAAAGTGGAGTGAATGCCGTAGATGGCGTTCTTCGTCCCAACGGTGTTTGGCTATTGGCCACTGCTGCTGCCGATAATACGATTAAATTGTGGCAATTGGAGACAAACGATCACCCCAATTGCTTTCAAACTGTGAAATTGGGCTTTTGCCTCTCGTTGCGTCTCACACTTTTGCCCAAAAGTGAGCAGGTGCTTCTAGCTTTTAGCTCTGACGATGAAACAGTTTCCCTCTGGACAGAACAGAATGTTGAGGACGGAACGATATTTAACGAACTACATAAATTGAGGGGCCATGAGGATTGGGTTCGCAGCTTGGATTTTGTGTACGACGAGGATGATTTACTGCTTGTCAGTGGCTCTCAGGACAATTTCATACGTCTTTGGCGCATATCACCACGCAGCGAACAGCAAGTCCTTGAAAATAAAGTCGATATTATGAGTTTCAACAAGGCGGACAGTGGTGATATTCAAGTGGAAGAGAAGATTTTGCAAGTTGACAAACAGACTTGGTTCGCGGTTTCTCTTGAGTCAGTGCTTTACGGACACGAAGGTTGGGTGTACGGAGTGCACTGGCATAAGGACGAAAATCAAGGTATGTTGCAATTCAATTCATTCTATGATCTTATTTAATTATTATTAATAATTTTTATTTTAGAGATTCGCTTACTGTCCGCCTCAATTGATAAATCACTCATCGTCTGGGCACCCACAGAACAAGGTGTGTGGTTGGAGCAGGTACGCGTTGGCGAAGTCGGAGGAAACTCAATGGGATTCTTTGGTGGTAAATTTTCCAAAGACGGTCGTTCTATTATGGCCCACAGCTATCAAGGCGGATTTCACATATGGAATCAAGACGCGGAACGCCCGCAGCTGTGGACGCCAAATGTCATAGTAGGCGGTCACTATGGCCAAGTGCGGGATTTAGCCTGGGAACACAATGGTGCCTATCTCATGACAGTATCAGCGGATCAAACAACCCGCTTGCATGCTCCTTGGGTGCAGGAGAACCAGTCCCAGACTTGGCACGAATTGGCGCGTCCCCAAGTACATGGCTATGACATGCAGACATTGGCGTTGCTATCCCGCTACAGATTCGCCAGCGGCGCCGAGGAAAAGATTGTACGCACATTCCAAGCGCCCACAAACTTCATTGAGAACTTCCGACACATCTGCAAAGTGGATAATGATGCGGCAGGAGATGCTCTTTTGGACTGTGAGTACTAAACATTGATTATAGCTTAAGGACTATAGAAAAAAGAGAAACTTCCCTTAGCTTAGTTCCTAGTTCCTTGCAAATTCTGTGGATAGTATTTTAAGTAGTATATTGAATTAAGCTAGTATGTTAAATATTTTCACTCGCGGGAAAAAGTTTTGTTAGATCCGTCTATCCGGTTTTGGCCAGATTTGCTTTAAGAGAATCCTAACAATTTCGTATGGTGAACTTATTGTGTGAAAAAGGATATATGGGTAAAAATATACCTAAAGGGGAGCCGTAACGGAAACTGAGAGTGAGATAAAGGATACAGGGGCTCAACGAGGGGTGAAACTCAAAAAGTCACACATGAGCATCGGTGCGGGATTAAGGATCTATACAAATAAAGGATTACAATAATAAGGAAAATAACATCAAATTGCGGAAAGGAAGGGGAGCAGAAGAGACTGTCAATATTTATAGATAATTGGAAATAGAAAATGGCCAAGTAACCCCAAGAAGGGAAGGATATTGGCAATAATATAGAATAACCGAGGCGAGATTAAGGAATAAGAGATGAAAGGATTAACGTATTAAATTATCCTCTACTTACCAGCTTTACCTAAAGGCGCTTCGGTGCCTTCCCTGGGACTGTCCAATAAGGCGGTATACAGCGAGGAGAAACCCGAGAACAAGCCTGCAGACAAGAACGCGTACCCGGAGAGCTACTTTGTGCCTCTGACGCTGCAAACGCCACCGCAGGAGGAGACGCTGATGCAGAACACATTGTGGCCAGAGCTGCAGAAGCTGTATGGACACGGCTACGAGCTTTACGCTTTGGCAGCTACAACCGATGGCAAAATATTGGCCTCCACGTGCCGGGCAAGCAACGCGGAGCATGCACAGATCATTCTCTGGTGAGTGTCAGCCCATGACTGTGGCCTGTGGGGAAGCAGTAATTAGACGACTTTTGTAGGAATACAGAAAACTGGAAGCAGCTGCAAAAGCTCAGTGGACACCAGTTGACAGTTACCCAGCTTCGATTCTCTCCGGACTCACGATATTTGCTGTCAGTATCCCGTGATCGGCGCTGGTGTCTGTATGAACGTCAGGAGCCTGGGGAGCCACTCAGCAGCTACGCCCCAGTGGCCAGCACGGATAAGAGCAATGGTGTCCATACCCGCATAATTTGGTCCTGTGATTGGTCGCACGACAGCAAATACTTTGCCACGAGCTCGCGCGAAGGAAAGGTTGTGCTGTGGACGAAGTCCACAAAGGAAGAGGACTCTGCCGCCAGTTCCCTGAACGGCTGGAAAGCTGCCGGTGTACTGGAGCTAAAGAACGAATCCGTGACAGCCGTGAGCTTTGCCCAACGCTGCGTGGACGAAAAGAATGAAGTATACGTCGTAGCTGTTGGCATGGAGAGCGGCTTGATAAAGATCTATCAGGTTACCAATGGACAATGGGAACTAAGCTGCGACCTAAACAAGGAGTAAGTTGATCCACATCCAAATCGCTGCTCCACTTAACTCATTTTCCACATGTCCATCCTGTAGTCGGGCACATCATCTGACTGTGAAGCGATTGCAGTTTCGACCTGGACAGACGCAGCTTCAGCTGGCGAGTTGCGGAGAGGATCACTTGGTGCGCATCTACGGCATTTCCTTGACATAAACTTAACCTTGGCTAACCTTGGCTTTGACTCATTAAACGGGAAAAGTGACAGCTTTCCGACACTTTCCGGCACTTTCCGCTTTTATTTTGGGTTTAATTAGAACTCTGTATATGCAGCGACTGATTTGACTACATGCTATCTAATCACCTGTAATTACCTGTGTTTGGTCTGTGCCTTAGATAAATTGGCGGATTGATAAGGAGACGCACCGATGGTTAATTAACTCGCGAATTTGTCCCAATCGCTTGGCTATTTAAGTGCGTCTCAGTCGTCGGCAAATGGCAGTTAAATCAGAGCCTTTGTTGAAATGAAAGCCGCAGTGTTCCTTGTTCTCGTTGCGTTGGTGGGCAGCAGGGGGGCTCCACCGCTGGGACGTGCTGGTCCACCTCCACTGCTGGTCTCTGGGCCCAAGTTTGATGCATCCAAGTACGACCATATTAAGGCTGAGGTCCGTCCACCCAAGGCAGTCTTGGTTGAAATCGTTGCGGGTCAGGGTCATCATAAAGAGAAGCCCCACAACGTCGAGGTAGACGTCATTCATACAGACCCAAAGGTCCAGATTGATCACCACTTGGATTTAAATGTTAAAAAGCAGGAGCAGGAGACACAACATGTTCAGGTGGAGGTTAAGCCGGTTGAGAAGCCGCAGCACATCCAACTGCAGGTTGCCAACGATCATCATAAGGAGCCATTCCATCACCAGGCTGACTTTGTGATCAGCAAGGAGCAGTCCAACCAGAAGCCCCACCACATTGAAGTGGAAGTTAAGGAAGTCGAGGACAAACCTCAACTCAACCTATTCGACTTTTTGAACCATCAAGACAATCAGTTCCACCTCCAACCCGCCGAATCTGATAATTTAAAGCTAAAGGAGGCACAGCATCTCGAAGTGGAGTTAAAACACGTTGAGGAGCAGCCCCAACATGTACAGATGGCACTTGTTGGCGGCGATCTCCACCATCAGCAACAGCCTCAGCAGGAGAAGCCACAGCATCTGCAGGTGGAACTTGTGCAGGAGCCGAAGCCTCATCACGTCCAGTTGGAGCTCCTGCCCAATCACCACAATCTTCCCCAATTCTTCTGATTCGTCCCTTTGTAGGCGTACTTATTGACCCAGACAGAGTCTGTATATGAATTAAAGGGATAATCCTTAAGCTTCCATTGTTGGACTCAAGTGTTCAGGATGCAGGATATTCGATTGAATTTAGTGATTTTAATTACAAAAGCGGAATTCGCTTGACATTTAAAAAACAAATAAAATGTCCGCTTTGTTGCATCGCAGACGTCGTGTCAGCGCCGGGAGCAGTTGCAGCCGCAGTTTGCAATTTCCGCTGGTGGAAAATTTAGTGAAAAGCTATGAAAACTGCTGCTCCACACTTAGGGAGAGGCGAACGTCCTTTGCGCTTAGCCACGTGCCATTCCTGACCGCAACTCGCAATTTCCGTGCAGCTAGTCACTTTATGATTGCCTTGCCTTTGCCTTGTCGTGCCTTTCCTTTGGGTGGCTTTATTGTTGCTGCCGCCGCTGCTGCTCCTGTTGCTGCTGTTGCTGCTGTCGTCATTGTTCAAAGCTGGAGGTGGTGGGGCAGGGGCGCGACGCGGTTAATTGGCTGTGGCTAACGGCAATTGCCGTCTTGCTTTGGCACTTTAATTATGTTTCGATGCAGTTGGCCGGTATCTGGGATCTGCTCGCTGGTCGCTGGTTGTTGGGATTTGGGATTGGGGATTCGAGAATCCGGAATCGGGACTCGGGATGTAGGATCTGTTTACTGGTCGCTAGTATCCGGAATCTGGCCGTGTCGTTGAACTGCCCCCTGTCAGTCGTCGGGATAAGCACATAAAGCCGCATTGTTGCCACAGCCGGCACAATGGGGCCAAAAAGCCAACTATTGAATTGCATTTAGGCCACTTCCCCGCTCAAAACTCATATAACATTCATGTTCTATGGTTATTTATCTCGAAATTTCTTTCATGCTCTTTTTCTCCTTCTCTCCTCTCCTTCTCTCCTTTTCTCTTTTTTTCTGCTTGGTGGCAAACAAAGGCTTTGCGCCGCCATCGCAATGGCGCAACATGCGTTTCCGCTTCCGCCGAAAGTTGCACAAAAGTTTTGTTTAACTTTCATTGTGATTTGGATTTCATTTTGTTCCATTTTGCCGACTCCCCTCCTCCCCTCCCCTCCACAAGCTTCTGCTGTTGCCTTTTTTATTTGCTCTTCTTCTTGTTGTTGTTGTTGTTGTATATTTTCTTGATTCCACGTTTGTTATTGCTGCCTGTCATGTTGTTTTCCTTACTTTTTCAACACTCTTGTTTTTTGGGTGCAAATTTTTGCATTTCATAAGTTTCAATTGCGCACAAGTTGCTGACAGCAGCAGCAGCAGCAGTAGCAGCGGTGGCAACGGCAGCGGCAGCCGCACGGACCTGATGCCGATCCCAGTCGGGTTGTTGGCCATAACATGTGTAAACAGGCCAAACCAAAAGAACACTATTTTCCCCCACTCACCACCCCTTCTACCCAGCCAAAGCATCCACCAGCCACCAGTCACCAGCCACACAGCCCGCCGCCCCGTCGCCCCAGCTGCATCCTGCATTCAGGATCCGACAGAATTCATATGTGTGTCAGTAGTCGAGTCTGGTTTGGTTGCTCCTTTGCTTGGCTCTGCTCTGCTCTGTGCACTTTTGTGTTTGACTTTGGTGAGTGAATGGGCGTCCTATTGATACCCTTCTACCGCCTCTACCAGCCACTGGGGTATAGCCCACAGTCAGCTCCTGACTAAGTCAGCAGCTCAAGCTGCCAGATGCAGTTCATCTGATCAGGACATTCCTTCACTTTTCAGACTCCTTCCATTAAGTAATGTGTCCCATTTCATATCCTGCACCTCACCGCATCTTCCAGCTAAAGTCCAACTAGAAATTTACAGGATATACAGCGAGTGTCTGTCTCCTGGCAGAGCTCGCTGCTGCAGCTTTTTTTAGAATGTGGCATATGCTGCACGCATATTTCCGTTACGTTTCGTTTCGCTGCGTGCAACAAAGGGACGCGCTGCCGTCCGTGATTTGTGAGTTTCCTTTTTGGGCGTTGTGAAACATGTGGAAAGTGCGTGAGGCAGCAGCAGTCGGAAGTGGTTGCAACAGCCCCACTGGGGCATGCAGCGGCGTCACAGCGTCCATTGATGCGATGCATTGGCCTAGTTTGCCCTGACGGAAACTTAGAGCGTCAATTGATCAAGTTTGTATTGGGATTTCCCTCCGCGGGAGGCCTCCACCTCCACCACCTCCAAAGGAGTCTCAATCAAAACTTTTGCTCTCTGCTAAGCCCAAAAGCGGAACGCAGCGGCGCCGAGCGGAGCGAAGCGTTCAAAGTTTTTCAATTACCTGACCGCTGGCAACGTCCGATTGCCTCCTGGCCAAGTCCTTACTTTCCCTGAGCAAATTTCAAATTTCAAATTTGTTGCACTTTTGCTTGCTCCCGCGAACAAGAACAACAACAACTGCGAACATGACTATCGCAGCAACAGCAGCAGCAACAACAACAACAGCAAGTGGCGCGGATCCAAACAGCGGCATTTTCCGCGGCTGAGCAGCGGCAAGAGAAACAAATTTAACGAGACAGCGAGAGCAGAAAGTAGCTAGTGGCAAGTGGCAAGTGGCAAGCGGAAAGTGGAAAGTGGAAAGTGGAAAGTAGCAAGTGGCAAATGGCAAGTGGCAAGTGGCAAGTTGAAAAACTTCGCTGGTGCCTCAAAAGTTATGGGAGCATGCAACAGCAAACGCTGATGTGGATTTTAATGATGGATTTCATAATATAAACTCGCAGGACGGGGCTTAAGTTTATTAATCGCAGCTCGGGGCCATTTCTGGTCCCAAGTTCCTACCTTGCGCCCCGTCCACAGATCGTTAGCAAGTTAATATCCTTGTGGAGTCCTTTGACTCTGTGGCCTTAGCCCAGCTGACTAGATGGTTAGACGGTCTGTTGGCCTTAATTGTTTTCCAATTAGCGTGTGGCACAAACCTTAAAGTTCACTTAGTTTTTGTGCTCCCCGTCGGCGGGTGGCTCCCGCGCCAACGCGGCGTATGATGAATTTTTAATTACGCGTGCAACAAACAGGAGCAAAAAGTGTTGGTAAATTGTAAATCGTAAAAAATCAACACGGAATGCAGTTGCTTTTTCAACTGTGTTTGTTTTTTTTTAGATCCTTTATCATTTCGTGGGCAAAGCAAAGAGAGAAAAAGCGTGGGGAAAAAAGGAGCAAAACGTGCAACACAAATTGTTGCCATAACTGCAGAAACGGTTTCAATTGTTGGCCAAACGCCAGGGGCCAGTGGCCAGCAACTGAGCCACGTTAATTACACAAACAATTCAACGATTCGGCAGGCGTTAGGCAGGACTTTCGAGGAGCTTGGGCTGCGGATTAAACTTTGGCTGCCGGCCAAAGCATCGCACTTTAGCCGTGCACTTGACAATGAATTGGAAAGCCTTTCAACCAAATGACACTGGCCGAAACTGCGGCCAGGTATCTAAGTGTGCGTCAGGACACTTTCGTCCTTTCAAATGGAAGGTGCTCAAGCAGCAGTTGAGCTTTTCGAAGCTCAAATTGACTGAATGCGTTTTACTTAAGGATGCAAATTAATCCTGTCGAGATGTAAGCTAAAGAAGCTTCTTAAAGCTTTTAGCTGCTTTTAAAGGATTCGGCAGGATGTCCAAGAGTTGTTCAGTTTTCTGTAATGGCTTTCAGTTTGAAATGCAATCGTCGACGTTTCTGGTCGTGTTTTTCCCTGAATAGAAAACAATTTGAGTATTTGAAGCGTGAAATTTTGTACGGCAACAATTTCAACACTTGTTGTTTATTTATTTGCCCGGAGTCCTTCTTTTTTAATATTACTTCAGCCTGATTGTAACTGTAAATGTAAATTTAAACGTTAAATGAAAACCGACAAAAAATGGAAGCTCCAATGCAAACAGAAAAAAATCTCGTATTGTCAACAGAATCAGCATTCAGCATGCACATCATCATCATCATCATCATCATCATTATCATCATTATCATCATTATCATCATAATTATCATCATCATCGCCGCCTGCAAAAGGGCAAGGCTGAAATGCACCGCCAACCGCAATGGCCGGCCACTCGCTCCTGCGTCTCTTTTGCTCCTACCCCAAGGCCACTGTCCGTCGTCCACTGTCCGTCGACCGCCCTCCACCGTTCACCGTTAACCGCTCCCGCCCACCCAATGGCCACAAGCATTTTTCAACATTTACCATTTTCCTTATTGGTTGAATATTTCGCTCCTTCATTTTGTTTCCATTTTCCATTTGGCTGTTGACAATTTCGTTTTTATGTTTTTTCCGTCCATATTTCCATATCAATATGAAAGTGAAGTGCGGTGTCAATCTGACATCTGTACAGTATTAAAGCGATACACACACTCACACACCCACACACCCACACCCACACATGCACACACACGCATATACTTATATTGATCCGCCGCTTAATGCGTTGCAATTGCAAAGAGATTCGGTTTGGGTTTCGGACATAAAACGGACTTTCATCCTTGCAGATTCTAGAAACTGCAATAAACTCAAAGGACTCAGTACCCATAGAATATATGACGCCATGTCTTAAATTAAATTACCCTGGAAGTCCTTAGCTCTAGCAAGTCTCAGGCTAAGAATCTGAAGATTTTTGATTAAATTTGAAGCCTAAGCTTTGGTAGGAACTCTTGATGACAGTTTATAATTATTAAGGATAAACTTTAAATTTATCCTGCTGGGCATTTTGAATGAGGTCGAGTGTCCTCTTGACCACTCTCTCTCTTGATGTGGTTACTCTGCTGCTCCTGCCGACATTGTTGGTGAACATAAAGTTGCTGGGACAAGCTGTCAGGCGCAGAGACAAAGCGGCGTATGCGCCATTTCAACGACGAGTCCTTAAATCAACTTAGGACCTTTGATGGAATTAGGGAGGTGGCAGCGCTCTTCGAGTATCTTTAAGTCAATGTAATGCGATTTCGATTCGTATAGTCGGCAGCTGATGAAACACCCTTGGGCGGCGGAAGAACAAAGTCTGGGGAGGGGGGAAGGTAGAATGATAAATACTTTAACTCACCAACTGTGAAGGCAAGTCTGATGAGTGTGTGTGTGTGTGTGTGTGTGTGAGTTATGCGTTGGAAAAACTTTGAAGAGGCGCGGAACCGCAACGTTCGCGACGGAATTTTCCTAGAGCCTTGACGAAAATTATGCGGCTGCCACCTGCCACCTGCGACCCGCCAGAAGCTATCCTTATCCTGGGCCTCGCATCCTTCGGTCCTTGGCCCGCTGAGTGATGCCTGTGGAGAACTCAGAGGCTTTGTGTCTGGTGCTTTATTAGGGGAATGCATGTTTAATTTTCAATTGGGCTCCAACCCGGCACATGGCTCGCCTCTGGCCACGCCACTGGAGCTGCTCGTCGGAGCTGTCATAGCGAGTGTGCACTGTAATTTGTATGGATGGCGGGAAGGACGGCTTAATTTATGCAACGTCGAACACATCCATCAATCCAGGAGTGCTGCAAGTTGTTATTGTGCAACGCGTGCCTGCACATCATGTCCTTAATTGAGATTACACAACGAGGCAGGACGAGTCCTCAACGATTTTAATTTGTTTGATCAACAAATTGAAATAATGCCGAAAATTTGGTTGACTGTAAAACTTGTTGCTCCTTTGTGTCCGAATGCGATTATTTATTTAGTTAAGTGGAAAAAGCAGAATTTTCAATTAGCAAACTTTGAATCATTTTAATTCTAATCTCTGTCAGCCTATCCCTCTCCCTCCCTCCCTCTCTCTCTCTCATGTCTCTCCCTCTCGCTTTGTCCACTCAGCATATTGAAACATGCTGCAAAGCAAAGCGATGTCAAAGTTCAAATTATGAGTTCATCAAACGTTGGGGCACACACAAAGCGACACTAGAAACAAAGCACAAATACACTCAGCGACAGACAACTCAAGTGCATTGTCTGCCGCCTACGTGTGTGTGTGTGCGTGTGTGTGTCGCATGGGGCACCTGCTGCACGACGAAAGAAGCAGGCGTTGTGTGACTCCCAGCAGAGACTTTGGGGACGTGCCGATGCTGCAGTCACCTCAGCGATCGGACACCAGAAGGTCACATCTTCGTTATCTGCTGAGTGGGGAACGTGCTTTTTCAGCACCTCCACTGCCGCTGGGGCGTGCACTTCTTTTGCGTGGCTGCTGGGCGGCGACGTTGTGGGCACAAATGCCTCCTGGTGTGACTGCGTTGCACTTGATGATGTGTCTATGTCAGGGATAGGAGCTGCCACTGGGGCCTGACCGTCAGCGTAACCCATTTGACCATCAACTGCCTTTCCCGCCCGACAATCAGTCAAGAGCTGAGCCAACAAATGCTCTGGGTGATTGTTGTAGTTAGTGGTTGGTTGTTGTTGTTGTTGCTGTTGTTGCTGTTGTTGTTGTTGCTGCTGTTGCTGTTGCTGCTGTTGCTGTTGTAGTTTGTTGATGGTTGTTGCTGTTGTAGTTTGTTGATGGTTGTTGCTGTTGTTGGTGTCAAATGTTGCAAGGAGGAGCTTTTGTTGAAGCGTAGCTTTTGTTATTGCACCTGACTGACTGGCTGTGAGTGTGACTGTGGACTGGTGTGTAGATGCTTATAGATTTGTGTGTGTGGGTGTGTGTGTGTGTGTGTGTGTATGTGGGTGTGGGTGTGGGGCGGCGGGCGTGCGTGTTAATGACAGCGGAAGTGCACTTAACTTAATTAATATATTTATAATTACGTTGCCGCTCGTGGAGCAGTAGGAGATATGTGCATAGATAATCTATTTGAATAGTTTGTGTGAAGAGTCCTTGCGCCTCGCTTGTTGACTGTTGTGTAAACAATTGAAGCAATTAAAAGGCTTTTTCAACATTTCACATTGTTTATTTAAAGCACAATCACAGCAGCCCTTCACTTAGTTATGTGTTATTGTTGTTTGCTTCTCGCTTTAAACAAACCCCAACGCTTCGGAGTCGTCCAAATTCTATCAACAGGAAAAGTGCCCCAAATTAAAAGCGACCTTTAAGGGTAGAGGACAGTCCTGTCGGACGTGTTCTTGCGAGTTTGCTCCTAGGAGCTTTGGAGCCTGTGTAAATACTACCAACGGGTAAAGCGGCCTACCTCAAAAGCGAGTAAAAGGTAAAAGAAAGTCCTGTCGGATTTGTTGCTGCAAGGCCTAAATTCCTTTGGGGTGCTCCTAGGAGTCCACATGTCGTCCGGCTCATCCGACTTGGAGCCCTCGGAGCTTGATCCGCGGTCCTCACGCATACAAGTTCGAGTTCGGCGACGGTACACTCCAAGGGTTTCCGAGAATCGCATTCGCCTCCTAATTCGTATTCCAGAACATGTTCGGCGGATCCCTCCGCCAGTAAGATCCCATCTTATTCGCGCCCTCCTCCAAGTCTTGACCAGACGTCGCAGCAATTCGCGGACCAACCGTCGGTACTTTACCTCTGTAGGAAGGGGACCCTGGCTGGTTATGAATATACCGTTATCCTGATCCCGCATAATGTGGATGTGGTTGTGGTTGTGGACGTAGATGAAGATCTAGATAAATATGTGAATAACAAGGTGGATGTGAATGCAGATACGGATGCAGATTTGGATGCAGATCTGGAAGCTAATGTGAACGCTGATGCGGATGAAGATGTATATGAAAATATGAATGTAAATAAAAAGGTGGATGTCAATGCGGATGTGGATGCAGATGTATATGAAGATATGAATGTGAATAACAAGGTGGATGTGAATGTAGATATGAATGCCGATGTGGATGCTGATGTGGATGCTGATGTGAATGCTGATGTGGATGCTGATGTGAATGCCGATGTGGATGAAGATGTATATGAACAAATGACTGTGAATAACAAGGTTGATGTGAATGCAGTTATGAATGTAGATGTGGATGCTGACGTGGATGCAGATGTATATGAAGATATGAATGTGAATAACAAGGTGGATGTGAATGTAGATATGAATGCCGATGTGGATGCTGATGTGAATGTAGATATGAATGCAGATGTGGATGCTGATGTGGATGCTGATGTGAATGCTGATGTGGACGCTGATGTATATGAAGATATGAATGTGAATAACAAGGTGGATGTGAATGTAAATATGAATGCAGATGTGGATGCTGATGTGGATGCTGATGTGAATGCTGAAGTGGACGCTGATGTGGACACTGATGTATATGAAGATATGAATGTGAATAACAAGGTTGATGTGAATGCACATACGAATCTTGATGTGGATGATGAGGTGGATGACGATATAAATGTGAATAACAAGGTGGATGTGAATGCAGATATGAATGCAAATGTGGAGGCAGATGTGAATCCATTTGTGAATGGAGATGTATTTAAAGATATGAATGTGAATAACAAGGTGGATGTGAATGCTGATATAAATGCAAATGTGGATGCTGAGGTGGATGCTGATGTGAATGCTGAAGTGGACGCTGATGTATATGAAGATATGAATGTGAATAACAAGGTGGATGTGAATGTAGATATGAATGCAGATGTGGATGCTGATGTGGATGCTGATGTGAATGCTGAAGTGGACGCTGATGTGGACACTGATGTATATGAAGATATGAATGTGAATAACAAGGTGGATGTGAATGTAGATATGAATGCAGATGTGGATGAAGATGTGGATGCTGAAGTGGATGACGATATGAATGTGAATAACAAGGTTGATGTGAATGCACATACGAATCTTGATGTGGATGATGAGGTGGATGACGATATAAATGTGAATAACAAGGTGGATGTGAATGCAGATATGAATGCAAATGTGAAGGCAGATGTGAATCCATATGTGAATGGAGATGTATTTAAAGATATGAATGTGAATAACAAGGTGGATGTGAATGCTGATATAAATGCAGATGTGGATGCTGATGTGGATGAATATGTATATGAAGATATAAATGTGAATAACAAGGCGAATGTGGACACTGATGTATATGAAGATATGAATGTGAATAACAAGGTGGATGTGAATGCTGATATAAATGCAGATGTGGATGCTGAGGTGGATGACGATATGAATGTGAATAATAAGGTGGATTTAAATGAAGATATGAATGCCGATGTGGATGCTGATGTGGATGTGAATAACAAGATGAAACAAGATGCGGATTTGTATGTGTATGACTTTGATGTGAGTGCAAAAGGAAAGAATATATGATTGTGAATGTGAATAAAGACGCAGATGAAGATTTCGATAAAGATGTGTACAGAAATAAAGATGTACATGTGAGTGAAGATGTAACGTAGATCATATGTGGGTAAAGATCAAATGTGAATAAGTATGTGGATGAGGAAGGTGTGGATCAAAATGAAGATGTGGATTTGAATGTGAATGTAGATGGAATGTGGATGCCGGAGTGGAATGGAGATGTAGGTGGGAATGAGGACTCAACGGTGGATGTGGATGTTCGATTGTGGATGAAATTGTGAATGGCAGTGAAGATGAAGGCGAGGATGTGGATGAGATGCAGTTGTGAACCAAGATGCAGATATTGATGGGATGAAGATGAGGATGTTGATCGAAGGAGCTTTCTTTGTGACTGCTTTCAAAGTGGTGGCTCTTGCTGTCGCCGTCTGTCACTTGTTACGCGTTACTCACTGCTCGTTACATTCTCATTACACTAATGTTAATTATGCTTTCTTGGAGGGCCATTAAATTGGGTAGACGTTTTAATTGGTGTTACGAAAGAGGAAATTTTAAGTTCAATCAGAGTCCCATTGGCTGTCGTTCGGTCGTTCGGTCGTTCGACAAGCTTTTATCAGCTTTGCTTACATCATTTTGTTGCACAATCTCGTTGCCGTTTGTTTGATTGGCGTATCGAGTTAGTCACTTGCCCCGTCATCCCGAGTTGGATGAAATCAAATTTAGAGCGTTCGCTTGCCTCATGTGGCACATGCGGACTGTCAATTATTCAATTAGAGCTCGCGGCCGGGGGTGGTCGCCATGGAAATGGACCTGCGAATGGGGCACGGCTTCATCATTTCTATGCTCTCCGCCTTTAATTCGAAAAGCTGCTTTTCCCGTCTCTAATGCCCCTCATTGTGGCCCTTGCAGGCGATGCCGAAGCCATTAAAAGTTATTGCAAGTAATAACCAATTAAAGTGCAAAAATAAACATCAATTATGAGGAGTCTGTGTGTGTGAGAGTGTGTGTGTGTGTGTCGGAGTCTGTGAGGGGGGAGGGGGGAGGGGTGAGGGAGAGCTGTAGCCACAACTTTCAACTAAAGCTGGCAGCTTTTGTGGCAGCCGCAATACTGCGAGTGCTCATATGTTTCTTGTGCCATTTCATGTGGCACGTTTGAAATTTATGCATATTGTTGCCCCAAATATGCTGCAGTTGCAGAAGTAATAGTTGCAGCAGCACTCTCAATGGCAGCAGCAATGGCTGCGGCCAGTGCCAAGTGGCAAGTGGCAAGTGGCAAGTAGCAAGTGGCAAGTGGCAAGTGGAGAGTGGAAAGTGGCAAGTGGCATAAGTAATCAAGCTGCCCCCGAGCATTGGTAACTTCTACTGGGCATTTACTGGCCAGTGTGCAGCTTCAGAAACAAATGCATGCAAAGCAATGCACAAGTGTGCTTCACATCTGACTGTGTGTGTGTGTGTGTGTGTGTGTGTGTAAGCTACTGTTCGCATATGTATGTGTGCCTTAAGCTCCTGAAGGAGAGTTGGTAACATTTGGACATATGTTGGCCGTAAATGCACCTTCTAAACCCACAACTAGAGCCACATACCTGTCTATTCCTATGTGTGTGTGTGTGTGTGTGTGTGTGTGTCAGAGGCGTAGGTGAAAGTTTATCCTAAGGATGCTCAAAAAAGTTTCTCTCGCTAAACTTACACGTTCTGCAGGAATAATATTCTCTGAACAGTCCTTTGTTCCAAAGCGAACCTTTCCCCAGATCCTTTGGAGGTCCTGCAAACGCCTCTGCATGCAGAAATCTACATAAGTAACACCTTCAGGCGGCTAAAATAACTGCTCGCAAATGTTTGAGTATCTTCAAGATATTCAAAGCTTCGACTCGAGTGCCTCCATTTGCAGCGGCATTCAAGTGGCTGGAGCTCAGCTCTGCTGCTTTTTAGTTTTGTTGCTTTAATTGATATATGGCAAATGTGCAGCAGGAGCCCCCGCCCTACCGTCCTACCGCCCCCACCCACTGACTGCCTTGCTGTGGCAGCTTTAAGAACTGCTCTTACATCATTTTGGGGCACTTCTCAACTACTTTTCGAGGCAAGTGAAACTTTTACAGGCTCAAGTTGTCAAGCTGCGTCCTTAATTTTAAGATCAGTTGAGCAAAGGACACAAGGCGCCAGGAGCACAGCCAGAAACTGTGTAGACATCCAAGTGGCTTGACGTTTCTTGTAGCATACTTTTTGGGGCGGGCATCGAACTACGTAATTATTTAACTTTAACTGGTTTTTCATAAGGGATGCAGCTCGAGGCTATCATCTGAGTTTCGGGGAATCCTTGAGGAACCTCAAGCCATAGTCTGGGATCCCAACATGCGAGCTTCCATCAAGTCTTCCACACGCCACTAATTGATAGATGGATGGACATGCCTTTGATTGCCTTGGCTTCCTTCCACAGGCGTGTTACCCGCCAGCCATCTTCCCCCTCTGCCACACACACACACACACACACACACACACAGAAACTAAAAAATTATTTTCGTTCCTGTGACTGAAATGATTCACTTAAATGTCTCTTAAGTACCTGACACTCGAAATCAGAAAATAAATCGGAATGAGGGCAAAAAATCCAAAGGACGTTGCCAAGTGACATGGCAAATGCTGGGAAAGTGGAAAATTGTCAGCTGAAACCTGCGGAAAATGCAAAAAATTGTAGGGACATGTGACGTGTGCCAGGGAGGACCTCAGGTGTCAACGTAATTGAGACCAAACTGTCAGAGCTTGCGGTTAATTAGTTGCAGTTGTCGGCGGCCACGCAACAGTAAAGTATCAAGGATCGGGATTCGATGGCGGACAGCGCGTCAGGACGCCTACGTCATCATGCGACGTCCTCTTGATTTGCCAGCACACAATGGAGACCAAAAATTCAATTAATTTGTGAATAAACGCAAATTGAATTGCATTCGCGTTTGAGTTGGCGTTGGCGTTGGCGTTGGCGTTGGCGCTGGCGTTGGCGCTGCTGATGGCGGTGAAGTTGACGCCTTGCTTTTTGTATGTTTCATCCGCATAGTTGCCCCGCAATGTGGCAGCTCCTTGTGCCGCATAATTGCCAGTGACATGGCCGCACTTGCAGTTGGTGTGCGCAGCGCTGGCAAGGATCGTGCCGAAGCCATCTTTGACGGCTTCTTAATTAAAAGACTGTCAATCTGTGTACACTCGTACGGGCATGCGACGCTGGGCACAACAACCCGACCGACGCCAGCCAGGATATAGGCAGTCAGCCGGCAGGAGTTCGAGAGCGGGTGCGAGTGCGAGTGGGAGTGGGAGTGGGTGTTGGTGTGGATGATGTAGGTGCAAGTAGAAAGGGAGAAGACGGGTGGAGGGCTGGAAAGGGAGATCAGGAGCAGAAAGGACCCAGCAACGAGCCTGTCACTGCCTTACAGTTGCTCCGGCATCCGGGAGTGCTATTGTTAACATCAAGTCATGCGCGTGGCAAGCAAAAATTGTTAAAAAAATACACAGAGTGGTGTGTGGCAAGGCGGGCGGCAGGGAAGTGGGGGGAGCCCAGAGGGAGTGACTGAGAGGGGGCTGTGCTGCAATGAAATTGCACTTCACTTATAAGCAGGAAAAAGCTGAGGAAAATCGGGATACAGAATGTCCACAAAATGCGTTCGAAGGAACAACTCCAGCTGGGGGATACCCTGTTAGAGGAGAGCCCACAGATCAGGTCAAATATCCTTTGCTATTATAATTCTTCTTCTTTCACTGAAGCGATGCACATCTCCCGGAGGCGACAAGGAGTATCATCCCACGGCCCATTAGCAGTTGATTCCCAAGTCGTTCATACCTCGTCTGAGGTGGGTTTCGGGTTTCATGACGTAAAAATGCAGAAAAAATGACTTATAAAACATATTTGGGGTAAGGAGGAGCTGGGGAGCTGAGCAGGGGAGGGGAGAAGGGAGCGAAGGGATGAAGGGCCGATGGGTAAGCAGGACTGAGGCGTCACACTCACAATACAAGTGCCGCTCATTGACAGCGCGCTGACGTGATGTATTTACGCCTCTGCGTATGTGTGTGTGTGTGTGTGTGTGTGTGTGTAGGAAGTTTGCCTGTGTGTATGAAAGGATATGTTCGGCAATGTGTGGGTGCGTGAGAATGTTTGATGTTGCATGCTTTTAGGCGTCGATGCTGCACAGCTATGTGGCATGTGATATGGCAGGCAGGACGCTGGCCGGGCAGGAGAGGTTGGGGGTGGGGTAGGGGTGTTGTAAGGAAGATGCAGCCAGGCAGCAGGCGTGACTGCAAAGGCGACAGCAGCAACAACAACAACAACAACAATATGAAGAAGAACGTCAACGTTCACCGTTCAACTTCAACTTCAACGTGCCACAAATATCAATATACGGCAGGCAGCATCCTAGCTGAAGTTGCTTGCCACAGGAATGGCAGGACTCGTCTGTATCCTGTTCGTGCGTCTTGAACACGTTTCGCACGTTTCTGAAGTGCCATAGTTTCCCATTGCCCCTTTGCCCACTAACCCGTTACCCCGCCACCCGGCCCCCACAGCCCATCAACCCCTTGGCCCTCCCCGCTGCCCCCGTTGCCGGTGGCAACTTTGTTTCTGCATGATTTACCGCACGGATACTCGTATATTTGTCGTTTTCAACGTAATTTCCATATTATTTACAATGGCAAACTTTTAAAGCATATTTCACACCTGCTGGCCAAACACTCAGAGTCACACACACACAGACACACACACACACACGCACAGACACACACACAGTCAGCATTTTAACACCGCAAAGATGATGACTCGCAGCTCTGGCTTGCGGGTCCTTTGGCGGCGACGGCGATGGCGGCGATGGCGGCGATGGCGGCGATGGCGGCGCATAAAAATATTTTTAAAGTTTTTGACATAGTTTTTTGTGCGACGGTCTCAGAGCTGCAGCTGTACCACGCCCACTTAAGCACGCCCCATCGCACACGGTTCGAAGTGCACCGCGCGACAGCAGCTAATGAGCTGAATGGTAGTTGCTCCTGCCCCGCCCCCTTGCTACTTACCTCGCATCTATCCTCCTTGTAGTAGTAGTTGTTGTTGTAGTAGTAGTAGTTGTTGTCGTTGTTGTTGTTGTTGTTGGAGCCCCGCAGCGGAAGTTGTGCCTAATGCACTCGGCCATGCATTTTTTATCAACTCCTGGCACTTAAGGCCCCCGCGTGGAGAGAATGAAACTTAGGAAAGTTTCCTGCAGGTGTCGCTGGGAATGTCCTTTAAAATAGTTCCTGATTGTAGTCACCTGGACGCCAGCCACCAGCCACCAGTGGGCGTCTGGCCAGGAGTGCCTATGCCGCAGCGCATAATCAGATAGCAAATAATTAGTTTTAATTAATTACTCCACAGGAATTTTCCGCTTCTTATTGGAAGCGCCTGGAGGACTTCTTTAGTTCAGTTCAGTTCTTAGAAGCGGCGGCTCTCTGAGATCCTGAGAAGTGTCACTTAGCTACAGGGGATTTCATTTCTATTGGGAGATGGGGACGAATCTGTAGAATCGTTTCATTTAACAACTGCAGGACATCAGTTTGAAGTGAGCTTCGTTTCAGTTATAATTGTGAGGGAAAGTGTGGAGTATCCTGCCTGGCAGCAGTTCTCGGAACGGCACTCAAGGAGCCCATCAAGTGGGTCTCCAGTGCCTATGAGCAACCATCTCGATGCCTTTTGTCTGAAGTTCAAGCGTTGCTGCTGAGACTTCTCCCCCCACCCCCTCATTTCTAGCTGCTTGCTTCTCGCTCCTTGCTCCTTGCTCCCTGCTCCTCCTTCGGGGAGACTCCAGTGGAAATAAATGTAGTTAATTTAGCACGAAATGTAAATTTTATTCGCTATTTTTGCGGTGTTTTGCTTGCTGTTTGGGCGTTCGAAATTTTTGGTTAGCTTGTCATTTCCATATCAATAGCCGCGGGGGTCAAAGTCAGTGCAGGACACCCGCGAGGAGGCGTAATCGAGGACGATTGTTAGCATCCAGAGGAGCTCGGGCAGCAACTGAGGAAGAGGCGTAGGACTCGAGACAGGAGTAGTGGCGGAAACGAAGGGAGGAAGGGAAGCGGGAGCAGGGGTGGGAGCGGGAGAGGGAGTGGGAGATGCAGTGGCAGGACCAACGGAAGGAGCTCCACTAAAATCGCGTTCGGCTCCGGGATTATTTGCTATAATTCATGCTGTCAATGCAAATTGAAATTGTGTCACGCAGTCAACTCGGGCGGCAATTGGGGGCACCCGAGGAGGGTGCCGAGGAGGGTGTAGTGGGTCGGCAGGGGGAAGGGGAAGGGGAAGGGACCCTCCCTGCCCTTCTGCAGCCTGGCTGAATGTCGAATGTCCGCGCGAGCAAATTTCCATTTCTCGTTAGTTTTGTTTTATTTTCTACCATCGCCCATGTCCTTCTATTTTCTATTCCTTTTGGTGTCACCGCAATTGTTGCCCGGCGCTCAGTCGTGGGACAAAAGCGGCCCTGGCAAAATCTCAAAACACAAATGGATTTTTAAATTACCCTCGTGGCAGTCGAAAAGATAGATAAAAATAGAAAAATAGAAAAAAATAGAAAAAAAGAAAAAAAAATAGGAAAAAAAATAGAAAAAAAAATGAAGAGGAGCGATGCCTGAAAAACAGAAAGGATATCCAAACGCATTTTCATTTGTATCCTTTGGTAGGTGCATTGAATTATTCGAGGACATGCGGCTGCAGATAGTTGAATTCAACTCATAGATTCAGTCCTTGCTGTGTGCGTGTCCTGGGGCAACGTGCTCGAGCGTGAGGACATTTAAAAATTTTGCATGAGAAGCAAAATTGGATGCTCCTCCATCTCCTCCTCCTTCTTCTTCTTCGTCTTCTTCTTCTTCTCCTCCATTGCTTATGCTTAGGATTCTTTGCCTTTGCTTGCGCTTTTTGCTGCTCCTGTTGAGTTATGTTTCTTGTGCGACTCAAAGTCCTGTGTCGTGTGTCCTTGCCCCGCATTCCGCGTCTCTCATCCTGCCCATCCATTGAGATGCAGTGAACCAGCTAGCAAGTTTAGCCAAACGTTCACTCCTCATCTTCGTACGTCCTTTGCACTACCCGTCGCCCCTGCTGCGTGTCGTCCTTTTGAATTTTATTTCGCCCTACGGCGACACTTGCATAAACCAATTGCAATGACATGCGACTGGACTTGGTCCTGGCAGGCTATTGATATTTAACTTACAATGACACTTGCTGCATCTCCGGCCTCCACCTCCTTCCATGCGGATCAAGTCAGGGTTTGCCCAAGCCAAAGACTCTGGTCGCAAACAGATCCTTATTCTATTTATTAAAGGACTTTACTTAATCGCGTCCAGCTGCCCTTGGAGTTGCTCAGAGTGGAGTCAACAGTTTGCAGCTTGTGTCATTTTATACTTAGAAAGAGAGAAGGATGCGGTACTGGGGGTCCTTGCATATCCTTAATAATTGAGGTATGCGACAGAAACGTCTCGAATTTGATATGCAAGCAGCTTGACACTTGACCAAAAACTAAAATTTATTGCCGCACAGGGACAAATTCCGAAAGATACAAAGTTTGTGGTTTAAAGGGGAGGGGGAAGGGGGATGGCGAGGGGGAGGGTGGAAGGGATGCCAAGGGGTTACACGCAAGTAGCTGTTAAATTATTCCAAATCATCGACTTGAAAGTGAATGCAATTAATCAAACGTAAGAGGCCAATGTCAATTGCCTGAACCCCCCCACACACACACATATACACTCACACACACACGCACACTGACACACATTTGGCAAGGGGAAAAACCACAAAGATAACAAGTGAGGCATCTAACACCCACTTTACCACATTGGCACCCGCATCCCCATCCCCGTCCCCATCCCCGTCCCCATCCCCATCCCCATCCCCATCCCAGGAGTCATCCTGCTGCCGTGCACCTAATGTACATTGCTGTTGGCCAACACTTTCTTGACCAGCCCAACAACAAGAGCAAAACCAGCAGGAGCCAGAGGAACAGCAACAATGCAACATTTGGGTAATCTGTAAATTTTCTACACGTGAGAGCATTCCTGTGTGTCTGTGTGTCTGAGAGTGTGTGAGTGCTGCGGAGGTGCAGAGGTGCGGAGGTGCGTTGTGTGTACCATGTGTGTGATCCTTTAGGCCCCAGTTACGTGTTTAGGGTAACACATGCAATTTGTTGTCCCTGTTTGCTGCCAAAATGTTGTAGTTGTAGGTTAGCATGTGTCTGTTCGGCTTCCAAGGACTATTTGTGTGTGTTCGGAATGTCTGTGCGTGTGTTGGAACGCTTGCGGTGTGTACCACGTGCATGTGCAGCACACCCATACAGCAGTCTGGCTAGCTTTAATTGGATTAGTTAATTTGAATAATTAGTGAAATTGAAATTTAATCGAGCACCAATAATCCGAGAACTCGTGCACTTTCCCAGGGGGAACATGTAATTTAATTGGAAGGTGAATTCAAGAAGTGAAGTAATTAATCGAATTAATTATAAATTATTTCTTATCAATAAATATGAAATGAATCCAAACTAGAAAATGTAGGAGGACAAAGTTTGGCAACATTTGGATATTTCAAGCGCTTGTGTTGCCTGCAACAATGTTGCCAGCAACATTGCTGCTAGCTACAATCATTTAAACTGACTCAGTTAAGTCGACTACAATAAATTTCAAAAGTAGTTAATGGCAAATAAGATACACTAATTGGACGAAAAGAGTACAGAGTCGTTAAATTTAATGTTTACTATATTTTTTGAATTTTATTTGTAATTTTACTGTTCAAAACTCTAGGCGAATGCAACTCAATTGTGTTGATTATAGTATTTGCTATGCAACATATCGTAACTGGTTTCACTCATTTATGTTTTTACCACGAATGTTGTTCACCACGACTAAGCAGTGTGGTGGCTTGTTGTTCAGCGTGTTCTGTTGGTCCAACTTGATGTTACGTTACGTTAGTTTACGTTGTGACTTCGAGCCGTTTGGTCGTGTGGCCGCATTGCCCGAGCGCGTTTATCAACTGGCTGCGCTACGCGTGCGCGCGCCCTTAGCACAAGCAACAATTATAACAACAACAGTAGCAGTAGCAGCAGCAGCAGCAGCAACAACCACTGTGCTCCTAGCAGCACTTCTTGTACAGCGGCATTAACGAAAAGCAGCGACGCCGACATCAAATTACCGGTTTTGTTGTCTGCGCTGTGAATTTTAGCGCGCGGCTGCGTCGCGTCGCAGTTTGCAAATAATTGCACGTTTTTGTCTTCGTTTGTAGCTGTTGTTCTTGTTGTTGTTGCGGTAGTGAGCGTTGGAAATCAAGTTGGAAAAGTGCGTTGGCTTTTCACGGCGGTTGAAACAAAAAAAAGTAAAATTATTTAATTAATATGCAGACATTAAAATTATAAATAATTATTTGTGAATGTGTACATCGCAGCAGCATGAAAATAAGTGCAAAGTGCAACGAGAAAAAGCATTTAATAATTTAAGCAGATATTAATTTTTAAAGGAAAAAGGAAAAATAAAAATTATTTATAAATGTGTGTGCGCGCTATTTAAATTCCAAATAATAAATATATATAAATGTGTTGTTATTGTTGGCCTACAAAGCGGATTATTTCGATCGGCGTGTGAAAATACAAGCAAAGTAAACAGAAGCCTGTAAGTTTTACCGTTAACCTGCCCCAAGTACTTCTATATATAAATATGAATTTATGTATGTGTGTGTGTGTGTGTGTGTTCGCATGGGTGTATTTGTTTGCTGTGTACTGTGTGCCAGTGTGTGGTTTGTGTGGGCGCCATATTGTTCAAATAGGACTCGAGCCTAACAACCCAGAACATAATAAGGGAGACCAGAATTCCAACTAGAAAAAATATTGATTTGAAGTTTTGACTCGCTTTATGGGATATTTGAGTTACGATTATTTGTCTGGGTTGAAGTCTGTGGCTGCGCCTAGGTTGCAGTCCAATTAGCAAAGCTCAACTTTTCAACTGTTTTATGTCCTTAGCTGCAGACGTGACTGACAAATAAGGTGCAGGGTTTTTTTGAGATATGAAAATAAACTTTTTTTTTGAAACTCCTTGATGTTTATAATGTTAGGGAGTGCAAGGATTGTATCTGTGTACGGGTTACAGAACATTCTCAAATATATTATTCACTTCTCTCCAGGCTTGACTGA
This sequence comes from Zaprionus lineosus, assembly GCA_035044505.1. Classification (NCBI taxonomy): domain Eukaryota; kingdom Metazoa; phylum Arthropoda; class Insecta; order Diptera; family Drosophilidae; genus Zaprionus; species Zaprionus lineosus. Next base: position 854,581 of record JAWNNX010000098.1, on the reverse strand, counting down.
TGTCTATGAAGAGTTAAGTGGTTACTTTCCCAGAGGTGAATGAATATCAGCTGAAGTGACACTTTGTCTCTCAGTTGGTCACTTTTTGCTGCTGCTGCTGCTGCTGCTGGCCAACTGTTGCTAGTATGGCTTCGAAGAGGTCTAATTAAATTTGGGCACTAATCCCGAACACGTTAAGACAAAGCCAAATGACGATTCTGTTAGTTGCTGCCAATTAGCTGTGGCCGGAGCAAAGGGCGGAGAAGTGGAGCAGATGAAGAAGTTTGTTGCTCAATTCACACTTTGGCTTAGCCAGAAGTTCAGTTCACGAGGTTCAAAGTGAAGGCGAACATAAAACTTGAATACGAAATGAGACAACAAAGAAGGCAGCACAATAAAAGTCACATTAAGACGTGTGGAAAACAGCAGGAAGAAAGAGAGAAACAAACACAAGAAAAATAAAACATGTGCCAAACACCAAGAGAGGCTAACGACTAAAACAAATCCAATGTATCCTCAAACAAAATCAAATGCACAAAACAAAAACACAAAGACACAAAGATACAAAGATACAAAGATACGAGAATGCGAAGAGGCAAAGATACAGAGTTACAAATGTATCTGAGAGAGCGCAGTGTTTGGTCTTTCCTCTGCTTTTGGCCTTTAGTCGCAAGTGCTGAGCGCATTTTCGCCATTTACACGCCGTCTGCATAAATATTTTAGAGCGTTGAAGTTTGTGTGTTGTTTTCGTGTATCTGGAAGATACATTATTCAGGGAACGATTTAGTCAGATGGTCGGCAATTCATTTGGTTATGAGTGATGCGATTGTATCTCTGCCCGATGTATGAATCTGTGTATGTGTGTGCGCGTATCTGTGTGAGAGTTCATTTTGGGCCACATGCGATCATAAAATATAATTGCTTTGAGCTGAAAGATACAATATCTTCATCTTCATCTCCTTCTTCTTCTTCTTCTTCCTTCTCTCCCGCTTCCCCTCCCTTTCGACGTCTTCCTCTACCCCTTTCCAGTCTCTAGTTGGAATGTCGCGCCAATCAGAAGGCAAGTCCAGTTTCTGGCCCGGAGTTGCCGTGGCTTAAACTTTGTGGCAAGTTGGGACCGACTGCAAGTAGCAGCAAATTGTTGTAAAACGGGTTTTTGTTTCTTTTGTAGCTTCCCTAATGTTGGCCGCTACTACTGTTTGCTCCTCTCTCTCTCTCTCCCGCTCTCCCGTTCTCCCGTTCTCTCACTCTCTTGAGTTCTCTTCTGCACTCTCTTACCACAAGCAGCTAGCCAACTTCAGTGCGTAGCTGGCAACCAAAATGAATTTCAGCTACCACTTCGCCTGCCCCTGCCCCTGCCTCTGCCCCTGCCCCGTCTGCTTGCCACTAGCTGCTGGTCTGACGGTTGCAGCTGTCGTTCTACCATCCTGCCTCCTTGCCCCATCCCCTGCTCCTGGCCATCAGCTCGCAATGTGGCTAAATGTTTATTTTAAAATGCATCGGCAACCTGTCGCCCAAGCCGGTTTCCACCTGGAGGAGAGTCCACGAACTTGAGGATTGCTGCCGTTCGGAGCTGCAATCATTATGATTATGATGGACGCACACTAGACCGTGTAAATAGAGTGTGTGGAGTGTGTGTATCTGAAGACTATTTGTAGGTCAGTTTGCACTCATGACTGACGGCGTCTGAGAGCCGAAAACGCAGCAAATGTAAAGATTCAAATCTCGCTTCTTACATAAGAGACACGCTCGCCAAAAGATCATTAAAGCAGATCCCAGAGTCTACGACTCAGTTTTGATAGTTCGTTAAGGCCTTTTATTAATCATCTGCGATCTATGGACGATTGATCTATGGATTGATGATCTTCTAAGAGCCATGCCTCGGGCTAAGCAATTTAATCGCCAGTCATAAGCTTTTGCTTTTTACGACGAACGCCGCGAAGTTATCCCCTTTATATGTCAAAGTAGTAATTCCAGTTTGGGGCGGCTTTGGAACTCAGGCTGGAATTCGATAATCTGTATAAGTCCTGTCAACAATCCCTATAAGTCCTGCTTACTACGAGATATCTCATCCCAGCAATGTAAACACTCACTTTTTTTAGTTGCTTTCTAATCTGAAACTGTTCTTAAGTCTTGCGATTTTTCTTCAGTTTTGCTAAATGCAGGAATGTAACGTCGGGGGACACAAAGTGGCGTCAGATCTCGTTTGGGCCAACACTTTACTAACCTCAGTCAAGAAAACGCAGGCCCGCCAGCCGGCCGGTTATTTTCTTGTTAATGATAATAACTTGTTTTCTGCTCTCGCATTAACATGCGACAGCAGTTTATGCCCTGTAACTATTGAGGAGCATCCAGTAGGGTATCCAAGACAACCTAGGACTCATTTCACTAGCCCCCTTCTGTATCTGTCAAGAGGCAGAAGAGCAGCTCTGAATCTTTGTCCCAGCTGCGGGTTTGATTGTAGGGTGTGAATGGATTGTGGGGTATCTTTGAGTCTGGGTGCCTCGTGACAGACTTGATTAGACTCGTTGCGTGCCAAACACGCGCTGATTTATGCAGAGCCCATAAAATCGGCGAGTATCTTTGTTAAGTTATATTTATTAAGCTCGAGATACAAAGTTACAGATACATTTGTTTAACTCTGCGCCCCATTGTTCTCCCTTTTGTTTACGCAGCTCCGGCCTAGGACATTACTGGCGCTCTGAATGGGGACCTCTGCTAATGGTAAGTTTATAGTTTACACATTAATATTTGTGTTTGATCCCACCCCCTGCACTCGAACGTGCCCCTCCTCACGCACCTCTCGGCCCACACAGATGACGGTTACAAATTCAAATTGACCCAAGCAAACACTTGATACAAGGCCTACAGTTGTGTTGACTGAACATGCGTGTGCGTACGTGTGTGTGTGTGTGTGTGTGTGTGTGTGTGTTTGTGTTGCTGTGCGTGTTGGCTGTTTCCTCACATGAATGTATCTTACAGATAGATTGTGTAGGCCGTGTATTTAATTTCTTAACCGGTTTACGTTTGGGCCACACTCAAAATTGTTATGTTAGAACGAAAGCTTAATTGATGCATATACAATCGGGGTTTTAGTTGTTTCTTCTCCAACAACGGACAGACATATAGGCAGTCAAACAGTTGGACAGACGGACAAGCAGTCACAGCAGCTCAGCTCACAGCTGGATCGGTTATGTCATGCGGCGACTGGAAAATGATTGATGGATACCTCGTGTAGCGCCTCGATATTGGAAATTGGATGTTACTTTTTTCCTCTTGTGGAATTTATAGTGAGGCATCAATTTGTGACTCGAACCCTTCCTGTTGTTGGGCGCCCAACAGGTGAACAGAAGTGGCAAATGGAAGCTGCCACTCCGTTGGCTCGGAACTGGGCTGGGCGCTGGGACTGGGCAAGGTAGTTGCAGGTTGTTAAGGGTCTTCACATTCTCAAGTTGCATAAATTTGAGCTCTGAATATTTAACAAGTCCCTGGATGACGCTAGGTGACCCTTGGGTGAGCCACGCATCTTGCAATCCACCCACAATTAATGACCCCCATGACTTTTATGTGATTACCAAAAGTTTGCGGTCGCTTGTCTCCGGTTATGAGGGGGAAACTCTTCAGCGTTCACTTCAAATTTAATTTATTTAATTTACAAAGAGATTCCTCGGAGCTCTGCATATCTGTGGGAGCAGTGGAACAATTGAGTTTAATTGAAGAGATGCATAACTTAATTCGAAACTTCTTCAAAAATGTATCACTGCTTCTCTCCGGACTCTCCAGCTGAGATTTCTGCTCACGTTTTGCCAACCGTTCGAGTGTTCAAATTGTGCAATTTGGCAAATTTTAGCAATTTTAGAAATGGGGGAGATATAAGCGGGGGAATGAAAGGATCTGACGGCACTCGAAACTGTTGAAAATGGCCATCGGCTATTAGTATGCAACCCATGGAAGTGGGCTAATAAATGTATCTGTATCTGCACGTCATACGTGCTAAAAATAAAAATCGACTATTGCGGATTTTTGATTCTGATTGCGGGTTCGCCGCTGAATCGGCGATTTTCCATGGCTGACTGAACAAATTGGTTAATTGTCGAGCACTTTGCGAGGAGTTCGCAGGAGTTCTCGATAATTCAACACCTGTACTCATAGGCATAACGGTTTATGTATCTGAGTCCACACATCCACATCCATTTTCGCATGCACAGTGCATTTGTATCTCCATTTGAGTGCTGGCTGTAACTGCATCCGCATCCGCAATCGCATCCGCATTCGCATCTATATATGTATCTGCTTCTAGGTCAGATATTACCTTTGTTGGGCTCTCCAGCTATTTGTGGAAACCCATTGAGCTGTCGTCGCTGGGCAGGACGAGTGGCAGGCCAGACACGTCCTTCGACTGACTCACAGCGCTCGTGTCGGCAATCAACGGCTGACAGATACATTCATTCAAAGATACAGATACATTGACAGCTACAACCTCAAGCAGCCAAAGTCTTAGTTGTAGTTACAGTATTTGTGGCAGCTTCTGCTGCTGCTGCTGTCGCTGCTTCTGTCGTTGCTGCCACCTCCTCATTAATGCTAATTTAATTAGACTGCGAAGCTTGTGGCACTTTGGCTAATGAGGCAGGCGCTGTCCAATGAGTCGATGGCTGCTTTTCACTCATTTCAACGCAATTTGTTTCAATTGCATTAATTAGGTTGTAGAGGGGGCGAGGGCGGGGGCGGAGGTGGAGGCGTGTCTGGAGTAACATATATGCCTGCCACACTGAATTTTCAATCAATTAATAAAACTTATAATGCAGTTGATGTCAGGGCCCGTTTGAAGTATGAATACATAACATCAATGGACGAGCGATCGGCACTGCCGGCCATACCCTGTAATTGGAGCTACACCTGAAGGGATACTTCTGTTTACTTCTGTTGAGTTCCTTATGTTCAGGATTGCAGGGTATTATCCTGCCGTTGGCCGCCGTTCGATTGAGTTCCCTTTGTTTTATGCGCTGCTGGAGCAGCGACACTTGCAACTGATTGCATAATTGAACGCACAACTCGCACAATTCATTTGATTAAAACAACACATTGTGGCAACAAATGCGAGAGAGACAGACGTACTGCCCGAGTGGGAGAGAGACGGCGACACAATTATGCTTAATTAGAGTATAAATTCAATAATTAAAGTGCATAGCTCGGTGTCATTCATTGGCTTAATTAAGTTGACCGGCCAAACTGCATTCGTTACTCTCAATGGCGGACTAGACACTGCCACGCCCTTTCAATAGCCGCCTACATCGGGTTCCCTTGAAAGCCCTGGCAGGTGTCAAGTTGGCATCCGCCTTGCAACTTATCAAAACGTCAACTCGACGTTGGTTTGTACAACCCTCGGCGGGGGGTGGCTCCTCTTCCAGTGGCAACCCCCAAAATCACACACGGATTCGCACACACTCCCACCCCCACTCCCACTCCCATACACCCGCACACCACTTTTATGGGCATCACATTTATCACAATCTGCATGTCAGTCACGCACTTTTGTATTTGAATTGCACGCAATTTATCAGCATTTGCATTATCTTCCTTTAATCCTGTGACCCAAATTCGGGCTGCGTCACGCACTGACAGCTTGCCACAATTATGCTGGGGCAGTGGCTTTGGCAGGCAACTGACTTTTTAACTTGGCTCGAAGCTCTCCTTACAACTATTTATTAATGTCACTAATCCTTCTGAAAGGATCATTTGTGCGCCACTGAACCAGTGACTGTGACTGTGACTGTGACTGTCAAAGGCTTTTCCGGTCACTTGCTCTCAAACGTAGGCTACGGGTTTTGACTTGACCATCCTCTGCGTGAGACATGCCTGTCGTATCTCGTCGCCACAAACCAGCCTTCACACACTCACACACACACACACACACAGTCACATATAGACACCCGACTGATTTCTAGCAAGGATGTGGGCCCCATTCCTGTGGTCCCATCGCCATTATCATAATGTTTTCGATGCGCACCCGTAATTTTTTGGCTGTCAGTCAACGCCATCCAATCAAACACACATCAAAGTGTGTGTGTGTGCTGCGTGTGTGTTGGTAAAGGTGTCGTCATGTCTGCGCGTCTGTGTGTGTGTGTGTGTGTGTGCCACTGCCTACATAGATTTCGCATTAGTACAAAGGAATATGATAACGCAAGGGTTTCAGTTACCACTGATACAAATGCCAGAGCCATAAAAGTCTCCTCTCTTCTTATTGCCAAACTATTTGTGTGTTGTACTTGGCTTGGAGCGGGGGGGTAGGGGGTGGAAGGGTGTGTGTGTGTGTGTGGGCGTGTGGTTGGTGTACATATGTGAGTGGTGTGCAGGGCTGTGAAAGTTGCCGGCCCATGTTTCTTGGCCATTTGTTATGCATGTGTGTATGTGTGCCGATGTGTGTCTGTGTGTGTTGGGTGCCTTGTTTTGGACCATTTTTCCTATTTCCCCCCTTCCCTCTTCACCCACTCGTCTGGGCCCCCTTCCTCGACTGGTGCCATTATTTTGCGTGGCGCACTTTTGGCTGTTTCGATGTTTTGGGCTTTGTCTTTAAACTTGTTTGTATTTCCCACTGCCTGTATGCATGTATGCGTGTACATGTGTGTGTGCGTGTGTGTGCATGTTTGTTGTGCAAAATAGTTTCATATTGCAATTTATTTTTATTAGATAAAAGCGCGCGTCCCTTTTTATGTGCATTCCTTGCAGCGCTTGCCCTGTCCTTGTTCTTGTCCTTGTTGTTGTCGTTGTCGTTGGCTTTTTTCCCCTCCACTGACTTTGCCGTGCAGACAGACGCACACAGACATACGGAGTACACATATACATGTACATGTATTTAGAAAGATATGCATGTAAAATTGAGCAACTTGGATTTCAAAAGCAATCCAATGTCTGATGATATTCATTTGAGCTCTGCAAAAATATGATAAGGATTTGGATCCACAATTTGAATAAACTCTGAACTTTGAGGACTTTGAAGGAGCGATTGGAATTAAATTTGAATGATATTCGGCGACCGAACAATGTGGCTGGGAAAAATCAACAGAGTTTGCCAAAAGTAAAAATCAACACTCAACACTCAACACTCAACCACCATCGCCACCGCCACCGCCACTACCACCACTACCACCGACAATACCACCACCAGCATCATCACTATTACCATCACGAGCAGCCACGCCACCACCGACAGCATCACAACCACCATCGCGGCCCACACCACCTTCTCAATCCGAAAAACCTCGTAAACTCCGGAGGCGAGCTGCGCCGTGTCGCAGCCTCGTGGAAGGTCGTGGTGTGCAAACAAGTTGAAAAGCGTTCGACGGAGCCGAGCGAGGACTAAAGGATACCCTGTGGCAAGGACGAGCAGGGGCGTCTTCTAAAGACCGACTCTCCTATAATCAGAGGTTTCCTCTTCCCTTGGACCAAAAATGAATGTAATATGTTGGGGGAGGATGCGGAGGATGTTACCTGGAACCGATATACCTGTCCGCCTGGAATTACAGGGTATTAAAAACGCCAACGTTGGCGTTGGAAGCATAGCTAAGCATAAATAAGTTGTAAAGCCGTCGGTGAACGTGCTTTTCACGCAGTTGGCAACTCTGAGAGTCTCAGTGTGTGTGGATGTGTCTAAGTGTGTGTGTGTGTATGTGCGAGTGTGTGCTAGTGTGTGTATCTGCGTATTGTGGCTGCTATCAATACGGAAGCTCAGCCGCTGCAGGCTTGGCAACATTTTCAATAGAAGTAAATTGAATTTTGGCTGCTCCAGCGACAATGCGTTGTTAAGCGTCAAGCAGTCAGAATGTTGCCAGTCACACACACACACACACACAAGCACCCATCGCTTACACACACACACACAGACACAAGGATGGCGCACGTTTTATAGCTGTTTATGCGATTAGCTGAAGTTTAACTCGTTGATAAACTTTTTCGTGTTGCCGTCTGAACATGCAACTCGTATTTTATCTGCTGGTTTTCCGGGATAAGCACACAAGGATCAGAGGATCAATGGGGGAGGATGCAGGCAGACGTAGTCCGCTCGCCTATCTCATCCTTGTGCCCTATAAATTTATTGGCGTTAACAATTATGAACGATTTAGTGCGCCATTTGTGGCCGGCGATTTGTCAGGCTTAAAGTCGGTGATGACTTTTAATGGGGGGACGACGAGCTGAGGATATGGGAGGATGTTAGATTTGCAGGGATGCGGCGATGCGGGGAGGGGCACAAATCCTTGTGCTACATTGACAGACTTCAAAGGCTGCCCAACAGGACTTGTGCCGCGAACAAGCTCGAGGACATAAGTAAAGCCCGAAGAAGGTTTCAGTGACATAATTTGCGAGAAAAAAGTTTTGTCAGGATTCTTTTGGCGAATCTCTAAGTTATCCTTCAGTTGTTCTTCAGTTTTCCCTCAGTTTTTTCTTAGTTTTCGCAGTGTTACGATGAAACTCGTAATTTAACAGTTTTCACGGAAATTGTTGTGTCTCATTTCTATGCACAACTTCTGGCCTTTTATTTATTTTAAAGTTTTCCTTTTTGTGCTGAGCAGGCAGAATTTTAATGACAATCTCCTGGCAATTGTCAGCTGCCTTTCGTCCTTTCGTCTCTTTGTCCGTTTGTCCCTTTCTCTTTGCTTTTTTGCATATCTCGTGTCAATTGTATTTCCTTTTTGAATGTCCTCTCTGGCAATTATGCTTTCCTTTTTGGCAAACAGTTTCCTGTGTAAAAAGTACTGAAAAGCTGAAAAGTTCATTGCAGTCAAATGCATGCGACAACTGACCGAAGCACCGAGGACGAAGGACGAACAAGCAGCGAGGAACGAGCAACGGAGTCATAGCCCGGACATGTCCACTGAAGCCTTTAAACTGGAGGCGCCACATGGGCGAGACACTGCCTGCCGATGTAGGCGTCGGCATAATGATAACCCAGTTGAGCTCCTCCCCTTATCCCCTCCCTCGGTACGCCTCTTCCTCGTAGGGTTGCCAGGGCAGTGCAATAGTTGAGCTTACAAAAAGGATTGTCAATCTTGATAAGCATTCATATGGACGTGCATTTCCTCTAAGTGTGTGTTTGTGGTCGAGTTCCACTTTGTGCTCCGCAAATGCAGGGTGGGTAATGCACTCCTTCCGAAGGACCCTTTGCAAGCAACATCTATGAATCCGCTTTACCCAAATCAGACCTGAAAGCTAGATGTACCTCATGGTAAGAACGTTAAGTTCCATGGGCATTGCAGTTAACATATCATGTGTCCTGCTGTAAATTCCTTGCACACACACACACACACACACACAGCCATTACACACAGATAGGATCGTACATTACATTGGAATAAACAATTGGTGGCTGATGTCAGGCTCCATCAAAGGAATTCGCATTTGCTTGCCGGCTAATGAGTCGGTACTAGGATATTGATTATATATCGGGCAGGCCAAGAGTCCTTGCCGTTTCTTCTGTTTCTGCTGACTCTGCCGCTCCATCGATTCTTCTTCTTTTCTCGTTTGTTCTTTTTGGGCAGCTGAGAGGAGGGACGAGTGACTTTGGCCTGGTCCTTGGTCTAGGAGGGTTGCTCGGTGGTTGTTTTTCCACTGCAACTTCAGGACCCACGACAGGGTGGTTTTTCTCAGTTAGGCTGACTCACGTGCTGCCGGCTGCCACTGCCACTGCCACTGCCATTGCCACTGCCACTGCCTCTTGCCACTGCCTCTTGCCACTGCCTGCTGCAAGGCTCTGCCGCACTGTTCATTATATTAAACAAGTTTGCGCCATAAACGACGCTGCCAGAGGCGCACAGACAGCGGGACGGACAGACGCTGGCGACAGAAGCCGGCTTGCGTGCAACAACACACAATAACAACAACACGCACACAGACACACAAACAAGCAGACATAATCACACACACACACACACACACACACACCAATACACTCATGCATATGCTAAGAGGGTTGGTTGTTTGGTTGGTATCCCGAATGTTTTGACCATAATACAGACAGCGACGACGGCGGCTGCCGCATGACTCATGCAAGGTGTGTTTAATGTGCATTTCAGGGGGCGTGGCTGTGCTCTGGGCTACCTCTATTACCTGTGCTTCGGCCTGTCGAAGGAAAACTCACATTCGGCAGCTCAACTGCAGCTTTTAAAGGCTTTTTGCAGGCACTCAGGCAATGCTTTTTAATACCCTGCAATTGGCGCTAAGCCCAAGTGGTATCCACCCACAAAAGGACATTTTTCTAATTTCTTACATAGGACTATAGATTCTTAGAATCCTACATGGCAGGATATGTGTGGAGTGTACGGGGAAAGTTGGCTTCAACTTCATCTCAGGTTGAGCTTGTATTTTGCGAAAATTGGAGATGCTCCCAAAGGCTCTAAGGAGGTATCCCTTTTAAAGGATATCTGCTGGTCGGGCAGTAAGGAATTTAGCTCCTTCGGGCCTGCTTGTTCATTCATGTGGTTGTAATGCAGTCAGTCCGCCAGCCTGCTTCTTGTTCCTGTGTTGTTTGTAGTAATTTGTCGAGTTTCCTTTTTTCCACACACACACACACACACACACGCACACGCACACACGCAAACGCATACACACTTACTGAGAGGAGTAAAGATTGAGCGACACACGCAGACAGTCGCCTGTCTGCTCCAAAACACTTGTAGCCATATTTGCCGGCTGGGCTGCTGTTATCCTTGTTGCTCTTTCCGTTCTTGTTGTTGTTGCTGTTGTTGTTGTTGTTGGTCCATTTGGCATGCGTACACTGAGAGAAATTGTGTTTATATGCCTCTGCCTGCGCTCGCCCGTGTGTTTGTGTGTAATTTGACTGGCCAAATATTTGCATGTCATAAGCTACGAACGCGTAGGCGTCTGGGATGGCGTCAGCGATGGCTTTGGCGTTGGCGTTGGTCTTAACTGCATGACATTGTCCGCTGGAGCAGCGGCGATCAGGTGGCACTTCCTCTTTATGGGCGCCGCTCTGTAACAGCTGGCGGCATTGTCCTTGTTCCTTGTTCCATCTGCCGCACGCTGATTGCATTTGCTTTGTTGTTGCTCTTGTTCGTTTCTGGGTATATGTATGTGTGTGTGTGTCTGTGTGTGTGTGTGTCTGTGTACGAAGGAAAAACTAACGAAAAACAACCCCACGCGCTGCGATGCGATTCAATGCGACGCGTCGTAATGGTGGTGGATGCGAACGTGACAAAAATCAATACGCGGCTGAGTCCTTCTAACATTTTCGGCAAATGCCGGCAAATCCTTTTCTTATTTTACTTGCTGTTGTTACGCTGCGTTGAGCACACTCACACACTCACACACACACATACACGCTCACACGGATAGGTACTCAGGGGAGCAAAGTTTGTGTTAGGCTTTGCCTGCCGCAAGAGTTGCATTTAAATTTTATTATAAAATAGCAAATGGGGTGTGCCACCCCTTGGCAAGCGAGGGTGTGTGTTGCATGTGTGTGTGTGTGTGTGTATGTGCGCGCGTGTGAGTGCATGTGCTTGTGTGAGTCCTTTCTATGGCTCAGCGAACTGCATCAAAGAGCTCAAAGGCCACAAACAAATGTTTAACGTTTTGTGCTTTGAGTTTCTTCTTTATTCATGTTTTTTTTTTTTCACTTTTCCTCGTTTTCATTTAACTTTTGGAGTTCATTTTCATTCGTCGCGTGTTTGAGGAAAATCTAGCCCCCCCTCCTACACCCATGATTCATGCGGCGCCCCCGTCCGCCCGTCCGCCGGAAATAATGCCAATAAATAAAAATGAGCTGTGACATTTTCTTAATGTGGATCGTTTGTTGTCCCGTCCTCGAAGCCCACCCCCGTAGCCATCCCCTCAGTCACCTCTCAGCCACTCCCTCAGCAACCCCTCCCGTCCAGTCCTTTCATAAGAAATTGTTTGCGTGCTAATGAAAAAATAATCAGCAGCTCATTTCGTATGTATTTTGATTGTGTGCCAAAATGCGCTTTGTGCTAGGAGTTGGTGGAGAGGGGAGAGGAGGGGGGGGGGGGGGAGGTGAAGGATTCAGAAGTCTGAGGGATGGGGAGGGGACGTAGCGAGTTGTGGCCTGGAGGTGGGGACTTAATGATGCCATCAGAAATGATTCATCGCTGCACGTTTGCTGTCTGTCATTTGTCAGTTTTGAGTGGATTTTTCCGGGGGTTGGGCCCCGCTGCCCCCACCCCCTGCAGCACTTTCAATGATTGGATCGAAGGGCTCTGAATTTTGGGCCAGTTAATGGACCTGAGCTGAAATCAAAAGCTAACATTTATCTGTTGTTCAACGAACACAAACACCAACACGCAGACACACACACGCACACACATACAGACACAAACACAAACAGCAAAAATTAAATATAACTTTGCAAAAAAGTTTAACAATAATGCATTTGGAAATGTTTTATGCTTTGGCAAATCGCAAACTTTAACTGAAACTCTTTGCAAATGCGCAACAAAAGGAACAAGAAGTCAAACGCACACTCACACACGCACCCAAACGTGCCACTCCGCCGGCTCCTTCCTCTTCCTCTTGCCCCAACCCCTTCCTGCTTAGACAGGCATGCAGAATTTATGGTATTGAAACACGCAAAAGTTCAGTTGGAGTCAAATCGAGAACTTGGGCGCATTGAAAGTGCTAAACGCACACACACACATGCATAGATACGCACACACAGGCAGACACATGAGTACGCCATTTTGCCTAACGCCTGCCCCCCAGGGCTGACCCCACAGACTCTTCTTAGCCTTAGACTCGGATGGAGCTTCAACCAAAGCCAACACCGGCTTCCACTTTGGTTCTCCAGCTCCAGATTTTTGTTGCCTGATGTTCACCCCGTCCTACAAGCACACGTGTGTGTGTGGCTGTGACTATGAGTGTATGTGTGTGTGTGTGTCTCAGAGAGAGAGTGTGCCTGTGCCCGTAAGGGTGATTAACCTTTGGCTACCAACCACTTGCTGGCAGCCAGTCGATTGCTATCGCTGGCGACTGATCCCAACATATGGGCAAATACTCCTCGTACTTTTCACTTTAGCTTCAACCTTTCCGCCCTTTCACCCGTCCGTCCCCCTCGTCACATCGCCTTTGCCCTGCTCGCCCCCCCCCCAAGAGCTTCCACATTTGCCAACATTCCCTATAAATTTCCACTGATTGGCCATTTTGTTTGTCTGCCTTTCTGGTTGTTGTTTTTGTCATCGATGTTGTTGTTGTTGTTGTTGCTGCTGTTGTTCCCACTGCCAATATAATGGGCCTGATTGATTTCCATTTAAGTGGATTTGACTAACGGTAATGCGATTATTGCCATTTTGTTTTGATTGCATGCATATTCCCATACACATCCGCAGGGCCCCCCGCGTATCTGGCAATCTGACAATTTTTCTTATCTGTGTAGATGCGTTAAGCACGTACTCATGTGGTCATAGATACTAGTCGTACACACACACACACACACACACACACCGTCTTACGATTGTGAGCCAAATCATTGAAGTGGCTGACAAGGAGGTTCCCAGAGTGGAAGTAATCAGACTGTACAGGACAAAAGTGGCAATGGATTGCAGGTTAACTACTTCAATAGTAAATAAGGACGAAAAAAAAAAAACGAGAACTACAATAGGTGAAGCAAGGACTCGGCAAAAATGGGTAACCATGGCAATAAATTGACTGAGTGCCTTCAAAAGTTTCATATTCGATTTGAAAGGAAGATGAGAAAAGGTAGAGAGTCACCGGAGGAAGAAGGACCCTTGTAGGATTATTGGCCATTTCTCTCGGTGTAATGCATTTGTTACAATGTTTATCCATATGCCGGGATTTGGTTGAACAGGAAAATGAAACCGATATGAGAATTAAGGGAAATTCAATATTTATTTCCGCTTTCAGCAATTATGCAGTTTTCGCTTTCCAGGATCGAATTTCATTAGCATATCGATAGGATGGCGCTTAATGTGGAGCCTCTCAAATATTGCCGATTGATATTAAAGCATAAAAAAAAATGGAAACCTTCTGCTTCTGCCGTTAATTGCATATTCATTTGCATTTTAATTAATTTCTCTGCCGGTGTCCCCCGCAGAATATCCCGATTGGGCGTTCGGGCACTTCTTGTACTTGTTTCCAGGGTCCATTGTTGAATAGATTGAACGCAATTATCAAACAATGAAATTCTTATACGCGCGGCGCAAGGATCGGGGCGGCTGTTGCGAAAATAAACATGAGAGGGCCTTAAAAATTTACAATTGAATTCATCCGAAGTGCCACCCTCTAAGCTTCCTACCCCACCCCCATCAGGGGGAGCGGCTCTGCCGACTAACAAATAAATATCTACAGTTGCGTGTGGGGTGAGGCGGCGTCGAGGGGGTGGCTTGGAGAGTGTGCTTGTAAGCAATTAATGTAATTTGTCTCTCTCATTCATTAGGCCTGCTCTCCCCTCCCCTCCCCACCCACTCTCTCTCTCTCTCTTTCTCACGCTTCAGTCCCGGTCTTTGTTGTCGCTCATGAGCTTTGGTCCAATGCACTCACAAGTGGCATACAAATTGCGTATACGCCGCGTGTTCAAGTCGAGGGGAGTCGCAATCCCCTATCAACTTTGTAGGGCTGTGCTCGTGTGTGTGTGTGTGTGTGTAGGGTGTGTGACTGTTGCTTTCCGCTCCATTTAATTTACGGTAAATATGCCAATAAAATTTGAAACATGACGCTGCCTAAATAAATTTCACATTAATATTTGTTGTAAAGCTCTGACCCGGAAACTCGCAAGGGTTCGACTGCAGGATACTTTCTAAGGACCAAACTCGCATTATAACAAGAGAATCAGTGAGCAATTTCAAGGCAAATGTGTTGGTCGAGGATATTTCTCTAAGTGTTGCTTGTGCATGCCCGATCTCCTTCCTCCCTACAGGATATACCCAAAAGTTGGCGACCAAGGCGATCCTTTTGACCAGCAGAATTGCCTGAGTCCAAGGCTGATAACATTGCCCGGTAACTGGCAGGACTGCACATTACGTTTAATTAAAGGAAGTTGAGGGCCCATCAGGTACTTAGATATTTGCACAACAATTGTGTCCTTCATGTTTACAGTGTGGCCTTCTGAGAGTGTGCGTGTGTGGGTGTGTGGGTGTGTGCGTGGCTGTGGCTGTGGGAAGGTGTGTGCCTGAAACCACACACTCAATTTTAATGTGCTTTTCATGTTAACAAATAAATTTTCATCGCTTTTCCGCATATTTTATATTTAAAGAAATTTCTCTGCCTTCTCGTTTGACGCACAAGACGAGTGCCAGGAAAATAAGTTTTAATTAGTTTTAAGCAATTGTGTGATTTGTGTGTGTGTGTGTGTGTGTGTGTGTGTGTGTGTGTGTGTGTGTGACTCTGTATGATTGGCTGGAATTCTTCAATTTTTACAGTCTTCGCAATTTTCATTTGCTGTGTTCTTTTTGTTGCTCAGTGGTTATGGTTTTTGGGCTCCTGAGGTTTAGGTGGCTACGGGGCTTACGGGGGTGTCGGGGCTTACGGGGGCTATGGGGGTTGCGGGGGAGTTCCCTGTGAGTGTACCCCAAATTATTAACGCCTGACAGGTATAACCCACACACCGCCTGCACACAATCCAGACACAGATGACCTCTGTCCCTTCTCCTTCCCCTTCCCCTGTCCTTTCCTACTCGCACATCCAACACCCGCAACCACGCCCACCCCCTTCAGGCTTGGCGTCATAATTAACTACGACATTTTCTGTGGTGCTTGTGCAGCAGTTTTGGGCTTTTGGCTAAACCAATTTGCCAGGTCTTAGATTTTAAGCATTATTAATGTCCTTTCTCTTGTCTGCTGGCGGTTGGCTGTTGGCTGTTGGCTGCTGGCTGCTGGCAGTTGGTATTTGGTATTTGCCAGGTTTTTCCAGAGGCTTTTCATTTTTATTACATTTCATTACCTTGCATATTTAAATTTCATTTCGCTTGGCCAGCGGATGAAAAGAGGAGAGTCCTGCGAAAGCCCCAAATGGCAGCTGTCACAACATAAATGTCCGTGTCAGGAGTGAGAGTTCAGTGAGCCGAGCAAAACCAATGGGCTAAACATGAATATATTATGTTGGCCGAAGACGAGGGTTGCTCAATATGTTGCTATGAATCAATGGGTCCTTGACTTAACGACAAATGGAAAAACTACAAACTGAATTGTCAATCGACCAATTCAAAGTTTGAGTCCTGTGCAGAGTTCATTTTTTGGAAATCTGCGATACATTGTCCTTGCTCTTTTATAGTTGTGAGTCCTTCAGCGCAGTTTCCATTCCATTAGCCAACGAACAACCCTCCCAGCTCTGACCTCCGACTCTCGGCAGATTTGTCAATCATAAGTGCGTTGTCATGTACGTGGAATGCCATCTGAGTCCTCGAACACATACTAAAGCATTTCAATTTGCAAGTCGGGCCTAGTTTATAAACATATAGAGCTGAGTAATTGGCCTGCTAACCCATTAGGGGGGTCTGTTGGGGGCGTAACCCCAACCCCGACCCCAACCCCAGCCCCAACTAAAGTCGCCTGCAAACTTTGTGATTACGTTTTTTCTATGCTCCGCATTTGCGGGGCTTTGACTGGCAGATGCCTTTGCAGGCTTGAATTTTACAGTTCCTATTATCCTTTTTCCTTTCTTTGCCTTTCTTTATGCGATCCTTTTTCGGGCAACGTTTTATGGACGCCGTCACGTTTATAAATGCAAACATTTAGCATTACGTTACGGCCCTGTGGCGGGGCTGGGTGGTTGGTCCGTTGGGCCGTTGGGTGGTTGGGTGGTCGTGGGCAGGATTGGGCAATTGGTCTTAACTATTTAGGAGTCGACGAGCGTTTTTAGTTTCATTTTCATTTTCATTTTCGTTTCATTCCCATTCTCATTCCCTCTCCAGTTCCCATTTCCCATTTCCCATTTCGTTTTCATTTTCATTTTGCGACTGCAGTGAGGCAAGTGAAAGTAATTTTCACGCATTTCCACGAATAGAAAACGTGCCCCAGGCTCTTAATTCTTTATGCGCGCGGAAGTGCCAGCCGCAGGGCTGACTATTGGCGGGTCCAGTAAATGAAATAGGACAAAAGCCATAAACAGACATCACTTCACATCCCCCCCGAGAGCCTCTCAGCGATTGTAATCCTCACAATAGAACGAAATCGTTTTGCTTTGGTCAGTACAAGTTGGTCAAGAGGGAGATTCCCATCCGCATCCGCATCCTCATCCTCATCCGCAGTCGCATTCGCATCTGTATCCACACCCGCATTCGCATTCAGGACCAAAGCTATTGCCGCATTCTCGTCCACGTCCACGTCCACTCCACATCCGCACTCGCAGCTGCTGCTCCCAAAGTTATATCGTCCTGGCTGCCCCATTCTGTTGCAGTAGCACGCAGAGGCGAGCACTAGCGCTTAGTTTGTAGTCTGTTTAGATAATGTTGCAGTTGTTGCAACATTGCTCAAGTGTTTTTCGTTGTTGCCACTGCGGCTGGGCACTTAGTTGTTATGTTCATTGGGCTTTGCACTCAAATTGTTGCCTACTTAGGCGGGTCGCAGGCTTGGACATGGCTCGGAGGGAGCGCGTGGATGCGAAAGGCACTATGATGCCAGGCAGAATGAGGGCGAGTTCGCACTTTTGGTCCCAGAAGAAAGTGTTTTTCGGTTCATTGAAGGAGGAGTTTGGGAAGAGCCTAAAGTTGCACTGAGCACTTAAAGGACTGACTGAGTGGAGGGAGGCTCGGATTGGGGATCAAATCTGGAGGCTATCATCATAATTCACAGTTGAGGTGTCGCTTTCAGCTCGTGTCATTGTCATCCATTCATCCGTTTGTTGCACAGGACTCGTTCATGCGAAATGTGTAAACAAGAGTTGTCGAGCTTTTGTTGGCGTTTGCAAGGAAACACGAGATACTTGGCTGAACAGGACAACAATTGGAAGTGGAAAGTGCAGAAAACAACATTTACTTTTATTCATTTATTTAGAAATTTAACACTTGAAGTACTGCACTCGAAAAGGACACAGGCAGAAATTTGCAAATGGGTTGGGGGCGGCTTAAAGACGGAGTATCCCGAAGAAACCTCAAAGAGCATTTCCCTGGCTTAGAGGGGAATGCATTTTCCGACTCGCATCCAATCCTGAAATTGAATTAGTTACAAAGAGACGCCCGGCAGGAGTTGCAAAAGTTGGCGCTTTAACTTTTGCATTGACTTGCATAGATTGAAGTTTACGAGTAAATCTTATTTACAGTGCTTTCATCCTGGCGAAGGAATTGAAATACTTTGCAATTGTTGATGCGCGCGAGCTCAGATGCATCCTTCGCAGATCCTTAAAGTTTGGTCGTTCGCTGAACGTCAGACAGAAGTTTTGTATCTCTGACGTCATGTGGCAATACATTCACTTCATTCTCTGCGACAATTAATGAAAAAATTCATTTATGTCACGTCCCAGACAAGGAATAGAATCCTCTTACCAGGCGCCGCATGTCCTCTCCCCCCATCCTCATATTTCGCTGGGCAGCCGTTAAAATGTTTGTCATTTTCCCCCATTTTCAGAGCCTGTGAACAGTTTTTGGAAAATGTTTGATGTACTGAACGTGATGTTCGACTTAAACTGCTGGATCTCGACGAGGTCACGTGGTGGTCCATAGACACCATAGACACCATAGACACCATAGGCACCATGGACACGATAGACACGACGGACTGTAGACACAAGCTCGACGAGCGGCAGCAGTTAATCAAACTTGATGTTCGTTTTCCCTTCGGAGGGTTTTTAATTTCGTCCAACGATTTGCAAGTCCTTCAAGTGGGAGGAGAAGGGTGGGGACTCCGGGGTTGAAAATGGCGAAGGGAAACGCATATGAAATAAATAATAAGTTTTTATCACATTATTAAGTCAGAGCGGAATGTAGGGTATCTCCACATGGAATAAGGATATTTAAGGAGCTCTCAAAATGAGATAAATATGATCTAGGGTCTGCTCTTGGCTTGGGGCTGATGTAGCAGTGTATGGTATGTGTCTATAGGAAGCCAGGTTTGACTCCTGTCGATGCTCTTCCAATCGAAAGCTGAAGTTATTGAAAGGGTATTTGTTCTTCGGCGTTTGGAAGGACTCGCAGCTATTGCATGCCTTTCGTTTTGATTCCATTGCAATTTTTATGAAATACTTGGCCATCCTTCCTCCTTGGCTCTTGGTTGTCGGCGTCCTGGCCGACGACTGTAGTAATTCAATTTCATTTAATGCTGTAATACGAAAATAATATAAATATTTAAGGATTAAATGGGAAAAGTGCAGGTAACCAAGGCAACTCCTGTGATTGTAAGTAAACAGATGAATTATCGGAGGGGAGTTTTCCGTAAATACAAAACACTTAAAATCGAAATTGGAAATTGTAAAATTTTCATTTATTGGCGCCTTAGCCCCGGGCTATGCAATCTAATACAGCAAATACAACCCCATTCACACACACACACCCACACACGTACACACGCACACTTAAACACATATGGCTCACCACAAACACACACTATTGCCCTACAGCCATAAAGGATTGGCTGGGGGCTGGGGGCGGGTCGGGGTTAAATGTAAAGGGAACTGTATTTCATGGCGAATTTAATTTTCGGTACACAAATTCGATGGTCAAGGAATAAATATTTTGGATCTATTTCTGTCTCCCTCGCACTCCCGCACTCCTTCTTTTTCGCTCCTTTGTAGATGTGAATGTAAATGCCCTGCAGGGTTTTTTCAGGGCTTCCTCTGGTCGTTTTGATGTGTTTCGCGACTGTGTGTGTGTATGCGTGGGTGTGTGTGTGTGTGTGTGTGTCTGTGGGTCTGGTGATATCCATAGGTTTTGATGTGGGTGCGCCTCCACTGATATCCTGACAGAAGGCTAGACCAGACATGACCATAGTTACATATGCCCTTGTTGATGTTCATGTTGTTGTTGTTGTTGTTGTTGATGTTGCTGTTGTGGTTGTTGTTGTTGTTGCTGTGGCTGTTGTTGTTAAAGTTACATGTTGTTCCCATTGATGGAAAATCAATTCAATTCTGTGCATTGTAAGGACCTGGGCTCTCCGGGCTCTGTCCAATCAATTGATGCTGCTGCAGATTCATTTCAATCTTTTTGCAGCCATAACTTTTCAACAATTACTTTTGCTTACAATTTCCACACACTGGGAAAATCTCTGTGAAAGCTTCTGCTCAACACTCTATATGATTATTTTTGCAGGAGCCTCGGCTACTGTTGCCTTTGTTGTGCTGGTAATTGGTTCTCAGGCTCGACGAGGAACACGAGCAGCGGGAGTCGATTGCAAGGATATCCGAGCTTTAATATGATTTACTCCTTTGCACATGTTTCGCATATCCTGTGAGGATGAACGGACGTGCGTCGCTCTGAGTTAAGGCAATAAAAATTCCAATATGCCTACCAAAGTGCTCAGGCGTTAAGTCCTCCCTCTTCAGACCTTACCCCTTCCCCTCTCTCAGTTTCTCTTGGTCCTTTTCTCTCTCCCTCTCTTCCCCTCCTCTCTCTCTCTCTCTCTCTCTCTCTCTCTCTCTCTCTCTGTGTGTGTCCTTCCTGTCTGTCATCACCTTTACTCCTCTCGAGCTGAGCACCCAAATTGCATCGTGGCTGCTGCAGAATGTTGCAAACTTTTTGGCTCAGTTTCAATCACTTTCTCATACTCGTGCGCAACCTTGACACATGTCAGGCCTAGGAGTCCACGGGACCTGAAAAATGTGTCTTTAAAGCTCAACGCATCGTTGCTTTTCATGGCCTGCTTCAGTGTGTGGGTGTTTGTGTGTGTGTGTGAATTTTCTAGTCGGCAACCCACAAAATTTTCTTATTACTTTACGCTCCAAGTATTTTTCCCACACTTGCGCTTAATTTAATTTTCCTGCTCACTTTTTGTTCCTCTCGCTTTTAGTTTTCAAGTTTTTGACGTGTCGGTAGTCGGTAGTTGGTAGTCGGGGCCGCCGTCCGTAGTCCACCAACCGCCACCGCCGCCGCCGTCCTCCTCCATTGTAAAAACTTTAACCAATGCATCCAAGTTTTTCCCTCGCTCTGCCCTGCCCCCTGACAGACCCAAAGACAGACTCCTCCTCCTTCTCATTGCTCCCGCTTGTCAGGCTTTGGGTGCTTAATTAGCGTTTGATATATGAGGGCGGAGGGGGACGAAGGAGCTGCACGGGCGTGTGTAGCAAATTGGTGGTTTGATCGGAATGCAAAATCGCCGCAGACACACACACAAACACACACACACACACACACACACACAGACGCACACAGCGAAGTAAAAGCGGTGGAAACTTTTGTCTCAAAGAGTCCCTTCAAGTGGAATTTACATCAAAATGAAGTCTGGAAGTGTGTGAGTGTGTGAAAGATACACCCGAGAGATACTTTTAAGTATTTGTGCTTAATAAAAATTCAAAGAGAGCCTACAACCCGATCAGATGTTGAGTTTATTAAATCCTTTGCGTAGAAGTTAGAAAAGAATCCTTGAAGACTTACAGAGTCCTCAAAGTGCGTTTTGGCAACGCTTAAGTTGAATTTTTCTATTAAATCGCACTCTGAATTGCACTTTTACATATGAAATGCTGCTTGATTCTGTTTTCCTACAGGAGCAGTAAGTCAGGTGAACGGTTGTACAAACACACACACACACACACGTGTGCACACTCACTCACACACACGCACCCTTTTGGGTACTACTTATGCTGATTGGAGCAGAAGTTTTTTGGGTTCTCTCCCCGAAGGCAGCTCAAAAAACTTGTTTTTTCACTGGTTGAATCCGAGTCGTTCTATGGAGAGAAAACCTTGGCTAAGAGTCAGCCTTGGAAATGTGCATATCCTTGAGAGTTTTTTAAGTCTTGTTAGCCCATGAGAAAATCTGCTAATGCATTTCAACCAGACGGAGCTGCCAGAAAGCCCTTCAGAAGTTGTGCGAAGTAGTTTAATGGAGTTTGAGTACATCTTCCGGAAGATTTGTGTTAATTTCTTGATTCTCTTCTCGTTGCAGGCGGAAAGCATTAACATCCACATCAGCCTCATCTGCCGGATATGTAAGTTTGCCTAATTAAATAATTAACTTAAGTGCGATCCCAGATCCATCAGAACTCACACGCATGCAAATCGACGACGGCTTGTGAAATCCTCCCTTTGAGAACTTTGAACTAAACATTTGAATTAATTTGATGCGAACGAACCTTCATTATAGTCCATTTAGTGCGGCAAAGAAACAAATAAAAGACTAAACTAAACAAAACAAAACAAACTAAGGGAGAGCATCGTTTCGAAACGAAAGACTTAAACAACGAACCTGCCGATCGCACGGACAAGCCTGAACTTAATTACGCCCAATGATCAAAATTATATATCGCATCCGAGCAGTTTAGTGTATTTGAGTACCAAGTGCGTCGCTCAGTTGCTCAGTAGCTCAGTTGCTCAGTTCATCAGTTGCTCAGTTGTTGTTCTTCTGGTTCCTCTTCTTTCTTTTATGGCGTTTAACACGCAAGCCCGCCCCCCACCCCTGCCCATTCCTGCTGCCGGCCACTTGTGGCTGCCCCTGCCGCTAACGAGCATTCATATTCATACGGTTAATGTCTTTTTGTGTGTGCCCCAGCCCGGGGTATTAAATTGTACAGCGCCGCATTCCCTCCAATCCCCCCCGCCCCCCTGGATGTTCTCTCTCTGGCGGTGGCTCTTAGAACATGTTGGTTTTTTGCCAAAGCCATCGGCAGTGGTTCCGTCCGTTTCTGTGGGTCACTGACCACAGACAAATCCAAAACAGTTAAACAGTTGCCAACTATTCAAGTATTCGAGTTGCCAAGAACTTGAGGAGCAGCAGCTTCTAAATTCCAACGTAGAATCCGTCTGGAATCTCTTGCTGATTCTCATCTGCATCGTCATCCCCGATGATGTAAGGTAATCAATGCGATGATGAAGGCTTTTGCCAGGTGAAACAATGGCATCCATTCACTCGTTTGTTGAAGCCGCAGGTTGAAGCCCCTCAGTGACACCTTGAACCGAGCTATAAGCGAGTTTCTTTGGATGGGCGAGTCCCAAAGGAAGATACGTGGGTCGTCCTTCAGTTTTACTTCTCGCTACAGTTGCCAGCAATAAGTAACTGTTTTCCACACAAAGTTGAAGTTTAAAGCTTGGCCAAAATCAGAAAAATAACTGCCATTTTTCAAAGGTAACCAACCAAAGGTCCGTCAGCGTCAATGGCTGCGGGGCAGACTGGAGGACGGAGGTTAGCTTCTGTTTATGTTCGTCCTGCGGGTGTTTGGCTTTTCCAGGGGTAAATATTTTGGCAGAGCGAGCTGAATAAGCATTTTCCCATAATATGAATATAAAGTGAAAAGCGCAGGAAAATTCACATTCACTTAAGCCAAATGCATTTTCCGATGCTAAACAGTTGACTATGTGGAAAGCCGCGATTGTTTTTTGTTATTAATTATTAAAATTCATATCAAAGTTCAGCTGATAATCAGCTTTAATGCTGCATAAGCTTCTTTTAGTATTTGGGATTGTTTTTTTTGTTGTGTTGGTTTTGGCGGAGGGGCGGTGGGAGGGGCTCGGTGTCAGTATTTAAATTATATGTGATTAATTACAGATGGCAGACAGCAAAAACAGCTTTTAATTGAGCCCATGAGGTGGGTGGGGGGTTGGTAATTTGTATTTGTTGTTGCTAATGTTGTTTTTGGCACTTGTTGTTGTTGTTGTTGTTGCTGGTGCATTTAGAAAGCCGCAACAACTACAACAAATGTACAAAGTGTAGGTAAAATAATTTTGAATTGCATTGGGGGAAATTTTGTGAGTAAATGTTTTAATTTGTTTTGCGGCCGAACAACAACAGCAACAACAAAAATAGCAACAACAAAAACAACAACAACAAAGAAAACATGAACAGAAAAACCCTCTAAAAGTTCACAGCCTCAGCTCGGCTTTTGTGGTCAACAAAATGCAAAGCATTTAAATAATTTGCAAACTGTGAAAATTTCAAAATCGGGTCGAAGACTTTTCCAGCTCACCTAAGAGTCGACTACTTGAAGGGGGGAGGAAATCAAAAGGGGATTTCGGTGGATCAATCGGTTTGGTTCGGAGGCTCCCACAAATAGGATATAGCTTGTTGGAGCAGTCAAAGGGAGGCAATAAAAATAAAAAAAAAAACCACTTGCCTTTACCTCAGATGGGACTCGAACCCACAATCCTCGGCTTAGGAGGCCGATGCCTTGTCCATTAGGCCACTGAGGCTATGGGTTCCACCCTTGATTTCAGTCAACTTGAAGTCGATCTACGAATAGAACGAATTATGTTCCCAGTCAGTTGAATAATGGATATCAGATCGGGTTGGTAGAGTCGTGCTATTTGCTCGGAGCTGCTGCACATCCTTCCTGCACGGTCGTGCATACCCCAGGATCTGAGGTAAAGGAGACGCACACGTGCTTAATATTCCTGCAATACAGTTGAAATATTTGCTCAAGTGCTGGGAGTGGCCCCGCCTATCTATAAGGGTCATCTATGAGTGGCCAACGCCAATCATAGCCCTCTTTCTGTGTGTGGGTGTTTCTGTGTGTGTGTGTGTGTGTGTGTGAGTGTGCAAAAAGTGTTGAAACATTTAAATAAAGTTTACATGCTTCACTTGCTGTGGTTTCTTTTGCTCCGTCTGTTTGTGCCACACTGTTTGCCACTCAATTTACGCCCAAGCTGAGGCACACTGATGATGCTGCAGCTACGTGCAACGATGATGGGGCATGATTGAGGCGACTCCGAGGTTGTATTGGCCCACTGAACTGACGGCATGTTTACGCAGCGCAGCTCCCTCCCTCCCTCCTCCTCCTGCTCCGCCACATGTTGTGTAGACTGTGGACATGCACACTCTACACACACACACACACACACACGCACACCCTCGAAAAGTTTGTGTACAACATTTTGAGTAAAAGTTTTTGCATTAAAATGTTTGACAACGAAATTTTTGTGGAAATCATTTGCTCGAAGTGAAGCCAAACGAGATTCAAATGGACAAAATCAAAGCAGAATTTTCCTACTTTCCTACTTTCCTGCTTTCCCGCTTTTCCGCTTGCCCGCCCTCCTGCCATTCCACGTGCGGGCGGAGGAACTTTGAGCGGACCTCGAAGGAAACTGAATACAAAATTTACAACAATTTAATTAACAGTTGGAAAACATTTTTGTTTTCAAGTTCTGTGACATAATTGCGCCCGGGAAAGCAGGAAAAATTCATTTCAGGGCTATTTTCATTACGGTTTTTCATTACATGCGCTTTTTTCCCGCTTTTCGCAAACTCTTTGAGATACTTTCGAAATTGGCAAATGGTGTGCCTCCTTTGGCTGGTCAGCTGCTTGGCGGTTGGTCACTGGACGAAACTATTGCTTACATAATATGCATATGTGTGTGTGTGTGTGTGTATATATGTGTGTTAGGGTGTGTGTGTATTTGAAAGACAATTACTTAATAACCGCTTTCTGGGTGTGAACGTCACGAGCTTCGCTGCATGCAGCTTGCATTTGGGGCCTGAAACTTGTATCTCTCCCAAATCATGCAACATTCACGCCATGCAAACTGAACAAACAACAGATGCAACAACAACAACAACAACAACAACAACAAACACGATAGAAACAACAGTTGCACAAAACGCATGGGAGTCGCCGAGCAACTGGACACACATTTTTCGGTGTTGACTTTCATGGGTCTTTTTTTGACCAGCGAACGTTGGTCGATGGCACAAATAACCATCCCAGAAGGAGGCCTGATCGACTATGAGATACCTCTTCATTGCTCGAATCTCCAGACTTCAAAGTCTGCCAAAAGAACAGAAAGTGTTGGGTACAGATGTGGAATCAGGAGTGTATATCCTACGGGGACTTTTACCTCTGCCGCTTATAACATGAGATCTTGTCCATCGGTCTCTGAAACCATGCGATACCCTCGCTTTGTTCCCTCGCAACGTAGAGGTGTTGCCTTGTATGAATAGGAAACTAGTGGCTGCGATTGCTCTGGTATCTCCACATTCACCATTTACCATTCACCGTCCAACGTCCACCGTCCACCGTCCACCCTCTCCCCGCTACCCACTCCCATCTTCCGCCTCCTGTCACCGGTCTCTGTTCTCCGGTCTCTGTTCTTCGGTTTTTTTATTTGGTTCTTTGGCTCCCCGGACACCGACCGTCCGCTCGCGCGTCCATGCGGCGAAGGCCTTCAGAGTCCACATTATAAATTGGGCGCAGTTCACAAGGGGCGCATTTTTCTTTAGTCAGCTGCAGTTCGACCGGAGCCCAGTGGCAAATGGAAAACCAAAACCAAGAGCCGAGAAATGATATAAATAGCATTGGGACCCGAGGCTGCAGTTGGCCTAGGCAAGGAGCGGCCCGTGGCCCAAGCGCAGTCCATGGCATGAATTGCAAAATTTGTAACTGAAACGCGAAACGGTAAAGACCGAATAAAACTTGACTGGAGTCAAAGCAGAGTAGGATGTTGGGGATGGGGAAGGGGTTGCAGTGGTGGCAGGCAGCCATTCCAATCAATTGAAGCTGAAGCCAATGCTGAACTGAAGCTGAAGCTGAAGCTGACGCTGAAACTGATGTTGATGTTGGGTTCGAGACTGCGACTGCGACTGAGACTGAGACTGAAGCTGACGCTGAAGCGGTGGCCAGTGAGGAGCAATCAGCGTTTGGCCACAAAGGAGCACGCGGAGGCAGCCAACTGGTCAAACTGGTTGACACAGTTGGCCACTGGCAACGGGCGGATGGATGGGTCGGGGCAGGTGTTGTGGGGAGAGGAGCTCAGAGCTTTGTGGACGGCCAAGTCATAAGCAGTTCATAGATACGCGCTGTATGGCACGAGTGGAATGGCTGCGGGGGGGAGGCAAGGGAAGCAACAGTCACTGCCACAACATGCAAATTGTCTTCAAAGAGTTGCAAAGGCAACAACAAACAGGGAGAAACAAATAAAAGGAGAACGAGAAAAAAGTGGAAAAAGAAGACAGGGAAACTGAGAAAACTGAGAACTGAGAAACCAACAAAATAAAGCAGATTTTGCCGTCTGTCTAGAGAGACTGACGGAAAGTGGGAGAGAGAGTGAGAAAGAGAGAGGGGGGCAGGGAGAGGGAGGAGGAGTAAAACGAGAAGCGAGAGAGTGACCTGTGACATTTGATTTGGCCATATTCACTCTTTGCCGTGTCTCCCCATTCATTTGCAACGCCATCAAAGGCGAATTGGCCATCAAAGTTGTTAGCCAAGTTCTTGGAGCCAAGTTCTCTGCACTTTGTGCCACCTTTGCATCATTTGCTTGCGAAGCATTTGAAGTTTCCAGTCATGCACACACTTTACCCGCCGTTCTTGCCAAGATCTTTACCGCTTTTCCGCCACCCGCTTGCCCCTCTTTTCCCCCTCTTCCCCCCTCTCCATCTCTTTATTAGGTTCATTTTCTTCTTTGTGCTAATTGACGGCTTGTCAACCCGAGACGAGCGCTCACACTCGCAGCGACTGTCGCGGCCTGAATACTCTTACGCCCGTTCGATGACTGGCCAAATGCTATATGTGTGTTAATTCTCAACCCAAATCGGGGAAGAAGAAGAAACTGAAATCATGTTCTATCGAACCAGCGGAGACTCTTCAATAAGGGATCCAAATATTTCCTATGGTTCATTAACTGACTTACTGTCTATCTTTCTTCACTCTCTCTCTCTCCCTCTCTCTCTCTCTCCCTCTCTTTTTACTTGTTATGCTTCCACCCCGTTTATAGGGTATTTAAGATGTGGCAAAGTAACCAAGAGCAGAGTCACTGAAAAGAAAGCAGAAACCTCCTCAGCTCAAAAATCTGTTCTAATTTTTGGCTGCTTGACATTTTGCATTTATTTTCCGTATGCCCCAATTTTCCATGGTCCGCTTCACAGTTTTCCGGCTTTCTATCTGCGCTGGCCCGCTGGCCCGCTGGACACTCAGCAGCTGTGAGTCCTGTAATTGGTCGATTTATAAATTTTATAATGAATTAAGCTTTCGTTAAGTTATAATTTGTTTTAGTCCAAATTCAGCTGCAAATTGCCACTCGAGTCGGTCAATCCGCTTGGCCAGGAACACTTTTGGCCATTATTTGGTTTTGACTGCTTTTCACTTTTCACCCGTACAAAGGACTTTCAAAGTTGATGTTTAATTGCATTTTTGCCAAGAGAGGGCCGCTCGAGAACTACTCACTCATCACTAATGAAAACTTTACTCGCCTTTCGGCCCAAACTCCGTCGCTTCGCCTTTCCAGTGGGAAAGTTTCCTTGGGGGGAAAAACGAAGGTTTCCCTCTTTCAGAATTGCAGAGTATCCAGAACGGCGCTTTGATCTCGTTGTGTACGCACAGTGGAACTGGTTCTCTGCAGTTTCCTTTAATAGTCACGTTAGACTGTTTATCGATCTACCCACGTGAGGATGTCGATGAGTGCATGTTTATGGATGTTGCGTTGAGTAATTGCAAAATAAATGCATTGCCTGATGCACTCAATAAAGAGATTCAGTTATTCAGTTGCTGCCGGGACAGTGAAAGAGGAAGGAGGAAGTGGTGAGAGGAGGGGGAGGGAAATGAGTGTGGGCTGTGGGCTGTCGGTTGCTGGTTACGGGTGGCGGGGTGAGCAAAGGCTGGTGGATGGCTGCAGATTACGGCTCTTGGCGGCTCACTGAATGAGTTGCCTCAAAAGCATCTGCATGCACATTGCCATGCACTTCAGATGCCAAAAGGCAGCCAAATACCTGAACTGTTGTCGGATCCTCTGTGACTGTGACTGTGACTGTGACGGTGACGTCGACGGTGACGGTGACTGCAAACATGAATGTGAATGTGAATGCGAATGCGAGTCTGAATGTGAATACGAGTGTGTGTGTGGAATGTGGGTGATACTACGGAACTGGAGCTGGGATTGGGACTGGGATCTGGCAGTGGAGCTGCTCCAATGGCTCTGCCATTAATACAAATACGCCACTTTTGCTGGCAGAGCTTTGACAGGCACGCAGCGGGCAGGAGGAGGGCAGGGGGCAGCTGCACCCCCACCCCCACCCACCGATGCACGCTCGCTGCCGCTGCCGCTGGTTCCGGCTGCCTCTCCGGTGATTATGTCTGAAGTGGATTGTGCTCAGTGTGGCATGTGGAAAAGCGCACAAAGAGTTCAACTTGAGCATGAGGACAAATGCTCAGTGCATTAATTAAAATCAAAATTGTGCCCTCTTCTGCGAGTGAGGACCTACGTCCGTTCGTCCGTGCGTATACTTATTGTAGATTGTAGGCAATGCATGAGTTTTGGCTGCAATTGTGACTACCCCTAATGAAGCCAGGATACGCCCAACACTGAGGCACTGAGCGCTCAGGAACTCATTTCTAAAGAACTTAATGCAGATCAACAAAGGACATAACATAATATTTATGCTTTTCCTGCCTCAGCTAGACAAATGCAACCATCTTGGCCTCTCGTCCTTTTCCCTGTCCTGTTTATATTCAAAATGAATTATTCTTGCTTCTTGTCGGTCTCCTTGTTGGCCTCCTTGTTGTCGTTCTGGAATTGGAAATGAATTTGTGTAAAATATGCTTTCAGCTTTCACGTTTGCAAAAGCCTCTGCAAGCACATTTTGCATTTTGAATGCGAGTCGTGTTATCCTTGGCAAAATACCAACATGAATGTCCTGAACCATTGTTTTGCAATGCAGTAAAGCAGCTTATGATAGACTTATTGGTAATGGGAGCTTCAGTAAGTCGCACATATGCCCAGGATAAGGATAGTCAAAGGACTACGACCCACAGCCTCTGAGCCTCTGAATCCGCCAGAGCCGAGAGTCTACGGGATTTTCAGTGGCGTCTAATTTCTGCTTCATGAAATACATATTTTGGTTATCCAAATATTTAT
Source organism: Zaprionus lineosus (assembly GCA_035044505.1). Lineage (NCBI taxonomy): Eukaryota > Metazoa > Arthropoda > Insecta > Diptera > Drosophilidae > Zaprionus > Zaprionus lineosus. The sequence continues at coordinate 824,711 of JAWNNX010000098.1, read as the reverse complement.
ATTTGGCTCAGGATTGCAATTGCTTTGAGAAGCATACAAAGGACGTGTGGAGGGGGGAGTTAAAGGTGCGAGTGGGTGAGGTGGGTGAGGTGGGAACTCATGTAAATGGAGTCACTTTATGGAAAATCTCTAAATCGAACATCGTCATATTTTGCTTTCAATTTTCTAGTTGTTTGTTAAGTGATGAGCGGAGGGGAGGACAGCCACATGGTGGTGGGTGAGAGGAGGGCAGATCACTGCCTCCCATCGACAGCAACAACTGGCTGACAGTTGCGCAGGGCAGAGGCAAAATGCAGAAACTGGAGAGCATTTTCATATTCATGGGCTGCCGTTGCATGGCAAAGGCCAAATTCGCATACAAATTGTTTATTTCCACATGATGCTCAAGGAAACGGTGCGGTGGGGGTAGGTGGAAGGGTAAGAAAAGGCTGGGGAGGTGAGGCGGGGCGAGGCGAGGCGGGGTCCGTGGAAGCCAGTTGCAGCATCTGCATAAGCTGCGACGACTCAATTTACCCAAAACCAACCATCCAAGCGCTGGAACCAGCGCCAAATTGAGACAATATTTGCACACACGTTACACATACGCCACGTTGCACATTGTGCGCCAGTGTGTGTGTTTTTTTTTTTTTTTTTTTTTTTTTCATCAGGTATTTTATTAAGCGTTAGAAATATGCTTGAGATTTACTTAACTAAGTATTAAGAAAATTAAAGCTATATTTTAATGCTATAAATAAAATACACATTCTGAACTTAACTATGTACATAGTCAGGTATAACTAAATGTGCAGTTGCCTGTACTTATAGATATGCCTAACTATGCACATGTGCTCACCGGGACTGTCAACCAAGACATAACTTTCGATGAGCACCCTTGGTGTTTCTTAAAAACTAATTTCCATCCCGTGACCGCCGGTTGGCTGTCTCGTCTTCTCGGACCCTCTTCATTATTTGAACAATAATGGAGTGGCCCGCCATCCATTTGTCGCTGTCCGCCAGCATCGCCGCTACCAATGCTCTTGGAGCCAGTGTGTGTGTGTGTGGCTGTATGCGTGTGCGAGTGTGGGAGTACGGATGTTCTAGTGTGTGTGTGTGTGTGCATGACGTCTATAAACGAAATTTTTGCATGCTATTGGTTTTGGGTCCTGCGAATGGGTGGTGTTTATCTGAGTGTGTGTATGGGTAAATGGGTGTGTGGGTGTGTGGGTGTGTGGGGGTGTGGGTGTGAGGTGTGGGGTGCAGTGTGTGGTATGAAATGAAACCACGTAACAAAATGATTGCATTTGCCAACAGCACAAAACGCGAATAAATTTTGGGCGTTGACATCGCCATGACAGCTAACTGAGTATAACTGTGTGTGTGCGTGTGTGTGTGTGTGTGTGTGTGTGTGTGTGTGTGTGTGTGTGTTCGTGCAGGGGGGTGTTACTGTGTATGCGATTGGATGCTGTTAGTATTTGTGCAATGATGACTCATTTGCAGCAACAACGCGTAACACTTTAATGAGTTTCTGGGCGCATTTAGTTAAATCCTCGCAGAGGCGTAGACGGAGCAAGGACTCAGCTTAAAGGAACGCTCAATAAAGTCCTTTGTTCTCATCTCCCTGTAGTGCATGTGCTTAGTTAAGTTTGGCAATAATCGTCTATTCCTTTAATCCATAGGGGAACCTAATTAATAACTTATGAGCCCCACCCCCCATCTCGGCAGGACTCTGCTCCTGACCCTTGGGATGATCCTGTTGAACGCATTTATATTGATTTAAGTCGAGTTTCTTTGTGTTTGTTGTTTGGTGGGCAAAGTACATGTGACATTGGACCGAAAGTCGTATTGACACTTAAATGAGTCTCATTTACATTAATGGCAACACACACGCACACACAAATACACAGCCACAGCCACAGCCACACCCACACACACACACGCACACATATAGCTGCTTTATATTCAACTCTATATCCATTGCTCTGCGGGCTTGCCTTTTGTCTTTTTCAATCCTTGTTGTCCTCAGTTATCCGTGTTGAGGATGTTATTGTTGCTGCTGGTTTTATTGTTGTTTTTGTTGCTGTGGTTGTTGTTGTTGTTGTTGTTGTTGTTGTTGTTGTTGTTGTTGTTGTCTTGTCAGCGTCATTATTCGCGCCATTATTCTTGGGAAGTTATCTCGCAGCGTGACTTAAAAGTTAAGCGTATTCATTATGTCCTTTGTGGCCGCTTTGCCACGTCGCACGGCTGCTTTGACTGTCTGTCCCTTCGGCCTCCTACCTCATCCCCCCTTCCCCCTTCCCCTCCTCTATCTCATGCTGGCAGCTCGTTCTTGTTTTATTTACTTCCACAGTTTTCTTTTTCCGCGGCACAATAAAAAAATTCATCCCGTTGCCTATGGGCCGACACGTAACGACTGTGCTCCTGCATATGCCCCGCCTTTTTCCCAGCGTCCCTCAAGGATGTATATTGCTTATCCCTTTTTCATTTTACTTTAATTTAAAGTCTGGCAGCGCCACATCAGCTGCCCCCTCGCACTTAATGCTGATGAAGTCGCTGTCAACGCGATGCTTGATTGCAAGTGCGCTGTATGTGTGTGTGTGTGTGTGCGTAAGTGCGTGTGTGTGCCGAGGCACATATAACAAATTGCAGACTGTCCCCTATTAACACCAGAGCCCTTCCTCTGCCTTGCTAATGCAATTCGTTGCAGCTAAGACTCAAGTTGCAGCTCCAATTGAAGTCTGGGGCGCATCCGAACTGCCGAGCAGGCAGAGCAGCTGCACAGCCAAGCAGAGGGCAGCAAAGGCGCAGCAGAGGGGCAGCAGAGGAGCAGCCGAGTGGCTGTCATAAGCTGCTCTGCATTAGCCTGACAAACTTTCAACAACTGTCAATGCTGATTACCAGCGACAGTGGAGGCAGAAGCTGAGGCAGTTAGAGCATCAGTTGCAGTGCCAGCTGACAACGGGTCCACACTTAGCACACAGTTACACACACTCACACACACACATACGCTTACAAGGAGGACGACACAAGCGGGACAAACGGCAACCACGCGCATTAATAATGCCTGAAAGAGTTTGTTGCCTTTCTCTGCGCTCAAAAGTATGCACTAGAAGTTGTAACTTATGACTGTCGCACACACACACACGCACCCAGAGACACAACCACCAGCAACCACACGCATTCATAAAGTTGTCTAATGTGGTTGCTATCTTTACTGCTTTAGCAATTCATACGCCAGCTGCGCGCTTGTTTATACTTTCAAGTTTTGTGTGTAATCAACTCACACTCCCTCCCCCTCCTTCCCACCAGAGACTTGGATAGGAGAGTCGGGGAGTCGGGGAGTTGGGGAGTTGGGGAGGGAATGCCAATGGGTAAGCCGCACTAGACACGATGTGATGTATGTGTGTTAGTGTGTGTGTGTGTGTGCAGTACATGTGGTACTTGAACTATATTAAAAGCACATTACTTTCGATCCAGAAGAGGAACTCAAAGCATCAACTCGTTTCCCTCTCAAGCCAAAGGCACGTCCTCCACATTCGAGGGTATCTCCAGTCACAGACCCAGACTGAAGTCGCAGATGTGCGCCGCAGTTGGAGTCGAAGTTGATCTGGGAGAAGTTAATTGTCGGGTTCGGTCTTTGACACACAACATGAAAGAGAAACTTCTGTTGGTTCTGCCAATGTTGTTGTTGTTGTTGCCGTTGTTGTTGTTGTTGCTGTTGTTGTTGTTGTTGTTGTTGCTGTGGTTTATGTATGCATTTTATAGCTAATGACAAAAGTTGCCCAAATTCCGTAGTCGTGTCGGTTTCCAGTTTGTATTCGGGTCGGAACTCCCAGCTCCCCATCGTCAAAGGGCTATAACCATTAGGCCATAATGTAGTATCTATTGCCAATTAGTCGCCTCTTCATTAGCCGCTGTTATTTGTATAATTTGAGCCGTTGCCATTGCCATTGCCGTTGCCGTTGCCGTTGCCGTTCTCGTCCATTTACTGCTAATTAGACGCTCGCTGGGACCCACATTAACGTCAGAATGTCAGATGAAGGTAGTTTTTAACTGATTTCCCGTTTTCCTTTCGATTGCAGCAACAATTTCCACCATGTGCTCCCTGCACACTCAACGCGTGGCTCTCGATTGCTGTAATTCTGCTAAAAGGTAAGCGAAAGTCGTAATTCTTCAGTTTCAACAGCTAAGTGGATTACATTGCTCATACGACCCTTCTCCCCCATCCACCACTTCCCCCACTTCATCATCTCTCCATTGCTCCCAGAGTTGCCTCTAACCCACTTTATCTACGTTTGTGCAACTGCCCGACTATCAGACTATCCAACTGTCCGATGGTCCGACGGTCCGCCAGTCCGCCAGTCTGTCTGTCCGATTGTCCACCTGTCCACGCCTGTTGCTAAACCAAAGGAAGCTGCCATTCCTTGCCATTCCATTATTGATAATGGCTGCCATTGTTTCAGCTGTCATTGGAGCTGCTGGTGCTCCACTTTTGCTTGACTGACACTCGTATATCTCTCCGTGCAACAACAGCATTGGCAGTGGCAGTGCTGATGCGATATACATAATATACCCTGTAAGCCCAGGGCGTGCCTGGAAGGGAGGGACACTTTCCATGAGCAATTGGATGATTGACCTGCAGCACTTAGGCTCCTCATGGGTCGCCCGCCGATATACAGCTCAGAGCGTTGGCTTACAGGGTGTCTGCAGGTCAGTCACCCGCCAGATCGTGTCCTGTTGTCGTTTCTTGCGAATCATTAGCAAAGCTGATAGCATTCATTGTCAGCATGGGTGCTGCATGTGCGGAAAATGCTTTCAATTAATTGACAGCTTCAGCGAACTTTTCAACAATCCTTCAGCCCCTCTCCCCCTCCCCCCCTCTTCACCAGCACGTGTTAGATGATATAGGACTGTTTACAGCCGTGTATATATGTGTATGTGTGTGTGTGGACACACATATCCAGGGATATTCTCTAAGTTGGCAGTTCAGCTGGAAGGGCGACTTGAGTGAAGGCAATTTATTTAAATCGCTTTCGAGTCTTGAAATAAATGCGGCACTTGGATCCTCAATATTTCATAGCGCCTGTGCATAAATTTGCCATAAAAGTGTTGAATGAGATTAGGCGGGGATTAACATAAGTATGGGAACTATGAGGATGACTCTGGGCATAAATAAACGCAATGGGATTTGCGCTTCAGTGCGTCTCGTATATATGAAAATGTGTCTTGTATCTTCAGTTGCTCGGAGGCTCCGTCTGGAGTTGAGTTACTTTGTTGGGCGACATATCATGGGTGTATGCGTGTGTGTGTGTGTGCTGCATGCAGCTTGGGACGCACACACACACACATAGAACAGTCGCTGGTGGATCACAGCCAGTGGCAGCACATTTCCGGCAGCCGGCAGCCATTGTTGCTTTGATTAAGCGTTGCCATATGTTGCAAGTGCCTTAGCTGTCAGAAAACTTAATTGCAAACAATGCAACACAAAGCCACAAAGCGAGTGCGTTAAGTAAAAGCTGCATGTCGCCTGGCACACCCGCTGCACCCGCTGTACTCGCTGTCGTCCCCAGCCACTGCCCCCTCTTTAAGCTGGAGCCTCTGGCTGAGTTTATCATCTGAGATTGCACAAAGCGCACGGCTGCACTTCAATTAACTTGAGGGCTCCGCAGAAGTTAAACAGTTGCAGATACGTGAATAGATAGCAACATGGCTGGGAGGATGCCAGCACCCAGATCCTGGTCACAGATACCGATAGTCCCGCAGTCCACGCACAAATCTATAAAGTGTTCAGCATCGGTGACCCATTTGGAGCGAAGTCTTTGAGACTTTATTGTCGACATTGTCGCTGGCAGGACTGGAGAGTGTAGCGTGGTGAGTAGGGAGTTGTGGGTGGTGGGTGGTGGGTGGTGGGCGGTGGAGGCTGAAGGACTTAACAGGCTTAAAGCTCAATCGTTGTGAATTTATAGCGTCGCCAGCAATTGAAATATTCCACATCCTAAGTGAGACTCTTAAGTATGTCCTCATTGTGGAACATTAATTGCAATTCTTATTGATTTTGTGTCACGGCGAGCGCGGAAAACTTTTGGCCTTGCCATCGCGTACGCTTGCTTTTCCTTGGTTTTTCACGTACAAACGCAATTAAATGAAAATGTCAGCCAACTGACAGTAGCAAATAAATTCCACGATACGCGCCAATTGCCACAAGCCACTAATGGACCGATTCCTGTCGCAGTTCCAACATCAAATTTAAAGCTACTTATTTTGGCTTCTCTTTTAGTTTCGCCCTCCCCCACCCTCCCCATTCCCCATTCCCCATTCCCCTCACCTCCTCTTTCACTCGGTGTAACGTCTTCTTTCTCTCTGCTCTGCCTTAAAGTCGTGTGTGCAGCTTGTGGATGCCACATGACTCCTACTTGATTTGCATTTAAATTTATACCCGTGTATTCTTCCTACTTTTATAATATATTGCTGCTTGGGGTAGGACTTCCCTGCTGCTCCTGCTCCGCTGCTCCTGCTCCGCTGCTCCTGCGCTGCTGCTAACTCTTGTCTATTGCCAGGCACTTAAAGCATTTAGACTCGCCATAAATTTTGCATTGGCTGTAAGTATCCTGTTACCAAAGCTTACGAGTCTACGAGCAAAGTTAAAACATAGCAATAAATGTGTTTTCCTTTTTAAAGGAGTCTCCCACTTGCCTCCTTCTAATCCGGAAAGTGGACTCCATTGTCCTAGCAGTAATTCAATTTATATTTATGGCCCGATTGCAATTGAGCACCTTAAACTATGTTCGTCCTTTAAAATATTGTTTCGTTTAACTCGAGGTTGAAACCCAATAAAATGTACTTCAAGGATCTGACTCCTTGATGAAATGATGTCAGCCTTGAGCAAAGCTCACCTGCAGCCGGGAGAATCTCTTAAACCGCTTAAAGTATTTTCTATTAAAAAAACAATCCTCAGTCGAACTGCAGTCTCAGATTTAGTTGGGAAGTCTCCTTTGGTCCTGGTCTCCTCTTCGTCCTTCGCTGACTGCTTGTTGCTTGCAGTTCCTGTTACATTTTACGTTTTGTCACGCCTCTGGCATATTTTTAATTTGTACACCATGTTGCAAGTCAAGTTGGGTGGCACGCAGCAAGCGATACACGAAGATACCCCACCACCCGCCACCCACCCCAAGCGTTGCACTCATGCGATGCTATGCGATGCGTTGCGAATTTTTCTGACTGGATTCTATGCACATTCTATGCAAACGGGCGACAGAACTGAACAGAAAGGACCTTTGGAACGAGGACTTGTTTCCGTTCAAACTCAATTGTATTGCAGTGCTCGAGGGGAGGGGTGTTGCGCAGCCTGCCAGCCTGCCAGCCTGCCAGCCTTTGGATACACAAACAGCTCGAGATGTGGTCGCTCCCGCTTTGTTGCAGCTTCCAGCGTTTTCCTCGTTGAATGTCCAACAAAAGAGAAGTAAAAGTTGCTGCTTCTTTGTTGTTCCTGTTATTGTTTGAACTGTTGTTTACGCAGTTCTCCTTTCTCATACTCCTGATGGCGCTCCTTTCCCTGATTTTCCCCATTTCCGTGCCGCTTAAATCAATTGTCTCCATTTATTTATGTCGCATGTGCGTATACGTAACATTTAAGCTGTGCCCCGAGTTAATGTTTATTTGCGTTGAGTTGCTGCTATTTGAGCTCAAGGCTCAAATTAATTTGCTGCAAAGTGTTTGGCATCTCCCTGTACACACACTTGTTCCAACACACCCACACTCACACACACTCACACACACACACTTGCCTCGGTATTTAATAGACTGCGGCACTCAAGTTACTCCAACTTAAAATGGTGTGTGTCCCATGTGAATATGTGTGCGCTGTGTGTGTGTGAATGTGTGTGTGTGTGTGTGCTTTGTGTGCTTGTGTGTTGCGTGTGTCGGCTGAGAATGCCCCTGAGGCGCAGACGGGGACATGGCCACAGTCATAGTCACAGTCACAGTCGCAGTCGCAGTCGCAGCCACAGTCGAAGCAGCCGCTGCTCAGCTGCAGACATGCGCCGCATTAAGTATACGCCACGCTGTCCCCATCCAAAGCACTTTTAATGCAGTAAACGCTGTCTACAAGTCTGCAGGTGTATTATTATTGCCATTCCGAAAGTATTTAGTCGGGCGGCGGGAAGATAGTTTTTTCTTATTGTGTCTAGACCGGAATCGAAGGCTTTCCGGCACGCAATCCTGTCGCCTCGAAGTTTTATTGCATATCCTGTCTCTGTGTGTTTTGCCCGGCACGCAAACCGCAATGTTTATTAGTGAATTAGTTGAATTTATGGAAATTAAGTTTTACACGTGTCACGCCCCTTGAAGTGGGCTTCCATTGAATGCTCGGCACACACTCTGTCAGAGTAGCCGGAAGAAGGGGAGGAGAATTCTGTGTGGATGGGGAGAAGCAATGCTTACAGCTGTTTATTTGTTATCCTGGCAGAGTGTTTGCCTTGTTTTTGTTGATTTAAGGCACGCCTTGGCTCTGTGGCTGAGGGCTATATTTAAGGACCTTTCTAATTGATGGCTGTGTGTACGAAATATCAAATTTTATTCATTTAAGGACTCGCCGTATCCGAACGCTTAAAGCTAATTAAAACAACAACAAACTCATCAAAGCAAATCGCCCAAGTGATAATAATGGGTGTGCCTTATGTTGATCAATTTTCATTAGAGACCATCTCCCGATGTTCCTCCCCCGGACCATCATCCAATTTCGTCCTTGCTAATCTCCCATTCACGATTCACCGCCCACCACTTACAGCTCATCGCCCACTGCACTGAATCCCCGCCCTCCCGGCCCTCGCTTTCGAGAATGCCCACAAATCCCACCCACGGCTTTCGTTAAAGCAAAGTAAAGTCGAAAAATCCTGACTCCTGCCGTTGTTATCCTGGGCTGCCGCTCCCCGCCGACGTTTGCCTTTTGGTCTCGAATTACAGAGAAAAAAATTAACAAACAAAAATTACGGAAAAATTAAAAACAAAATGAGGAGAGTGGAAAAGGAAAATACATAGGAAAAGTTGTTCGCTCATTAGCTGCAAGTTAGGAGACAAAGCAAGCCATCAGCCACGCCCACTCCCTGAGCTATATTAAATTTGAATCAAGCTTTACGTTGACTTTTCCTCACTTTGTTTTCCATTGTTTGTTTTTCTTTTCGCTCAACATTTTTGCCTGAAGTGCGCTGAAATTTTATCAGTTTGTAACTGGGGAGAGAGGCTCGAGCAGCGGGGCTGCCGGAGGTGCCAGCCGTGGTGGGCGATTGGGCGAATGGGCGAATGGGCGAGTGGGCGAGTGGACGTCACAGGACGAGTCCTTGTGGGGTGCGGTATAATATTTCAGGTAGCGTAAAGATTGCGCTACTTAAAAAGTTTCCCGCTGCCAGGCGGCTGCCTCGTAAAGCTCGCATGTTTATGGCAGTTGCTTCAGCAACCCTTTCGAGCGTACTCACTCCTCCACCCGCCCGCAGACAGACAGGCACTCTCACTCACATCCGTGCTCCCCCACATATACTCACCCACACACCCGCACACTCACACACATACCAGCATATGGTGTGCGTTACATGTGGCAAATTTGGCTGGCTTCCTGAATTTGACAGTCCAATCGAGTTGCATGTGTGTGTCGCTGGGTGTGTCATGGATTGGATGTGTGTGCGTGTGTGTGTGTGTGTGTGTGTAGGTAGGTAGGTGTGGGAGTCGCATACCACACACGTTGATAGGGTTTAGCAGACATCCAAATGATGCCATTGGATTTGGGCACAGTCGAAGCCATATATCATCTGTGGTACAGAACTTGAATTTCAGCTGCCACCTCTTCGTCTCCCTACCCCCTCCCCCACACCGCTTTCTCTCTCCCGTTCATCCAAACATTGAAATGGCAACGATCTCTCCCCCGGCCTCCGCCCACACTTTCCGAACTTGTAATTGCTTAGCCTTCACACGACGCATTGTTAATTAGCCAAGCGTCAGTTTCCCCTCATTAATTATGCACCCGAAGTGCGTTTCGAACTGCAATTTATGTTGCAAACTAAGGATCCCGGCTCAAAGGTCGCCAGCTCCTTAATTAGTCAACCAAACATTCGCGATAAATTTCCACGAATTTCCGCAAAAAGTTCGCGCTGAAATTTTCCAAGTAAATATCAAACGGAATGCACTCAAATTTGCCAAACTGCGTCTGTTTTCGCGCTTTTCACACCTGCCCACAACGAACGCACACACACACACACACACACACACACACACACACACACACGCACACACACTCGGGTGTAGGGTATTGCAGGGTACAGTTCCTAAATAGCTCAAATTGCGGAAGTTGCCACCAAGTTTCGTTTTTCAAAGAGAAGGCTTGAAACACGTACGCGTGTCCTAGAATCCTTTAATCCTCTTTATGTTACACACAGACAGTAAACAGGATTCAAAGTTAATCAGAGACTAAGTTATTATGATCACGACAAAGCTGAGTTGGCGACTAGTCCACATTTGGAAAGCAGATAAACTCCCCACGCATCCTTAGAAGTTGTTCTATATCCTTTAAAATGCTTAAAGGATGCTTCTCCTCATTCCGTTCGTTTCCGAGAAAAATGTCGACTGCTACAGTAAATTTTGTCATGTGTGAAAAATTACGATTTATCAGAAAAGAAAAAAAAAGGATTTTAAGAATTTTCAATGTTTGTCCCTTTTTTCACTCCATCAAAAATCGGTGCCAGGAAAAGGTCCTGTCCAAGGCGACCTCAAGGCAGTAAAGAGGCCTTGGATAGGACGTTCCATGGCTGAGACATCGCACTTGAGGTGAAAGCCCTTGGTGACTGGAACGTCGATGATGAAAGTGTCCTGCCCTACAGGGTGCAGGGTGTATATCCTTCGGCTTATTCCTGTCATTTAGTTAGTTTACAGTTTTAATGGCTGGCAGCAGCGTGTGAAAACTTAATAATTTCATATTGTTGACTTGGCGCCGGGCTGGGAAGGTTTTATTTTTCCCATTCCCATTTCCATTTTCATTTTCATTTCATGTTTTTTTTTTTTTTTTTATTTTTGCCAAGTTTCAGGCTTGACGTAGCATGAAAAGAGCTCGCATTTAGTTGGGCGCACGCTTGTTGGGTTCCAATCGGAGTTGCACTTAGCTGCAGCTGCAGCTGCCGCACGCCGCACACTGCACACCACATATTACACGGGCTCGCACACACGCACGCACTCACACCAGCACACCAACACACCAATACACTTACACACACACACACACACAACAACAATGCGGTGCTTGTCTGGCAAGCGTCTCGACTTTGCATTTTTCATAGCGCGCTGCGCGTTGAAGCTGAAATTTTAATTAAACATGTTAACATTGCAATTAAAAGAGAGCTCAACGAAGCTTAAACTGGGCGTGGGTCCGGGGCGAAGTACGGCATGTGGTGGGTGGGGTCTGAGGCGCCTCGGTGGTGGCTGCCGGGGGAATGGATGGTCTACATAGCCGCACATATGAAGTGTTTGCCAAGTTTTGCAACTGAAATGCAGCATTTTTTCATTTGTCGCCCCGCACGCACACGCGGCGTATGCGGAATGTGGGAAAATGTCAACAGGCTTCGCAGAAATGGAAAATTGATATGGATAACTTTTAGCTGTCCAAACCGAAGGTCCCCACCCGCCATCACTCCCCTCGTGCACCCCCTGACATGCGGTCAGCGCCGCTAAATTTGCCAATTCGCTAACTCGACTCTTGAGCCTCGCTAATTAACTGCCTAATGCACTCTCATATGGACAAATGGACACATGGACACATGGACGGATGGACGCATGAACATATGAGCACATGGACAAATGGACGTGTATGGCAAACATTAGGGACCCACACAAATCGAATTTCATTAAATTTTCAATACGTGACCAATAAAGGGACCCCATCACGTTCGGTCATCTGAGATACCCGTGGACTGACCAGGTCATTGGCAGTCGGTGTTGGGTCCGTGCGGCATTTTGTTGGCTGCCCCTCGGTGCGTTCGTTGTCTGATTAAAATGAACGTCAAAGGGGCTCGAAAGTATCCCAAAAGCTGGTGGTAGTAGGGGGCACCCCTTTGAAATTACAGACACAAAAAATTAAACCAAAACTGAACCCAAGTTTCCCTCTGACACAATTTGAAAAGTTTTGTCTTTCAACGCTTTCAACGCTTTCAACGCCTGCAACACTTTCAGCGCTCCTCCTCATGTGGGGGACAAATGAAATTAAAAACTGTCTCCGTTGTCCGCTGCCGAACTGTCACATAAATTTGTGACAGCAAACAGAAAGCAGGAGATTTTAATACTCCATAAACATGGACTGGCATTAAGGGAGTGCAATAAAGTTGTAAAGAAGGATGAACGAGCTTGGGCGGCGATTCCTCGCGGGAGTCAATCTCTGGGGCGGAAGGAAGGCGTTACCCGAAAAGTGTACATTTTTAACATAGGGTTGATGATGTCCAGGGCCCTCATGCTGGCATTACACGGCATTCGCCAGTCGATCACTCCCGCTGTGGGGGCTGCCTTCTTGTTTAATTAAGCCAAAAACCAGCATTGAAACTGTCAGCAGCTGTGACAGATTTCATGTTGACAACGGGGCGTATGCGTGATATATATATATTCAGAGGAGCGCGTTGGTTGCGGGCAAGGGGTTTAAGGGGTTAAAGGGTTGGTCAAGCGATTCTGACTGAAGTCTAAAAATATACACTAGAAAGGAAAATATACAAATAACTGATTTAAGGACATAAAAATTGGCAGCTGAAAATCCGCTGAAGCATCCCGAATGGCAATAAAAGGACTACGTCCCTGAGGTCGCAACGGCGAGAATGTAGCCTATTTTTAAGTGCTGATGTAATTTATGACGAGCTCTCTGTGCATATGTATGCGTGTGAATCTGTGTGTATGTGAGTCTGTATGTGTGTGTGTGTGTGTGTGTGTGGATGTAAATCAATTGCTAACTCGCTTTAACTCGCTTTACTTATCTCTACCCCACAGACTGAACAGCGCCCCAATGATAATTGAATAGAGGCGATAATTGCACTGTGGCTTGTTTGCCATTCAAACCACAAAGTCCTGCGCACACCAAACACACACATCAAAGGGAGTGGTGTTAAGGCAGAGAGAGAGAGAGAGATACATACAAGCCGGAAGATAAATAATCATATTACTAAGAGGATAACCAAGCGTTAGATACAATGCAAACAAAGTCCAGTCTGTGGCAGTGGCTTCTGTTGCTGCTGCTGCAGCTGGCATCCCACATAGGCGACTCCTGCGGATACCTAATCATAGTGCATGAGGACACCCCACCGAACGCGGTCATCTTCAACGCCTCCGTCTACAAGCTCGGATCGGAGCGTCACTACAAAATCAACGCCCACAAATCGGCTAACTTTGTGCATCATCTAGTCTCGGTCAGCCACAAGGATGGCCAAATCCAGTTGAGGAAGTCGCTCAAGTGCGACGGAATCTATTATCCCAATCTGTTCACCTTCTACGTGGACTCCACCTCGAGTCGCCTGAGGTCCATCGACTACTACAGCCTGCCCATCCGCATCTTTATATCGGGGCACAGCTGCAACGAGGACCGGCGCATCGAGCAGGAGATGCACCACTTGTATCACTACGAGGAGGAGGATAACACGGGCTACTCAAAGCGTCGTCGACGTCGCGATGTGCAGCAGATGCAGATACTCGACGGCAACCAGCTGGAGCTGGCCTACAGTGAGAACAGCACGGACTTCCGACCCGGAGATCTCATCTTCGGGAACAGCTTCGACAATGAAATGCGTCATCGGATACTCAGCCGCAAGCGTCGCAGCACCTCAACGGATCCTCTGCAGCTGCAGCCGGTGCTCCATAGACGCATCTCCGACGCCAAGCAGTGGATATCTGAGACCTATGCCTCGTATGCTATACATACCACCGACAAGTGGAATCAGATCTGCCTAAGGAAGTCGCAGTTCATCAACAACCTGAACGCCTTCCTGCCCAAGTCCGTGTGTCAGTACTGCAAGGTGAACTTCCTGGATGTGAACGATGAGCGCTTCGCGATTGAGCATCAGAACCGGGATCTGGTGGCCAGTCGCGATGTCTGCATCCACGAGTCCATGTGGAAGGTCAGCATCACCTTCAACATCCGCTGCGATCGCAATGATATTGTCGACTCTGACCACCGCCTGAAGATTGTTTACCATCACCAGGAGTTCAATGACACGGACATAGCCAAACGTGTGCGGCGCGAACTACGCAATCAGTCGCCCTACTTCGAGCAGGCGCTTTACGTGGCTTCCGTGTTGGAAGAGCAGCCTGCGGGTGCTTCGGTGACCACAGTCCGAGCCCGTGATCCGGAGGACTCACCAGTTGTCTACTCCATGGTGTCGCTTCTAGACTCACGCTCTCAGTCGCTCTTCAAAGTGGACTCGCGCACAGGCGTGGTGACTACCTCGGCCAGCCTAGACCGCGAGCTCATGGATGTACATTACTTTCGGGTCGTGGCCACCGATGACAGCTTCCCTCCACGCAGTGGAACAACCACCTTACAGGTGAACGTGCTGGACTGCAACGACCACAGTCCAACATTTGAGGCGGAGCAATTTGAAGCCAGCATCAGGGAAGGAGCTACAGTGGGCTCCACGGTCATCACGTTACGTGCCACAGACCAAGACATTGGTAAGAATGCGGAAATTGAATACGGAATCGAAGGAGTAACAGGTAAGTGAACTTATTGACGTCCTTTAGTGTCCTAGACATCCCTTATTCCCGTTGCCCTTAATCTTTGACAGACGGCGCTGGCGTGACACAAGATCAGGAGATGCCCATCTTCCGCATCGACTCTCGCTCTGGGGTCATCTCGACCCGAGGCAGCCTCGACAGGGAGACCTCGGACAGCTACCACCTTGTGGTGACTGCCTCGGACATGGCCGCCGCCCAGAGCGAGCGAAAGACCGCAACAGCCAGTGTCCTAGTAAAAATCCTGGACGACAATGACAACTATCCGCAGTTCAGCGAACGCACCTACACCGTCCAGGTGCCAGAGGATCAGTGGGGCGATGACAACACCGTGGCTCACATTCGGGCCACGGATGCTGACCAGGGCAACAACGCGGCGATTCGATATGCGATTATTGGGGGCAACACCCAATCGCAGTTCTCCATTGATTCCATGAGCGGGGATGTCAGCCTCGTGAAGCCCCTGGACTACGAGAGTGTGAGGAGCTATCGCCTGGTCATTCGTGCCCAGGACGGGGGCAGTCCCTCGCGGAGCAACACGACCCAGCTGCTGGTCAATGTAATCGACGCCAACGACAACGCTCCACGTTTCTACACCTCGCAGTTCCAGGAGAGCGTTCTGGAGAATGTGCCGGTGGGATATAACATTATTCGAGTGCAGGCCTATGACTCGGACGAGGGTGCCAATGCGGAGATCACCTACAGCATTTCGGAGCGGGATGACAACTTTCCCCTTGCCGTCGATCCTCGCACGGGTTGGGTGCAAACGATAAAGCAGTTGGACCGCGAGGAGCAGAGTCGCTACTCGTTTCAGGTGGTCGCCAAGGATGGAGGCGTGCCACCGAAGTCAGCCAGCTCGTCGGTGGTCATCACCGTGCAGGATGTTAACGACAACGATCCGAACTTCAATCCAAAATACTACGAGGCAAACGTGGGCGAGGATCAGCCACCGGGTACGCCGGTGACCACCGTGACGGCCACCGATCCGGATGAGGACTCGCGTCTTCATTACGAGATCAGCACAGGGAACACCCGCGGCCGCTTTGCTATAACCTCACAGAATGGACGAGGCCTCATCACTATCGCCCAGCCTCTGGATTACAAGCAGGAAAAGCGTTTCCTGCTCACGGTAACTGCCACAGATTCGGGCGGACGTTCGGATACGGCAACGGTCCACATCAACATCACGGACGCGAACAACTTTGCCCCAATCTTTGAGAATGCCCCATACAGCGCTTCCGTTTTCGAGGATGCTCCAGTGGGCACCACTGTGCTGGTGGTTTCGGCCACTGACAGCGATGTGGGAATCAATGCGCAGATAACTTATTCCCTGAACGAGGAGAGCATCAATGGCCTGAGCAGCCCCGATCCATTCACTATCAACCCACAGACGGGGGCCATCATCACAAGCGCATCTCTGGACAGGGAAACCACCAGCGGCTACTTGTTGACCGTCACCGCCAAAGATGGAGGCAATCCCTCGCTGAGCGATACCACCGACGTGGAAATCAGTGTCACGGACGTGAATGACAATGCGCCGGCATTCAAGAATCCCCTATATCAATCCTCGATATTGGAGGACGCGCTTGTTGGCACCTCAGTCATCCAGGTCTCGGCCAGTGACCCAGACATTGGACTCAACGGACGCATTAAGTACTTGCTGAGTGATCGTGACGTCGAGGATGGTTCCTTCGTCATCGATCCCACATCGGGCACCATCCGCACAAACAAGGGTCTGGATCGGGAGAGCGTCGCAGTGTATCACCTGACGGCCATTGCCGTCGACAAGGGATCACCTCCCCTCTCCAGCACTGTGGAGGTACAGATAAGACTCGAAGACGTCAACGACTCCCCGCCAACATTTGCATCGGATAAGATCACGCTCTACGTGCCGGAAAACTCCCCAGTAGGCTCGGTGGTGGGTGAAATACACGCCCACGATCCCGACGAAGGTGTCAATGCGGTGGTTCACTATTCCATTATTGGAGGCGACGACTCCAATTCGTTCTCTCTGGTAACACGACCCGGATCAGAGCGTGCTCAGCTGCTGACCATGACGGAGCTCGACTATGAATCCTCCCGCAAACGCTTCGAGTTGGTGGTCCGAGCGGCAAGTCCACCGCTTCGCAACGATGCACATATCGAGATCTTGGTCACCGATGTGAATGACAATGCCCCCGAGCTGCGCGACTTCCAGGTGATCTTTAACAACTTCCGCGACCATTTCCCCAGCGGTGAGATTGGAAGGATTCCCGCCTTCGATGCGGATGTCAGTGACAAGCTCAACTATCGCATCCTCTCGGGCAACAATGCAAATCTCCTGCGATTGAATAGCAGTTCGGGCGGCCTCATACTCAGTCCCCAGTTGAACACCAATGTACCCAAGTTTGCTACCATGGAGGTCTCCGTGTCGGATGGCATCAACGAGGCAAAGGCTATAATGCAGCTGTCCGTCCGACTGATCACCGAGGACATGCTCTTCAACTCGGTCACCGTCCGCCTGAACGAGATGACGGAGGAAGCGTTCCTCTCACCACTTCTCAACTTCTTCCTGGATGGCCTAGCTGCGATTATACCCTGCCCTAAGGAGAGCATATTCATCTTCAGCATTCAGGATGACACGGATGTCACATCGCGCATACTCAATGTCAGCTTCTCCGCCAAGCGGCCAGACGTCTCCCACGAGGAGTTCTACACCCCGCAATATCTGCAGGAACGCGTATATCTAAACCGCGCGATCCTCGCCAGGCTGGCAACAGTCGAAGTGCTGCCTTTCGACGACAACCTCTGCGTTCGTGAGCCCTGCCTGAACTTCGAGGAGTGTCTGACGGTCCTAAAGTTTGGTAACGCCTCGGAGTTTATCCACAGCGACACAGTTCTCTTCCGACCGATTTACCCCGTGAACACTTTTGCCTGCTCGTGTCCCGAAGGCTTTACGGGCAGCAAGGAGCACTACCTGTGTGACACGGAGGTGGATCTGTGTTACTCAGATCCCTGCCAGAATGGAGGTAGCTGTGTGCGTCGCGAGGGCGGCTATACATGCGTCTGCCCGGACTCCCACACTGGAGCCAATTGCGAGACGAACATCAGCAAACTGCGACCCTGCACGTCGGATGCCTGCGAAGGCGGCCTGTCCTGTATGAATAACTACCTGAGCTCCCAGCCGCCTCCGTACACAGCCACCTGTGAGCTGCGGGCTCGCTCCTTCTCAAAGAACTCCTTCCTTACCTTCGAGAGTCTCAAGCAGCGCCATCGATTCAACCTGAAGCTACGCTTCGCGACGGTCCAGGACAACGGACTCCTGCTCTACAACGGACGCTATAATGAGCTACACGATTTCATAGCTCTGGAGCTGCTGGATGGACACATCAGTTTCTCCTTCTCGTTGGGTGATCACAGCGAACGAGTCCCGCTCGTTCAGCCCTCAAAGGTATCGGATGGCGAGTGGCACGAGGTGGAGGTCATCTACTTTAATCGCACGGTGACTCTCGTACTGGATAAGTGTGACACGGCGATTGCTCTGTCGGGTCAGCTGGGACCTCCTTGGAACTGTGCCAACCAGACTACACTGAGACTGGACAAGCGCTGTGCTCTGCTCACGGAGACCTGCCACCGGTTTCTGGATCTCACAGGACCGCTTCAAGTGGGTGGACTGCCTCGCATTCCTGCCCACTTTCCTGTATCGAATCGCGACTACGTAGGCTGCATTTCTGATCTCCGCATTGATGATCGTTACGTGGACCTTAACTCGTTTGTGGCGGATAATGGCACCATCTCGGGATGTCCCCAGAAGTCCCCTCTCTGCGCTTCGATACCATGCTTCAATGGCGGTACCTGCCACGAAGGTTGGAATACGTACACCTGTGAGTGTCTTGAGGGGTACGCCGGCAACAACTGCCAGGACAACATACCAGCTCCCTGGCGATTCTCCGGCGATGGCAGCCTCAGCTTCAACCCACTCCTACGACCAATTCAGCTGCCATGGCTGACCTCCTTTTCACTGCGAACCCGTCAGGAGGATGCCTTTCTCATGCAAGTCCAGATCGGCCAGAACAGCTCCGCGGTGATCTGCCTCAAGCACGGCGTCCTCTATTACATATACGACAACGAACCGATGTACCTGGCCGGGGCGTACCTCTCCGATGGAGACTGGCATCGCGTGGAGATCAAGTGGCTACAAGGGTCCGAGATATTCTTCTCCGTGGATTATGGCCAGCGGACTGGATCGGTGCCCATGTCCCAGAAGGTACAGGGACTGTATGTCGGCAGGATTGTCATGGGTAGCGTGGATGGCACCATTGGAACTGTGGCGGATGCGGTTCCCTTCGAGGGCTGCATTCAGGACGTGCGCATCGGCGCCAGCCAATCGGTCCTCTCCAGACCTACCATTCGTGAGAACGTGGAGGACGGCTGCGACTCACGTGCCCAGTGTCCGAGCAGCTGTCCCAGTCATTCCAGTTGCTCCAGCAGATGGGACTTGGCCACTTGTGAGTGTAGTGCCGGATACGTCGGCACCGACTGTGCTCCCATCTGCACGGTACAGCCTTGTGCTTCGGGCGTCTGTCGCGCCAATGCGAGCCTCCCCCGAGGCTACAGCTGCGAGTGCAACAGCAGCTTCCAGCACGGGGAGTACTGCGAGCGGACGGTGCAGCAGCCCTGCCCCGGTGGCTGGTGGGGTGAACGGGTGTGTGGTCCCTGCAAGTGCAACATCAAGCAAGGCTATCACCCGGACTGCAACAAGACGACGGGCCAGTGCTACTGCAAGACGAACCACTACCAACCGCCCAACGAGACCGCCTGCTTGGCCTGCGACTGCTACTCCATTGGCAGCTTCAACAGTGCCTGCAACCGTCTGACAGGACAGTGCGAGTGCCGGGAAGGAGTCATCGGACGACGGTGTGATTCCTGCTCCAATCCGTACGCGGAAGTCACACTTAACGGCTGCGAGGTCGTCTATGATGCCTGTCCGCGATCCTTCGCCGCTGGCATCTGGTGGCCGCGCACGCCATTGGGCAGCACCACGATCGAGAATTGTCCTTTGCCGGCGCGCGGAAAGGGTCAAAGGAGCTGCGACAGTCAAACGGGCAGCTGGAGCACCCCGGACATGTATAACTGCACATCGGAACCATTTGTGGAGCTGCGGCGGCAGCTTTCGCAGCTGGAGAAGCTCGAGCTGGAACTCAACTCGTTTGTGGCGATCAAAATGGCCGAGCAGCTGCAGCACGCTTGCGAGGCTGTGGATCGGAGTGCCGTGAGCAAGCCTCCGGCGCCAAAGCACAACAGAAGGTACAAGATGGAGTCCTCCTTTCTGCTAAACACAGGTGGAGTCGGCTGGGCCCATGAGCTCGACATGGACTATCTGTCGGATGAGCTGAAGTTCTCGCACGATCGCCTCTACGGCGCTGATCTGCTGGTCACTGAGGGCATTCTCCAGGAGCTGATTAACTACGAGCTTATGCAGAGTGGACTCAATCTGACCCACAGCCAGGACAAGTACTTCATCAAGAATCTGGTGGATGCGGCAAGTGTGATCCTCGACCGCAAATACGACGCAGAATGGAAACGCGCCACGGAACTCATTCAACGTGGTCCTGACGACCTCGTGGATGCCTTCAACAAGTACATGGTTGTCCTGGCGCGCTCTCAGCATGACACCTACACCAATCCGTTCGAGATTGTGCAGCGAAACGTGGTCCTGGGTCTCGACATTGTCACCACTGAATCCCTGTTCGGCTATGAGCCGGAGCAGCTGAGCGAATACCACAAGTCAAAGTACCTGAAGCCCAACGCCTACACTACCGAAAGTGTAGTGCTTCCGGACACGAGTGGCTTCCTGCAGCACTCGGCTAAGCAAAAGCCGGTCATCAGCTTTCCCAAGTATAATAACTACATTCTGGACAAGCACAAGTTCGACAAGTTCACCCGAGTCCTTGTGCCCCTCGACATGCTGGGCATCACTCCCCCCGAGAACGATGAGGTGACCCAAGGCAGGGGAAGCGACTACCGGGCCATCGTGGCCTATGCTCAATACAAGGATGTGGGCCAGCTGCTCCCAGATCTCTATGACGAGACGATAACCCGACGCTGGGGCGTAGACGTCGAACTGGCCACGCCCATCCTGTCGCTTCAGATACTCGTACCATCTGCAGAGCGGGAGCAGCAACGCCTGGAGATACCTTCGCGGAAAATATCCTCGGTCACCTCGGGCTCATCATCTGCGACCTCCGTTTCGAGCTCAGGAACTATATCAAGCTCCGGAAGCACAGAGCAACAGTTCGTTGAGGTCTTTGATGTGCCCAAGGCGCCAACAAGCAGCAGCGAGCAGCAGATTGAGGACATTCGCATCACGGCCCACGAGATTCCCCCGCCCGCGTCTGTGGAGCAGGAGGCGAACAGTAACGAAGCCGTGGAGGTGGATGATCCACACATTCGTCTTAATCTCGACGACATTGAGTTCCATGGCAACTCCGGCGAAGAAATAAGCGTCGACTCGCCGGAGCAGCTGAATCCCAACTACGAAGGAAGCCCCAGTAGCAATGAGCAGTCCAAGGGCGAGAACGAGGCCGTCTATCGGGATCGTCGCCTGGTCAAGCGTCAGGTGGAAGTCATTTATCCTTCGGAGCAGCTGCAGAAACCTCAGCATATGGTCTACCGTTCCCTCGGCTCACCTCACCTCCTGCAACCCATCAAACTGCAAATGTGGCTCGACATGGACGCGGCGCGCTTTGGACCCCGCTCTAATCCTCAGTGCGTGCGCTGGAACTCCTTCACCAACCAGTGGACGCGTCTTGGCTGCCAGACTGAAGTGCCCGACTTCGACGGTGACTTCGCGCAAGTCTCCCATCTTCCGATTCTAATCAACTGCAGCTGCACGCACATCTCCAACTACGCGGTCATCGTGGACATCATTGACCCCGAGGACATACCGGAACCGTCGCTGCTCGTACAGATCACCTCCTACTCGGCCTTCATGGTATCCCTGCCACTTCTCCTGGGCGTCCTACTGGCCCTTGCTCTACTCCGGGGTCAGCAGACCAACTCGAACACCATCCACCAGAACATCGTACTTTGCGTCTTCTTCGCCGAGCTGCTTTTCTTTGTGGGCATGCAGTCGAGGCGTAATCTTCTCGAGAACGAGTTCCCCTGCAAGCTGATTGCCATCTGCCTGCACTACTTCTGGCTGGCTGCGTTCGCCTGGACCACCGTCGACTGCGTCCACCTCTACCGCATGCTGACGGAGATGCGGGATATCAATCATGGTCCAATGGGCTTCTACTTCGCCATGGGCTACGGTGCGCCCGCCGTCGTTGTCGGTCTCTCCGTGGGCGTGCGGGCTCATGAGTACGGCAACAGTTTGTTGTAAGTAGAACCTGACTCAGCCTAAGGGCTGCCCAGTATCTCAATCGGCAAACTAATGAATCCTCCCTAATCTCTTATCCTTATTTTTAGCTGCTGGTTGTCCGTATACGAGCCTGTCGTCTGGTGGCTTGTGGGTCCGATAGCGGGTATGTCGGTGGTGAACTTGCTGATCCTCTTCGTGTCCGTCAAGGCGGCCTTCACGCTTAAGGATCATGTCCTGGGCTTCGGCAACCTGCGGACCTTATTGTGGCTGTCGGTGGTATCGTTGCCTCTCATGGGCGTCATGTGGGTGCTGGCGGTGCTCGCCGCTTCGGAGCACTCACAGCTGCTCAGCCTGCTGCTCTCCGGCGTGGTTCTGCTTCATGCGCTCTTCTGCCTAATCGGCTACTGCATCATCAACAAACGGGTTAGGGAGAACCTGCAGAGAACATGTCTGCGGTGTATGGGACGCAAGGTGCCGCTGCTAGACTCCTCAATGGTGGTCAGCAACAGCTCACACAATGTGAATGGAACCACCAGACCCAATAACTTCCTGGCCGGCAACTATGACACAGCCCGTCGCAACATCGGCATCAGCGCCTCCAGCACCACATCTCGCAGCACCGCCAAGACCAGCTCCAGTCCCTACAGCGATGGACAACTGCGCCAGACCTCAACATCCACGTCCAACTACAACTCGGCCAGTGACGCGCCGAGCTTCCTGCGTGGCTTTGAGTCATCGACTACAGGTCGAAGTCGCGGCGAGGAGAAGACGCGACGTCAGCGCAAGGATTCAGATTCGGGCTCAGAGACGGACGGACGCTCCTTGGAGCTGGCCTCCAGCCACTCCAGCGATGACGATGAGTCAAGAACCGCTCGATCATCGGGCACACATCGCAGCACAGCCGTAAGTGCAACTCCGGCGTATCTGCCCAACATTACGGAGCACGTGCAGGCCACCACTCCGCCAGAACTGAATGTGGTGCAGAGTCCCCAGCTCTTCCCCAGCGTCAACAAACCGGTCTACGCACCCCGCTGGTCGAGTCAGCTGCCAGAGGCGTACCACCAGCCACCACCGAATATCGGACGCTGGTCACAGGAAACGGGATCGGACAACGAACACGTGCATGGCCAAAAGATGACCATCTCCCCGAATCCACTGCCCAACCCCGATCTCACCGACACTAGCTACATGCAGCAGCACCACAACAAGATCAACATGACACCTTCGATCCTGGAGAACATACGCGATGCCCGGGATGGCTACGAGGACAGCTTGTACGGTAGACGCAATGAGTACCCCGACAAGTATGGCTCCTACAAGCCACCCAGTCACTATGGTAGTGAGAAGGACTACCCGGGCGGTGGTGGCGCCAGCGGCTCCCAGACCATTGGACATCTGCGCAGCTTCCACCCGGACACGGCCTACCTGAGTGACAACATCTACGACAAGCAACGCACACTTGGCAGCGGCTACTTGGGCACCAAGTCGGAGTCACCCTATCTGTCCAAGGACCGCATCACTCCCGACATATATGGCTCCAGGGATGGCCACTACAGCCTCAAGCGGCAGCCCACCTACGCCACGGACTCGCTCCACTCTGTCCACTCGCTGCTCAAGAACGACTACCACCAGCAGCAGCATCAGCAGCATCAGCAGCATCAGCAGCACCAGCAGCAGCTGGCCCAGCATGCGGACCGGCTGTCCGAGGGCTCCGACAAGAACGGCTACCACTTCCCCTACACCGCCGAGGAGGATCACCTGCAGCAGCAGGCCCGCAAGCTGAGCGGCAGCCACCAGCAGCCACCCTCGCTGCACGGCTCCCAGCAGCTGCACATGATGCATCCACTTTCCGCTCTGGTCAACGACGTGAACAACCCTGGCCTCCTGGCACGACACACGCTCAACGGAGGCATCGGGGGCATCGGAGTAGCCGGCGGCAGCTCCCGGCACAGCTCGCGCGCCTCCTCACCCCCCTCAAACATGGTGGCACCCATGCAACCGCTTGGACCACTGGCGAGCATCACGGACACAGAGTGAGTAATCCTTTTGCTTCTAAAATCCGCTTCCTTTCCGCTTTTCATTTCGTTCAATTAGTTCTGCTTATGGTTTCGGTGTGTCCTTTACACAGTTCGAGTTCCTTGTTGTGGGTCCTTTTGTTCCACACTCGTAATTAGCCGGCAAATCGCTTTGTTCTCGTTTCCATCTTCTCATTCGGTTTGAGTTACTTTTTCGTTCTTCCTCCTTCCCTCCTCCTCCTCCTTTCATTTGCTTTGGTTACTTGCGTTCTACTCGAATGGTTGCCCGTACTCAGACTCGTATCCATATCCATATTCATATTCATATTCATATTCATACTATTCGTATTTATACTCGTATTCGACTAGCGATTTGTTTGCTCTCCTTCAGTTTTTAAAGGCTTAAGGTTGAGATTTGACTTTCCTTTTTTCGGTTCAGTTTTTGCTTTTTCGGTTTTTAATTCTCTCTACTTTACGATATACACACACACACACACACACACTCGCATATATATATATATATACACAAACAATTTATGAAGACATAAAAAATACATTTCTTTTTCCTCTTTTCTTTTTCCCCTCCCGCCAAAAAAACAAAAAAAAAAAAACAAACTCCTCTGCGTTATAAAAAAAAAATGAACGCGAATGAATGCGATCCGAAAATCGACACACACGCGAATTTACAACCACCCACACCCACACCCACACCCACACCCACACACACACACTCATACTCACACTTGTACACCTAAATGATTGAAACTTTCAGCTGGTCCTGGGAACGTTTGAAGCAAATCTAATTTGACTTTCTTTCACTTCTCTCTCTCTATTCTCTTCGACTTGCTCTCTGTGTAAACTGCTTTGCGCTTTGTTCCAAATCAACAACAACAACAACAACAACAACAACATTAATAACCACAATTGAAACAAAACAAACACACGCACTCACGCTTACACACACACACTTTTACACACACACACATGCATACACAAACAAACCATGAAAATCTACATCTACATCTACAACAACAACAACAACAACAACAACAACTCAATTCAACTGAAACTCAACAGCTCCGAGGTAAACGACAAGGAAATGCATTTTCCATTTTCCATTTTCCATTTTTCATACTTTTCCAAATATCATCGTATCACGTATCACATGTCGCATATCGTTCAAGTTTTCCTTTAACTCTTCGGTTTTTCCTCCTTTGTTTTCCTTGTTTTTCCTAGGTTAAGTGTAAATACAACTTTGAGTTCCTTTTACAACTTTTCTCTCTCACTCTCTCACTTTCTCATTTTTAACTTTCCATTTTTCATTCTTTATTCTCTATTTTCCATTCTCTATTTTCTATTTTCTGTTTTCCATTTTCCGTTCCAATTTTTCATCTTCAATCGCACAATTTTCTTATTGGGTTTGACGCCCAATTAGGGATGAAATGAAATGTAAATAAATTTAATTTATTTAATTTGGTAAATCGCAAAATGTTGACATTCACTTAAATTCATTCTTTCCCCATCCCCCTCCCCATCCCCCTCCACCATCCCCTGTCACACGACTGCATTTATTTTCCCTGTAAATAGAAGTAATTTTTGTTTGTTCTGCATTGGATTCAAATTGCGTGTGATTTGTATAATTTGTAAGTTTTGCGCAATTTTCCAAATCTTCTCATTTCGAATGCAAATTTTCAATTCGAATAATATTTTTGTAATATTTGCTCAACTCACACACACACACACACACACACACACACACATGCATACATACACACATATGAGTGGCCTTTTATCATTCATTCATTGATATTCATTTACTTGCAACCAACACCAACAACAACATTTATAATTATAATTATAATAATAATAATGATCACAACAATTTCATCATCAACAACAACAACAACAACAACAACAACAACAACAACAACTACAACAACAACAACAACATTTACCCTTCAACAACTACGCAAACAGTTCGACATTATTTGGCTGCAACGCAGGCAACAGAGGCAGCATTATCCTTGGTCGCTAACAATATGGTATCAGGATATGTACATACACATAGCCAATAACCACCCACCCAACCTCTCTCACACACACACACACACACACACACCAACAATAAAATCCCCCCAACTAGCGATTGCACCAAACTAAACAATCGACAAACTAAACTTTAACTAATTAATCGCTAGAGTCTTGTATTAACTAGGCGTATACTTAATATAACCGAGTCACACACTCAAACACACACACACACACCCCAACACACAACTTGGAGGTGTTCTCTTCGGCAAAGACGAAGTTAAAATAACCTTGCAGCTGACTCCTTGAAGGAGGTGATTGACAGCGGAGGATATAGAAAATCGATTCCCAGCGAATCCAAAGGAAATCAAGAACTATGAACAGTACCTGAAGTTGTCCGATTGGTATATGTATACTGTCATAGGTAGATAGAGGATATAGGATATTGATTCGAATTAAGGATACGAAAGGAGCCCCAACTAAGACAGGGGACATAGTCAAATGATTTCAAACATAATCCTTAAAAGAGTTGGGTTAGAGGAGGAGTCCAAACTCAGCCCATGTTTTGGATAACAAATGTCCGATTTGTCTATTTCAATATAAAGAGTGTCCTCGGGGAGCATGCAGGATGTAGGTGTCCACAGGATGTAGATGAGAGACATAAAATATTCTGGAAATAATTAAATATCTTCTGTACTTGAGGTCAGGAGGCGTCAGTCTGTTGGCATTTGTGGTGAGAGCTGCAAGGATATTTCATAGACTAAAATAGGTTTAAATACCATGAAAATACTTTTATAGTCTCCCGTTTGAAAGTCCTTTAAATATATAGACATAAATCCGTAATGCGAAAACTGACAAGTGCCTTAGGCCCGAAATTGGACAACAAATAATTTCTGGTCGTCACTTCCGTCGATTGGCACAATTTATGATTTATGACATTGGCCAGAGGCTGTCGACCATAAATGAAATTTAAAATTCAGTTTATAAATCTCAACCACACACACACGCACACACACACACACACACACACACAGACACACACGCAGATAGATAAACAGAGACACAGCCACAGAGACAGAGATAACCACAGGCACACACACACAGAACACACACACAGAAACTCACACATAGAGACACAGATTGGAGGACTGAACACGCACAAAATGTATTTTTGCATAGATTTCAATTAATGCTACTAATTTTTTTATCACTTTGGCAATTAAACAATTTATTATTTCAAAAGTTCAATTAATTAAGTTAAGAGTAAAATTAAAATTAAGCACGCAAAAATCGTAGAAGCTTTCGCATGCCTTTGGAATGTAGAAACTGCCTGCTGGTAGTGCAACTGTAGCCTGGTTGTGCCTAATTATTGAATATAGTTAAATCATAAATTAATTAATTAATTAATTGATTATAATTAACGGAACACTGAACAATCAATTAAAACATTTGCCACTCCATCTCTCTCCCTCTCTCTCTCTCTCTTGCCACAAACAGGCGGAATATTGATGACGACGAGACTACAGTCTGACCTCTGACTGCGAGGAGGCAGCACAAGCTGCAGCTGCAGCAGCAGAAGCTCAAACAGCAGCAGCAGCAGCAGCAGCAGGGGAATCCTTTTGCCACAATCAGACGCAAGCCGCAATTTAGGAGGCAGCCAAATGCCTGAATAATTTAAATTTATTTAACTTAGAGTTTAGAAATGAGAAATTGAAATTCTTGCTGGTCACACACACACACACGCATACAACCAAACACACACATGATACACTGTACATACATACAACACAAGCGGAAGACAGCAACGGAATGAGGAGTATCCACAGACGTACACACACACACGCATACATACAAACAATTAAATATTTTTAATATTAAATTTAATTAATTTATGAGAAGTGCAGCATCTAAGTGAAACCTGTGTAATTTTATTTATATATTTATGAATTAAGCGTAGCCTAAGGAGACCTAAGCTCATCATTTCCGCATTTACGCGCTATACACACATACATCCCCAGGGATGTGTGTGTGTGTGTGTGTGCATATATTTATATACATAATTACGTATTGTATTTAACAAAAACTCAGACTGATTTTATGCATTTTTTTGGTATATACTAAAACTTTAAGTATTGCGTAAAAGAGCTCAAAACAAGCACACAGACACAGACACATTAATACACAGACAGACAGACAGTCAGGCGGACAGACGAGACTCGAACAGAGACAAAGACACATAAATGTAAAAAAAGGATGCATTTAAGTCGCATTTGTATGCCCTGTACCAAGGATACACTCGCGATCAGGGCCCATGTCCTTGTCCGTCAATCGAGCTGCAATCCCAATGCTCTGATCCTTACAAATAGTTAGTCAATGATGGGGTACAGGGTATCAGCCAGTCGGACACTCCCGACTATCGCACTCGCTTCAATATGGAATTGTGTTGCACATTTCGTTGCTAAAGTTCAAATACTCAAAACTCAAAAACTCAAATATTCAAATATTCAAATATTCAAATATTGAAATATTCAAATATTTATATTTATTATATTTAATATATTTATACTCATTTTCGCACAGTGAGAGCAAAAAGTCGCGTGCCTCAGAAAATTGGAGCTTATTATTCGTAAATTAGTTGAAATTCGGAAGCTGCGGGAAAATGGAAAACGTATGGAAAGCGTACGGAAAATGGAATTATAATTAATTTGCACACGTTGCCATTTAGTTGAAAGGTACATTGGGGGGCGGGGGGCTTGGGCTGGCCAGGGGAGGGTTGAATTGAAATAAATCCTTTTATTTGCCGACCCCCAAGGCAGGCCTCCTCCTCCAATGGAAACTGTACAAAGTGCATAGCTTTACGCACTGCAATCAAATGTTTATTTTTAAATAAAATATTAGCACGAAAATAACGAAATTATAAAATAACACACATCACACTCCAACACCAACACACACTCTCACGCACACACACACACTCACACACATATCCAGCAATAGGTGTCTATGTTAAATGTTAAATGCGAAGTACGTAGCGCATTTCAAATGGGAGTCACCCACGTAGCTAGAAGGACAGTTTAGTGTTTGTAGCAGGAGATAAAGGAAAAGGAAAAGGAGTAATTAGTTCATAGGCTGCTTGGATACATTTAAATGTGCATTGACCTGTACCGTTAACCTATAGACTAACGGGAGTTGCTTACCTATCGAAACTTACGGAAGAAACAATTAACGCTGCGCGAGAACCGAATACTAGTTGACCTTTCCCAGAGGAGGGCTGAGGCTGGCAACGGTGGGCGGGAGAGGCGAGCTACGAAGTACACACTGTATAGCTACTGCTCCCCACCACCCGACTGCCTGCCTGGGGCTCTCCCTTGCCATTGTTTAAGATCGAAATTAGATATCTATGTGAATTGATCTACACTTGAATGTAAATTAAATACTTCGATATACGAACGAAAAAAAAACAATATATATATATATAAATGCGTATAAATAAATAAAATGTGTAAATTATAAACAACAAAAAATGCCCAAAGGAACTGTTTCATATTTCTCCTTCGATTCCAGGATAAATTCATTTCAATCAATCTGTGTCCATATTTATATATATATTTTTATTATTTTCTCTTTAAATCTTTACGTTTATTCATGTTTAATAATCGCACATTGTTATTGTTGTTATTATTATATATTTAGTATTATCTGGTATTATCTGGTATTATTTTTATAACTTATACATGCGTCTCTGCCAAGAGTAAATAGTTCTTTAGTTCTCAGATGTATATATATATATATATATATATATGTATATATATACTGTGTATATCTGCCTGCGATCTGCATAGACCCAATGCATAAACGAGTATAAGAGCGTGTGTGTGTGTGCGTGTGTGTGTGTGTGTGTGTAAGGTATGCAGATGCCGACAAGAATAAATATTATATTTAAAAACCATCATCATTGGAATATTTAATACATATACTAATTAATATAATCGTTTATCATAACTTCGGTCTAGCTGCCACAGGACATGCAAGGATGTCCCCAAAGATGGCAATAATTATTTTTGTATCTTTGAGTTTTCATATATCTCGCTTATAATTTCATCCATCAAAATGACAACAAAGTAGCGCAAATTGATATTGAGTTTGACAATTTTTAACAATTCATGTGTGTGTGTGTGTGTGTGTGAGTGTGTGTGTTGGACTGTCTAATAATCGTAAGATACCTGAGAGATACCTGTGATTATTTTACAAACAGTTTGAGTCACAGTTACAAGAGATCTCTCTACAGGTACTTTTCTTCTAGAGGTCCTTTCCCTTTCCTTTAACTGCGTGTGTATGGTGTGTGTTGTGTGTGTGTGTGGGTGAGCGGAGGGGGGAGCTAAGGTATTTATAATACAGCGATATGCCTTTAATCAATTTCTAAGTGAAACTCTGCAATTACGAGCAATATTTCAATATATTTCAGCGTTTGTCGTTAGCTATAAAAAATGTATATGTATATATATATATATATACATATACATATATATGTATATATATATGTATATATAATTGGAATCGTTATATAATTAGAATCGTTATAGCGGTAAATCGTTATATCTTTCAAGTCTGTTGACAATGTTTTTTGTTCTTTGTTTTTGGTTGAGAAGGCAGCACAAGAATCAAGTCCTGGAAATGAAACTTAACGGCAGAAATTTCGTCAGTTAGTGTGCATATCAAAATGAAAGGACATTCATAATCGTTAGGTATCAAATTAAATGCACCGATTTGTCATTGGTTTTGTTACACTGTGCAGTCTCGCACGGTGGGCTCAAAGTTGATAAGTGTCTCAGTCAATCACTGAGTGCCTGAAGGAGCAAATGAAGTTTGTGCGTTGGCAAAATTAATGAGTGGTTCAAGCGAATCTCCGACTCCTTCTTATTGTCAAACGGAGGACCCCCTGGGAGGTCGTATATCTCTCACATAAGTGTCTGATCTGATCTGATCTGCTCTGAACTGATACGATAAACTTGTTCGGGGTAAATAAAGGATCGATTTTTGAAACTTGTCTCAGTTTATAAAAAATACCATAAATAATTGCCAATAACGAAGGCTCCTCCTTCCTCCTTCGGATGCCGTCAGTTAAGTTTCCGTCCTCATGTACATCTTTCATATAGATATATATATATATATATATATATATATATATACACATATCAATTTATATATGTATTATTTGAATTTATAATACGCAACACATTAAAACTGTTCATTTACTACATAAATACATACATATACATACATAATAATTATAATAATCATAATAATAATAACTGTAATAATGATTTTCACTACAACTCCTTCTCCCAACGGTTCAGTTGGACGCCTACAAGCCGAGGACCTCTTGCTCCTGCGCTTGCTCTTGCAAAAAAGATCGATGTACATTATTTCTGAATGCAGCTGTAGGTGTGTATAGGTGTGTGTGTGTGTGTGTGTGTGTGTGTGGGGGCAACTAGTTCGATTATAAGTATACAGACATTACGTTTAATTTCACCAATTCGCTAGCTTGTGCGTTTTTGCCTTTACACGATTTTGTTAGAAGTCCTTTTTGAGGATGTGCATCTCGCCTGAGAGGTTGCCACGCGTTTCCCTTTGGGGGTGGAGTTGCTGCCAGCGTATGTACAATAAAAAACATTCAGCGTTTGCGGTTGCTAAGCTAAGGTCGTTGAGAATCAAGCTTTATATATATACTTTACTTTACTTTACTTTAAAAATACTGATCGAAAATCGAACTTGACGAAGGACAAGGGGGAAATAAAATCGAAAATCGAAGAAGATGAAAGCACAAAATGTGCACGTTTAATTAGTGCAAAACTCGGTGCGGCTACGCACGAGTTTCTTTTATCGTAAATTGTATCGGTATTGTAATCCATATCGTTATCGGTATCGGTATCGGTATTGGTATTGGTATCGTAATCGTTATCAATTAACACACAACACATTGACAAGTTAGCAACTTTTCCAAGCACATCGAAAACAAACATTTCTGATATTTATTAATAGGCATAAATAATGTTTATCGTTATCGGTATCGGTATCGTTATCGTTATCGTTATCGCTACTGGTAACGTTATCCTCCTCGCTAACATTACAGCTACTCCTTCCATTTCAAATTTTATCCTAAATATCAACCCTTCCTTCTCCTCCTCCTCCTCCTCCTTCTCCTTCTCCTTCTTTTTCTTCTTCTCCTTCTCCTCCTCCTCCCTCTCCTTCTTCTTGCAGTAAGCAATCCCAACAAATGGAAACATTTATAATATTCGTGCACATTAACTCGACATTTACACGGGGCAACAATGCAAATTACTTCCAACTCCGATACACACACGAATACATATATATACAGGTATATATATATACATATATACGCTCATGTATGTGTGATATATATGCTCTATATACGGTTATTTCCTATGTCCTGCTATATGCTTGCATTTCTCTCTAAACTTTCTAATTTCAAATTTGTAGCTTCAGCTGAGTGAAGTTTATGTTCTTGGTGTGTGTACATGTATGTGTTCCTGTGTGTGTGTGTGTGTGTGTGTGTGTGTGTGTGACTGTGGATTTAACAATTACAATTGGTAGTGGGTGTGCCCTGCGGCTGATCCGTCAAGCGCTGGCCCTTCTGGGAGCCACCCACTAACGTTGGATCTGCGTCCAAGCTCTCGGACATCTTGTCGCAAATAATATCCACCAGGCGCTCGAAGACAGCCTGCGAAGGATTAAGGGGAAGAACATGTGTAAGAGGACCTGCGATGCATGTGAGACTTGGGACATACCTTAACATTGACGTTCTCCTTGGCTGACGTCTCGAAGAACTCAACGCCCAGCTGATCCGCGAGCTGGCGGCCACGCTCGAAGCTGATGACGCGCTGGTCCTCCATGTCGCATTTGTTGCCCACCAAAATGACCTGTGCGTTGTCCCAGGAGTACGTTTTGATTTGTGTCACCCTAAAATGTAGAATGTGAGAGGATGACGATGAGATAATCTGCACACACGCATGCACGGCCGAGTCCCTACCAGTCCTGCACAGAGTTGAAGCTGTCCTCGTTGGTGACGTCATACATCAAAATGAAACCCATTGCACCGCGGTAATAGGCTGTGGTTATGGTGCGGTATCGCTCCTGGCCAGCGGTATCCTGCAAGTCAAAGGGATTAGGGCGAATGCTTACTTATACGTGTGTGTGTGTGTGTGTGTGTGTCTTTTAGTGTGCATAAAACGCAAACGTTATTAGTGCTGCCCACACAGACACGAGCTCACATTGCCGACGCGCAGATACAGGGTCTCATCCCTGCATCTGTGTTAGAGGACACTTCGGAGTGCGCTCACCTGTGAAACTTGTTGCCCAGCATTGCGGCATTCGGAAAATGACATTGATGCAAAAATAGATTCATCTCAGCAATCAATACTTGAGCATGTGGTAGTAAACGGGTGTGTGTGTGTGTGTGTGTGTGTGTGTGTGTGTGGCTGTTTATGTGCAGATAAGAACTTGGCAACTTTTCAAAAATATGTTGACCCACAAGGATCCACAGTACTGTTCTCTGTGAGTGGGGCGTCAACTATTCGCGTGCCCTGAAAAGTAGGCAACGTTTTTTGATTGAACCCCCTTGTATTGAGTTTAAAGGCTGCGTGTTGTGTTTAACTGAGGGTATCATTGATTGGAGCTCCCATTTGCAGCACAGTTTTGGGATTTAGGCCCCAATGCAATTAGTTAAATTGAAGGGAAGCTTAGTGTTGGCCTAAGGCTGCGCATCCTTTGACCTGTTTGTGTGTGTGTGGCGAATAATTAAGGCTCTAGATTGATTGAACTTACCCAAATCTGCAGCTTGACACGCTTGTCGTGTCGGAAGACAGTCTTCACCTTGAAGTCAATGCCCACGGTGGACACAAAGGCCGATGTGAAGCTGTCGTCCGCATAACGGAAGAGGAAACTCGTCTTGCCGACACTCGAGTTGCCGATGATGAGGAGCTTGAACATGTAGTCGAAGTTCTGATCGGCCGCATCCTTCTGCCACTTGGGATCTCCACCGCCAGCCATAGCTGTTGGGATAAATCAACAGGATACAGGTTAGTCACTTTCTGTTTGTATACATTTATAGTCGACATAAATTTGCCGGGGTTTCGGGCATCAGGTTAGCCTGGAGTTTGGGGGAACCTGGCAATACTTGTCCGAGCGTGTCAGTTCAACACCCTCAGCTTTTGCTAAACATTATTTGAACCGAAAATTTTGATTATACAAATTCGGCACATATAACCTTAAAATTAGAATTGCGGGAATTTGTATTTGGTTTGGCCTGGCCGCGTCTCATTTGGTATCCTCAGGATTGATTGGTATTAAGCCGGCAGGATGTTTGATACCACCCTGGCCGTTTTAGTTACTTGGCTGGCCCAAGCCATGTTCCAAACTTTGTCTCTGGTCTGGCTGCACCCCCTGCTGTCCACTGGAGCCTGCCTCCTCCTGGGCTTCTACTTCAAGGCCGATGAACGCTTGCGCGAGGACGTTATGCAAGGAGTGCAGGAGCAATGGCAGATATTCGTTGAGTCGCTCCCGATTGTGCGCGGCAGATTGGGCAAGAGCTCGGCTTACGCCGTCCTTGATTATACCGAAGAGGAGCTACAAGCCTGGACCCAGAAGGAGGGAAACCAGAGTCCAATCAACATCGACGAGCAGGTCGTTCAGCGCCTCGTTATACGCGAGCTGCTCAACTGGAACCACTACGACGAGCTGCCGGTCAGCATTGAGCTGGAGAACACCGGGAAAACATTGATGCTACGTGCCCGTTTCCGGGGCAATGTGCCAACCATCAGCGGCGCCGATCTGCTGGCCAGCTACACCTTCGTGGAGCTGTGCTTCCGCTGGGGCTGGTCGAACAGCGAGGGATCGGAGCACACCTTGAACAGCCGCAAGTTCCCACTTGAGATGCAGGTGCTCCACCGTACTGGCGCCGCCGTGCCCCGTTCCTGCACCAGCAGCTACGATCTAATGATGATTGCCTATGTTTTCGAGCTCTCGGCTCACAATCCATTCCTGGATCCTCTGATGCAGAACCTAAAGCTGGTGCAGCAGCCCGGCAAGCGAGCCGAAATTGCACCCTTTCCGCTCTCCTATCTAGTGTACCCTTTCCGCACAGGATTCTACAGCTACGGCGGCTCCCTGACCCAGCCACCCTACCACCAGGGCACCGAGTGGTTCATCTTCCCGGAGTCGCTCGCCATTAGTGACTTTCAGCTGCGTCACTTCCGCCAGCTGCTGAGCTTCGATGGAATCACTCCCATCGCTCGCAACTCTCGTCCCGTGCAGCCCCTGGGCAACCGCATTATAAACCTGAACTACTTCTGCCCCTACGATGCGAGCCAGCTGGCACGTATTCGGCTGGAGCTGCTCCAGCAGCAGCAGGAGGAGTTGAATGTGGAGAACGAGATGACACAGATCGATATGCAGAACACAGAACATCAGCTGCAGATGCAGGAACTGCAGTTGCAACAGCAGCAGCAGCAGCAGCAGTTGCAGCTTCAACAAAACCAGCAGCAGCTGCAGCAGCAGTTCCAACAGCAGTTCCAACAGCAGTTCCAGCAGCAGTACCATCAGCAGTTCCAGCAGCAACAGGAGCAGCACCAGTACCAACAGCTCCAGCAGCACCAGCAGCACCAGCAGCAACAGCAGCAACAGCAGTTGCAGCTGCAGCAGCAGCAGCAGCAGCAGCAGCAGGAGCAGCATGAACAGAACGTCATAGTTTCGGAGGACGAGGGACAGCTCATAGAGACGCTGGAGACCACAACCACCATAACCACAACCTCGGAGAACAGTGTGTGCACCACCATTCTCAGGGGGGAGGGGAGCTGCCAGCAGCAGCAGCCGCAGTCCTCGTGCTGTCCCAGCTCCATAATCTTCTTCAGCTCGAACAGTGACCTGAGCACCGACAACAATGACGAGAGCAGTGAAAGCGAGCAGGAGAGCTGCCTGGTGAACAAGTGCACCGGGCACTTCCAGCTGAACCACTCTGGGAACATGATGATGGGTTTGACCAACAGCGGCAACAAGTGCGAAATCGGCGATGGCCTCGGAGTTGGCACCAGGATTCAGCTGGTCGAATAGTCAGGGAATTTTCCATGTTTTACGTTCGTTTCTTTTAAACTCACACAGACCCAGAATACAAGCCAGAAAATTGAAGAGGAAAGGAAGGGGTACCGACAGGAGACTAGCCAACCCATCAACACATCTTCATCCGCATCTACGTTGTTCGTTATTAATAATTCTCATTGGTTGATAAAAGAAGTGACTTATGTGGTTGATTTTCTTTGTGTCCTCGCAGTGAATCCTTTCGACTGAGGCCCCTTATATTGGGCTTTCTCAAAGGATGGGCCATTATTATCCTTGCGGTGTTCGAGTCGCCGCTTAGTTGGTCGGGTTATTAATATGATTGTCACGTCAGTGGCAAGTGAAGAGAGAATTTCAAAGGACGACTTGCTGACAGCTCGGCCTTGGGAGCTGTCAGCCTTGTCTTGCCATAGGCAGAGTGGGGAGCGACTGAGGGAAACAAAGTAAGTAAGTCAGAGTGTGAGCCAAAGGACGAGTACGAGTAGCAAGCGACTACAGAGGACCAGGACCCGCAACGTGGTTGTTGCCAGTTTGAACTTTAAGCTTCGAGCGATTGTTTTATGCACGCAGCGTACACAGCGCTGTGACGATAATTTGTGTGTGTACAAATAGGCAAGGACATTTCTGGTACCCGTTCCCTCCCCCAGCCGCAGAGCCACAGCCACAGCCACAGGCTCAGTCAGTCAGTCAGCGCAGCAATGTTGCCCGTCCAACTCGCGCGCATCATCCTCAAGGCCCCTGGCAAAAGGCGAAGCTCCTGCGCTCAGCGAGGCTCACGCTGAAGCTGAAGCTGCGGCTGTGGCTGTGGCTGTGGCTGCGACTGCTGCGTCTGCTGCTGCTGCTGCTGCCGCTGCTGCTGCGGTTGAGGGGCACTTGAGGCGCACCGAGACAGCCAAAGACATGCACAAACAGGCACAGACAAGCAGGGACAGACATGTTCAGGCAAATAAGTACAGCCTGTTATCAGAGCTGACGGGGAACATGGCTTTTATCTGTTTCGACAGGCAGTCATTATCGATTTTTATGCTGGGGGTTGGCTGGCGTCTGTCGTTGCTGTTGTTGCTGCCCCTTCGAGTTTGAAAAATTGGAAAGCGACCTTCCCTTCTGCCCCAACTCCCACTCATTAGGCAGCTGCTGTCCATTGGATTGTCCCATTTCATTTTGTCACTTCATCCATTCATTTCGTAGACCTGAGCCCCGCGGCTTAGTTAAATTATTGATAACAAATCGAGCATCGAATGTCAAAAGGCAAAAACAGGCAAACACAAATAAAACTTATATTAAATAAGGGTATGTATGTGTATGCATGAGTGTGTGTGTGTGTGGAGGGCGGGTGTGTGGCCTGCACACACATAAAAAGTTGTCAATTCGTCAATCAAAACTTCAGCCATTGAAAACTTTCAATTCTAAATAATGGCGTCTCCTTTGTCCGTATGTGTGTGCGTGTGCGCGTGTGTGTGTGTGTGTGTGTGGCAGTGGGGCTTGTGTGTTTCCCTCTGTTTATGAGCAACCTTGGCAGATAACCCTAACCTTCTCCTAGCCCAAGACTTGTTAAATATTCCCAAAGCGTAGCTGAAGGGGCACCACCACAAACGCAATTAAAGTGGCTGTTGGAGAGGAGAAATTCTATCGGAAGAGATGGCCCCCATTTATCGTCTATCGCTCATCGTTTATCGGCTGCTCTAATCTCCACTGGCGGATCATATATCAGAGATTATTTAGCAGCATTAGAGGCATTAATCCCATCGCAAGGCTATCCTCAATCTCGCAGCCTTCCGCGTCCAGTTAACCTTCGGCTGCCTGCGTCCCAGTGGGGGTTGTTGGGTTTCGGGTGTCGGGTGTCGGGTAACGGTGCTGGACGTTGGGGCTAGGGGTTCGGGGCTTGTCGCCGTACCTACTGCTGATTGCGGGGTGGACAGGTGCGAAGCCACAACAATGAAAAAATCATTTACTGCCTGCATTTGGCATTGGCAACTTTCACTCTCGATTCCCAGCTGAAAAAATCATTCATCAAAAAATGACGTCAAGCTCTTGTTTGTTGTTGTTGTTGTTGCTTTTGTTGGTGTTGCTGTTGTTGTTGTTGTTGCGTCTGACAGTGGGCATTTAAAGAGAAAGCACTGATTAACACATTCTGAACATCCTGAAATTTAAGCCTCAAGTAAATTCTATATTCCTCCGCAACACCTGCCGCCTCCCTTCGAAAGGGTCCCGAGCAGAAGAGCTGCTCGGGAAAGGGGTTGTTGTTTTTCTCAGGAAAATCGCTTTCCTATCAAATTTCCAAACTATTTCCTTTGCACAAAGGGCAGAAAGTCAAGCCACAGGATGAATAACTATCCCGATGGGGAGTCAAACTATTTTCAGGGCATTTACTGG
Source organism: Zaprionus lineosus (assembly GCA_035044505.1). Classification (NCBI taxonomy): domain Eukaryota; kingdom Metazoa; phylum Arthropoda; class Insecta; order Diptera; family Drosophilidae; genus Zaprionus; species Zaprionus lineosus. Next base: position 786,104 of record JAWNNX010000098.1, on the reverse strand, counting down.
GTATCCATGGGGTATACAGAGAGCCTCTAGGGCGCACAGGGTGTACAGGGTATACAGGGTGTGCTGGGCATGCACTCACATTATATTCATTTTCACATTTGTGAATTGCTTTCAACAGCTTTCAACATAAGTGAGTGGCACGCGGCGTACAGTCTTTATTCTATAAGTAATGCAAATGCACTTACTGTGACTTGTTCTTGAGGTTGTTACGGTTGCTCCTGTGGTTCTTGTTGTTGTTGTTGCTGTGGTTGTTGTTGTTGTAGCTGCTGTTGCTGCTGTTGTTGTAGCTGTTGTGGATGATGTAGTTACAGCTGTTTGTTGCTGCAGCTACTGCGCTGGCTGCTTGTGTGTGGGTGAGGAAATGTGTGTGCTTTTGGCTTCCGCCGGATGCCAACAGATCCTGGGTAATTCCTTAAGTGCTGCGACTGCTCCTTGCGACCAACTGCTGCTGCTGCTGCTGCTGTTGTTGTTGTTTTTGTTGACGTGTGCGGACTCTCTCTCTGTCCCTACTCTCTCCACAATGTGCGTGCGTGTGTGTGTGGGTGTTAGTTCTGTGTGTAGGTGTAAGCTCTTTACTGTTATTTTTCACACATATACACAAATCGATAATGTGGCTGTGAGTTTCTTGTTGTCTATGTTTTTCTATTTCTCCTATTTTTTTTTCTATTTTTTTTCTATTTTCTTCTTTCCACTGACTCGCTGTGATTATCGGTTTTTCGGGTCCGATGGGAAGTTCAGCCTTGGCACTGGATCTGATTATCCACTGCGTGTGGTGCCTGCTGTCGACTGCCTGCTGCCTGCTGCCTGCTGCCAACTGCGCTGCGAATGTTGCCTGCTGTTAGCTTTTTGTTTACGATTATTTAATCAATTATTGAATTTCACGCGCGTTCGTCTCGTCCGGAGATGCAATATGTGTTGGAATAATTCTCGCTAAGTCGCAACTGCCATGCAAATGAATTTTCCTGGACAACTGTTTTCACCTTTTTTTCTCTGCGTGAACTTTCGCTCGCTCTGTTGTACACGTCGTCGCCGTCGTCTTTCACAGGACTACAAATGTGGCAAAAATTTTCCTGCTGCTACGCATGTGTCTGTGACGGTCCGTACGGTTACATTCACTTCTGTGTGTGTGTGTAATGTGTGTTTGCGTGTGTGTGCTTGTTACTTGCGGCGAAACAAATGGTACGGCGAATACAAGCGTCTTGTATACGTTTTCGTCATTCAGACTGATTCAATCGTATGCAACTGCTTCTTCTTTCCACCCCAGTGGTGAAAATCGATGGGTTCGCTTTCCCACTGCTCTGGATTTGTGTGTGGGTTGGCGGAGCTTCACGGCAAAAATCGCTGAAGCTTTCCATTCATAAGACACACATGCGCACCGAGCACCACAGTGAACGTTAGTCAGCACTTAAGACTATCGTCTATCGATAACCATCGAAGAGCGCGGTATTTAAAAGTCGTTCGTGAGTGAAAAATCTTATCGCCCCTCGGTTTATATTATTCCCTTATCTAGAGTATAAACATTGATTAGGCAATTCCAGCAGAGCAATTAGATGAAACCTGTGTTTGCGTGTGGGTCGAAGATTTTCAGTAAAACAGATTGCACGTATAAACAATTTAATTAACAAATCAAATAATCAAATAACAATAATTTACAGCTTGCTGTTGCCCGCGAGCATATCACGCACTATCTTAACAGCGTATTTGGCTGTTCCCGGTGCAGTGGTAACACCATAGCCCCCGTGTCCATAGTTATGTACGACTTTTAGTCGACGTCCTTGCGAATTCGTTATGAGTTCTGGCTCTACGCGTACAATAGATCGATGTGGACGTAGACCAACGCATTCCCGTACGATTTCAGCCTTTTTGAGACTGGGCAGCAGGTCATAGCAGCGTTCTTTGATGGCCATGCTGTCATACTTGCACCACTCGGTATTATAGCTGTCAAACTGCCTGCAACCACCCAGAGTGACGGTTTCGAAGCCCGGCAGGACATACGTGTCGTAGTCGCCATAGAAAGCCGTTTTAATCCACGGAGCTCGCACCTTCAGAACCTGTCCACGGATGGGCACCAAATGCTGATCATTGCACAGCTCCTTGGCACCCATACCAGTGCAATTAAGAAGAACATCAAAGTTTTGTGGCAGGTCGAAGAAGTTGCTCACATGCTGACGAATAACCTGACCACCATTCTCCATGAATCTATAAAACAGAGAAAAACTAGAGTGGCAATCGGAACTCTAAGTGCAACGTACTTTGTGGTGGCATATGGAAGAAACAGACGACTTTCCGTCAAGCAGGTCGTAAAAAAGGAGCCATACTTCCAACCGCCATGGCACAGCTTCAGCTCGTCCTCCGTGGCACGTCGATAGACAGGAAGCAGTTGCTCAATAAAATGATTCTGTAGAACGCATACATTTTCACGATAAGATATAAATACTTGCACACGGCGATATCAGTGCTAATCACCCGATATGCTTCTTAACTTACCCGGACAATGGAGGGCGTAGTGCGTGAGAAAATGTACCCGGACAGCTGACATATGCCGGCAAGTGACGATTCTTTGGAGCGTCGCAGATCGTCCCAGTAATTAAATGCATCGGTCATCCACTGCCTGTCGCAACAAAGTTCATTTACATATATGAAAGCTCGTTTTACGAGACTTGAATTTTAAGCACACGTACTGCGTAATTTCCTGAGTCGGGCCCATAAAGCTGGTACCAGGTCGGAAAATACCTGCGGCCACATAGCTCACAGTGTCTTCATTAAAACGATCGGCTACGATAGAAACTTGAGCAGTTGGAAACTCCTGCTGTAGCTCCAGTGCCGTCGTAAGACCAATAATGCCGCTGCCCAACACGCCAAAATGCATTTTTGCTGACACTCGATTTGCTTCAAGACTAAGTCCACTGATTACTGACTGCTTAACCAGTATTTCATATGTTTTTAAAGATTATTTCCCGATGGTTATCAGCGCAAAACATTGCTAGGCGCTGATAAGACGCAATCAAAGTGCCATTGTTGCAACCTGCAACTGTGGATCAGCTGATCACTAGGTTTGTTAATGTCTTTGCTTTAAAATCGCTGAAACATAATAGATTACAATTTATTTGAATTTAACGTTGTAGTTGCAATCATTTAAATTTGTTATTTTGTTCAAGGTAATCAGATGGGATTTAAACTTTTAGGGTCACCCTTTTTCATCGTTAAATGAAATGCCTAAATTACACCGAAAAAATATCAATTGTAATATAATTGAATGTTATTTAACATTAATCGATTATAAAGAATTTTCAATTTTCAAAGACTCCTGAACTTCAGGTTTTATTTGATGAGGAAATACAATACATTATTTATATACAATATATAATATATGATAAAGAAAATAATAGGTAGTCAATGGACAATTAACTGAATATAAATTACAATAATAAATATCTGAATATCAACACGATGTATCGATAGTAGCGATAAATACCAAAAATACTCGCCTGCGGCTCATATCGTAATTGCATAGTAAAACACTTTGCCCAGCTCTAAGCTTTGTTGTTTTAAATTTTAATACGTCGGTAATATGACATGTAGTATAGTAATTTAGGTTTTTAACTCATATTGTGTATCACGAAAAACTGTTATTTGGTATCAAATAACATACGGTGTTGACGGTTATTGCCAGTGCTAGTGTAAGTGTCAGAGCAAGCAGTACGGATAAGCAAATAGGAGACGTGCAAATTGCAACGGCCATTGGCAAATTTAAAGGAATATGTCGTCGCCGAGTGAGGTGAGTTTAAAAACCCAACGCAGCCTTTGCAACCCAAAAACAATTGAACCATTAAGCGTGCGAGAAAACAGTTGTGCAAATGTTTGTTGTCAGCTGCTGCTCGTTTCGCAGCCGCGTTCCACGCGTCGATGTCTCTGCGTTGTGTGCATTGGAAAAGGTTCAACGTCATCTTATCGCCAACCCATGGACAACGGTGATACTGCAACCTTATCAACCTTGTTTCACCTGAACAAGGAAGACGTTATATAATAATTGAGCACTGAAAGACGCCTCTTTGTATGGGATTCACTTTCACCCGCTATCGCAATCGCTGTCGAACTGCAGTCGCAGTCGCAGTCACTTATGCATTTCGCAGATACCAATTGTTAGATCACCAGCAAACTGCCCACACAGTTATTGACCTGCTCGCAGTTCTTATGCAACTAATTGCATTGCTTGTGCCTAAACTGTAACTGTTTATTTGCTTATTTGTTTATATCTGCGTCTGATTGTGCTTTTGTTTACGCCGCATAAACAAGCCTTGGGCCGACAGCGCCATCTATCGATCCTGCGTTACTCTCCGCTCACCGTCTCATGTCTCTCCACAGTTCACGCTCGTTCTCTTTTATTTTGCGAACCCAACCGACCCGACACGAATCGCTCTTATATCTGGCCAATCGTCCCACTAAAATTGCACACTCAATCCGAAAAGCTCAACGCGTACGCGCACTTCACCCGCTTTTGTGTTTTGCGTCGTCGTGAATTTCTCGATTCACACATTCAGTTATCGTTGACACTTGATTTCGCACGCGCGGGCTTGTATTTTGCTCCGTTCCGCAAAGTACCGCACGGTTCCGACTGCATCGTCCACTGATTCGTAATTAAACCTAACAAAGGTTCACACAATTTGCATGCACTGTGCAACTCAACACCTAATTATCGATTTAATTATTGGCTTGGCTAGTTACCTGATTTCTGGAACTTCCAGCAGTTCAGTTGGCACGCGCTCCGTCAATCAGTTCCCATGTTCTTTTTAGACCGATTTTGGCACGCGTTCAAAAACTGAACACTGCGATTTTTTGTGAATTTTCATCCACACTTCTACTTTTCATTAATGTCAGATTTATGAGTGGCCAAGGCGGTTCTGAGTTTGTTTTTTAAAATGTGCGTATATATACATAATCAGATATGGACAAGTGGCTACTTACTTATGTATGTGCATATATCCCAGGAGAACCAGTTTCGATATTGATATTCAAGCTCAGTCGCTATATATACGCCTTGCAGGAAAAAGAGAACTGATATTGAGACTCAGAAAAGAGGGAAAACATATAAAGAAATAGAAAAACCTATTGGATGTACACCTATCATAATATTCAAGGTCATTAAATATTAAAATAAAGCCAGAATCTTGTGGCGGGAAGCGCATAACTACCGCTTTTGAAGACAGACGCATCGCGCGCATTAGCAAAATTAACCCGTTAGCCTCTTCTAAAACCATAAAAACTGAAATAAATTTATCAGTCAGTAAAGTCACTGCTTGTCGTCGACTATTGGAACAAAAATTAAGTGCCAAAGTCCTCGAAAGGTACCGCTGTTGACCAAGAAGCACCTGGAAGCACGGCTCATATTTGCAAAATTTCATTTGACGTGGCCCGTAGAGAAATGGCGTAACATACTTTGATCAGATGAAAGTAAAATTTTTTTATATGGTAGCAGTGGGTCTAGGCAGTATGTACGACGCCCCCAAAATTCTGAACTCCAACCCAGGTACACAAGAAAGACAGTTAAGTATGGTGGTATGAGCATCATGGTTTGGGCATGTTTTTCATAGTCTGACGTAGGCCCATTACATATGATAGAAGGTATCATGGACCAAAATGTCTATGTTGACAAATTGAAAAACTCAATGTTGCCATATGCCAGTTGGGATATGCCATCAACCTGGACATTTCAACAGGATAATGACCCAAAACATACTAGTAAGCTGGCTAAAGATTGGTAGGCATCAGAAAAGATTGACGTGATGCAATGGCCAGTTTAGTACCCGGACCTTAATTCGATAAAAAATTTATGGGGATATGTATAACGAGTTGTGGCAGCCACTAACCCTGCAGCGTATATATTTATAGGCTATTTCGAATTGAATTCTGCGTCGTTTCAAAACAGAACCTCTGCCGTGCAGGTTCCAATCTGCCAATACAGAAAAGTAGCCTTCGATTTTTACCTAGTATTCAAATTGTTTGTTCTTTGTTCCTTTTGTTCTTCCACCGCGATTCATCATGAAACTCGCATGTGGTGTGGTGGTGGTGGTGCGCGGCGGCAAGTGGAGGCTTGACTCTCATCATACAAGGAATCACTTCCTAATTAAAATACTCAGGCAGTGCCAAAATTAATTATACAATTTCCCAGACTCCTCCTCTCAGTGTCTCATCACACAAGGAGTCACTTCCTAGTTAGCAAATTGAAACAATTGCAATCAATTATCATTTTCCAGATTCGTTTCATTTCATTTTCTTTATAAAATAACAACAGAGTCACTCCATATAAATAATAATACAACATTTCTCAATTTAAATGCCTTCGAGGTGAATTGCCTTCACCTCTTCTTATCACCTGGTCGCTGGTCGCAAAGGTAGACTGAACCTGGAAACTGGACACTTGTTTGCGTAGTTGCCGTTAAATGTATACGATTTCAAGCGCGGCCAACTTAACGAGGCTCATTAAGTGCCGCCAGATCACCCAGTATTGTTTTCCCCCATATTTCGTTCGTAGTACAAAAGGCACTTAAATTAATGTGTAAGTGCCTGTAACGACGACCCAAGGAACCTTAGTGCTTGGAAGCGAGTGTTTAGAATTATTGGAATTTTCCATGCGCTTTTCACGTGCTTCCGAATAGGACACGTTCCCATTCGAATCCGATTAGAGGCAGTCAATTAAAGTGGCAATCAACGCGTTGCTTTTTAATAGATTTTAATACAATGGATTGGGATTCGAACTGCAAATCGATGGGCGCTCTGATGCGCTGTGTCAGGTCTTAATCACTCGCCAAGTACGTGATACACGTCCCGTTCTCCCCTCCGCCACTCCCTACCTTTTGGGCTCTACTTAGGTTAAGTGCTCCTCAGAACAGGCGCATCAGGTTTCTCGGTTATTTATATTATGTGACAGTCAGCGGTTCCAAAAAAAAACCTATTACCCCCTTGACGTCACACTTTCAGGGCTCAATGACGTAGCCGAGTCTGTGGCGTGGCAGGGCTGAGGGGCTTAGGGGATGCGGGGATGAGAGGCTTGTGAGCAGTGCAGTGCACATGAATGCTGGCGAGTGCTCTTATCGATTGGAGGAGGAGGAAGAGCAGAGCCGCCAGGAAGGTCAACATTGTTGATTTTGCATTTGCAAGTTTAAGGTTATGACTGGCTCTTCCGTCAGCTCGACTACCCTCCTCTGGGGCTTTGGCTTGGTGGAGCAGCTCGTAGCTATTTTTGTGTGCTGTTCGTTTCTCGTTTCTCATTTCTCATTTCTCGCTTCTGTTTTTCCCTTTTCGCCACTTGCCACTCGCTTCTCACGTTACCCCTCTCCATTCTTGCTTCTCTCTCGTGTAATGCGCTTAAGGTTCTTGGGTGCTTCTCTTGGGCAATGGCAATCAGGAAATCGCTTTGTATGGCTTTGGCCTGTGGCGCATGTGAAAGTTGCATAATTGGGTCGTCCGGGGGGCCGTGATTCAGTTTGAAGGCCAAACCCTTCCAAAAATACCGTCCACTTGCAGCCAATGTCCAATTGGCTGACAAACAGGCCAACAAGTAAATAAATAAATAAATAAATAAATAAATGAGTGAGTGTGAAAAAGTGAAAACAAAACATCAGCCAAATTTTGTACGTGACTCAGAACTGGCCATCACCTTCGTCATACCAATCTTTATCTCACTATCTCTCTCCCTCCCGCTCTCTCCCTCTCCCTCTCCCACTCTCTCTTGCTTGTGGTCGTGTCTTCCACTCGATCACTGGTCACTCGAGGCTTGACAAACGACCTTCAGGCCAGCAGCAGCCAAGGCACTGGTCACTGCCCCATCAACGCCCACTCCCGCAGCGCCGTCGACTGCTGCAGCTGCTGCCTGGCTTATCGGCCTTTTGATAATAAACGCTGAATTTTTCTATCTGCCTTTATTAATTATTGTTTACCCACATTTCTTCGGAATAATAAAAGAACAAAAAAACAAGTAGCGAATGGAAGGAGAAGAAAGAGAGAGAGAGAGAGAGAGAGAGAGAGAGGGAGGGAGAACTTTCTGACTTTGTTTACCTTTTGCTGTCGAGTTGTTTATGCCAAAGACTTCCAACCTTTGCATTTCGCAAAAATGTTTATTTGTTTACGATGTTTTCGGTTGTAGTTCGCTTTTAAGTATTTCCTAGGACTTGGCCCGCTACTCACCACTCACCACTCAACACTCACCACTCCCCCTCTCTCTCACTCGCTCTGTCAGGGAACGACGGCTGGTTATGAGTCACAGTTAAGTAGAAATTTCTTTATTCAGATTCAAATATTTCGTGGCTGGTTTCCCACAATTCGGCATAAACTCATCACTTGAGGTGTCTACAGGGTAACCTGCGGTCGTTCCAAGAGAGAAGGCTGAGAAGAGGCTGCCTGGTTGATTGTGGGTGGTGGGGGGGAGTGGGGAGTGGGGAGGTATTCAATTTGTGCTTGACAACATGCGGCAGACTTTCGAAATTAGAATTTCTATCTTTAGACCGCGACAAATAGGCGAATGAGTCTTAGGTACAAGCAAAAGTGTGGCAGCTGAAACCTGGGAAATCGCAGCGAGGAATCCGTTAACTAGGATCCTTCTTAAGGGAACTTCCAAGTACGAAGCTCTTGGATCTTCATCCCACGGAATGTGGATACGTCACTTTCCTAAATTGCAACATGCCTCTGGCAATTATTGAATTAATTGGGAACTCGGTGTGGTTATTAGCCAATAATTCCAAGGGCTCCAATTACCGCTTAAATAATCAGTCATCCGGTGGCACAACTCATGCTTCTTTCTGGTTTGTTGCCGCACGTTTGATTTTAAATTGCATTTCGCCGTTTCATCGAATTGTGTAAAAGATTGAAATGCATTTTTCATTTTCTAATTTCCAATTGACGTAGTCACCAATCGCCAGTCCCCGGGCGGCGGTCGGCGGCCGAAGTTCGTTTATCACGTCCCCCCAACTTTTTATTAGGGTTTGGGCCCAATCTCCCAGTGTTTTCGCAACGTTGCTCCCCGCCATGGCATAAATTGCAGCGTACTCAGCGTGTAAACACGATTGTCATCTTATCAACGGCCTATCGAACATGGAGAACGTGGCAACTGCCACGCAGACTGTCCCCATCGCTGCATTCGTCGCCAGTCGCCAGTTGCCAGTCTCCCGCTCCCTCCTCCGCCACCCAACACACTTGATACACCGTTTAGTCAACAGCGTGTAGAGTATAGAGGGTGTAGAGTATAGAGTATAGAGAGTGTAGAGAGTGTAGAGTATAGAGAGTGTAGAGTATAGAGTATAGAGTATAGAGAGTGTAGAGTATAGAGAGTGTAGAGTATAGAGAGTGTAGAGTATAGAGTATAGAGTATAGAGTATAGAGTATAGAGTATAGAGTATAGAGTACAGAGAGTGTAGAGTATAGAGTATAGAGAGTGTAGAGTATAGAGTGTAGAGTATAGAGTATAGAGTGTAGAGTATAGAGTACAGAGAGTGTAGAGTATAGAGTATAGAGAGTGTAGAGTATAGAGTATAGAGTGTAGAGTATAGAGTACAGAGAGTGTAGAGTATAGAGTATAGAGAGTGTAGAGTATAGAGTATAGAGTGTAGAGTATAGAGTATATAGAATGTAGAGTATAGAGTATAGAGGATAGAATATACATATGGAGAATACAGAAGATATAGAACATGTAGAACATGTAGAACATGTAGAACATGTAGAACATGTAGAGTATGTAGAGGGAAGGGTATCTGACATTCGCTAAGGTCAACCGCCGAACACCCCTAAACGAGTTTTCTACTGGAAACACCTTTTTTAATATTGTAAAAACTGATAAAGCGAAAAAACAGAGATCGAGAACTCAGATTGTGCCAGTCCGGCCGAATAGTGAATACTCTTTTCAGTTGCCTTTATCTGTGTATGTGTATACATATATATGTTTATATAATATATATATTTGCCATTAAGACGTCGATCGAATCGCATTATCAGCGAAATATCGGGCCTTATCGCCAGGTCGCTGTTTATGCCTGACTTAACACCTGCAGAAAGAGTGTACAAGATTACATGGCGCAGACAGAGCGACACGTTGGCGGTGGCTATGACTCCGACGGCGTCAACGTCGACGGCGACGGCGACGGCACCGTTGCGGTCTCAGTAGCAGTTGCCGCCACTGTCTCTGCCGCTGTCGCCGTCACTGCGTCTCGAGCAGCTGCTTAGCCATAGGGTGGGGATCGGGCGTGTTCCGGCGTTGGGTGAGGGGGACTGGTGGTGGGTTTGGTGGGCCGTTGAGCGATTCGCACGATGAATTCGCGACAGTCGTTAACAGACCGTTGGCACATTTGGCAGCTGAGACTCGTCGCTAGACTAAAATGCCGCAGGTTGACTGTGTTTATGAGACGGTAGACAGGGAACTGGGAATTAACTAGCCAACTCAGTGGACAGTCGGGGTCAGTGGAAGACATTGACAAAAATCGCACAGACAGCGAAAAACTAAATAATTAAATTTTTAAAACGCAGAGAGACACAGATCAAGAAATTAATAAGTAAAAACCTAAAAGTGAATTAAAAGTGAGTTGAAAATTGTGAGTGGTGAAAAAAAGTGAATAAAGGTGAAAAATGTTGAAGCTGTTCAAGAAAACCAAAGAGAAGATTCCGAAATCGGAGATAATAACGGAACCCAAAGAACTCAAGACACCGCCGGTCTCCAAATGCGGCAAGCCACTTCTGCTGGACAACACACGTTGGGAGGCAAGTACCACCATCCACAGCGATGAACTTTGACCCCTTATTTATCTAACGGGACTTATCGTCCAGCTGCGGCATTTGTGGCCCATTAAAATGGCGAGTGGAGTCGTCCCTGACGCGTTGTACAAAGCGATCCGTAATTTATGTCGATTACATACGCGAATGCTGGTCTCAGCCAGAACGAGTTCCAAGTTGCGTCATTGTTTGCTCTTTGGGCGTCGTTTATGACTCTGCACAATGCGGAATCATCGTGAAGGGGTATCTCGACTCTGCCACATGAGTTGCAACATTGCCAGACTTAGTATGAGCCTTATCAGGACGTGTCCGTGATGGACTGAGGCGCCCGAGTGAATGGGTCTTGTGATTGTAATGGATCTATGGTGTCCAATTCTGCGACGCAGTTTGGCCCTCCGATTCCGATTTCGATTCCCCACACTCACCGTGCGCCTAGCACTTATCTGGCCCGCCGATAAGGGGAGTGGGTTAGGTGCCAGTGAGCGGTGTACCGGGGGGGAGGGCTCATGCGGATATCGTTCCTAAGTATGCACAATAATATTTACGGTTGATAAAGTAAAAACTTATACGTTCGTTCGTCCGGCCAAACGGCCAAATGTCCGCACGTTTGGGTCTCATAGAACAAAACCATCGACAGTTTCATGGCCCGGAGCGCTGCTCGAGCGGCTTTTATCTTATCGGGGTAATGCTATCAGTATACACATAGAGGAGAGTGGGCAAATTCTCCACACACACACACACACACACATATATATATATATATATATATATTTTATATATATCTTTGGGTAAATGTGTATAAGCCAAATTGACGGCTTTAAGCCAGAGATAAGGCATCTAAAAGCATTTCCCTCATATCCATAGACAAAGGTGAGGCCATCACGCGATGCAAGGCCTTATGTGAATTACAGGGTATTTTTGGTTGGATGTATGAGTGATGGTGTGAGTGTGAGTGAGTGTGTGAATGTGTGCAGTGATAAGATAGTTTGTGCCTTTTATATTCCCGCCTCTAATCATCATCTCCCTTCCTTTCATCAACAGCGCCGTTTGCACAAGGAGCTTCTATCATTGATCAAGGAGCCGCCACCAGGCGTCACCATCGACAGCGAGAGCGTACAGCAAAACATATCAGAGTAAGTGCCACAGGTCGCAGATGTTGCACACACATAGTGTGTGTGTGTGTGCCTGCCAAAACTGTGCCAAGTTCAACTATAAACTGGTTTAAATGTTTCAATTAGCGCAGTTACTTATTTATTTATTTTTTTTTTATTTTTTGAGTTTGCCTTGTTTATTTTGCTCTTAACAAAGATCGCAATTGTTTTTTGGTTTTGAGTTTCGAATTCATTTCGTTTTTGATTGCAGGTGGAAGATAAACATTAAGGGTTTCGATGGCACGCTTTATGAGGGTGAGGAATTTCAGCTACTGTTCAAGTTCAGCAGCAAATATCCTTTCGATTCACCCGAGGTAAGGGTCCTTTTTGTTGGCTTTAGTAAATTACTTTATGAAAATTCCATCTCGCGTCCGCAGGTAACATTCATCGGCACCAACATACCCATTCATCCACATGTATACAGCAATGGCCACATTTGCCTCTCCATTCTAACCGAGGACTGGTCACCGGCGCTGTCGGTGCAGTCGGTGTGCCTTAGCATAGCCTCCATGTTGAGCAGCTGCCGCGAGAAGAAGCGGCCGCCGGACAACACAATCTACGTGAAGACTTGCAACAAGAATCCTAAAAAGACTAAATGGTGGTATCACGGTGCGTATACCTGATCGCTATATATACAAATACACATACACCCACACACACACACACACATACACATACACATATATTCTTATACGTAAATATGGAATCCCAACTGATTCTCTGTTCTCCTTGCAGATGATTCTATTTAGTTAGCGTTGCGATTTATGACTACTGCCTGCTGCTTGTTGTGCGCATAGAGCAGCCACACTGAGCACGAGGAGAATGCCTTCAGATAGCACTGGAAACACCCAACTAACCATCAGGCCAACCAAACAGCAAGCAGACAAACAAATAACAAATAAACAAACAACTTAACATTAAACATTAACCCAGCAACAAGTCAACTAATGAATAGGAAGCGTGAGCCACATTAGGTGGCGATTAGCTGTGGCAGATTGTACGCCAGACGCGTGTTGTAATGTTGTTTTAAGATACACACACACTCACACACACACACATATATATACACACTCGTACGTCGAACACTGAGTGCACCTTAAAGAAATAACAGTTTAAAGATCGTTACTTAAATGATGAATAATTTATGCAAGAAATAATTAACTCGTGGCGCTTGCACGAGACGCCGGATGCAACCATAGGTACACAACACAAACAGAAGAAACTCCAAGCATCAAACATACAACAACAAACAACTACACCAACAACAACAACAACAACAACAACAAGAAAGAATAATAAGTGTATAAAAGCAAAAATAACGTACATATTTATATATATTTAAAGAAATGTTAACATTTTAAATTAGATCGTAAGGCGTGAGAAAATTGCTAAATTAAATGTTATCGTTAAGGATATGCCCTATATATATACATACATGCATATATATATATATATATATTTAACATTGATATATACATTTAAAGAAATGTTTGTAATAACAATCAACATTGTGCCGCCGTCGCAGTCACCGCCACCGCAACCGCTGCCAGGATATGGCAGCTACATTCCAATCAAGAAACCAACACGCTGTTCTCCGAATGGCCACACCCACATACACACTTACACTTACACACACACATACACATACACAGTCGTTATAAGTACATAACTCATAAATAATATTAACCTAATATTGTCAACGTATTTTAAATGTGAACGTAACTTTGGGTTTCCAACTGATAGCCGAAACTCAAGGAAGAAGGAAAAAGGAGGAAGCAAGGAAGGAAGGAAGCATGCAACGCTAGTTGAAGGAAGCATTATGAATGTATTCATTGTATTAAAGGACAAATCCTGCATCACTTTTAAGTTTAATTCCCGTCTATCCCCCCATAATCCTTGTCATCTTCACTGTAATCTTTGGCCATTCATCATCGCATCATTAACCATAAGTTCATAAGTTTTAATTTGGCAAGGACTTACCCAAGTGTGGCCAAAATCTCTCATGTGGCACGTTCGCAAACATGTTTACCTCTTACTGTGCAACTAGAATATGCAGCGAGATACTCGCCCCAACCCTATGTGTAATATTATGTATAAATCAACCGTACTTTATTTATCTGTATCTACCTTCTATGCGATGCCCCGCATCCATGTACGCCTACGACTATATAAATAGCATATGAAACTACAATTATAATTTTACTGTTAACTCGAGTATTTAATAAAAACCCAAGTCTGTAATCATGTAAATAGGCGTCCTTAATTGTAAAGGAGCATAACCTTGAATGTGAATTTGGAATACCGTCAAGCTACCTGCTGCAAGGACAACGAAGGTGGGAGCACGCCATACTAAGAGCTAACGCTCGTAACAAGCCTAAATTGGCTAAAAAAGGAGTGGGAAGGATATTCAGGATATGACAGAGCTTACTGCAGATATATAGAGGATATACACCTTCCTTTGTATATACAAATAAAAACATTGACTTTATTCCAGAAACTCAATAAAAACTAAAAAGCTTTGAAAAATTAACCCGACCCTTGATTTTTCATTTTTTGAACTACGCCCATGGCGCTTGATTTTCAATTTCAGTGCGCGTTTGCAAAATCCGAAAAATACCAGGCGAACAGAAATCGGCAGCAGCAGAACTTCTGCTGTTTACAGAGTTTCTATTGTTAACAGAGGATCGCTCTGTTAACTCTTGCCGGCACTGGCACTGTAATTAACTTTTATGTTGCCTACTTTAAGGGGCACCAATGATCAAATAATAGATCCTGCGCGGCCATATCCTGTCAGATTTACCAAAAATTGGGTGTGTTAGAATTCTAAGGACTATGCGCGTCGAGTGACATTCAAGGATAATAGGGCTATCTAAGGATAATCGACTTAAAAATTTCAGTCAGAAGTCAAGAAAAAACGGCCCAATAAAACCAAATCCTTCTTATCTCAGAAACCGCAAGGACGATTTGGATGTCCTTTGGCTCAACGATAGTCCTGAGCAGCCTACTTCGAATGACATTCTTTTCATGAGGATATTCAAGGATACGGCTGAGAAATCGAAATTTTCTTATATTCATAAAAGTCCTTATAACTTAGCTGTTTAAAGGACTTTCGTCCTTGAATAGGCAATTTCTGAATTGTCCTTACTGGACCCATGTGTGTGCGAAATTTCATCACAAAAGTCCTTTAAATAGCCAAGTTATTACGCAAAATGTGATTTTTAGTCCTTTTTTACATGCAACCCTCTTACGAAAAATTCGGCACACATTTTTGGCGCGATCCTGGAAATCCTTGAATGGGAATCGATAGTATTAGTATCTGTGAGTTCAAATATGCAATCCTTTTTGATATCCTGCAGGATTTAGCCGAGCTGTGCCAAAAAACAAATGTTCTTTGCCCCATACAATCTGATATTAAAGCATATCCTTCTAAATCAACTGAAGGATATGGTAGGTGTGAACGAAAAGGACTAGTTCCTTCGAATGCCCTTCAAGCACAATGAACCGCTTGTTGATAAAGGTTGAATATTGAGCGATTAACAAAAATAGAGAGACGAAAAAATATCCTTTGGTCAGCCCTTGGACATTTTTCATCAGATCTCATTATTATTGTATTATATCAATTATTTTATATAAGTGTACATAAATAAAGTAAATAAAAGTAAATGGAAATTAAGAGATGCAGTTGATCAACAATGTTAGTAAGCGTGTCGAGCTCTTACGTTAGTTTTAAACTTTAACATCCTTTAAGCTTTCGCTAAAGTTCAATAGGAACGCCAATGGTAGGTGTGTAGTAGAGGCACTGGAGCGCCTCCTGAAGGGCGCGTTGACAGGGTAAAATGGAAGTAAAGCCGCCAGCATTTTCCTGCGGCGTTTCTGTGCGTATATGTGAAATGTAGCCCATGGACTCGACTTCATTGGCAGGCGGTGGAGTTGGTCCGTGGGTAATAGGTACAAATGGTTCATAGATAAAGAGTGGCCCTTCATCGGATTTGGGAACAGGCAGAGCGTTGGGATCGGCCGTTTGCCCAAATTTAATACCTGTAGAAAACTCATTAATAGGTTTCGGTGGCGGCAGCACTTTTTCCTCCTCGCGTTGCTTTTCCGCCTTTTCCGCAAATTCGCTAACAATTTGGGCAGCGTCCTTTGCGCTGTACATTAGCTCCTCGATAAGTGCTTGCTTATCACGTGCTTTCTTCTTCTTATGCTCTGTTTCTAGTTCGTCAAGCTCCTTTTTTCGCGCCTCTTCTTGGGCCCGTTCCAGTTCCAATAGCTCTTCCAGTGCGTACTCTTCGCGACCAACTTGTGTCTTATTTCGCTGTATAACCTCGCGGTTTTCCCGTTTGTATGCCTCAATGCGTTTGTTGGTCTCAAATATTTCAATGTTGTTACAAAGATTAAAAATGATGTTCTCGATTTCTTCCAAGTAATCGTTGTACTCCTCCAACGTTTCAAAGTCCTCCTCGCGTTTGTTGTAGTCTCGAAGTATTCGACGTCTTATATCGACTTCCTTTTCAACCATCGGATCCTCAAAGAGCTGAACACGAAAGTTGTTTCGACGCAGTGGAACCATGCACTCGGGGCAGGCGCCCGAGCCCTTTAGAAACAGTAAATCGACGCATGACTCGCAAAGTGTGTGGCCGCAGACGTTGACCATCAACTTTAATGATGGATTTCTATATTTCGTGGTCTTGCAGCGCGGACAGGCCTGCTCCTCCATTATTATTTCTTATTTTGTAAAATATCCTAACAAAATTGACAAACTTGCCGACTAATGAGAGAAAACTGATTTACTCAAAATGGCACACTCGAACATCAGCTTGGAAAATATCGATAGTTGGCAAGAAGCCACTTATCGAATGCATCGCTAACAGTCTGGTAGCTCTAATTGTAGCTTAGTATCGATATAATCAGCAGACAGATTAAGCATCGATATCATTAATTGGCGCGCAATTATAAAAGATATAAGATTGTTATTTGTTTAATTTTATTTTAACATTTTATTTGAAACAGCATACGCAGTAGTTTTCACATTAAGAATAAAATTTAAATATTGTTTTAATATACACACACATTAATATATATATATATATAGATTTATAGTTTAACATATATATTTTTATATATATTTTTAATTTTATGATATATATGTATATGCATTAAATATTTTAATAATTTACATCGATCAAAACCTTTTCTTATATGTACGTACATGGTTTTCAGCAGTTAATTTACTTTCTTGATTTAAATCAGCGTGCCTATATCGTTATTTAGTAGATAGTTAAAAGCATTTCCAAGCAGTTGCACAAACATTACAAATCAATTATCTTTTACAATGGTTATTTGAGTTTGTTGGATGCATATTTTTTGCGTAATACTTGAGAAAAGTGTCGTAAGTGTGGATTGTGGATCGTGGGTCGTGGGTCGTGAGTCAAAGCTGGAGAATGTATATGCGTGTGGCTGTGTGTGTGCGTGTGTGTGTGTGTGTCTAGTGTGTGTTTTTATCTTTTATATAAAAGCAGCACATATTGAATTATGAAGGATATCCTATGATTCTAAAGTGGGCTAGTAAATTTACGCTAACTTACATAATTTATACAATTCTTGTTGAATGGAAAATAAAATACGTGATACATATAGATATATCAATACATATACATACTCAAAGAAATTCACACAAAACCTAAAGAAAATCAAAGGCGAGCTCTTTCTCAGTATAGGTTCAACAAATTTTCGATTCAATTAACAATCGAATCACTGTAAATATCACAATTTAGTTAACACATACTATACAATGCATACAATAAAAATAAGTTTTAACTTTTCGTCATTTTCAAT
Organism: Zaprionus lineosus; assembly: GCA_035044505.1. Lineage (NCBI taxonomy): Eukaryota > Metazoa > Arthropoda > Insecta > Diptera > Drosophilidae > Zaprionus > Zaprionus lineosus. Next base: position 768,363 of record JAWNNX010000098.1, on the reverse strand, counting down.
GATGGAGCTGCCTGGGCAGGTCCCAAAAATAAAACAAAGGATGAACTCGTCAGGTTAGAGTAGAGGGGCGGCAGCCTGCGAGGGTTGTATACAATTGAAAAGGATTATGGGTGGGCGCACCTTGAAGCTAGCCCTGCAAAGCGGTCGCCTCCTCCTCCAGCTCAGCGTCTACCTCATCAATCTTGGAGCCGCTGCAGCCACGACACTTGCAGCAAATTATGCACGGCGCAGCCAGGAGCAGCAGAGGTGATGCCACTAATAGCAGAATTCCGAATCCCGCAAATATGCCAATTACTTGCGCCCGATGCCACACAACGGAGGCGCGAGAGTGACCCAGTTTGTTCTTGCATGGCCCCTTGTCGTAGTGCCGCAAAAGAAAGTCGTCCTGTGATCGAGGGACAGGGCATTAGCAAAACCAAAACTCTAATAACTGATGTCGTTAGCCCGCAATACTCACATCCAAGCTGGCCAGGCAGTACCAGCAGAAGACGTGCTTGCACCGCTTGCACATCATCTGGGCACAGCCCTCGTCCTTCTCAATGGGCACCGCGCACATGGGGCAGCACTTGATGAGCTCGTTATCGAATGGTATGCCAACATCATCCTGACCATCAGCAATCAGGCGACGACTGAATTCCTCGCAACTTATTTTCGGATGATACTGCAAAACGCATTCACAGGATACAGGACATTAGATAAAGGAAATGGGGGATAGTTTTCAATTTGGCTTAGCAGATAATTCTCTCGACGACTTACCGCTTTTTTACACAACGCACAGAACTCATCCTTGCAGGACGGGCAGTGCACGGACACCGAAAGGAGCGGCGTGGCACCATCGTGTTGTGGGGAGTAGCTCTGCGAGGTCGACGGTGATTCATCCATTTGGCATATGGCGCCGCCTCCGTTAGCACCACTTTCCTCGCCGCCACCATCAGGTCCATTCACTGCACCAGCTCCTCCGCCACCCACCATGCAAATCGTCTCGCAGCCCGCACGTGGGCACCAGGTGCGCGTCTTGTCCAGCTCGATTTCTGCAACAAAGAGTCACGATGTGATAAATGTGAATCGATTGGGAGGGAAGGGGAGGGGAGTCGTCTCGATTAGGAGGCACGTACCTCGGTTTAGGCGGTACCGCTGGTGCTTCTTCAACAGATTCGGTGTGGTTAGGTTCGCTATTTCGGACAACGAAATGGCGCCCTGGGCTGGGCATCGTGCGTCGGGGCAGGAGATCTCGTAGGCGCCTTCTGTTATCTCAAAGTCCACATACGCGCGCATGCACTGCAAGAGAAGAAAGGAGTGTGTTAGTGTGTGTGTGTGTGTGCCGATACGACTTAATTTAGGGGAAGGACGCAAGGAGGATTCTGGGAAAACTCTCAACTTTTGTTGTTGCTGCTGCTGCTGCTGCTGCTGCTGCTGTTCCTGTCCTTCGTGTTGTTCAGAAACTAAACAATTTGGCAAGTTGCGTAGCCTAATCCGCTTTGAGTTGGGCCTCCACCCGTGCTCCCACATTTCCATTAGCTCTATGACAATCTACGCCTCAAGGGCCCCCCTTCCCCCACGTTCACCGCAAGGACCACCTTCGCATCCGGCTCGGAGCACTCAGCTCCCTGTTGTCTTTCTCGCTTTGTGCGACCCTTGGACAAAAGTTTTGTCAAGGCATTTTGCAAATTCCGTTGCCTCCTTCTGCATTGACAGCCACAAAAGTGTGGCTATCAAAAATTATTTCATTTTTGGCCACCCCAACATTTACACGCACACATCCCTCCCCCCTCCCTCCCTCCAGCACACACATGGCCACACACTCAAGCCGCACGCCCATAGAAGCAGAGACCACAAGCCTCCAGCAGGGACAAAATGCTATGCGGAAGCTGTATAAATAAAGATTTAAAAACTTTCCTCCTCCGACGCCGGCAACGTCCTGTTGCCTTGAGTTCCGTGTCCGACATATTCAGGACCTGCCTCCTGCGCATTAAAGTAATGAAATTGCAAGCGGAAACGGAAACTGCAAAAAGCTGGGAACAACCAATTTTATACCCTCTTCATCACAAAGTTCATTGGGCTCCCTTAGGCCGGGGATCAATTGACTTCCAATGAACGAATGGACAATCGTCCTTTTTGGAATTGTTTTGTTTGCCATCCGAAGGCCCAAAATACATTGAGAGTTCGAGCTACCCGACCATGGATCTACTTCCTTTACAGGGTATCCCATCGCCCGCCCATTACATTAAACTTTCGCAATATCTTTAATGAATTAAGGCTTCTAGGCGTGTACCTGGCACGTATCTCGGGGGAGGCGGGGGGAAAACTTTGCCGTTCGGAACGCAAAAATGAATATAAATAGAAATTAATAAAAACGTTAAATACAAATTTCTGCCGCAGTGGAACTTTCTCATGCTAAGCAGCTTTTGTCAGTGTGCGTCACTTTTTAATGCGTGCGACCGGCAACTCCTCTGGCCGTAAATAATTAAAGGCGGACAGCAACAGCAACGGTTTAATTTGCATCGCAAGTGGCAGCCCACTGGACTCTAAAATATGCTAGACCATCGAGATATCCTTCAGTTCACGTACTTACAGGATATTTACTGCAGCAACTCCAACTTAGCTGAGTCTCTCTTATTGGCAGATTTTATTATGCACCCAAAACGGCAGCTTTTTTATAGCCCCTGCAATTTGCCTGCAGCATCTACACCAGCTACACCACATAGACCACCTACACCACCTACACCAGCCCCAACATCTGGACCAGCACTGGCAGCGCCTGCCCGGACGATTCATATTTTTAATCACGTCCATCAGTCGGAATTTAAGTTAATCCGCCGGCAGCCTGACGCTTGCAACGGGCTTACCTGGCCATCAGTCAGAGTCGGTGGTGAAGCCTCAGCCGGAACCGCAGCGGCAGCCGCAACGGTGGTGTAAGCTGCATAAAGCTGCCAGAGACGCAGCTCCAGCAGTTGCCACAATTTACCGTTTTATGTGCAGCTCCAGCAGAAGCCCGACGTTGCCCTGCAATTTATGCCAAAAGCCAAAAAAAGAGACTTTTGTTTTGGGTTTCAGTTTCCCTCGAGCTCCCCCACGGTATAAATTCTACTAAGCGGATCAATCTATGGAAACCGAAGGATATCGACGACAAAATCGGCGAGGATTCCCTTCAACTCAAGACTTACTGGAGATTTTCAATTTGAATGCCGAATAGAAAGGGGAACCAATTAAGGCGTGTTCCACTGGAAAGCATTTCCAGGATACGCTCTTTGGTTACAAGAGATCGAGAATGTAGGGATTATAGTCCTGTGAATGACTCTTCAGATATGAGTTCAGTTATTCTTAAAGTTGTGGGATCAGATCCTGGAGAAACGCAGGGAGCGCTTCCAGTCACGCATGAGACTTTGAGGTATCCTTAAAGTTAATTGCTGGAGCACTTAATATCCTATTTGATGCCGTGATGCTTAGGGCTAAGCCTACGAGGTTTCAATTAAGTCCTTCGATGTCAGCCACTCACAAAGGACAAATGCTGTTTGGCCCCTTGGCAACCTTTTGCCCTGTCAACAATTTGCGAACGTTCAATTGTGTGTGGGCCATTGAAAGCCAATACACGCACACAAGCTCACATGCTCATGTACACACACAGAGCCACTTATACACACACAAATATTAGTATTATTAACGGCACTTGATAAATTTCCGGAATAAAGCACATAAAGCACTTTACGCAATGCGACCAAAAAAAAAAAAAAAGGAAAAGCCGAAAAGTGCTTATAATATCTATGAAATGGCAGCCAAAGGACGAGGACCTACCCAGAAGAAGAGTGAGAGGGGAAGGAGTGGAAGGGATGAGGACAGAAGCATTGGGAGTCAGGGAGTTCGGCCGGCGGAAGCAGAGCAACAAACGAAATAAACAAATAAAAACTGACAAACTTCCCATTTACATGTTCAACATTTTTTATCAGTTGCAGCAGCAGCGGCAGCGGCAGAAGCAGCGGCAGAGGCAGCAGCAGAAGCAGAAGCAGCGGCAGTGGCAGTGGCAGACGGTCCAACTTTTGTCCGCCTGTGAAACTCTGATATATGGGTATTATTTAAGGGTCACCCGCCCTTCCCCAACCACAGGCCCACATCGACCCAGTTTACCACCCATCCAGCCACCCACCATCCTCCCACTCCCCCTCCCCCACACCCACGCTCTACGCCTCTGTTGCCGTTTGCGCGTCTGTTTCTCTGCCGCTTTATGACACACGACAATGTAAGCAATAAAAACGACATTTGTTAACGTTTGTATTCCATTTGCAGACACACATAAACAACAATTTAACATAAATATACGAGTCTGTGTGTGTGTGTGTGTGTGTGTGTGTGTGTGTGTGGGCGTGTGTGTGTGACCCACGAACCGTGTTAAGGTCATGTTCCTGCACTTAAAGCGAAACTTCGCTAGATGTTCACTTGAGGTTTTAGGTTGAGTTTTAACAGACCTTAAGCCCGCTCGTTTAACAGTCGCGTCTTCTGTTAAGTTAACAGAAAAAGTTACAGCTCGATGTAAACTAAATAATTAAATCAATTAAAGACGATCAGTGTTTAATCCAGTAATTAATTACACTGGCCTCATGCTCCCTGCAATTGTCTAAGGTTGCGGCTGAGGGACTGAATCTGAGGCAAACATAATCAAGCTCAGTGCAGCGCGGAGATGGACGCAGGAGTCCCTTATTATCCTGTGTATGACTTAAGCTTCGACTTAAATCAAAGGCACAAATTGCCTGGCTCGGACAAGTTAAGGCTGAGCAGGAGGGGGGCGGCGAAAGGCGACACAAGGGAGGGCATTTAATGCTCTGGGTAATTGCAGCCCGTAAAGCTGGGCAGGTATTTAAGGTCCTTCTCGTCCTTGGCGCTTGTCGTGCATAAAAAGCATAATGAATGTGTGGACTACACACAGACACACACACACACACAGGCGCACACAAGCGTAAGTAAGCCTTGATTCGATATTATTCTGCAGCCAATTACACACCGAAGTAAGCAAAGACACACACACACACACACACACACGCACACTCACACAGCTTTCACGCGCTTCATGGAAGGAGAAAATGTTAAAGGAAACCTTGTAGTTGGCCAGCGTCCCGTGTCCTGTTCGTCCTTTAATCTAACTCATTAGCAGCGACACTTTAATTAATATGCCAGTCGCCTTGTCATACGACAGGATGAGTGGCATTGTCATGGCCAGGACCTGCAGCAGGACTCCCCCCCTCCCCCTCCTACACCCCGCATTACGCTCGCTCTATGACCACTTAATGAATTGCTTGCAAGCGCGCGCCATAAATGCAAATTTATGGCAATCATTACGTTCCCGTCACGTTACCGACACGTAACCGTTAACGTAACGTAACTTCGTAATGCGCGCGTTTACGTTGTTTCCCGATCGTAAAGTTTTAATGGGTATTAAATTTCTCGCTGTTTCATTTAATTAGTGCGATTTGCACGTGGCAGCGTTTGAAGGCATTGATTGATGCGCAAATTGTTTACAAGGATATCCGCAAGTCAAAAGGACTAAGCAAGCACGAAAAGCAGCCCGAGCGTAAAAGCGGGATAATTACTTTATGCAAAGGGAGAGTATCCACTAAAAATGGCTGGATGTAAATAATTGAGTTAGCGAGAGCTTAGCCAAACAGTTCGCAGGACCTTTTTGTCCTGAAAAGTTACCCGAAGGCTTCGTTCACCTCTTATTTCTACCTAAACTCAAGCTTTAAAGATGTCCCTGCAGCTGCGGATGTCCCTTGCTTGTTTACGCCATTCCTCGGCGGTATTCAAGACAATCCAATAAGCGACTGGAACAACAGAAGCTGCCAGCCTGCATTGTCCTTGCACAGGATATTGGAGAGAATCCGCTTAGTTCTCCCGTTGTCGTCATCGCTGCAATTGTTGTTAAGTCTCTGATTGAATGCGGGAAAGCCATAACAAAAACACAACAATGTTTCCCCCGTCAATGTGTGTGTCTGCGTGTGTGTGTGTGTGTGTGTGTGTGGGTGAAACAAAGCAACGTTGTTTATCGCAGACGCATACCACATGCAATATGCCACAGGCCGCATGCGGCAGGCGGCAGGCGGCAAGCGTTGCAAATTTAATGATGCTGCCATCAATTGAAGCGCAGACGGCGGAGAATATCCTTTAAACGCGCTGCAAGTGCCTTAAAAAATGGAGGGGACTCCATGGAAATGGGACTCAGCCCCGCCCACTTGAAGTCCTGTTTATATTTGTGTAAAATTGAAATTCAATTGCAACTCCGCAACTTGCACTCAATCGATTGGAATCACTTTGGGGAAAACTTGGCCGGCGGAGGAATGGGAGTGGGAGTGGGAGAGGTCCTTGAGAGTCAACCCCAAAGCCAGGACTCAAACGCCGCTAACTATTTGTCCAAGCCTTGAATAACTGTGTATCCAAGAGTTAAGCGGCTTAGGGAGCCTTTCCCCAACACATAAACATTTTTTATACGTCGCTGGACGAAATTCTATTCAAATTATCCTGGAAATGGCGAGATGATTTATGCAAAGCACTTGAAACGAAATGAAAGGTATGCAAAGAGTTTTCAGAGTTTCGATATCCTTCACAAATGCAAATGTGCCAGCCAGTTGTATCCTTCTTCAACAAGCAACGAGTTGGCAGAGGGAGAATGGGCCAGGGGGAGGGAATAAATCACTTAGGGATTCGCCTTTGGAACCGTAATCCCAAATCCCAAGGAAACCTCATTTCTAGGACATCCTTCAAATAATTACTCACAGCTCAGAGCACACCTTCACATCAAGGGTATCCTATGGCTCCATCTTCCTAGTTACTGCAACTAAACAGTCCTGTTTCAAGCCGCTCGGTCGGTCGGATCTAAACGTCACTAAAGTCCGATAGGCAGCAGCCATTCATTTCCGCTCGGCAAGTCCTTCCGGTCTAGACTCCATTTGCAAATTGATGCCACACAGGACTCGCATTTGATTTATGCAAATTAACAATTTTGTTTGGGATAGCAGGACGACACATCAGGACATTGTTTTTGAGCAGAATAGTGTTCGCACACGTGCGTTCAGAATTTGTAGATTGTTTATTTTTCTGTCAATTTAAGGACATTTAGCGCAACTGCCAGGACACCTGCGGAGCTGCAGATGCATGGCAATTACACAATCAAAAGATAAATGTCCTCCCAAGTGCTCGCAGCTGCGGGGGCGATACGCTTAGCACGTGGCCCAGCCACGTCCTTTTTAGACGAGCATGTATGTGTGTTCAGCCATGTGTCTATATGCATGTGCATGTGTATGTGTGTTTGTGTGTTTGTGTATGTGTGTGTCTGTGTGTGCGTGTCTAATGTTGGTGGCAATTGCACTTGCAACGAGTGCCAAAAAGTTAAAAGTCATCAAGTCAATGTCAACGCGATGCGTGTTAGAGGTTTACATACGCTCACACACACACACACACACACACATACACACACACAGATATGTAGGGAAATACACACTTGGCCGCACACTTTCGGCACACACTCCTCATGCACACTCGCACATCTTCTGCACGTCGGGGGAAATGTTCATTTTTACTTTATGACCCAAGCGGAGGAAGTTTAATCGACCCAAGGGATACCCTGCAAAAAAAAGACAGGGAACCAGGCCGCTGAACTAGTTCTGAACTTGAACTAGTTCTTCAGTGTCGAACACTTGCGTCGCATTCCCGACTTCTGCTAGAGGCGGACCCTCTTCTAGCTGATTACAGGGTGTTTCGGGCCAAAAGTTGCATCCGCAGCTCAAGTTTGAAGAGCGAAGGACGAAGGACGAAATTGAATGCTCTGCACGCGTTGGCCCCTAAATGAATTAACATTTTAAATGCGATTTAATTGTGTCGCACAAGTTGGTAACGAGCAGCGACAACGAAGGAGACATTACACATACGCCAAGTAGGTACGTGCGAGCGAGTGTTTGTTTGCCCCTCAAGGGAGGGGGTAGGAGAGGGCGGAGAAGGGACTTCAATTAAAAATAAAACATTCAGGAATTTAATAAAAACGAGAAAATGTTTACATTCGTTGAAACGTGAAAAAAATTGAAGTAAAAAGGAGAAATGAGAAAATTAAATTGACAAAAATATCCACAATGACAGGCAGCCAGAGAGAGGTGTGTATATGCATGTGTATGTGTGTGTGTGTACGTGGGTGAACGCACAATGTTGCTGCTGCAGCTACTGTCACAGTTGCCAGGGGTCACGTGTGCTGGAAGGTGTAAAGGAGCAGATGCAGATGCAAAGGTGTGAAATGTGTGTAAATGCAATTTGGCAGCTTTTCACCCGCTGCTGCAGGAGGTGAGGCAGGAGGAGTTGCCGTCGCTCCTGCAATGTTTGTGACGTAAATGCAATTGCAGGAAAATATCAAATAACGCTATTCAATATCACCGGCTGCCATCCACAGAGAGGTTGGCCAAGTGAAATGGGAAAAAGGACACAATATTGCCATTTCCGGGAAACGAGCTTTGACGTTGACGCACATCAAATTTCGTAGCATACTTTTCAGGGCATCCTCAGCTCGCTCCCTGCCGCCTTTGTCCCTTTGTAATTACAAGTACGGAATGAAAAACTACAAATATTAGATTTCATGGGAAAATATAGAAAACTTTTTCAATTTAAGTCTCCAGCAGCCAAACTGCTGCAAGAGTCGCGGCCCACAGCCCCAAAAGTACAGAAAGTAAAGCCAAATATGCGAAACGATACACAGCAAGGCGCATATCTTCAGTGGCTTCTGTGCGGCTGTGCGTGTGTGTGTGTGTGTGCGAGTTACACTATGTGTCTATTTGCACATATCACACTCCGGCACACACACACACCAACTTACACTCACTTCTGTAGGGACCTTAATAACGCATTGTCTTTGGCTGAAGTCGGGACTTGGAAACTCGCAGCGCGTTTCGTACAGAACTTTTCGCTTCTTGGCGGAAAAGCTATAAAAAAAACTGCTCGAAAATACCAAGTAGCGGTTTCTACCGCCCCCCCCTTGGCACGCCCACAGCTGTTGCCCAACCGAAAAACTTTGTTGCATTTCTGTTACATTTCACATTCGGAGAATTTTGTTAAAGCAAAGTTTTTGCCTGTTTGCAACTTGTTTCGGTTTCTCGATTCGCACCCGCCCAGCGGCTCCCCACCCGCTCGGCACGCCCACCGCTCCTCCTCCGCGTGTCATCAAATATGAACAGAAATATGCATTTGAAGTTTACTCCTAAGACTTGCCGCCAGAAGTTGCACACAAAAAGAGTTTTCGCATCAAGAATTCCACTCGCTGCCACTTGAAGTTGCAATTTATGAGGCAGCAGCATCGACCGCAGCAGCAGCGGCGGCAGCAGCAGCAGCAGCAGCGGCAAGTTCGTCAGCGTTGCTTTTGTTGCAACAAGAAGAACTCAACGAATTAAAATCACAAGTTAGACAGTTAAATTATCCTTTCAAGCCATAGACATGCAACCCTCCCTCGTCCTGAAGGGAAAACATCTCCAGTCGCCCTCGGGACTACCCTCCCCATTCCCCCTCCTCCATCCCTCAACAGAAGGCAAGCAATTCATCTTTCCAACAAGCAACAGCCAGCAGGAGGAGGCTGCCAATAGCTGCCAAGTGTGCCGACACATTCGAGGCTCAGCCACCTGGGAGCTGCAGGTGCAAATGGGTCACGACATAGTTTTATGACCCCCACAACGTGTGTGCTGAGAGTGGAGTCTATTTTAAAGCTGGATAAGGACGCATCTCAATGGATGTGGCTTTCCACTTATTTGCATGTGGGTTCCATCTATCAATGCAAGGATATGCCACAATCACACATCCTGGCGCAGCATGTTTACTTTAGTAATGAGATTATGTCCTGAGTATGCGTTAGGTAAATCATAGCAACTGCCAAGGACATCCAATCCCCAATATCCCTACATCTCTCGTCTATCTTTCAAATCCCTGCGCAATAAATTAAGGCTCAGCATTGAGCGATTTAAGACCTGGAAAATTGCCCATAAAATGCAATTGTCCCGCCCCCTCAGCCGCCCACCGACAGCCAGCCTGCATTTACAGCTTATCTGCAGTCATTTTTGTTCATTATGAGCAAATGATTATCCTGCTTGACTTCCAGCTCCAGCAGTAGCAGCAGCAGCCTCAGCTTCGCATAAATTGAGCTATCAAAGCTGAACGGCAATTACAAGAGGACATTGGATAAGCTGCAGGACCCCCGCTGGGCGGTCCTGCCGCTGACTCTGTGGTCAACTGTGCGCCAGGCTGTCCGCCTGCATAGCCACTGGCACATCCGCTGCGATAACCAAGCAACATTTCCGATGTGGCATGCCACACCCACACACCCACACACACACACACACACACAAGCAAAGAGAAACACAAACAGATGTAGATACGAGTAACGAGCTGTGAGCTAGGAGAGATTTGCACACAGATACAGACACTGCCACAGGCGCAGACTGGGAGAAAGACCAAGAGAAAGGCCATGAAAATCCTGAAATGGAAACTCTGCCAATTGATTTTTGGTTTTATTAGTTGCCACGGCCACAGCGTCCCCCCTCCCCCCTCGGTTGGCGGCCCAAATTTTCCGGCTTTAATCAGACTCCCGAGTTCCGCGAATTGTGGCAGCGGCAACAATAAAAAATACTCCTAGATTGGCAGTTAATTTGCTTAAATTCTGCCAATGCCTGTGGGACTCCAACTGACCGACTGACAGATACCCTGCATGTGAAGACAGAGAGAGAGAGAGAGAGAGAGAGAGAGAGAAAGAGAGAGAGGAGTCTTAAGCAAAGAAAGGAAGACGCACCTCGTACAATGGAGTCTTTAAAGGCCCCATCCTGGAAGAAGATTCCCTTCCTCAAAGGCAGCCCCAACCACCCTTCTCACTCGCTTTTGCAGGGTATCAGAGCAATTTGTGATGGAAACATTTCATTATTAGCAACAAATTTGCATACCAAATGAGTGACGACCAAGGGGATGGCAGAAGGGGCGGGAAAGGGGGAGGGGTCAAATCGGAATTGTCAATTTTCCACACGTTAAATTTCGACACAAAAATCACGTAACGCATTTAATTTGAATGTTGCTTTTGGCCTTTGGTTTGGGTTTGGGTTCGGGCTCTTCTTTTGTTGCCAAATTGAAAGATCAGGATGAACGCTTTGGTCAGATGCCTGGCGCCCAGTGCAGGGGCGTGTGGGGGAGTCTGCCCTGGGGGCTGGGGGGAGGGGTTGACCCGCAGCGGAAATGACGCGCAAACAGCAAATGGCCGGCAGCCGGAAATTGCTTTCACTGGCAGCCCTTTCGGAGTGCTTTTCCATGTCCGCGCAGGACTCATCGTCAACAAGTACATTTTTTTGGGCACTCCGCGTGGGATGGGCGCAAGGGCGCTGGGGAGGGGGATGGAATAGGACTGGGTCATTATGTATGTACTGGCCACGGGGGCGGTTGAAGGCCATTCGAAGCGACGCCTCGTCACTCGTCCCTCGTCCTTCGTCTCTGGCACCTTGCACCTCGCGCCTCACACCTCACACCTCACACCTCGCACCTCGCGTCTCGCGCCTGCAGAGCCGTAAACATTTGCATTTTATGCGCCGCCAAACGCCGTATGCCGGTCACGTGGCTCTCTTACACGGAAAGCAGGCGGCATTTACGGTTTGTTTTGGGCGCCAAATACACAAAGAAAACAAAATCATTTTGCGGACTACAATTACGGCGACTCTCGGCGGGGTTTCCCACTCAAAGTCAGACAGACGCGGCACCGGAGCCTCTAGCTCTAAGCCAGTTCAGCGGCAGCGGCGGCGTCGTAAATTGTCGCGGGCTTTTGGGGCCACGGACTTGGCAGCCCAGCAGCAGGGAGCACAATAGCCAGGAATAAGTTACAGGCTGGAAGAGAGGGGAGGAAGGAATGGGGAGGGAGGCTTTGGACGGGGAAAGGCAAATCGACTGTTTCAGTTCGCGCGTCGCGGCATTTGAATGTCTGCCCAGAGCAAATACGAATAAAAATTCTCCTCGCCCCACCCATAAATTGGCCAGCTAATGCCCAGACGAAGGCTTCTTTATGCGCCGGCCCGGCCTAGGAGATGGCCTCAAAATGATATATTCTGCTTGTTGCCATACACTACCGAATGTTGCTATAAAATTTATGCAAAGCACAGAAGATCCTGAATACCAAATCCACTGACTGCGCACCTCCCGCTCCACCCACCCGCTGACTGACAAGCTTTCTGATGGATATCTCGAGGGATTTCAACCAAATGATATACTCTATATACTATATACTATATCTGTACTCTGTAGTGTATCCTTAGAGCTCACGTTGAGGTCATTATCCAGAATATCCTTTATGATCCATCAAGCTGTCTATTTTTAGACTGAAAAGGCTTTAATTTGTAACCCAAAGCGACGAACTTTTTTGCTCTCGGGTTTCTTATCCTTTCTAGGAAAAACATTTTTTCCTTAGTTACGTCCACTCGATGATCTTTAATTTGCATTTTCCAGCACATTTTCCATTACTTGTATCTCCTTGCTGGCAATTTTCCTCTTGCAGTGTGCAATTTCCTTTTTTATAAACCAATTTTCATCGCTCCTTTGACCGAATATTGAGACTGGAGACGCTTGTAAGGACGTCAGCTCTTTGACTTTGTGTTTGGCCTTTGCTTATAAAGTTTTTCCTTTAGTTTTTCCCTCTCTTCTATTTTCTTTTAATTGCTCGCGTTGCATCCCCGTCTTCCTTTAGAGCTTCTCATGTGTAAATTGTATGCAGGACGCTCAATGGAAGAATTTTCCGGCTTTTGTTCCTTTGCCAAATGCAGACATACAAACGTTGTTACTGTGTGTGTAATTGTTGTTGTTGTTGCTGTGACCGACAGCTCAATTTGCAAAATATTAATGAAAAGCGACACGTGATACGCAGCAAAGAAATTGCAAAATGAGCGCAGGACAAAGGCGGGAAACTAAAACCGAAAAACTAAGGAAAATTGCAGCTAAACAAATTGATGGAAGCTTGTGTGTTCCTAGGTGTGCCACTAGGCTAAATGTCTAAGGTGGGCTACCCACACACATACACCCTCACACACACACACATACGTACATTACATTCAGTCAATGGCAGCCGCATGCATTTCAATAAGTTGCCTACTTTGCGGCGCTGCAGCAACTTTCCACCATACAGAAGTTTCCTCCATTTTCCCTCTCTCTCTCACTTTCTCACTCCTTCTCTCTCTCTCTCTCTCTGTCTGCCTCTGTTCTGTGGTTGTCTCACTTGCGCATGGGTGCCAAATGAATTCAGGTCACTTAAGTTGTCAACTTCGAGCCAGAGCACTCATTCCCTCAGCTGCTGGTGGCCCCTTTCGATACGTATACGCAACGTTGTGCACAACAAGAATATACACAAACACACACACACACACACCCGTTACACCCAATTTAATGAGAGCTCTCCATGTGTGTGTGTGCAAATTAAATATGATTTGGCCCTCAAAAAATAAGAAAAAAAACTAAAAGTGTCCTGCGACCAAAGTTTAAAATTCAACATTTTCAGTGACTGCCGCTGACGTCGTCCTCGCCGTCGTCTCGTCGTTGTCCTCATCGTTGCCGCTGGAATGGCTCCGAGTTACTCCTCCAGCTATGCGCTGTCCATTGGAGCATGTTTAATAAGCAGCGCCATTTCCCATGCGCAGTCAACAGTGCAGCAGCTGCCCTTCCCTCAACAGTTACAACTCGCAGGTTGGAGCCCCCTTCCTCCTCACCACCCCCTCTTCCAGCATCGCCCAACATCTGTCAGACACTGACGAATAACTATGGGCACATCAAGAGTTCCCTGCACACACTACAAAAATGTTAGTCCTGACTCCACAACGGATTCCAGAATTCAGATTACCAAACAATCGTCCCTCCAAGGACACAGTCTTTGCTCTCGAGGAGCACAAAGGGAGACCCAACTAAAGCTTACTTCGTGTCCTTTCACTAAGCTTTGCTTATGCCGTTAAACAAACTTCTTTTATTCCGCAATGCGTAGCTCGCAGGACTCTGTCTCGAGGCCAGGCAGCTACCAACCATTTTCCTTGGCTGTAGTCCTGCAGCATGAATTATGATGATGCTGCATAAAAGTGACATGATATTCCACATCAACTACAAGGATCCCCATATTTTCTGCTGTTCTAGACGATTTTCCGATGTTTTCTTTATTTGCAGACTAGTTTCGGGTTGACGAGTGCCTCGCCGGGGTGAGGGGCGGTCTGAAGGACTGCAGGGCGGAAGGGAGTGGAGTGGAGTGGAGTGGAGGGCTGGAATTTTGCAAATTTGTCAAGTCAGTGGATCATAAACAAGCGCAGTTCCATTGAGCGCGACTCCTCCTCAGACTTTGAATTAGACAAGCAAATAAACAAGTCAACAAAGCAGCAGCAAACCACCAACAAACAAACAGACAGACAGACAGGCGGACAAACAAACAGACAGGCGGACGGACAAACAAATCGAGAAACGGAAAAACAAATGAAAATTCTGTTTGCATTGGAATTTTCGCGTGTGGATTTTCAATTAAGCACCGCCCACGCGGCGGATGTGCAATGCCAGCAATTCGCAGCATCCGACGAAAGGGCCCAACTTTAAGGGGAGTAACTGGGCGGGAGACGGATGGGGAGGGGGAGGGGCAGTGAGTAAGTGGAGGATGATGACTGAATGATGCGAGGACGATGAAGTGCGCATCATGCCCAACAGTTTAGGTTGACAAATGGCAGCGGGAAAACAACACCGACACCCGCCAACGGAAGAGGGTGATGGCGGGGTGGGGTGGGGCGGGGGTCTCGAAGGGACATTAGTGCGCATTAGGCACGTAGACAGGGCGGGGCTGAAGCTTAGTCAGAGGAAGCAGGGGGAGTGGTGGGGAGGCAGCATCAGCGGAATGGCTGCCAGGCGACGTGTCGGAAGCGGCACGTACGGGCGTCGGACATGTTTAAGCAGCAACTGTAGACTATTCCACAGTCTGTCTAGGTGCGAGTGTGTGTGTGTGTGTGTGTGTGTGAGTGAGTGTTAAATAAATGTTACCTGCACATAAACAACTAGAGCAGCGGCAGCAACAACGAGAGTTCCACACTTATTCGCAGTGAAAAAGGAAACTTTTTGTTACGTATACCCTGCAAATGAGGCATATGCGTTAGGAGGGTGACTCGAGTGCAGCTCAAGTGCGGCGGCCAAGGACTCGTGAAGCACACTACAGGAAGTGCCTCGTGAGGAAAGCTAATCAAAGGATACACTCCAAAGTCCTGCCCTCCATCAGTTTCACTCTCTGCTCCTTAGGGTATCAACCAGTCGGCCATGAAGAGCCTTCGGGCTGGAGCACTTTTCGCATCCTTACACATCCTCCTCACATTGCACTTTGCTTTTAATGCTGTTTTTTGATTTTCTACGTGTGAATTTTGCTTAATTTACTTTCTTCAGTAAAAAGGATGTTCCGTGTGCATTAAAAACATGAAATTAGATTCAAGATTGGTGCATCATTCGGAAAACTCAGGAATGGCGACTGACAGAGGGGAAGGGCGTTGGATGAGGGTGGGGGGGAGAAGGAGTTCGGGGAATCATTGCCAACTTCACTTTTAGCACAGATTCAATTATTTAAAGCGCTGCATGCAATTTTCTGCTGCAAGTCCTTAAAGGAGGAAGTCTTAGATGGAAAAGGAGCGGGTACTCAGATGCTGGGCAGAGGGGGAGGAGCTGCGGGCGGAGTCTGAAGTGCAGTCTAGATGCAATTTGTTGCTACATGTTGCGAATTTGTAGGAGCCCAAGAAAAGTGAAGCCAGTGGAGAGGCCATCCATTCGCCAAAATCCAGACACACCCAAAGGTGCAGCCTGGCGGCGTCTGAAGGTGTCTGCCCCACCTGCCCCACCTGCCTCACCTGCCATACTTCCACCTAAACAGCGATTTAACCCTCAGGTGAAAAACAATTTTCAGTTTTCATATTTAAAAAGTTGTTTAGTAAAATTCAGAAAAAGGATATTATCTCCCATAGATGAGAGTTAAGAGAAGAAACAACAAGAAAGGACATCAAATTATCCCCTCCTACTCCTTCTCTCTTTCTAGCCAGTCTGTCAGTCACTTATTGAAGTTAGATATGTATCAATTTAAATATGAACCTCTTCTAGTCGTAACTTGAAGGAAGAGACGAACAGAAAATCCTTCCCAGTCATATATCCTCGTCCTGAAGGACTAACAAATATATTCGACGTTCGATACTTTAGAAAATATTTAAAAACTCCAACTGCTTTCTAGGGTTAAGGCGAAGGCAGCTTCTGCCATCGAGGGATACTTCAGTTTTGGGCTTGTGCCACTGTGCACAGTGGTTTCAAAGCAATAAGAAACAAGAAACATATGCAGCTGCAAAGGTAGCTATGTGTGTGTGTGTGTGTGTGTTTGTGGTCTCCTTGCGATGTGAAATTGTGGCGAATAAATAACGAGGACTTGAAGTTTCTTTATGGGTTTTCCATTTGGGAAAAATTGAAGTAATAATCGATAAAAGGGCAAAGGAAAGGCAGAGATGATGGGAAAGGGGCGTTCGAGGAAGGGGGGCGTGACTCACCTCAGTGCAGAATTGGCAGCCGCATTGGAGCAGTGTGGTGGCCTCCTCGGCGCTCTCCACATCGATGAGGCAGAGCTTGCAGGTGAATTGCTGGAAGGCGACCGGAGAGGCGGGGGTTCCCACCGAGGGCGTCACATCCGCGGATGGGAGCATCTCGCGTCGCTTGAGGGCGATGCCGTCCCGGACGCAGCAGGCCTGGGCCGCCTGGTTGGCATTGGCCATGGACTGCAGCGAGCTGACGGTCAGCGGATATGCATGAGTGGTGCCAAAGGCGCCCAGGTCCGTGCCGGAATTGCCTCTAGGTGTGAATGGCTGCTCCTCGATGGATTCACCGTTGCCGCTGCCGCTGCCACTGCCGCTGCCGCCGCAGTTGTTGTTGGAGTGCAGAGTTGCTGTGGTCACATTGGACGGCGGACTGAGGCTGCTAGCGCTTTGGATGCCAGCGGAACTCTTTCGGGAGGCAGACCCAATGGTGGCTCCAGTGATGGTGCTGCTGCCATTGCTCAGGCGGATCTGTGCATTGACGTTGATGTGCGGCTCCTGTGTCTGCTCGTCGCCATCGACGAAGGAAACGCTCGGTCGTCTAGGATTTGGGGCCAGGGACATCGACGAATCGGGACGCGGCACGAATCCATTGGCCAAAGAGTACCGTGAGTCGGTGGCTGCCAGTGAGAGCAAGCTGGAGCACCGGGAGCAGGTGACTCCATTAATGCTATTCACGCTCTGCCGCAGTCGGTTAAGCGGACGTATTTGCTCGGTGCCGTCTGCACTGAAGATGCCACTGCCACAGTGCGATCCCGTCCTCATGACAATCGATCCATCATTGGGCATGGGGTGCAGCGTGTGGCTCTGCTGGGTCAGAGCCAGGACCGTTTCGCATTTGCGTAGTCCCTTGTATTGCACGATGGACTGGGACTTCTCCTGGTGGAGGCTGCTGGCGCTGCCCTCGCGCCTCATCATGTGCCACAGCTTGTGCTGCACCACGTTAAGCGAGTTGCTGGAGCCGCTGATGGTCAGCCGGCTGCCCTGGCCCTGAGACTGGCCGTTGGCTAGCTGCTGCTGCCGGCCGGAGGGATCTCGCAGCATAACATCCTGGTCGGAGGGGGTGCGTGTAATGCGGATCTCCGGCGAGGCGGGTCGTTGATTGGGAGGCTCGCGTTCCTTTTCCCTTCCCCGTTCCCGGCTGCTGCCGCCGCTCGAGGCTGTTGAGCCGCTGCTGCTGCCTTTAAGGCCGACCAGCGACTTGAGGAAGTTCTCGAATCGTCGTCGCCGGGGCAACTGACCACCCGAGAGCCCCAGCGAGCTCTCCACATCGCCGGAGCCACCACCGGCACCAATTCCCGTGGCACTCGTGCCTCCATTGCCCAGGCTGCTGGCCGACAGCGAGCGGGTATTGTGCGCGTGTGTGAGGGAGAGGGAGATCCGTGTCGGCGGAGCCTTGCGCTCGGCTCCAACTCCGTCAGCTCCCGAAATGATGGTAATCTTGTTGCGCGTCTGCGTCTGCGTCTCCAGCAGCGCAACCGTCTCATTCGCGTCCGAGTCGTGGTGCGGCGCGGCATGCGACGAGGCAGTGCCGCTTGGCTGGCTGCAGGCGCGTTGCTGTTGCTTTGTGTTGGCCAGATTGTGTATTGGCGAGGAGTCCTGCAAGGATACCCACAATTAGTCACTTATCCCCTTTAAAGTTACCCCTCTCTTTCCCACACTTTTTTCGCCCTTCTACTCACCCTCGAATCCTGCTCCAGCTCCTCCTCGAGCGCACTGTAGACTGGCGCGTACCAGGAGTAGGAGAGCTGCTTCCGCGCCGAGGCAGCGGCACCAGCGCCGTTGGCCGTGGGCGATGTCAGTCCCAAGCCGTGTCCTTGTCCCTGTCCCTGTCCCTGTCCCTGCGACTGTCCCTGTCCCTGTCCCTGGCCCCGTCCCTGTGCCTGGCCGTGTCCGTGCCCGTGGCTATGGCTGTGACTGTGATGCTTGAGCGGCACAAGCTTGCCGCTGTTGGCGGCGTAGTTAGGGCCAAGGGTGCCGCCAGCGGCGCATGCGGCGGTGGTCACCAGGTTGTTGTTGTAGTTCAGCTGCAGGCTGCGCCTCTGCTGCTGCCCGCGTGTGGATGGCAGGTGCTTCGTTTGCTTCCGCTGCCTGTCACCTGGCCCGTAGAAGCTGTGGTGCTGACGACGCTGAGGGCCCTGCCCCTGGCTGGAGCCCAGTTCCTTCTTGGTAAAGATGAGCGAGGCGCTGTTCTTGTTAAGCCGAATGGAACGCTGCTTGTCCACCACCGTGGCCTCAATGTGGGTCAGCAGTGGAACCGTTTCCGACAGTGGCAAAAGCTGCAGTTGCTGGGACGACTCCGCCGGAAAGTTGATGATGAAGTTCTTGGCGGCGTCATCAAAGGTGGAGGCGCGGCAATCCTCGCTGGACGACTGACTGCGCTGTATATAGGAATGTCTGAGATCAGTTGGCGGCTGCTGCTGTCTAGAGTCCTGAGACTCCGACTGAGCCTGTTGCTGATATGTGGCGGCGGAGCTGTAGCTCAGCTTGTGCTCCACGAGCAGCTCCAAGGGCGGCAGTTTGGCCTTGTGCGTGCTCAGCTGCGGCTGCTCCAAGTCCAAGTTCAGGTCCAACTCTAAGCCTGCTGAGTTGAGCTGACGTTGGTGCGGATGCGAATGCGGATGCTGATGCGGATGCTGATGCGGATGCTGATGCAGTTGTTGCTGCTGCTGTGCGACCTGCGGCTGCTGAGTTACTGGTGTTGCATGAACGTGAACGTGCGCCTGTTGAAAGGACTCATTCTGCTGCAACGACGTTGACTGCATTGGTATTGGCATCGGGGGCCTCATGGCTGGGCAGAGCTGGGCACACGAGTGCCTGGAACGGAGTGAGAACGAGGCAAAGCTCAGCCGTAGCTGGCCATGGCGAGGACATCTTGAGAGTAGCCTGCAAGGATAAGCAAGTTTCAGTGGGTAATCCTCAAAATAATATTCAATCTCAAATTCAGTGGGAAAAACTTTCTTAAAACTTTGACTCGTGCAGCTGAAATATTAAATATTTGCAGAGGACGCCTCAGAGAAAGGACCACGTCAAAGAGCGAACACAAAGTTCTGAGTTTGGGTTGGCTTCCAAATTGGTTTCCGTTTCGGTTTCGCTTTAACGTATCTGCCCCCTGTCACTCCCCGGTCAGTGCCCCATCCACTCAGTGCGCCACAAACACCTCCGAAGCTCAGCTTTCAGCGCATTTCATCTCATCCGATCGATTGGTCAACCTGCGCTTACCCACGGCTGCTAAGTGAAGGGGGGACCACAGTAAAAAAAAAAAAGGACATCAACACGAAATACCAAATGAAGTGGCAGAGGTGAAGCCCAACCCAAGGGTACCCTGTGACAAGTGACACCCTGTGACACCAACTCAACACAGGTCTGGCAGTCATTGAGGCTGGGATCATCCCTGGTGGTGAATTATTAATTTACAGGGTATGCAGAGGCAGCATCTCCTCGAGCTGCACTCGTTTTATGGTCGGCATCGGTGGCTGATTTGCATTTTTGGCTTTGTTTGATTTATTGCAATTCCCGCTGTGCTGAGAATTTATAAAATTTTTGTTGCTCTGAATTCGAAATCGGATTTCGCTATCGCCATACGGATAAGCGGATACGGATTCGCTCGGAAGCGGAGGCTGAGGCGGAGGCGGAGTCGGAGCCGCGTGCATTTGATTAGAGGAGAGCACAAAGTGAGGGGATCGTCACGTGGCCACTGGGAATTCAATTTGTTCAGCTGTCAGCCAAAGGAATATTGCGCATTTTTATGAGTTTCAGATGCCAAAGTCAACTCGCCCACTCCGGCCCAGTCTTTACGGCCTCCGGGTGTCTAGCAGTCTCCAGGAGCGCCAAGGCCTGACATGGTAATTAAGACGAGTCTGGGACACGAGGACAGACACAGAGAGGGAGAGATTCCCACATGAACGTCTGGCAAATCCAATTAGTGGCTTCTTACGCAAACAGATAATTGTAACTGTGACTCGAGAACGAGCCCCAGCCTCCACCTGAACCTCCATTGTAACTGAGTCGAAGTCGGAGTCTGAGACGGAGACTGAGTCCTGTCAGTGGCCAGGTAATGGCATCAATGTCAAGGCGATAATTAATCGATACGTCTGCCGACTGACATTTGATTGGACTCGGTTTCAAGTGGCAATCCAAACTCGAGACGTGGGAGCTCTTGCTCACATGGGCGTTCAACTTGAACTCCGTACACGAATGCCTTCGAGTCCTGGACATAATCTAAGGAAAAGGCTTTCCACGCTTCAGAAGTTTGATTTACATTTAAGTGAATTTCAATGTCCTTCAACTCACGTCGACTTCATAATCAATCATCTTTTCCATGTTGCACGCCACTTGACAACCGCCTCCCTTATGACATTGACATGCATCAAATACTAATTCCATTCGCTGCACAGAGCCGCCAGGACCTTCGAGCTAAATGAATTTATGGTGCCCAATCAGGATCCGCAATTTGCAGCCAATTAATCGAAAAAGTGCCCAATGTGTGGTCCGAAATTATGCACTAAGCCAAATGGAAAATATTATTGCTACGCTTCACCGCACACACACACTACACACACATATGTGTGAAGGGGACATTTGGTGGCCACAGAAACAGTTGCGTAGTGGAGTGCAGGTCCTCTGGGGGGGGGGCGACGCCAAGGGTGGAGTCGTGGGGCCAAGGGCAGCGCACTAAGCCGCACGTGGAGACAATTAGACAAAATGTGAGTAACAGTGTGACCAGCATCTCCCAAAGGAGAGCCAAATGCAAATTAGCTACCAACATAAATTCCTAAAGTGCGGAATGAAAAATGACAGATGGAAAATGGAAAATAGAAAATGGAAAATAGAAAATAGAAAATTCGCATTTGCGACAATCGGGGGAATTACGTAAATGCACCTGGTCACATTGTTTTTTCTGTGTCCTCGGTGAGTTTTAAATTAAAGTCATTAGGCTTGACTTCATTAGGAACGCGACCTGCCAGGACTCCACGTGCCTTTGACGGTATGAGAGTATATTAATTTCTGGTATGCCACATGCCACTACGGGTATGTGTGTGTGTGTGTGTGTGTGTGTGGCAGTATGCGCATGAAAGTATGCAACACAAAAATGCGCGCCTCGCATAATTTGCCAAGCGAAGAGAAAGATAAAGCAGCTTCTCGGCAGATGAGGCAGGAACAGGAAATGGAGCCGGAGCCGGAGCCGGAGCCAAGGCAGGAGCTGATGGCGAGGAAGCAGTGGCAGGCAGGCAGGCACAGAGAGAGCAATCACAATGACAGTGGCTGATTGGGGGGGTGAGGTGCGGGCGACGGACCAAGGGCAGAAGCCGCAACAGGAGCAGCGGAAAAATGCCAAAGATAAATTGCTTCTCACACGCCTTCCACGAGGCACAAGAACAAGAAGCGACATTTGCCACCAGTTTGTTGGTGCCACGCCCTAATGCTTTTTCGGATTCTGCTACCTACCTACCGCACACACACGTACACTCACTCACATTAAGCGCTTTCGGCGCACATTGTGAACACCAAATTTGTCTTTTACTTTCCATTTAACGCCATTTAAGTCAAGGCTGCAAGGACGAAAAGGAGCACAAGTATGAGAAGAATGCGAAGAAGGGCGGAAGGAGAAGAAAGTGGGGCAGGAGCAGCGGAAATACTTCCAAAAGTGGCAAGTAGAACGAAGATTAATGCCGTCCGCCAATATGTCACATTTATAAGGACAATTGTTCAAGCTCAACCCCAAAAAAGGACCACAAATTTCCCAGTCTTCAATCTCTGACAATTTGCCCCAAAAATAATAATCGATAAAAACGAAAAGTTTCTCAACTCAAATGTCCTGTAAGTGGGACTTGAAGCTGGGAGGCTATCAAAAAAATTGAAAATTTTTTATATATCGAAATTTCCCTCAAATTTCCCCCAAATTTCCCAATTTTATAGTTTTTTTCCGATTTCTGTATACAGAAGGGAAATATTTTTGAAATATAAGAAAAATGTCAAGTTATCCTGGGCAAGAATCCTTTCTAGACACAGGGCACAGGGTATATTTTACTGGTTATTCATTGGGAGAAGTTTCCCAATGAATTTCCCATATTTTAGCCATCACTCGCGGACATTTTAATCGAATTATCGAATGTTGAATAAAAACAATCAAAGTTCCGCTCGGAAGGAAGTTTTTCGATTGAAAACTAATTAACTTTTTGTTGGAAAAACTGACAGGCGGCCATTGGGCATTAAATTAATTAGCCAGATGTCAGATGGTGGACTACGCGAAAGGTTACAGGTCAGCAGGCATGACGAGCGGACAGACCGACAGAGAGAGAGAGAGGAAGGGAGAG
Source organism: Zaprionus lineosus (assembly GCA_035044505.1). NCBI lineage: Eukaryota > Metazoa > Arthropoda > Insecta > Diptera > Drosophilidae > Zaprionus > Zaprionus lineosus. The sequence goes on along the minus strand of JAWNNX010000098.1, from coordinate 745,445 downwards.
AGGGAGTGGGAAAGGGGAAGGGGGAGGGGGAGATAGTTGGCCATTTGTCGGGTTGGCTTTGGGTGGATGGCGGAATAAAAAACTTACCATTATTAAAACTGCATTCAGAGGCTGTCAAAATCCACAAAAGGTTGCAGCTGAAACGGAAGAAGAAGAAGAAGACGAAGAAGAGGAGAAATTAATTATTTGCCTTTTAATTATTTAAGTGCAATCGAAATGAAATTGCAACTTGATTACAAATTCAAAATAAAACTACGTCTCAATCAATACACATTCTTTACATAATCGAAGCGAAGTTAAGTCCTGATTTTAATTGGGAGTCTGGGGGATTTCTTGAGGCTGAAGTGCTTCTCGGTCCTTGAGCCAGAGGGGAACCCAATCAGTCCTGCAGCGCACACAACACAAGAGCCACTGAGCAGGTGCATCCATAGAAAAGCGAATCAATTAGCGGAAGGAGCACCTCTGGAAGCGAAACTGAAAGGAGCTCCAGGACTGAATGGGGCAGCCAAATCAATGCAGCTAATAAATGCAACAATGGACGTGCCACGTGCCACGTGCCACAAGCCACAAGCCAGCTGCCGCATGCCACATGGGACTGCAGATAAATAATAGAATAAAGTCGGCAGCAGCCGCTGCTCATAATCCTGCACTGGGTAGGATATTCGGGCTGCCTGCTATGCCCCAAAAACGTGTCCTGTGAGTGCCGCTGGCGATGCGGTCGAGGATTGCCAAAGGAATTTTAATTGCATGTCTGTCCGCAAAGGCCAAGTGTCCAATTATGGGGCTAATTAGAGTTGGCGACACTTGACACACACACACACACACACGCATACGTGCACATAAGGACAACTGGGGCTAAGTGCCAGGACTCCCCCTCATCACAGCCTTTAAGCATCTCTCACAGCAATTGAAGGCTTAATTGGACTCTGCGAAAAGACGAAACTGAAAATCGCCGGCCAGCTGTGCGGGGAGTGGGAGTGGGAGTCGTCAGGAGGGGGTGGGAGAGGGAAGGGGGGAGTTAACAAATCGTTCAGTTAATTCGCATTTATCAAATTTGTCAATCGATTGAGCTGCTCATGACAGGCGACCAACAGTCGCCGCAACTGACGACACGCAAGGCTCTTGGATTTGACGTCAGTCGCCCGGCGATGCGCTTTTGGCTGCAAGTGGGAGGTGGGGAGGTGGAGGGGCCCACTTGGGGCTAAGTACTCGTCCGAAGATTGCTAAGTAGAAGCTATCAATCAGAGCTGCAGATAAGTATCTCTGAGATACATTATACTCAAATTCCATATACTTTACTTAAGCACGGAATCTGTGCACGACTTCGAGTTGCACAAGCAACCAACTCGTGTCCTCGCAGCTCACTCCTCCCTTCCTTCTGCCTCCTTCTTTCCTCCATTCAGGGATGCACTGGGACGCCTAAGCCGCTTAGATCTAAAGTCCTGTCAGTGCCAGGACAACACATGTTACAATCAAAGCCACTGTCAAAGCCAAGTCAGACACGGATTCGAATGCGAATGCGAATGCGGATGCGGATGCGGATACTGATACTGATACTGGTACGGAGCCAAGTCGAACCGATGGCAAATTGATGGACATTAACATAATCGGAGCTACAAATCGAGAAGACAGAAATCTCAGTATCGATTCGCAGCGTGTGTGTGTGTGCGTTTACTTGTAGCAGGCACTGTAACGGGAATATTTCTAATATTCCTTTCATGCATGGCTTCCCTGGGACATATCCTTTCTTGGATCTGTGTCCTAGTTTCCGTTTTTTAATTACTTACATCTGCTCGGACTTAAAAAGGACTAACGCCGCTTTGAGGCACTCTTCGGCTGTTGGAGCTGGCAATTAGCTGTGTGCAGTGCAGCCTCATCCAGCCTGGGGTAGCAGGACATGCCAGGATTATAGCCTCAGTGACAGCTGGAATAATGTGCGTCCACACAGAAAACGAATGTCAGGGCGATCAACAGATTCCATGTGATTGGCGGGCAGAAATAGAAGAAGAATAAAGCCCGAGAGAATTCCTCAGAGAATGCCAAGGGAAGAGAAAGAGAAAATGGGACAGTGGGGGGAGGTGAGCCGGATGCCACACGCAAGGTGAGAAGAGGGCAAAGTTCAGACAAGCTGTCATCATCATCAATAATCAAATGGAATTTCAATCAAATACGTGACGCACTCGCAGGGCCGCTGCTGGGAGGTTGAAAGAAAAGTCACCTGATTGAAAATTTAAGAAACACACACAAAACGGAAAATGGAAAATGGAGTAGGGAAAAGGGAAAAGTTGCATAAAATGATTGCAATTAAAGTTGCGTCCAACCCAAATGAGATTCTCAATGAGCTTTTGAGTTGCTGGGCAGAAGCTGGAGCTAAAACACCTGGGGACAAATGCACACATATGAGAGTGTATGTGTGTGTGTGTGTGAGGCAAATGTTTGCAAGTGTGACACTTGAAAGTCTAGACTGAGTGGCCCCAGCAACAGACCCGAACCCTTTTTATGTAACATTATAAAAATTTATGTAATATGCGAGAGGAAAAACTCATCAGCCGAGGGCAGGAGGCGCATCCCCCGCACCACCCGCACCACCCGCTCCCCTCGCACGTGGCCGCATCTTCAACGCTTCAACGTTGGGGGAACGGCCCGCCCTCTGGCGTGGCCAGCCCTTTTGTGGTTTCATCTGAATAACAAAGTCGCCTAATGAACGTCTTTAAGCGATGACAAAGCCAAATTGCAGCCTGCGCCACACGCGAGGCTTATTATGGGTACAAAATACCCTGTTATTATAGTGATTGGGGTATCCTGTTAGGTGGGAGGAGTTATGTAAGAGTCTTTAGCCAATTGCACATCCTCTTACTCGAGCTGACCCACCCACAGGATATTCGCTGGTCTGTCCTTGCCCAGACTCCAGACTCCTTCCCAATAATCAGCCCCATCGCTCGGACTGTGGCAATTACACATTTAAATTGCCATTTGAATGGAAAAGTGGGAGGTGGGGCACTAAGGGGGAGAAGTGGAAAAGCAAAAGGGAAAGGGAAAGGGGAAGGGAAGAGGAAAAGAAGTCCTTTTCTATGCGATAATCAAGAGCCAAAACGGAATTCAGTTAGTTGCATTCTCTGGGAACACGCAAAGGGAAGCGGCTGGCAGTTGGCAGTTGGCAGCAGCCGCCATTTTCATGTAGCATGTTGCATGTTGCAGCAGACCACAAAGCAAAAGGCACGAGGCACAAGGCACGAGGCACAAGGCACGAGGCACAAGGCACAAGGCATGCCCCGTGGAAGCTAAATTGACTTGCAGCAGCTGCTGCAGCCGCAAGGATGGAGGAGCTGAGGGCCTTAAAGTGTCAATGGCTGCTCTTTAAAGACACCACCGTCAGTAGTGGCTGTGGCATCGGCGAGTCCTCGCGCTGCCTTGTTGCAAATTGCGCTTTGTGTTGCACAAAGTTAAATGGAAAACATTTTCCGCTTCGCTTCTCGTAATTAAAAGGCAGCAAAAAGCAAATGTGCAAATTACATAAAACTTGCGCTGGGAAAAAATAAGTACAGTTCGCTCTAAGTCCTTTTTCGTGCAGCTTGCAACTTTATGTGGCAGGGGGGCACCAAAGCAAAGGAGCTTCCAAACTTTCAACGAAATCTTCGCCAAACAACTAATTGCACTTTTTGGTCACCAACAAAGGATGACAAGTTGTGCCCGAGAGCAAAAAGTAAAAGGACACTGAGCTTCAAAACTATTTTCCCAGTTCAAAGGACATTCCATGAGTTGCTTACATTTAATTATAGATATATTTATATGAATCCAATTAATCAGATTATTTTTGTAGTCCTTTGTCATCTGCCATTACTTGTCTTCCCCTTTTCGATTGAGTCCTTCTTTTCGGCAAGTCCTGAGCAAGTCCCGTGGCAACAATTTCAGGACGTAATTAAAATCCTTTTGCAATTTATAAAATTCTCAGCAGAAACCATCGAAAATTTCTATCAAGTTCCTCGATGCACTTGCCCCCATCCCAAGGCTCTGATTGACGGAGGAAATTGTTAAACTTGCGCTGGCTAATTAAAAGGCGTCACAGCGTGGGGCACCATGAGGCAACATCGAAGGACAGGGTGGGGCGGGGCGGGGTGAGGCGTGTGGCAAGTAGAGCACAAAGTGCGGAGGATGGGCGTGACATGAGTACAAAGTTAGCATGTTAAGCCTTAACCCCGAATGGCGCTTGCAGTGGCAAGTTAGATCCTTGAGGATCCGAAACATTTTTGCAAAACTTTCAACACTTTGTGTCCCTGCGGCTTTAAGTTGCAACATCACAATGCGAATATTAAGTGCGCGAGGAGACAATGGGAAAAACAATGTGGAAAGCTAACAGACATGTCGACAAAGACGATTTTGTTGCACTTGTCGTTGTTGTAGTTGCAGCTGTTGTTGTTGCAGTTGTTGTTGTTGTTGTTGTTGTTATTGTAGTTGTCGTTGTCGTTGTCGTTGTCGTAGTTGTAGTTGTCATTGTCGCTTGCGCATGATTTCCGTACTTAAAATTTCCTGTTCGAAACTGACATAAAAGTAGGAAGTGCAGAGCAGCCGGCGAGATATGCAAATGGACAGACAGACTGATGGACGGACAGACAGGCAGACAGGCAGACAGACAGACAGACAGACACAGACATAGACACAATTGCAGATGCGCACGGAGATGGCATAAAAGCCTCAACGTGCGTGGGTGTGGGAATGGAACTGGGAGCGACTCTGACTCTGACGCTGACTGTGGCTGTGGCTGTGGCTGTAGCTGTGCCACTCGCTGTGGCACGAACTTTTTACTGGCATGCAAAAAGCCAATGGGAAAAGAAAACACAAGGCACAGCCGCCACCCAGACAGCAGTCCATACAACCCATTAGAATCCTCACACCCGCCACCCACCCTCCCACCAACCCCCCAGCCAACAGACCCGCCAGATCCATCAGAGCCATCAAACCCAAGAGAGCCAAAGGAACCCCCAGCATTTAATGACATTCCCCCCATTCACTTATTTCAGCTTCAGAATTTGCTTTCAAAAATATTTACGTTCATGTTTGTCTGACTCGCAGCGCGAACAAGAGAAATATTATTACAATCCTTTTATAGTCATCAGACGTGAAGCACAAGCAGCGAGGACCTCAGCTCCCAGCCCGAAGATCAAATACCCTGCCAGAAACAAGAGTGTTTAAAGCAGCGAGTTCGGAGCTCGACTTCAGGACTTCCATTTGAATAAAGGATGCACCAAGGACGCCCTACATTTGATCCTTAATAATCCTGTGTTTAATCCTTAGGCACTGCTCAAAGTTATACAGGGATGGATACGGAGTAAGGTTCAGGTTATATGAGGCACTTCCTGCACAACTTCCACTTCAATTTGCCTGCCCTGCTATTTGATAGAAGAGAGAGGGAGGGAGGGAGAAGTGCCCAGGTATCCAAATTTATTTACAGGTATAAAAAACAAACATTAATTAATAAACTGGCAACTTCTGTTGGCCTCCATATATCAAGTGGGAAAGTTTCCATTAAAGTCAAACAAAGACAAAGTAAAGTTTATATCCATATATCTACACACACACAGACACACATACACATATAAATAAATATATATGTGTTTAAATGAAATGGCAACAGTTCTGCTGATTTATTGCCCTCCAAATTAATTGGGAAAACTACAAAAAAGGAGCGGAAAAAAAGGACAACGAAGCGCCGCCAAACAAAACGCAAAAACCAAACGGCAAACAGGGAGAACTTAAAAACGAAGAGAGCTACAAAAATTAATTGCACTTTTGAACTTTTGGTTGGCTGTTGATGTTCCCCTTTGCATACCCTGTAATTACGACAGGATCAGAACAGGCCGAAGGTCCTTCAGCTGCGGCAAGGCAAGAGCTCGGCCAAAAGGCGCGACACAAATGACGCTCAACTTCAACGGATGATTTGGTCTTTCCTTTTGTAAAGGGATATCTGCTAGTCGGGCTGACTCCTGGCTCCTGCTGCTGGCCAAGGATATATTTGGGCTCTCACACACAATTAAAATATGCAACGTGTTTTTTTTCTCCATTTGCTACAATGCAGCAAATTCAATTAAACAATGCAATTCTATAAACAAATCTAAAAAACACACACACACACGGAAAGGGGGCGTAGATGGTGGGAGATAGAGGAGAGGGGGAAGGGGGAGAGGGGGAGATATTTCAGTTGGGACGTTTATGTGTGCAGTTTTTATAGTTTTAATTGAAAAATGTGCAATTAAAAGCCGAATGCATATGAAGCCCAGTGCAACGGGGCGTATGCGCAATTTGTAATAAAAGCGAGCGGGAGGTGAAGTGGATGGAAGGCGGGGGGTGGCTGGCTGGTGGCTGGTGGCAGCGAGCGGAGGGAGTGATAAAAAAAATTAAAAGTCAACGGCAAATTAATTTAAGCACTTAATTATGCCAAAGGTTCAATTAAATTACATGGCATTTAATTAAGCGCACAAAATATGTGAAAGCCTTAACGAGGGTAGCAACCAAAGTTTTCATAGCTTCAGTTCTGACAAAGTAAAAATCAAATTCTAAAAAATTTAAATCAATTGAAAAAAAGAAGAGAGAAAAAGGTGGAAGAATTTGGGGTTCAATTTCAAGTTAGTTGAAGCATGTTTGATTACTCTTGTGCCCACCCTCGCTGGGGTATACATGGCATATTCCCATATAAATTTCCCATTTGTATATCCCCAGCAAATAAGCAGCTGCTTCCCCGCTCCTTTGCTCCCCCAAGCGGAGTGATAAGCAAACAAAGGCGGCCAGAGCAGCGCTGCCCGCATGCCACAGTCAAACTGTTGCACTCACTGCACACACACACACACACGCACACACACACACTGCACACACACACACACACACACACCATAATTTGGCACATGCCATTATACCAAATATTGACAGCAATGCAAACAAATGTCAGGGACAAGGATGCAGGATACGTCGTCCTCATGTTAAAACCCAAAAGTTACACATTTGCGAGTGCCCCTGCTCGGCATGAGCCACCCTACTCTGGTATGTATCGCCCTCTGCAAATATATACATGCATATGAATATATTCTCTGGCATTTACAACTACAGTGCGAGGGTCGCTCAGTAAGTTCATGACTTGCATGTATATATCTTCACTTGACAGCAGAAAGATGAGGATTGTTCTCAGATTGAGATTTACTCCTTAGCACATGTACTAAAAGATAGTTAGTATCGATTACTGAGGACCTAATAGGAGTATCCAAGTACAAAGGGAGAAATCTTAAAACACAAATCATGGATTAAAAATAATCGCACCCGTACAGTTTTATTTATAGGTAACAGACTCTGCTTGGAGATATGATATATATATATATATGTATATATATATATATATATTCATATGTGATATATACAGATATATATAGTTGGATATCGGATTTTGTTGTTAACCCATAAAACTGCCTCGTTGAGCTTGTGACTCTCGGCAGATGCAAGGAATATTCAGTGTTGGCCACAAAACGTGTTGTCCAAGGCTGACCACGGAGCACACACACACACACACACACACTCGTCTGTGTGTGTGTGTGTTTACATGTTAGTTCGGCAAACAGATTTTAGCCAAATTGTTATATTTTGGCCAACGTTGCGTTGGGGTCCGTTCCACGGGCACACGATGAATGTTTGCCCAATTCAATAAACGAAACAGAATCGAAAGTTTGCATCTCAATTTGCAGAAAAATAACCAAGGGAAGGGGAGGAGGGGTGGGGAGGGGAAGGGTGGGGAAGAGACACGAGTGGGGATCAACTCTGTGCGTTGCTCATTGAAGCCCCAAGGCAGCAGCTCATAAAGTATAAATTTCAGATTATTTCGATTTGTTGTTGTTTTCTTTGCAGCCAGACGAACAAAAGATCCATTGTCGGGGGCTTTACTGTAGCTACGATCCGCCGTTTCGAGAAGTCAACAAACACGATGACATTCATTATTTGTGCAGATGATTATATGATAAACATTCATATGAATAATAGACGAGTGTAAACGAAGTCCACAGATATTCAAGTAATTACCGGGCACAGCCAGAGGAGGGAGGGAGAGGGAGGGGGAGGGAGAAAGGCGGGCGGAATGGGAAGGGCAGTTTTACGAGTTAACTAATCAGCAGGTGATTAACTCATAATTCCCATTGAAACAGATGTTCTTAGGAGGAATTTCCACTTCCCAACTGGAGACATTTTTCCAAATCGAGAAATGGCGAATTAGAGAAATGGAGAAAAGGAAGGGGGAAAGGAGAAAAGGAGGGAGAAAAATACACTTTCAAAAGCTGGCTCACTTTCCATAGAACAGCTTGCATTTTTCCATTACCAAATAACTCAATCCCACGGAGCAGAGTTTCATGTCTGGAGCTCATACATTTTGTGACCTTTGACCCGAAGCCCCTGGTGACACATGCGGGAACCAGGAAAGAGTCGAAGTAGCGACTAATTAGGGGCAAGACGTGTGCATTACGCGCCGGAATAGATTAATCCATATATCTTATGTGATGGGCGTCGACTGTGGCTCTGGCCACGCCCCCGCCCGTTACGTTGGTGTAATAACAATATGATTTGCCAGGCGATTCACGTCGCATTTAATTGAATTACGGGTACGCGAGGAAATCATTACGGGGACTGGGAGGCAGCCAGCACATCTTGTGGGTGTGTGTGTGAGTGTGTATGTGTGTGTGTGTATAAGGTGTCAGAACTTATCAGCATCAGGCAAACCTGAAGCTGCCTTGATTGAATCTGCCGTAAGTCAGTGCCGAGGAAGGAAGGAAGCAACCAAGGCAGGAGGAGATGTGATAAGCTGCTGCCCAAGGCTCAAGCCCAGGATTGATAGCTGACCAGTTAATTCCATTTGAGGCTCCAGCCAAGTTCGATTGTATCCAAGTCAATCAACCACCCAGAGACTTAATCCGAAGGCAAACAAATCTCAGCCATAATTAACATATGCACACAAGGGCTTCCTTTGGGCTTTGGCCCGGACTCGACGGCTGGGACTCACATGGCGGGCCGGGGGCGATCATATCAAATCGCCATTAAGCAAATAGGAACCCTAATTGAGGGTCTTTAAATAAACTTTCGAGTGATTGTCGAAAAGGCGGAAGGAGGGGCGGAAGGAGGGGCAGAAGGAGGGGCGGAAAAAACCCAAGGCGTAATTAAATAAACATAAAGTTTATTTGGCGTTTACTCAAAGCGGAACCCACGGCTTTCGTTTATATCAACGCGACATTTGAATCAGGTAAAAACAACAATCAGAAACAACAACAACAACAAAGTAAATATAAATAATAAAGAAATAAATAAATATCATAAACGTGCGAGCTGAGAAAATGCGCAATTAAAGCGAAGAGCAAAAAACAGAATCACAATTGCAATCGATAAACGACAAGTCACCTATTCGATTGTTGCTTCGTGTTAATGGGCAGCCTTCACACCCTCACCCCCACCCCGCAAATACTACCAACCCCCACCAAAGAAAACTCATCCCAGAGCCAAATTCCAGCCAAAGGCCGAGTCCATTTTCAGTGCACTCGATGGGAAAATTCGAAGTGCGCGCACGCAAAGTGTTGCACTTGAGGTCGGGCTATTCAAGTACATATATCCATATATATATATATGGTATATATATGTATCTGAATGATTTATGCAGGCATAGATAGTTTATGTATCTTATGCATCTACAAACGCATCCACAGACACCTCACACCGCGGGTATGGGCCGCCGCCTTTGGGGCAGGGGCACGTCGTGTCATTGGCGCCCCTCGAATGGCCGAGCGATGCATTTTAATTGCACTTTTTGCAATATTTAATAACTTTTTATTTTGTTTATGCATTAATTGAGTTATTGTGTCTTTTCTGAGACCTGAGACCTGAGAACTGAGACCTGAAACCCGACAGCCGAGAGCCGAGAACGGGGAATGGGGTATGGGGACTGGAGACCGGCGCAGGCATTGAATTATTTATGATGATTACACGACTGCAGTGAAGTGTAATGCGAGCGCCTTCTGGGACTGAGCCATTAGGCACACACTTTCAATTACTTTCGATTATGTAATTCGATCAATAAATCACCTGAAGGCCTCCACACAGAGGGTACAACCATCTGTCACCCAGTGCACTCACAGAGACCGTCGGCCGGCACAAAGTACTCAATGTGTGAAACCGAACGACTCGAATCACTGAATCAATTAATCGCCTAAACGACAGTTCGTCATGTGCCCAGTGCAAGAAGTACGTCAAATTGAATATCGAATGTGAAATTGTCACTTAATATCGAATATCAAATATTCATTAGAATCGACAGATCGAGCATTCGTCATGTCTTCAGTGCGATTCCAGGGAAATCCCAACTCAACTCTAAACGGCCAAACGATAAGAACTTTTAATTGGCTCTTAAAGAAGCTCCAAAGTCACTTCACTCGCATCTGTGTTCTGGGAGTGACTCAACTTTAAGATCTTTCGATTTTATTAATCATTGGATGGAGATGAATAATTCGCAGAGGGAAACTCATTACCATGTGGCAATTTGGGAAACCCGTTTCCATCGAGAAGCAACATTCACATCGAACATCGTTTGGTCGGCGGTTGGGAGCTCAGAAGAAGCCACGAGTCGCGTCTGGTCCCCAGTCTGAGCCGCCAGACAGACAGACGGACCGCCGATTATGCAATCTATCGTAACCTCCAGCGGCTGCTATCGAGGCGCAACGCTTCGATGCGCAGACTTGCGACTCGACTGGGGCATAAATTTCCACAATGAAATTAATGAAAACAAAGCCGCAGCCCGCAAATCGTGTCTCTGGCAAAAAAAAATAGCCCAGGGAAATGAAAAACAACCGCCGACAAGTTCAGTGTCAGGGGCTGCCCAATGATGGATCGCTGGAGCGCACACACGGATCGGATCCCTCACACAGCGAGACATCCGCTAATTACTGACGTTTACTCACTGCAGGATTATTTATGGCACACTCTTCGCTTCGCACCGGTCGCACCGATCGCACCGATGGCACCGATCGCACCTTTAATTAGGAAGCCAAGAACAGAATTTTTAGCCGGAAACGAAGTCGCTCCAAGAGCAATTAACACCTTCGTTCAGGGCTGCGACTGGAGGTTGGTCGTTAACTGCGTTCTGGGTTGTTCCTCTTTTACCTTCATTGAACACAATTTCAGTTTCACTAATTCCATATTTTATATTCCAATTCCGCGTTCCAATACTTCACTCACGATACTTGAGTAAAGGAGGGAAGTCAAAGTTCGCAGGGAACTTAATTCAATGATTCATGTTCCATATTCCATGTACTACGTTTTATGTTCCACATTCCATGTTCCATAAATCACATTCCATTCTGGAATAATCAGTTGCCTCGTTAAGCAGAGAAGAGAAGTTCCCCGGGCACTCAAGTTATTTGTTCGAAATTTTTCAGTTAATTGGCGTGGCTTTTGCCCCCACCCCCTCCACCGCTTACAGTCCGCCCACTCCCTCGCCGCCCCAACACCCCCACCATGCATAATAAGGGCAAATAAAAAACATAAATAAAAGTCGAGCAAATAAAGCACGGAAAATATTCTGCACGAACAAACATGAAAAACTCAAACAGGAAGCTGGGGAAAATTAAAACTTTGCCTGAAATATTAAATGTAAATCGTTAAATAAATTGACAAATTAATTGGGTTAATTTTTGCACTCCTTTGAGCATGTGCACACATACATAAACAAATACATACATATGCATAAATTTGTATTTGTGTGTACATAAAATCTGTGAATTTTCCTCTGGCCCAAAAGTCGAGACTTGGATCCCATGAAGACTTTAAGTTGCGAGGATAGTAAAAAGGATCAAAGTAAAAATAAAATAAATAAATAATTAGAAAATAAATTAAAATATTTTTTTTATAATTTTCAGGGTATGCAAAAGTCGTGACTCGGACACAAAATAATCAAACATTTGGGCCACACGAGAAACTTGCCCGAAAACGAGGCGAATGCGTGATATTAGCGGGCAGCGCTTCGTCGGGCGTCCCTTTTGGCAGCCGTTCCTCTTTGTATGCCAGCCACGCGTGTTCGCCTCTGTTTTCATGGCTCTTTTATTGTAATTCAGTCAGTCGTCGGTCGTCGGTCGTCGGTCGTCTGTCGTCAGTCGTCAGTCGTCAGTCGGCGGCTCATCGACAACATTTTGCATTTTCGCATTTTGTATGCAAATTTAGCGCACGACAATTTCAATTTTTATTTTATTGTCAGCTGGAGGAGGAGGAGGAGGCGGAGCAGGGGGTGGCCGTGAGGTGTAGGTTGTGTAGGCTGTTGGGTGGTTGGTGGTTGGCTGGTCGGTGGTCGGTGGTAGGGGGGGAGTGGTTGACCACTGCACATGTGCTCGAAGCTTTTGCGCAGCACCTCAAAAGTGTCAACAGATTTGTAAAAATTAATAGGCGCTCGCATTGGAGGCCCAAAGGTGCGGTGGGTGCATTTGGGGTCAGTGCACAGTCTAACAATAACTGCCACTTGAGATCGTGCATAACGTTCATTAATATGTAACTGCATACGTATATGTGTGTATGTGTGTGTGTGTGTGTGTATAGGCAGATATATGGCACAGTCAAATCTTGATTTGTTTTTCTCAGGCAAAGCCCAATTGAAGCGTAAGAAGCTCAACTCAGCGGATTCCGTTGGCTCGTCTAATCTGAAGTGCAGGGTATAGGCGATTGCAGGGTATCTAAGATTCGATGTGAGCAATATAAAAGCCATATATATTTTATTTGGGGTACTTCAACTCTCGAAGAGGTGGGGCTGCCTTTGAGCGTCAGTCTCAACCCGATCGCTGGGTATTGTCCTCATTTTACTCTTCTTTTATTTTTATTATTTATTTATTTTTTATTTTCTGAGTGCCAGGGATCGACGTATTTACGACCACAAAGTAATTATGCCAAAAATCGTTACAGTTCCGGTTGAATTGCGGCGCAGAACGCAGCTGCGTCTTTGCCAGGCGAAGATTCCGAAATGCGGGTGCCCAGGAAGCGGGGAGAGGGGAGGGAGGAGGGAGGAGCAAAAGGTGGTAAATGTTTGCATTGCCACGAAAAAGTCTGTCAACCCACAAACACACACGAGGCGGAAGGTCAGACATGAATCTCCCCCCCTCCCCCCTACCCCACCGTCTCCTTCGACCCTTTGCTCCGTTGCAAAGACGTTCCCGTCAGCCTCAGTCATTCATTTAGCCAACGGGTTATTAAGTTTATGCATTTTTATGAGCACTCGCTGCCCGTGGGCTTGCCGATTAGAGGGGAGAATGGGGGGGGGGGCAAGGGGTGGGGCAGTGACGCAGTCATAAGTCAAAGCACTGCGTTGACGTTGGGGCTGTCGTCAGGTTGAGTTAAGGCTCGGTCTTTGTTGCGGTCCTTTACATCGACACCGCAGCGCACAAAGTGCATTCACCCAGATCTCCGCTATTAAACCAGGCCCAGACGAGGGAGTGGACAGTCCCTGGGAGCGGGGGATCGCGGGAGGGTGAAACGGGGGAACGGCGACAGGGCGGACGCTGCAGGGGGAGGCAGTCACTCACGTGCAGACAAACAAAAGCTCGGAATACAAAAACGCTTTTGTTTGCTCCACTTCATTGGATTCGCTGGGAGAAAAAAAAACAGAGAGAGAGAAAGAGTGGAGAAAGGGAATGATAAAGACAAAGCAACGAAGAGAAAGACCTGACAATAGAGGAAAGGAAGAGGGAAGGGTATGAATGTGGAGAAAGGGAGAAAGGGTGGGTGGTATAAGGTGGGCCACGCCAAGAAAAGAAGCAACACCAAAAACCAAATAACCGCATAAAAAATCAATTGCCCTTCCAAATGAACGACTGACGGATACCCTAAGTTCAGATGTTCCCAGCGGCAAGTGGTACACGTGAGTGGAGATCAGCAGCTGCCAGAGATTGGACCTCGCTCGATCAATTGGGGGCGTGGCGGGAAGGTAGTGCAGTTTATGGGTGGGCTGCCATCGTTAGGCTAATAAAAAAAGTGCCAGGGCGCAGCTTGGAATTATCTCGATATGAGAGGAGGTCGGAGCCTCGATACGAGAAGAAAGAAAACAAAGGCAGAGGCTATTATTAGTCGGAGCTATTAACTGGCTTAGTTATTAAGACTAACAATAGGGGCAGTCGTCACTCGCTTTGCATTGCAAATGTCGAGGGGTCAACTTAAAAAGCTTAAACGCTCCTTAAAAAATCGCGTTGATTGCGTGCGGAAAGTTTTAAGTCCTTAAAAGGAATCCAAACAATTAAAGACTATAAAGAGATTAAATTTAAAGCTCCTCCCGCTCCGCCCCGCCTTTCCGCTAGAAGCCAGAGTCTGCCTTATTTCGGTCTTCCATGCGCCATGTGGCAGCTTCCAAACTTTGGAAAGGGTTGCGTGAAGCAGTGGGTTGGGAAGGGGGGAAGCAGGAGAGGCGGGATTCTTGTTAGGCAAAAAGGCAGTCAAATGCAGCACACGGGGCAGCGGTTGTGGCAAGCAGCAGCCAGCAGCCAGCAACCAACAAACTGCAAACTGCAGGCAGTAATCTGCACGTTGCACGTTGCGCGTTGTGTGGCACATGCTGCAGGCGGCGGGTGGCGGGAGGCGGGCGGCAGGCTTTAGATAAGCGCGTTAAAAGTTGGCTACTCGCTCGCCAAATGCGGATGCTGCTCCTCCTAAGAAAGTCGAGCAGCGGGCGGTGGGCAGTTGGGAGGTTGGGAGGTTGGGTGGTTGGGCGGTTGGGTGGCTTGCCAGGACCCGTAGTTTAATTAGTTACAGTTCACACACCTCAGGCTGTTCTCCTTCCCACTCTTTCGCTCTATATATGTATGTGTTTGTGTACCTGTGTGTGTGTGTGTGTGTGTGCGTGTGTGTGTTAACTGGTGTGTGTTTGTTATCGGCCTCTAATAAACTTGACGCTGACTTGTACTTTACGACGAGCATCATTAAATATTTAAAGAGTTTTGTGTTCGGATGTGTTTGTTCCTCTCCCGCACAGGACTCCCCCACCGAAGGACAGCAAAAGTTTCCTCTTGTTAAGCACAATGTTGTTCGGGCTGAGGATATAATTGCATATTTATAAGTGCAGCTCGACGCCGTTCGCGGCAGCAAATTAAGCGGCGAAGCTTTTCAGTTACCGCCCCTGGCCGCCCATTAGGCCACGCCCCTCTTTCTCATCCAGGCATCTGCTTTCAATGTCTTCTCCTGGCTTCTGCTGGCTCCCCAGAGCCATTGTGTTCGACAATTAATGAAGCATTTTTGTTGCAAGGCCTGCTGGAAACTTTGTGCATCAATTGAATCAGCGTTAAGAGGCAGAGCCCAGAGTCGTGGGAGGAGGGACGAAGGACAAGAGTTGAGGAACGAGGAACGAGAGTTGAGAGCTGAGAACTTGGGCTCCAATGTTGCAAGCCGCAGCTGCAAATTGATTTAAGGACTCTCATGTCAAGTTGCAAGAACTCTTGTTGCCATCGATGCTTTGTCATGGTCACGAGGAAAGCCGCGGTGGGATTCCCAGAAGTGAAACTTGCTTTTCAAATTGCAATCACTTCGACACGAATCTCAAGTGTATCGATAGTTTTGTTAAGCGATAGTTTCGCTAAGCGATAGCTACAAGTCGAATGAGTGTTTCACTTTAAGCACAAGTGACAGCTATCCAGGAGAGCTCCGATTGAACAGTTCCCATTTGAAGTAAGAAATTAAATATATCGATGGTTGAGCTATCGATTAATATATATCGGGAAATTAATGAACAGATTCCGAGCTCTACTTTAAGGCTTAATCCCGATCTCCCACATTTTGGACTATCCCCAAATTTAACTTCAAGCCACGATGAGGACCAGTGGAGTCCCAAGGATGCAGGGAATGAATCCTTTGGGGAATCCTTCCTGCTAATTACATAGTTTATAGGAAACACTCAACGCATTAATTTAATAAGTAAAAACTTCATGGCTACTGAAAAGTTTCTGTGTGTGTGTGTGTGTGTGTGTGTGCGGTTTTTCCTTGTAGCCGCGGGCAATCGAAATTTTCGCATTTCATTTTTGGAATTTAAATTGCAAATTTTGTGAATTTGTGAATTTTGAAAAGTTTGATAAATTTTGGCCCAGCAATTAAATAATTAATAAAGAGTCCTTTCTGTGGTCCCAGGCCAAAAGTTAACATCGCAATTTTTAAACAAATGTAAATTTAATAATATTTATGCAATCAGCGGCGCGCCCATTGCCACGCCCACAAGCCAAACCACAAATCTGCGAACTGCTGAGGCTGTAATTTAAATGGGCAAAAAATAAAATATACACATGTGAAATATAAAATAAAAAAAATATCGTTTAGCGTTAAAATCAAATTTAATTCATTTCTGGGTCAAAGGATCAATAGAAAAATTTAAAACCAAAAGGAAAAAAAAAACAGAACAAAAACTTCCGATGGGGGGAAAAAAACCTAAAAATAATTGAAACATTTATCAATTTTGTTTAGGGAGCGGAAAAAGGATAATAAATTTGCGCCCTTTTGTCCTGTCAATGCGAAACATATAGAATTCCGTTCAATTAGCTGATTGGATATGGAATAGACTCCAGATGGGATAAAAATGTATTGGGATATGGGATAGACCCTCGGCAGGACATACTTGGATATGAGGTGGACTCTTCATTGGATAATTTATCTGGATATGGGATAGACCCTCGGCAGGATCTACTTGGATATGAGGTAGACTCTTCATAGGATAATTTATCAAGATATGGAATAGACCCTCGACAGGATATACTTTGATATGACGTAGACTATTCATAGGATAATGATCTACTTGGATATGGAATAGAGTCTCAACAGGATACGTATCTATTTCATCAGGATCTATTTGGATATGAGAGAGACCTCAAACAGGATGTAAGTCTGGTATAAAACCTCGATATGATCTATTTGGATATGGAATAGACCCGTCATAGGATGCAAATCTATTAATCGGATTATCTGATTATCTGATTATCTGACTATCTGACTATCTGACTATATGATTATCTGATTATCTGAGAAGTAACCCGTTTTGTATCTGAAAACAGTTCCTTACGAGCGGAGAAGTGAGTAAACCCGTTGGGTGATTATTTCTGCATTTCTCGATCATTTAAATAATGCAAATGTCCAGTGGATGGGATCGGAGAGATATATGCATAGCACATGACTGGAGAGATCGGATCATGAGATCATAAGCTGCAGATGCGGTCCCGGGTTCGGGCGATAGTATCGCGTGTTGGGGGCAAGTTTATAATCAGATGCACATAAGTGCACTTCACTTTGTTATTTAATAATTCAAAATAATAAAAAAAAAATAAAAGTAAGTAATAAAAAAAATAATAATAAATAATATAAAATACAATATTCAAATGAGCGTTAAGATCTGAGATTAAAATGAATGCAAAATAAACCAATATTTTTTTCATGAATTCCCAGGGATTTCTCCCTGCCTTCTGAGATCGATCGATCATTGAATTAACTGCTACCTGGAGGGAGCTATCATTAATAACGGTATCAGTTATGGGCTTCCAATGGCTATCAACATTTGGTCCACTGTGCAGGTCAGTTCCAATCGGAAATTAAGCCGAACTATCGGCTCAAAATATCGAAAGACTATCGAAAAAAATTAACGTCTTGTCCTTCAAATAAAATCGGATAAAAATTAAATAAATATTTTTGGAAATGAAAGGAAGCTCCGTCCTGGACCTTAAATCACTTTTTAAAGTACCAAATAAAAGTCTTATTTATATTGAAAACTTATTGAAAGCACAGCCTCCGGGCACCCGCAACAATTGAGGGGGGGAGTCGAGGGGCAGAAATCGAAGCTGAAAATCTAATCAAACAATTGGCAGTTATTAAAGATCATTTAAGAAATCAATAAAAAAACAAGGGAATTGCTTTTAATGAAAATGAATTTCTTAATCAAATAAGACCCCTGGCAGCGTGACGGAGGCGTACCACAAAATTGGGGGCATGGCTCCGGCCGTAAACATATGATAAAAATTCATAAAGTGAAAAAAGTTTTTGCTCTGCGAGAAAAATGAGAAAAAAAATTAACTTTAAATGGAATTTATGATGAGCAAGAGAATTGCAAAAATTGCTGTGTGTATACAACATACATAGATATGTGTGTGTGTGTGTGTGTGTGTGTGAGTGTGTGTGTATCTGAAAGATACTCGACGTACTTATGACCGCTTCAGAAAATATGTACAGCATCTGTGTAATGGCATGCGATGCAATAAAGTTCATACCTACCCGAAGATACGATGGATGGGGGAGGAGGGGGAAGCGGGGGAGACATGGACAGGGGACATGGGACAGGGGACGAGCGACAGGCTGACAGGCCGACAAGCCGACAGCTGTGGATTGTTTGGAAAAGCATTTTCAGTATAAACACACACACACACACACACACACACACACACGCATAAAGAGTGAGAGAGAGAAGGAGAAGGAGAGGAGGGTAGAGGCTGAGGGGAGGATAACAGGCGAATGGCAGTTGCGAGGCAAAACGTGATTCGAGTGAAAGCCAAGTGCCAAGAGCGAATGGCAAATGGGCAGCGGCTTTCTTTAGCCGCAGATATGAGACACACCACAAACAAGCACACACACACACACACACACATACGCAAGCAAAGCCATACCCGTACACATGTTTCTATAAATGCAGTTTTGGGCCAACTAAAAGTTGGCCAAGAGGAGCTGTAAAATGCATTTGTTTGAATTTGTGCCTGAGCCTGCGGAGAAATGAGAAATGGTTTGGCAGTTGCCAAAAGTGGGTCGACTGGCAGCCACAGCCAACATCAGCAACTGCAACAGCAGTAGCAACATCAGCAGCAGCAACAACAACAACAACAGTTTCAACACGTAAGTGACACCAAAAATACGACCAACTCTGTACGCCAGTAACTGTTGGTGAAATGTGCGGTAAATGCAAGAAATATGATGATAAATGAAAGCGATGGCAACAGCAAAAACAACAACAGTAACAGTAACAGTAACAACAACAACAACAATCACAACAACAACACAAAGAACAACAACGATGACGGCGGCGATAGGAAGACAGTGGAAAATGTCGGATGAGGATGATGAAGGCGGGTGAGGTGCATGGGTTAGGCGGAGAAGAGGGGGAAGGGGAGGGCGGAACAGTCGGTTGACTCTGTGAAAATATGGCCATGGCAGTTTTCGCAACAAGGTCACATTTGGCCGAGAGCTCACAGCAAATGCCTTAATGACACAAAGACGAAGCGGAGCTCGGACCCAAAATCGCATCGATAAGATACAATATCTGAGATACTGAGCGTTGCCCCGGGCAATTAAAGAGCGATAAGGGAAAGAAATGACGCCGCGTGTGGCGTATCTTGTTTATCTGACGGACATGTGTAATCCTTGTTCTGAAAAGTACGGACCTCCTTATCACAACTGCTATTATTATTATTATTATTATCTGAATAACTCCCCGATTTAAAGGAGACTCAAGGGAGAAGGCTCAAGTGCTCAACTGGGATTTAACTCCTGGCTTGCATAATCCATTCATCTTTGGGCAATCAGAGCCCAGCATCAGCGGGGCACACAACAATGTTACAAAAACACATATTATTATTATTAATACTTATGTCTGATAAGAACCCCTTGTCGAATTAATTCCCATTCTAATTAGAATTTTTATAAGACTATAAAAATAGAAACGCGACGTCAAGTGGTTATCAATTTGCCAGCGATTGGTGAGTTTTAAAATTGAAAACTGAACTGGAATTGAGGAATGGAAATGGGAATGGGCATGGGAATGAGATGGAAATGGCACTTGAGTCGCTTAAGTCGCTTAAGTCGCTCGAGTCGCTGAGTGAGTCTAACAGCTTGAAGGTCTGCAGGCAAACTGGCTGCCATAAGGAAGCAGCTGTGGGGTCTAATGGGGACTCGCATAACCATTAAAAGCAATGAAAATTATGTCATTGAAGCTTTAAAGTTCTGGGAACGAAAGAAGAGACACTTAAGGCTGAGATAAACATCTGTGTTCCCTCAGATCCCAGAAATTGTTTATCGTAGCGAGTGGTCAGCACACACACACACACACACACGCACACTCATACACATATCGTTCATCCTTAAAACAGGTTCCATAATTTTTTATTATTTTCGTCGCTTTTATTGGCAATTATTTAGTTGCCCGCAAGTGGAAAGCGCCGCTGCCGCTGCCAATTAAACTTGTTTTGACAGTTGAGCTGCGAGTTCTAAGCCTGAAATTTATTATCTTGAATGTGGAAACAACGGATTGTTTTTTTTCGCATCTCGTACCTCGAATCCCATCGTTAATCTTCGCTTTCCGTGAACTCAAATGCAATCATTGTGGAGCATCAAAAAATCCCAATTACTAACTCCCCATCCATTTATTTAAATCCCTTTAGGAAAATTCCAACTCGCATGTTGTGAAAAGTTATACAATTCCAACTTTTTGAACAGGCCGAAAGGTTTTATAAAAAACGTATCCAATACACACACGCACACACACACACACACGGCTGTAGAATTGAGTGATGGTAAAAATGTAATTATAAAACCGATAAAATAATCCAATCGATTGGCAGCGAGGCGGGGGCGTTGAGCGGGGCATATCTGCAAGTCTTCTGAGAGAATTATCCCCTCCTCGTGCGAGGCTCCCATCAATAATTATTTAATGACGATAATTAGAAATTTAAATTCAGTGAGCGATAAGCGCAGAGCAATAAATAAAGGTAAACTGTTAACGCGACGAAGACTCATAAATAATGCGGTAAATAAATAGTATTACATTTACCTATACCCACCCCTTCCCCCTGCCCACTACTCCCTTCACCCGCAGGCGTGGGTGTTGTTTTTCATTTTGCATACGTTCAATCCAACAAATAAATGTGGAAAGGGAACCAGAAACAGAAACAGAAACAGAAGCAGAAGCAGAAGCAGCGACTGAAACGTAGAGTGCGAACAAAATGACAGCAAGAAGCTCGAGGCGAATGGCAAACAAGCAATAGTTGCGAAAGCCGCAACAAACTAAACAAACTCAAAAATAAAACAGCAGAAAGAAAACCAAAAACAAATACAGTTGAAAACTGTTTGTGTGCCAACTTCCTTTTGGGCGGCCAATGCGGGCGAGGGTGTGGGGGGTGCAGGTGGAACTTTCGAGTTACAATCAGACGGCAACGCGACATCAAACAAAAAAAAAACCAACTGGCAACGCTGTGCGCCTTTTTTTACTTCGCCAAAACTCGTTTCCAGCGTTGACGCACTTCAGATACAGCGACTACAAGGCAACAACCACAGCACAGACGCTGCTCACGACGGTGGCAACAACAATGCTGACCGTTAAACCGAAAAATAAGCAACAATGACAGTAGAAGCAACAACAACAATAAGCAAATAGACGACTTTGAGGTTAAAAATTTATAATTTTTTCTTCGTTGTCGTTGAAGTTACAAAAAAAAGCCACCAAATACTTCCAAATCACAACACACGCGAGGCGATCTACTACTTCGCTCTCTTTCCCCCTTTCTTGCACTTCTGCCTCCACTACTCTCTTTCGCCCAGCATGGCAATTGAGTTGGCGCTTGACTAACTGACTGTCTGACTGTCTGACTGAGTGACTGAATGACTGAATGACTGATTTAACTGTCTGAGCGCATTGTCTACCTGTTGACTTACTTGCTTTAAGCTGCTCCACAAATGTGATTTTTTGCTCTCGTGTAAGTGTTTCTTTCGTGTTCGTCTTGTTTTGTTTGTTTCTGCTATTCACTTCTAATTTTATTTTTAGCACTTAAATGTAAACAAAAAGCGACGCCATCTTGGATTATGTACAAGCTCCGTGCTCAGTGTGTGCACACTTTAAATATTGTGTATCTATATTTAAGTTCATTTATTTTGCGGCTTTTCCATATGAAGGCAGTTACACACGCTTCAACGCACACACACACTCCCATACTCCCATACTCCCTCGCAAGGCAGCAGCCAACAAATGCACGGTCAAACACATGCACACACACACAGACACACATACACATACATTTACTATATTTAGCCGGCTTAGATGGCAATCTCATGGCAGAGTTGACCTTAGTGGCAATGATTAAAATGCAGAAAACAACATCCGAAAGATAAGATGTTTGTATACAATGCTAATGAGCGTTAATAAGGTATACCACACAAACTCACACACACACATGCTCAGACATTACATCTACAGGTATTGTATTATTTATAGAAGTTGCTCAATTAGAGGAACTGACTGCTTCAGTACAGCGAGCACAATTGTTCGCTGGGTCGCCCCTTCGTTTGTTATACTTGTTTACTGTTTTTCTATACGAACAATTAAAATCAAGAAATGTGATCGATAAGTTTCCGATGGACAAGCAGTCACCCATCGGGTAGCACATCAAGATGACCTTCAACTATCCTAAGATAAAGTGAGTCCTTAAATTTGGATATTGTTATTAAATGACGAAATTATTGAATTATCTAAAAGCTTCCCTTGATTAGGGGATCAGGTAGATTTTCAAGTCGCTCTCCTCGCTTTGAGACTCCTCTGAGCATCTAGAGTGATTAATAGCTATCGCTTATAATAGTAATGTTTTTGTTGCTATCGTATTATGGCAGGTCGTGTCGGTGCCGTTAGCCCTTCCATTTCGTTACTACTGCTCCCAATCAGCTTGCAATTGAGTGAATAGCAGCGCAATTTGCCGCCCGCCTTTGCTGTGATTCGCCAGCACAGTTCAAGCTGCGACTCTCTCGCTGCGAATGACGCATCGCAATGCAAGCGTAGGACTCAAGATAAAAAAAATAATGATGGGAGGAGGATCACATTGTCGAGTGATCGATAGTCGATAGTAGCCAAAGATCGATTATCGGTCATCTGAATTAACATCTGACCGCGCATCTCGAAGTTAAAGTTAAATTCTACCTAAGAAATTCGATACCAGTAAATTATATATTTAATACAAACTTATTTGTTAATAACAATTAAAAAACCATCTTCGGTTCTTCCCCAATGAGTTCCTTCGGAGACAATGTATTTTTAGCGTCATATTTCGACTGCACTTAAGTCTCGACCAGCAGGTGAAATTTGAAAACTGGTCTTTATTCGAATGAATTCACAACACAAATTATAATTTTAATGCCGTTCAGTTTGGTGCTTTGCCTTCTGATAAAATCGAAATATTTAAATAAACAAAACAATTAGCGCATGAATCAGCAGCGAAACATCTAGACCAATTAAGTGGCGAATTTTAACTAAGGCCGAAAATACTTGGGAATAATTTCACACCAAATGCACTTCTCATTCATTTTCCTTTGAAAATGAAAACGCAAAGGCGGACCCCTCAGATTGTTTAATTACGAGAAAATTCATAGAAACGCCTTTGGGCTTGCAGAAGGCGACGCTTTGAAGTTTCGCCAATCGATTAGGGAAA
Organism: Zaprionus lineosus; assembly: GCA_035044505.1. NCBI lineage: Eukaryota > Metazoa > Arthropoda > Insecta > Diptera > Drosophilidae > Zaprionus > Zaprionus lineosus. The sequence goes on along the minus strand of JAWNNX010000098.1, from coordinate 721,986 downwards.
TACTATATAAATTATTTACGTGCTTATGTTGTTTGAATATGGGCTAAAGAAATGTTCAATTAACAATTGCCAGTGTTAAAAGGAGCGAAAAGCGAATTGCAGTAAAAATTAATCGGAAAATTAAATAGTAGATTCTGATTAAAATGAATAATTATTATTATAAAGAGAGCAGTTGCCGCAACCGGCGCCAGCGCCAGCAGTAGCTGGAAGTGATTGCAAGGGAGGGTGAGGGGATCTGAGGTCGGATACCGGCGTGTGCGTTATATTTCAAACTGGTCGTGGGTTCATGTGCAATTATTGCACTTTGAGAGGCTTTTAAAAGCATCAAGAGCATTAAGTATGTAATTAAAAGGCAGCTACACGTGTGTGTGCGTGTAGTGTTAACACATATAAATTTGTAAAATGTGTGCGAGCACACACACAAATAGAAAGCAATTTAAATTCAATGTCAACAACTGAGTGCCGGACACCACGCCGCGAACCAAATTTAATACTATTAATAAAAGTGTTAAAATCAAAAGCACAATTTATACAGCTGATTCAGCAATTTTATGTACATTTCAATCAATGTACTATAATAACCAAATGCTTATTCGTAATATGTTGAAATAAAGTAAAATTCGCAACAAACGCGCGCTCATTCTAACATCTGGCAACACTGCACGAGGCGAACTGAGAGAGTAAACAAAGAGCGGCCGCGAGAGCACAGCTGTGGCAAGGTGAGCAGTTGGGTTGTTTTTGTCGTTTTTTGTTATTTTTTTTCTTATTTTGCTACTTAAGCCATAGCAAAAATTTATTATTTAAAACTCATATTGCTGGTTTATTGAGAACACTTACACTTTGTTGTTCAGTTGTTTTTGTTTGCACACATTCTTAACGCAGAAATCGTATATTTTTTTCAATCTGTTTATTTGGCGTGCTGCTGTTAAAAACTTAACGGATACAAAAATACAAAGCTTATTAACAGGCTCTATTTAAACACATGACGACAATCGCACTTGGTTATTATTTATTTGTATTTTGACCAACCAAGAAAAAAAAAAAAAAAATAGACAATGTGCAAGGCAATGCTGCACAGCTGACGGTAGTTGGTGAGAGCCGTTCTCGCCGTCATGCCCAATAGAGATGTACATTTTGGTAGAACCCGTGACTAGGTCGTGACTCGGAAGCAGGCAGAGATTTTCGTATTAATAAAAGTAAGTTAAAATATCTAATTTACTTTTTATTTAGGTATAGAGTAATAACAATTAATTACTCTTACAATGTCGGAAAATCTTCGATCACTCCAATAAATAAAATATATTATTATAATACTATGAGACATAATCAGACCGTGATTGTGACAAGTTATTAATTGCACATCTCCAGATTTCTCTCTTGCGCTCAGCAAGTGGCACCAGCTGAGAGCTAAGACTTTGCGTTTGCTTTGTCGACCATTGAGACGAAGTGAAACACAACAAATAAAAAAGTACAAAATCAAACAACAAAAGTTTTGTAAGCGCAACGAGTATAAAACTGGCAAGCGAATTGCTGATGACGACATTTGCCTATTTTTTAATTTAGCAATCTTTAAATTTTCGTAAAAAACTTCTTAACTTACTTTTGTCCTTTTTCGTTGCTGCAGCAGACTCACTGCAAACGTAGACGAGGCGACGAAATGTAAAAAAATGAAAACAAACAACACACACGCAGAGAGAAAGAAATAGAAAGAGAAGGAGACGACACTGGCAAAATTTATTTTATCTCCTTTTGGGCTAGTTTCTATCTCGATGTTGGATGTTGGATGCACTTTCACCGCGTTTTGAAGCGTTTTTCACAATTTTCACGTGGTTTCTTTATTTTGACTTATTTTGAACTTATTTTCAAAATTTTATATTATTTGCTAGGTTAAGCAATTTTTAAACACACGTACATTTAAACCACGCATGCACACATACTCTTACACTCACGCGCACACCTATGTACATACATACATATATTTGCACACACAGGCAAGCAACACTCAAGTACGTGCTTTTGTTGTTGCTGCTGCTGCCTGCTGCCTTCTGCCTTCTGCCTTTTGCTTTTGACTTTACTTTGCCACTATTTTATTTTTCTGTTTGGCACCAATTCATTCATCCGTTCTCACTACTCGCCCGATACCGTTGTCTTAAAGCTTTTCTTTATTTTAATACCGTGTTATTGCACATTTTATGCGTAAAAAAACAATGCGAATTGTGTTTTTGTTTTTTAGTGAACAACGCTTGGGTCGTCAGCGCGTCTTGCTCGCCCGTTCTTCCAATTGGAACTGAGCGCTGCCACTTGGTTTGGAGTGAGCGACGGCGACGGCGCACTGTTAAATTAGCCACGACCAACCTACAGTGCTGGCGGAACCATTTTTCCCGCTAAACACAGCCTTTTTTTATGCAGCCGCTTGTAGATTATGTGAAATTGTTTTAACTTAATTATTTGGAGATGTATCTTGCTTAACTTAACTGCATTGTCATGGAAATAGACTCGCAATTTAAGAATTGTAAAAAGTATTATCAAATAACCACAGACATTAGCTGTAGCTAAATAAAATGAGCATCACTATGAGAGTCATCAAACGTTTGCCATCATTGCACTCATGTGCTTTCACAGTCACGCAAACAATTGTTTTTTTTTTTTTGGTAAATAAATAAACTTTATACTTGATTTATGGCGTTGAAAAAAAATATGACTATTTCACTTGTTTAATGTCGGCAAATTATCGAAGTTTAGTTGAATATTACAATTTTACAGCTGTCGGTAAACACAGGGCAAATGACGTTCAGCATCGTCAACCGTTTCGAAGCTGTTGCTAAGATTTTGGCCTTGGCCCTTGCATACTTTTAGGCTGTCCTTGGAAATTTCCAAGGCAAAAGGCGTTTGGCTATGTTCCTCGAAGGTTGGCGAAAACGTAGAAATTTTAAATGAAATTGTATCCTTTTGATCCGCCTAAGCTGTTTCCGTAAGCAAGTTCTATTTAATTAGCATCGTTACACTTTCATGAGCGCCCAAACTCATCAAATTCGCTCAACTGTAAACCCTCGATATGAACAACAAAGTAAAACCTTTTGGCTGCTTAACGGCTTTTAAAGGAACTCAATTTCACGAGTTTCAATTGAGTTTTCAGGCTTTACAAATACATAATTAAATAAATATTAAAAAGCAATGAATTTAATTGCTCAAATTAGGAGCATGCGGCTCCTAGCAGCATCTCGGCAGAAAGTTTCCTAAGGGAATATCCTTTCTTTGAAATGAAAACGAAAATAAACAAATAAATAAATAAATAAGCAGCACAAAGTGAAAATCACAGAAACTGAAACGTAACAATATCTTCAATGAGCAGACGTCCTTGCAGAAAGTTCTGAGTGTCCTCGCCCAAAATGTTGCCATAAAGATGAAAGAAAGGACGACAATGCGAAACGTTGAATGTTTTTTCGCTGTCAACTTTCATTTGTTGCTTTTTTGTTCTTGTTACCACGGCCCACAGTCCACTGACGACTCTACCTCACACCTTCACCCCAGCCCACCCACTCCTTGGTGAATCCAATGGCAGGTCCTGCCAAGCGATAAAGTCAAGCGAAATAACAGCAGCAACACTTGCCACAGCTTCAGCTCCGGCAGCATTTGATTCCGGGCGCAGAGCTCCTGCTTTTGATGATGATGACAGCAGCAACGCGCAGCGATAATGATGCCTCACCCACTGCCACCCACCAACCTCCAGTGAGCAGCCACAAGCCACCGCATGTCCGAAGGCACAGTGGGTGGCATTGTCCCTCAACTGATTAAATTTAATGGTGAAAGGAATATTAAATTCCTTCGAAAGAAAACAAAAAATGATTTGAGTTTATTTTCCTTCACAGACTCACAACTACAGGACTTGATGGGAAAATAATGGATTCGACCCACTGTGCGGCTGTTCATTACAGGCAGCAAAAGTGTTGCCAAGTTATAATGAGAGCAAAGCTTGGACTGAAATTTACGACAAGCGCCGCGCTAAGTGACAGCCTGAGACGGCAGCAGATGCAGATGCAGGAGGTCCTCAAAAGGACGAGGGTGAAGGGTGAGCGGACTACAGCGGGCTACAGGGTCAGGAAAACGGACGCACTGCATCCGAGGAACGGACAGCGTCGTTTGATTAAAAGAAAAACTTTTCCTATTTAGCTCAATGACAAACAGCAAAGCTCAGAACAGGACGAGGAGGAAAATCGAATTTTCAGCTGGCTCCTAGTCATAAAATATGCACATTTTCATTTGCTGACAAGGAGTCGTGCCCCCAGCCGAATCCTAGGTATAAGGATTATAGAGTATGAAGAATATACAGTCCGCACTTAAGTAATTGCCAAGGAAAATCCAACAGGGCAACAATGGGAAATGAAAAGCCAGACGCACGGGATTAGAGGAGGGGAGGGGGAGTGGGAGGAAGAGGAGATACACTGTCTGGATGCAGACAGGATGCAGAAGCTTGAGCACAGGACGCAGCTGGAGCCGGCAGAGGCTCTGCCCACTGATAGATGACAAAGCCATTGACTAAGGCGAAGGGACAGTTGAGCTCCCAACAGGACTAATCCTTGGCATTTTCTAAATGATGGACATAAAAGGGCACAGCTCCCTGACCAGTCGTCCAGCTGCTCCTGTTTTTTGTGCTCCTTGCGCTGATTACTGGTCCCGTCGCCTGTAGGCACATTTGATGCTGGACCCCGATTGCAGGAGCGAGTCCTGTCGCTCCGAAGGGAGGAGCTTGCCCTCTGTTTACTTTTCGTGCTTCATCTTCTGCTGCTGCTGCTGCTGCTGCTGATTGTGTGAATCCTTCGGGGTAAACAGCATGTAAGGGAGAGCTTAACCTGACCCAAGGATCCCCTCGGCACTCCTTGGCTTCTGCTCCTAGTTGTGTCAGAGTATCTGCCAGTCGCTGCCATTCAAAACTCCGGCGTACAGTCTGTGGTTTTTGGTCGAACAGGCGTGCAGTCGCCCACCCTTCACGCCCACCTCGCAGGATATTTAAATGCATTTTAGTCGTTAGCCATTAACTAAACGCCGATTATGGGGCTTTTATCACTTATAAACATTTTCCATTTTCCATTTTCCGTTTTCCACTTCCCATTTTCTACCTGCGCATCCGATGGCCGTTCGATGATCTGTGTAATTTGGCTTACAAATAAATCCAATTATTACGCATACGCCGTGTGCTCCTGCCGCACACACACACACACACACACACGCCCACAAAATGAATTCCCGTTACTCGTTGTAAAACCACACGTTGAGCTTTGCGATGGGAATTTAAAGTGCGATAAAATTGCAATTTCTGCCCTTCTAATTAGAAGTTAAAATATGACCTCTTCGAGCCGTGAGTGTACAGTGAGCACTCGCGAATAACGAACCGCGTGGAAATGGAAACGCAAGACGAAGAATTCAACTCAGCGATTGCATTGTAATTCACAGTGAAGCTCGCCTATAAAAGGCATAGGAAGAAGACACATTTACAACATACAGTGAAGCCTGACTATGAAGGACGACGCCTGGTAACTACCTACTTTCTTACCACAAATTCGAGTATTGAGTAAATTCAATTTTATTGCGGGACTTGAATTCGATTTGTGTGAGTCCTGCGTTCCGTCAGAGCGAGTGACCACTGTGTGCATTCATCACTGCCGCAGGAGATTGACGTGTCAGGCGAATTGATAATCCCTTCAACGGTAAAATTGCCGAATGGCCGAATTAATTGGTAATACAAAACGTTGCCCCCTCGAGGGGAAATTAACGCATTTTCAGAGCTGCACGAAAATAAAAATTAAATCTGAAGCTGAAGCTGAAGGTGAGGGCGAGGGTGAGGGTGAGGGGGCAGCTGTAGGTGAGGGGGAAGCTGAAGCGGGTGTTTTAATAACGTAATTAACACGCATTCGCTATGAAATATAAAGAAGGAAATAAAGTCCTTAATCGCTTATGTAAACGCTCCTTATGCGCGGCAATCGCAGTCCCGACCAACGGCCAAGGACATGGCTGACTTGGAACTCTTGGTGAATCGCTTGTGGAATCAATATTTTATATACTAGATATTTGAAGAGTGTACAGTAAATATCGAATATATGGTACCGGTTACGACACTTCGAAGGAGCACGCGCCTTGCCATGGCTGGTCCTTTCTTGGCTTGGCTCGTGGCAAGGCAATAAATCGATGCGGCAGCTCACGTACGCGCGGCAAGGATAAGGCCAGAAATCACGATAAACAAAACATGCAAATCCTTAAGATTCGCCTGCTATCTGAAAGGACCTTCAACAACAAAGGAGCAGAAGCAGAGCCGTGAAAAATTTCATTTTCGCGCCAAACAAAGCCAAACCCAAGGACACCAGCAAAAGGTGGGGAAGGGGGGGCAAGGATGCCGCGTACGCCAGTGGAAAGACAAGTTAACTAAGATGCGGATTCATTCCTTCTCCCAACTGCAGCCAAAAAACAAAAGCCACCAAAAGTGGAGCAGACAGAGAGTAGTATGGGGGCGATGGGGAGGAGCCGCAGGATCAAAGGAAGCGGTGTGATAAATTCATATAAATCGCGTTAATTTAACCGCAAGCGCAGTTTAAATAACTCAAATGGCCTGGAAGTCCGCCATTCCCAGGACTCGACTACCCAAGGCTCGCGATGACACGAGCTGAAAGCGCAGCTAAGCCAAAGGACAAAGGACGCAACTCGAAAAGAGTTAAGCTCCGATAGCAGCTCAAAAGGAGTACAAAAAGTTACTTTAATCTCCTCCGCAAGGAGTAACTTAAAATGTCCTTTGTTCTGAACAAAATTTTTCATTTTCCGTTGATTTTCCAGCAGCGTCAATTTTCAGCCAGTGTCATTCGAATCTAAGCCTGACAAAACACCGAAATAAGTTTCACAAGACGAAGGACGAAGGACAAGGACCACCGTCTACTGTCTGCCAGTGCTTGTGGAAATGGAGGGGGAGGGGAGGGATGGTGGCTGGAGGGGGCGGTGCTGGTGTGGCTCTATCTGAAATTACGCTCTGAATTGTTTGCCACAATTTGTTTTGCTTTATAATGAGTTATTCTGTATGCTTGGCATTGCCACAAACAGAGGCAACAACAGGAGGCAGCCTCTATAGGCGGAAGGCAGGCAGCGGGAAGCGGGTAGCGGGTAGCGGGTAGCGGGTAGCGGGTAGCGGGCAGCGGGCAGCGTTCCAGAGCCTGAAATATGTCTGTCTCGCCGGGATTTGTACGCCATTTAATGCTGCAAAGTAAAGTAAACACTGGCCCGGGTTGCCATGCCACCGAAGTGGCTTCCAGTGAGTAAGTGCAGCAATTTAAAATGCTCAAGCAGGATTTATTTATTTTTGTTTTGCCCATCGACCCCATTACATGCCCCAATAATGCGCACAAGTATCGGTGTCGGTCTTGGTGTTCATGTTAATTGTTTATAATTAATTTGTTGCCAGTCTGCGGCGTTAATTGCATTTAATTGGGGCATTTATACATTGCAATGCCTGAAAAACGGGACAAATTTGGTATTCAATTAGACACACAAAGAAAGCTTCAATTATCTGCTAATCCCAAGCGCTACGGCAATTGTAACTAATTAAAATGTACAGTAATTAAAGAAGATCCCACAAAAACCTTAATTCGCAACGCTTCTATTAATTTACAAACAAATTATAAACAAAAGCAAAAGAACGCTTTAAATTCCGTTCGTTAACAGAAAACTGTTAAGCGCCATTATGAAAAAACTTGTCTCTTCTTCTTCCTCCTTCTCTTCGCAGTTGATCGTTCGCTCCAACAACAGAAGCAGCCGCCCATCCGATAACCGATAAACGGGCTTTACAGCCTCCCACCTCAAAAGCCTCTGTTATGCAGTCGCCACATTACAGAGTCTCTGCTCTGTTCCGCGAACTTAACATAACAGAAAACTATTAGCTGCTTAATTACGAAGTAATTGTAATGCGGGCGAATATAAACCTAATGCTGCAAAATAAAAACTAACTCCTAATGTTGCTTAGTGCAATTATTTAATCGTGAAAGCGTAATCGTGTTCTACAAATTTATATTTGCACTTTATGGCATTTGGCTCATTATTAATTACACTCATTTTCCAGCTCACAAAATGCTCATTTATTTACGTAACATGAAAAACTACTGAGGGGAAAACGAACGCATACGCATACGCATACGCATACACGTACGTATACGCAATCGCTTGCACACACATGCACACACATGCACACACATGCACGTACACCCATACACTTACAACTGAAATGTCTTCATTAAGCGTTAGGACTTCATTTACACAACATACGGACATGGGTGGAGGACCACGACAGCAAAAAGAGCTAAAACAGCCGAGGGAGCATGGGGGCTGAGGGAGTGGGTGGGCGATGATGGGATGAAGGAAGAAAACAGAGAATGGGAAGCCCCAATCCGCAGACCACAGCAAAGGAAGGCAAACGCCTCATTGCCTTTCAATGGCAACCGCTGGACTGTAACGGCTGGCGAAGTGCAACTGGGCGAGGCGTGGCAGGTCGCTGCCAGGACGGGGCGGGTTAGGCGGCCACCAACGGTGGCTGGTGGGGCGCTGTCTGTGACTCTGCTCGCCTGTCATTTCCGTTTCCGTTTAGACTTTTCATTTGCGGCAAAAGCAGCTGCAAAAACCAATCGAGGCCAAGCTTTCGGTTCACTTCGAATACTCTGCCAAGTGCGGAACTTTAAATTCGACAGTGAAACGTACTGAATAAATGAAAATCGAGGATATCTAAGCACTAAGCACGAAAATAAGGACATCATTCAATAAAGGGAAACGAGCTGAAGTCCTTTTAAACTGAAGAGGAATGTAAAATTCCCTGGCACTCGAAACGTGCTGATTAGTTGATGAGTTTTACGATCATTTATCGGGTAAGCGATTGACATATACGAGGATATCCTTGGTACCAAAAATAATCCTTTTTACGCTGACTTTTATGTCCTGCGATTATCTGCGTGGGAAAGGGTATTGAGTCATCGTTGGGGCGAGTTTTAGGAATTTTTTATTTTAAATTTTTGCCTGAACGCGTCGTGTTGACCTTTTTGAAGCATCGCAAAAAAGAAAGAAGGACGTGAAACGAAAAAGGAGCAACCAAAAAGTGGCAACAGAAAGTGGCAACAAAAAAGTGTCTATGGGTCCATCAGGCTTAATAGCTCATTGGGTGCTGGTCGACTGAGCGGAATGTCGAATGACTGGCACTTGGCTCCGAGGGGCGAGCCACGCCTACCTCGTCTTTTTCATTCTCTCTCTCTCTCTCTCTCTCTCTCTCTCTCTCTCTCTCTCCCTTTCTTTTGGAGATGCCTTAGCGAACAAGAGAAAAAGTGCTTCGCATAACGAGGAAAGGAATAAAAAGTTTAGATTATTATGTCCTTGTTAATTTCTTTTGGCTTTGCCCAAAAATCCTTTCGCTTAAATGCGCCCGCCGCTTCATTTGTTTAATTTACACAAAGCACTTCACATTCCTCTTTGGTTTGCTCTTTCCCAGGCCATTAAGGAACTTTCCTTGTTAGCCCCTCTCCACACTCCACACTCCCAACTCCTCCTCCCAACTCCTCCTCCCAAAAATGTATATTATAATACGTCTCCCCCCGCCCCGCCCTTCTTTTTGTGGGTCGCTTTTTTTTGAGGGCGCGTCGGGCAACCCTTGAAAAAATTCATTGCATACCTTGCGGCGGCCAAAGAAAGAGGAGGCCACACAACGTTAATTGTTGTTGGTCATGACAACAACAACAACAACAACAACAACGATGTGAACGACAGGAACGACAGCAACAATAATAAGAGGAGCATTAAAAAAATATGTGCAGAGGCGAAACTGTCAAAACAAGCAGGAAAATGGCTTAAGGACTTGGCGCAAGGACTTGCCCTGTGTTCTGCTGCCAGAAATTGAAAATTTTGCAAAAAGCCTAACAAAAACGAATTTTGCATAAATTTTTGTAGTGGCATTCGAGGAAAAGCCGTTCAATGGGACCTCTTAATGAACTTACAAGGATGTATACACACACACAGACACACACACACACACACACGCCACTTGAATACACGCACAGCCATAAACAACCTCGACCACAGATGAACAAACGAGGCAATGCGACGGCTGCTAAAATTGTTGCTTCTGGTTATATCTGATATATAAAGGATATATGTGTATAGCTGGAGATTTGAAAAAAAAAGGATATAGGAATCCTTGGGTCCAACTAAGAAAGTCTAAACTTCATTTCGAATCACAGCTAGAAGTCCTGGAGCGCAATTTGATCAGAGTCAATTTCAGATGTGATTTTTTAAGGACTCCCTCTGCAAGTGGGAAACGTGTTGGGCAACCCTCGCAGCATGTAAGCTCTTCGGACTACGTTACTTACGGCCCAGCTGGAATTTAGCACAGGATCAAGCGAAGCGCAACGGTTTTGTGTTGGGCCTAATGAAAGCGACAACTGTGACGCAAACAGGACGATTGCGGAGCACATCCATCTATATCCCCATAGAGGCCTATGCGATGCACGCAGTGTACACTCACAATGCCGCATGGTATATACCATATGATATATTTTATATACTGCACTCTCCATCCTGCCCACAGATCCTATCCGAGCCGATGGGAGCCTCGCACAAATCGCAATTCAAAAGAAGGTCAAACACATTACAGGATGTCTTTCGATGGATGGCTGGCTGGATGCGTAGGTGGCTGGATGGATGGCTGGATGGATGGATGGATGGCTGGATGGATGGAAGGACGCTTGGGTGGAGAGAATGAATCAGATTGGATTTGTTGAAAACGCATCAATTCAAATTCAATCAAATGAAAATAATCTTCGTCTTCTGAGCTGGAAAATTAAATTTTGTTTTTCCCTTTTCCGAGGGGAATGCACAACTTTTGCCTTTTTCTGCTTTTCCATTTTCTATTTTCTGTTTTCCATTTTCCATTTTCCATTTTCTATTTTCTATTTCTATCTTTTTGACTTTGCGTCTGTCCTGTTTTTATTTCCCTCCCCTCAGCGGTGAATTTGTGATTTTTGATTTCAATTTGATTTCAATCGGTTTTGCATGTGTAGAGGTTAGAATTTGTGTCCTTTGCTTAAATGCCCAAAAGGGACACTCGCTGCAAATGTAACTTAAAATGCAAATTCCTGGTGTATCCTTCTGCTAATCCTGCTGCAAAAATTAAGCCCACAATTGCATGGTTTTCTAGAAACTAGAAGGACTTTCCCCCCCTCAGAAATTCAAGCTACGCTTCGAGTTGTGAGAATCGCTTGAAGGATTAATAAGGACTCGTCCTTTGACCACTACTTCTGACATTCAGTTCTTCTGCTCCTTTGATTTCCTCAGCTTGACGCAATTCCCAGCTGGCTCCTTGCCTCAACCGCAATCAGAATTGCCCCCCTTTCCCACCTTCTACCGTCCACCTGTTTTCCCCGCCCCTTCGCTCCCTCGTGTTAATCCTGACCCTTGATTGACGTTTACATTGCACACATTTTGAGGTACGTGCGTTTGCATAACCAAAAATTGCGTGTGGAAGGAGGAGACACACAGAGAAAAAAGAAAACGTATAAGGAAAAACTTGAAGGCAGGAATTTTCTTTCAACATTTTCCAGCAGAAAAATAAAAGAAAAAGTGTGGGAAAAGGACGCAGGATTCGAGCCGATGGAAAAGGTAAACAACACACACTTTGAAGCCCCACAAAGAGCCAATTAATCTTTCCCTGATACCCACAGGTAGGCAACAGGATAACCGACAGGATACACGGGATAAAGGACGGCAAACACAACGCAATCGTTGCCAATCCTTGAACGCAATCAAACAATCCCAAAGCCGATACCAATGTCAATCATAATCCGTACTCCATATCCCGGAATCCGTCTAATGCCCCCATCCCATCCATCCATCTATCCGTCTATCCATTTATCCATTTATCCGTTTATCCACTTATCCATCCAAAACTGTTCGACTGTGTGATGCGCTTATGTTCCGGTTGTGGGCCCCCAATTGAATTGTCTATGATTAATGGTCACGTCCTTGGACACCTTCTAATGGAATAAACATGGAATCTCAATTGTCCAAATTTGCCCCAAAGAGGAAGGAGAGGTGTCCGAAAGGGCGGGCAATTGATTCAACTGGAAGTTTAGCTATAAAAAGGCTAAAACATGGTCACGTCCTTGGAGACCTTCCAATGGAATAAAATTTGGCCGAATAAAAAATTAAAATATGGCCAGAAACGGGCATCTTTTGAAATAGCGGGAAAAAGCTAAGCTGTGCAGTGCAAGGATAACGGAATGTCAATGGGGAACCAACAAATAAATTCGTGTTATCCTTTCAAGTTGATTGAACGTTTGATTCTTCTGTAAATGCAGCTATAAAAGGCTAGATCAACTGGCGGGAAATTGTAGGCAACAGCAAGTCAATACATCAATGCACTCGGTGACCCCTTAACTCCTTTACTCCACTTTGCTAACTTCCTCCATGTTCACTTTATAAACATTTATTTTCCTTTTTATATTCCCCTCCCCTCCCCCTCCCTATCCTTCTGTCCACTTTCTTCGGAATCATCCGATTATCCGAGTTACATGAAACCGAACTACTGCCGCCTCCAGTCTTTATCCCTTCGCTTCTTAAAGCTGTAAGTATATATATAAATATACGTGCATGTGTCTGTGTGTGTGTGTGTGTGTGTGTGTGTGTGTGTGTGTGTGTGTGTGTGCGAGAGAGGCTTTAATGTGAGTGCGTATTTTTCATGTCTGACATTAAGTGAAATTTAAAACTGCGCGTCTTCTTCTGTTGGCTGTGTGTGGGTGTGTGTGTGGGTGTGTGTGTGTGTGTGGGTGGGTGTTAGCTGTTTGTTGCCTTAGTGAAATTAAATTAATGACAAACAACATTTCATTGTCTTTAGTCCTTTGTCCCTTGTCTCTGGATTGTTGCGTTTTTTCCACGCACCGGAAATTTATCCGCAACTGTTTGAAACTTTCCCATTGTTCCAATCGTCGTTGTGGGGTGGGAAGTGGAGATGGGGAAGAGGAAGAGGAAGGGGAAGCTGATGAGTTGAAGAGTGGCGCATAATTACAGACGTATAAAGGACGCATTGAAGCCCTAGCAAGGAGCAAAACAATCCAAATCCTCAGACCCAATGAAATGTCATACACGTCGACAGCCGTTAACCGGCCAAGCGGAGGGTCCGTCCAGGCGGAGGGTCCGTCCCAATGGAGGGTCCGTCCAAGCCATTTACAACTGTAGAGGCGTACGGACTATTAAGGATCGTAAAACCTATGGCCAGACATGGTTCCCATTGCCAACAATGGGCATTACACCCAATGGGCCCCCATAATTGACAGCTGTGCCAACAAATTCACTTGACCTCGCCGGCAGATGGAGAAGCTTCGAAGGAGGGGGGAGGGGAGTGGGTGAAGTGGGTAAATGGGAGAAGGAGCCAAGGTGGAGGCAGGAGGAACCGTTCCCCTATCCCAAGCCCCTGCAACGCTTCCAATGGGTGTTTTCCGTGCGTTTGCATATTAAACGCTAAGCTGCAGCCACACCCTCTAACACACTCACACTCTCACACACACTCGCATTAGCTCACACACACGCACACACACTCACACTAACTCAAACATAAGTGCAATTTGCAGGCTCTGGCACTTTGGCCGTGAAATTGCGGGCCACTAACTGCGAGTTGGCCTTTCGAGTGGCCACCCCTCGACTCGGAGTTGAGGCCACTCCTCCCCCTTTCCCTCCCCCCTCCCCTCCACGCAGTGGAATGGCCATCAAATGCAGCTGTAGGGTATGCGCAAGTCGTGCTGGCCGAGATTCCGACGATAAAAACTTGAGTAGCTGGAAAAGTCCTGCTCTTCACATTTTAATTGCAGATCTCAAATCCAAAGATTAGACCTTCGAAAATACGTGAAAAGTTTTAAGAGATTTGAAGGACTCTTCATTTAAGCTCCTTATCTGCCCCCCCCCCTCCCTCCCTCCAGCCACTCCAAAAACTCTGAAAGGTTAAAGGTTGCTTCCGGGGTAGCTCCCAGGCAACCCTTGGACGCTTGCATTTATGATTAGCGTTCTGGGGAGGAGGGCAGGGGGCGGTGGGCAGTGGGCGGGGATTGGAGGCATTAAGATGCATCGAATGGAAATGCTCGGAGCTCGACTAATGGCCATAAGTTGCTTTTAGTTGCAGGAAAACTTTGATTTCCATGCATTTTCCATTTTCCATTTTCTATTTTCTGTTTCCATTTTCCTTGAGTGCTGTCATAGCGTTTTCCTCGCTCGGCCACTCAGTCAGTCAATCATTTTGCCCCCTCCCCACTTCCCCCGCCCCAACGACGACCGCAAATCAAACAAATTTACAAATTATAAAGGCCAAAGGACTCGTAGAGGTCGGTAAATGAAAGGCGTGGGCGAAATAATTAAAGACATATCCTTTTGTCCTCCCCATGTCTTGTGCAGGATCAGCAAAGGCTCAATACAACATCCTGTCACATCCTGTTGCTGGTCAAATTTCATACGTCTCCTGTCCTCAAATTAATCAGGACATTCTCAAAGTCGATGTTGCGGTTTGGCTTTGTCCCTGGCTATGGGTGTGGCATGTGCGGCATGTGTGGCATGTGTGGCATGTGCGGCATGCGTGGCATGTGGCAAGCTGCACTTTGCAGGCTGCAGGCTTTGCTGCACGTCGCCATTGAAACTGCTCAAATGCAATTCCAATATGTACACTCGCCGGTGGAGCTCTGCGGTTGCCGCCTCAGCCCGGAAAGCCCAAGGCATTTTTGTCCTTAATTAATAAATAACAAACATTCCTCGGATTCGCCTTGGAAAGGCATTTGGGGCTTTCACATCGAATCTGTGGAGGGAGCAGCGTTGACCACTTCAATTTGCATGTTAAGCAGGAGGAAGAAGCGATGGTTGGAGAAGCAAACTCATCAGGGCGGCGGAATGGAAATCTCAAGCAAGTGAAATCGGAAGGGCAGAAGGATAAGAGGGGAGAAGCGAAAGGAGAAGCAAATCCAAATCGAGAAACAAAGTGAGAAGCAAGGAGGGTCGTGATGCTGAAGGCCATAGCAGAGGTGCAACTCAACAGTCAAAACCAATGGGAAGCACACGAAATACAGATTAATGAGGGAGTCAGTGAAGCAAAGTGAGAAGCACAGGACGAAGGAAGTGAGAAGCAGGGCACAAATAAATTAAACAGCAATGCGGAACATGAATAATTAAAGTGCGAAACAAATCAACAAGAAGAAACTAAATCAAAAGAAGTGCCGAAATAAATGAAGCTGAGAAGCAAAGGGAGAAGCGCAGGGAGAAGCGGAGGGAGAAGCGAATGGAGTAGTCAAAAGAGAAACTCCCAGCGAATACTGACTAAAATATTGAAATGTCCTTTTAATAAATTCGATAAGTTCTGCTTCTTCCTTTGGCAGCCGCGGCACTTATCACCCTTCCCATCGCTTCTTCCGGCTAAAATATCCTTTCCATGAATCGTCTTCCGCTTTCAGTGTTATCGCCTTTCCGGGAATTGATTTATATTTTGGGTCCTTGAAAGTAAAAAATGTGCCCCTAACAAATGTTTAATTTCAGTGCCATAAATCTGCACATTTGAGTACAGTACTCATTCATTATGAGGGAAGAATCGCACGCTTTGAACTTTCCCGAGTTCGTGGAAATTTATCTATGCCCCCAAAAAGAACACATGATAAATGCGACTTCGCTTTGCTTTGTTTGTGCCTCTAAAGTGCCCAGAAACTGTTTGAGCCTTCCGCTGCCTTTGAGAACTCAGCTGGAAGCTCTCATCCGTTGGTGCTCACCGTCGGGGGATACCCTACAAAATCACAAGTCGAGTCGCTTAGTCGTCCGGTCGCCCGGTCACTCAGTCTCCCAGTCTCCCAGTCTCTCAGTCACTCAGTCTTCCAGTCACTCAGTCACTCAGTTCAAATGACGAGGGGCTGAAGGGAAGGAGAAGTTCCTGTAGCTGAAGGATATCTGCACTTCGTATACTTCCTTCGAGCTGCTTCCCCTCCCCCTCCCTTGATATTATTTATTGTGTTTGTTTCCATGGGAATGCGAGTGTTTGGATAAAAACCACAAAGGTTACCCACATAGACGAGGGGAGAAGGGGGGGGGGGGGGGGGAAAGGCTGACTTACCTTGCCATGTTGATATCCTGCAGATGCTCAGCCTGCGTGTCTTCTTCAGGAGTGTCTGCTATCGGCGCGTGGCGCGGGGGTGTGGCCGGCCGAGCGATGGGCGCTCTAATTTTTGGCCTTCGCTTTGGATTACGTTTGCACGTCCTTGAATCAGGCTCGAAATGTCATTGAGTGTCTGGACTCGGGGTGGGCCGGCATCTTCACAGCACTCAAGTGCTGGCCACAAACTAAATCAACATTTTTCGGGAGTCCCAAGGATGCGGCAGGAAGCGGACCAGCGTCAACAGTCGCAGGATAATGCTGATGAAGCTCTGATGATGATTACCGCAATGCTATCAGAGAGACAACCACTTGGGGGCAGCTACTACATCGTTTGTCTTCGTCTCACTCGCACTCTCTCCCTCTCTCTCTTTCTCTGTATGTATGTGTGTGTGCCCGTATCTGAATCTCAGCTTGGGATCCTGTGGATAGGCTGCGGCTGCTACCTTGCTGCGTGATTGAGTTTAGATTTATGCCTTAAGTGTTGCTGGGGGATTTGCCGGTTGCCGGTTGGTCCTTTGCAGCTCCGCTTGACGGCCTACACGGCGTATGCTTGACAGTATCTGTAACTGTATGTGTGCCTGTATCTGTATCTGTAGATGTATCTGTAGCTGTGGTCGAATCCGAGTCCTTGCTATTTGTTTGCTTTGACGTTCCGCAAACGTTTTCCTTTTCGATTTTCCTGGATGCGAATCGAAGGCTTTTCCACTGCAAAGAGAGAGGAGACAACAGAAACGATTTTCTTATAGTTTGAGTAGATTGACAGCCAGCTGCGTGTGCGTGTGTGTGTGTGTGTGTGTGTGTGTTTCTCAGAGATTGTGTATTTATTTTATTTGTTTTGCTGTTTGCCTTCACATTTACATTCACATTTACATAAGGATCAACATCATTAATATTGCAGAAGGTAAATCAATGTGTAAGCACTTTGTGAGTGTGTGTGTGTGTGTGTGTGTGAGTGAGTGTGTGTGGTGTGTGTGACGTGTATGCCCTTAGGTTAGGATTTACTGCATGATGTTAAATTTAACAGATGAAGAAGAGAAACAACACGTAAGTACGTGATTTCTCATGTGTTTGTAAGGCCAAAAGGCAGCAGCTGCTGAGTGCGCGCCTGTCAAAAGGCAGCATCCCGTCAGCCCTACCACCAACCACGTGACGTCTCAGGGGTCCTCCCCATTCCCCTGCCAGCTGATTTAAAGTGTATACCCCCCCCCCCCCCCCCCCTCACTCCACCCACCCTCACCCAATCAACACCCCTCTACCTTCCATCAGAGGTGTTTGCATATGGAAATATCGAATGCAATTATTCATGTGCGTGGAGTTTCGGGCGGAAAATGTGTTTTTCTTTTTCTTCGATTTTCACATTTTCCCGCTTTGCTCCTTTTTATTGAATGGCGAGTGTTCGCTTAAGGGATTTCCGTTATTTCATTTCCGCAACAAATTTGATGCCACTTACATTTATCATACGCCCCGTGGGCCGTCACTTGAAGCGTGTACACTCACACACTCTCACACACACACACAAAGAATCCTTCGATCATAAATCTACCTCCTGAAAACTGGCATTTAAATGCTTAAGGCAAGTGCAATAATAACCCGCAGCCCAAATAACCGGAGGCCACCATCTGGCGCGGCACCATCCGCTCCTGCGGGTGCCTGGAGCGGATCTCCATCAAGTTCATCCACTTGGCTGGCTGTTGTTCTGGATGTGTTTGCATTGACGGAGCACTCATCATGTTTAGGCTTGTGATTGATTATAATTCGAGTATCGATTGCGATTGGTCGAAGGAGCCTGTCTTTGACCTCCGCCTGCATTTCCTTCCTGCCTCCCCCCATGTCCTGGCCTTGCTGCCTGCTAATCGACATTCGCTGTAACATGAAACCCATCCTTACGTAGCTCGGGGTTTAGGGCACGTCAAGTTGTTGGGGGCGTCAAAACAATGCCTGTTCCCAGGAAAGCTCGCTCCGCCGGGCCAAGCCCCATTACGTGTTTCCTTCGGTTGGGGGAGGGGGGCAACACTTTTTATAGCTTCCTGGTTGCCACCCTCATGTGCCTGTATTCTTTTTGGGGGCGTGTGTGTGTACATGGGCGTGGGTGTGGGTGTGGGTGTGTGTGTGTGTGTGTTATCAGCTGCTTGCGAGTCCTGTTATGACGATAGCGGAAATGTGCAGCCAGGAACACGAAGGACGAAGGCGCCCGGAGGCAGCTCCCAACTAACACAGTGGCCGATAAAAAATGAAAATAAAAGTTACTAACTCGCAGCCAAAGAGCAACGGGAATCCACAAAGGAACAAATACCAGGACCCAAAAACAATGGCGCTCAAAAATAAACAGAAAAATTGGGAACGGCCGCACCCCCTGCCACGGGCAGCGCCACCCACCGCCCACCGACCACCGACTGCCGCCCATCGCCCATTTGCCAAACAAAAGGACAGCAAAGGCTTTGAGGCGCCGCTAGACAAATCGAACAGAAGAGCGACGCACAACAGCCATAAAAACAGTAGGGGTATTCCCACCAAAATGGAAAAAGAAAAAAAATCGAAAGGAAGAAAAAACAAAGGAAAAATAGGAAAATTAGAAAAGGAAAATTAGAAAGAAATCAAACTACGATTCCTGGAAAACCTCCTCTCCCCTTTGAGTCTCTTACATTTTCTATTTATACTTTCCCAGGAATACCCTTAACAATTTGTGTGCGATTGTGTGCGTCTGCATATCCTGCGAGGCTTGTTTGGGGCCACAGGGCGCTCCCTTTTGCTGTCCTGAGCAGCTGCCAGGGCAAACAACAAATAGCGACTCTATCGCACGCGCGCGCACTCACACACACACACGCACACTCACACACACACGCACACACATGTCATGTCATGTTGTGTGTGTGAATGTCGCTTTGTGTCCCCTCACATCATCGTCGCCACAACAAAGCGCTCGCTTATTAGTATGCAAAACTGATAATCAATACTCAATACTCAATACTCAATACTCAATACTCAGTACTCGATACTCAGTACTCAATACTCAGTACTCAATACTCAGTACTCGATGCTTGGTATTCAACACTCACACTCACACTCAGAAGTGAGCAGTGAGTACTCAAAAGTCGTGTCGAATGTGCGGCTATTATGGCACATTTATGCTGGTCCTTGCACATTTGCATACGTGTCTCAGGACACTCGATGACGCCCTTCGTCCTTCGTCCTTCGTCGCTCGCCCGCGGGTTCCCCTCCCCCTTTTGAGAAAGTGTCTGCAAAGTCTCAACTTTTCACAGTTCTTGGAAAATCTAGATGTAAGAAAACGCATGTGTGTGGGTGTGGGTGAGGGCGTGGGCGTAGGCGTGGATGTGGGTGGGGCCATTGTCTTGGTTGTTGTTTGTCGACGACACCTCTACGTGTCGAGGGCACACATGTCCTGCGGGCAATATGTCAGCCCCCCAACTATGCCATGTCCTGAACCCAAGAAGTTCTTACCCTAAGCCTAAGCCAGGACACAAACACGAAAATTAACCAAGGGTCCCGACGAGTCGCAGTTTGGTTGCTTGGGTCCTTTCTGGGGCTGGGCTATTAATAAACAAATCATCGAACTCCGAAATAAATAAGTCCATCAACTGGGCTGTCACTTGGGTGTGTACCTCATTAAGGACCGAATGAGTAGTGGCCAGAATAGAGCCAGGAATTCCAAAATATGTTTTCTGGTCCAGGACATTTGGCTGCATGTTTGAAATTCGTCGAAATTTATGTTGCGCTCGGAGAAAATTTGACTCCTCGAAAGGAATGCGAAGCGAATTATTTGGAGTTGCTTTTGGATCATTAAAGTGGCGCCTTATAGCATAAAATCCATTGAAGGAATAAAATAAAGTGCGACCACATAAGCTGAAAGCTTTTCCAGATGACTGATAGGCCACACACAACACATAAGGATCACGAGATTTTATCGATTTGACTCGCAAGGAGCAATCTGACAGGCGGCACATTTTAGTGCGGCTCTACGAATATGTGTGTGTGTGTGTGTATGGCTAATGCCAGCTTATTGCACCTTCAATTCACACAGGCCAACATATACACACACGCACACACACACACAGTCATATGGCTATTCTCATGCGTGTGAACAGTACTAGGCGGCTGCCCGAGCCCGAGCCCAAGCCGTCGAAAACGTTGCATACTTATGTGCGCTCTCATTGTACAATAAGACGCTTAATAAAAGTAAAGCGCTACGTGCAAATGGCTGTGGCGTGTGAGAGACATGGGCGCAGCACAGCTAGCACACAACAACAATACACACATACACACACTGACACACACTGACACACTCTCATACATTCATAAACTCACTTGGTACAATTGAATAAATGCACAGCTCTCGCGGCATAAACAATGTATTTGCGCAATAACACAATCAAAGTACTTAACATAAATATGTTAGGCACAATAGAATTTGTGCAATAACATAATCTAAATACTTAACATAAATATGTTAACAAAAATAGAAGCCATTCGGTATTTGTGCAAATGTAATTTCTCTGAAGTTTCCTTTGACTTTCCTTTCCATCCAAATGAATCGAGTGAGGGAGGAATGTTCATATTAACATGACTGACAGCTGTTAAAGTTATCAGTTTTTGTGATCGCTGTTAACGCAGCGTCAAGCAAACTCTGGCTGCTACAACACTGCGAGTAAACTGATCGACTTTGCTCCACTGTGCGTGTGAGCGACGTACAAGAGACGTGGCCCCAAGTGGCTAGGGCCAAGACTTGTAAGCGAAACCAAAAGCAAAGCCAAAGCAGAAACAAAAGTCAAACCCAACGGCGACGGCTACGCTAACGGTGACAGCGGCAGCGACAGCGGCGCCGAAGTCGAAGTTGGAATTGGAGACGAGTCTGGAAATGGGTTTTGAGTTGTCGCTACGTCAGTTTATGTTTTATTGTTCTTATTTTGTGTATGTGCGTTTGTGTGTGTGTGAGCGTGTGCGTGTAAGTGGGGTGTGTTAGTGTTTGTTTTTTTTTTGTTGTTGTCGCTGCTGTTGGTGTTAGTGTAAGTGATGTTGTTTTTTTATAATTACTTTCAATGGAGGTTACGGAACGTGCATAGATGTGCGTGCAATGTTTTTATCTGCTGATGTTGTTGTTGTTGTTGTTGTTGGTTTGGTGTTGCTGCTGTTCCTGTTGTTATTGTGTGCTGGCATTGCTGTTAAGCACACACATAACGGTAATTTAATTAACATACATAAACAGAGACTGACACACTCACACACTCACTCGCTCACACACTCACACACTCACACACTCACACACTCACACAACGGCATACGAGAATCTGGAACGCCTGAGGCAATGTTACACTTACGATTCGATCGACGGGTTCCACTTTGCAATCGATATTTGAACTGAAGTCGACTTCTGCGATCCTTGATTAATGTTTATCGATTAAAAGCAGATTAAATTTATGTGATATTAATATTATTTCTGTTTTTTTTTTGGCGGCTCTTAAGCTAAGCTAACGGAACAGGCGATATTTTTCTTAGCTTTGAATCTTACGTTTATTTCCTATTGATTTTCTACTGTATTATTTATTTCTATTGATTAAATATTTTTGTTCTATTTTTATTTGAATTAGGCAAAAAAACACACACACACGACAATCGAATGTAATAATTATTTTTATACTTATAACTTCTTCAAAACACACGCCAAACAGTCAAAGGCGCGCACATGCCGCCGGAAGTTGCGGGTTGCACGTAGCACGAATGAGCGGTGCACAGAACCGTTAGGCGACGCGTACGGCGAGCGAATAAAAAGCGAAATGCCACAGGATAAGGCGCCGGGAGAGTCGCTACCAAATGGCAAGCAGTGTTGCCGAGCTGCAGCTCACGCATGCGCCCCAAAGAGGTGAGCGCCAGCGGTGCCTCCGCCTGCTGACGAACATCTGTGTTTTTGTTATGCTTTCCTCCATGAGGAGGTGGAGCATGAGTGGGCGGGGGAGGGGGTATTAAGGTGGAGAAGGAAAACGACAGAGGGAAGTGGGTGGGAGCGGGCGGGCGGGCTGTTAGCGGCTGCCAAGACATTTCCCGGAAGCAATGCAACAACAACAATTCAATTGTGGTTTCTCTTGCATGCGAGCGTCTGTGTCAGTGTGTGAGTGTGAGTGTGGGAGTGTGTGAGTGTGTGTGTTGTGTAATTTTAAGTGCGCGTGTGTGTGTGTGTGTAGCAGTTATTTCAATTAAGTGTGTGTGTTTCTTTTCTGCCGAGCTGCTCCAAAAATTTCCTTGACAATTGCCAAATAATTGGAGCGGCAATGACAACTGGACGAGGGCGCGGCCCAGAGAGCTGGGGGACAGGATTTGGACAGGACACGTTGCCTGCAAATCAATTAAGACCACAAACAAGCGAAACTTATATCGCCGGATATGTAAATGGCGTAGGCGAGATCCCCAATCCAACCGCAAGCACAAACACAAACACAACTCATGGCCAGAGGCGTAGGACAAACCCTTGACGTAGCAAGGAGCGAACACAAACATTGAACATTCAGCTGCAAGCTGTTGGGTCAGCTTAATCCTCGAGGATATTATGTCAATCATCCCCGTTGCTGGGCACTCATCTGCCCCCCCAGGGAGGGGGTCGCCGATGCAGCCCTGCACGTAATTCTAATGTCAAGGTTTTTGGCTGCTGTTCAAAATGCGCTGGCACGTGGCCACGAGGGGACACGAGGGGAGCTGCCAACAAAGTTGGTGAATGCGCCTTGGCTACTAAGCTACTTGCAGGACGAAGCCAGCGGCATAAGGCGGCCACCAATCACGGCGCTTCATGCCACTTGCACCGCATGAATGGACACAAAAAGGAATGAACGACAAAAATAATCAAAAAAATAAAAAGAAAGAAAAGGAAAGGAAAGGAAAAGGAATGTCCCGACGTTCAGCGTTTACCCAATGTCAAGTGCACGGGAGCAATTGGCATATTAAGACGTGTGGGGGGGGCGGCAGTTGGTGGAGGAGTAGAGGCGTGGCACATGCACAACATGCAACGCCCGGCCACGCGGCATTAAGGTCAATGCTAGCTTCGAGTGACCACATGGATATCCGCCGTACTTTTGGTAATAGACGTGGCCACCTTTGCCGCTCCCTTCGTCCATGTCCGACCCACAGGTTTCCTTATTCCTCTATCTGCCACTCCCGAATGGAGGATACTTTCCATCTTTCAGTTTTTTTACATGATTTCAATTTGTGCATCGAATTTCCTTCTCAGTCCAAGGAACTACTTCCATGGCTACCCCAAAGCCAAGGACAGGCTGGGAGCCTTCTTGGAATTTACCCGCAGTTCGCCTGCCCCTGTAGCCCACCCGTATGCAATAAGTTGGTTGAAGAAAGGATAATTACATTACCTTGGACCCGTTGTCCTGCAAGCACACACGCCACTGGCAACTTCCCAGGACACTGAACAGTGCAATAACGATCCTTGTTGTCATAACAACCCTCCTTCAACTCTCCAATCGCAGATGGAGGAATAGGAGCCGAGAGGATAAG
Organism: Zaprionus lineosus; assembly: GCA_035044505.1. Taxonomy (NCBI): domain Eukaryota; kingdom Metazoa; phylum Arthropoda; class Insecta; order Diptera; family Drosophilidae; genus Zaprionus; species Zaprionus lineosus. The sequence goes on along the minus strand of JAWNNX010000098.1, from coordinate 698,297 downwards.
TTTAAGAATTTCAAATTTAAAGCTTCACTTCATATGAATTTCCGCCTTATTGGTGAGGGGCGGGTGGAGGGTGCAGGGGGGTGCTTGGGCCCCGCTTATCCTAGGGTAAGGAATGAAAAGATAAATAAATAAATAAATTTGAAAATAAAACTCTGATTTCACATGAACTTCCACAGGACACACAAAAGTATCTGTTAGTTAGGCTCCTGCGACTTGCGAATACCCTACGAATATATAAGTCCACATGCACAGTGACATACACACACACACATACACATACACATATATAGAACAGAAGAGTGTGGAAGGAGGGGATTGGGGAAGCAAGTGCGCAACTGCGTCCGCCTCCCCCTCCCTCCCACAAACAGTATCCGACTTTTCTGAGTAACTTTTGTGTTTGTTATGCGATTGCATAAAATATTTAACAAAGAGTCAAGGATACGTCCATAAGGATGTGCGACAGCTATCAAGGGAGTGGTCCGCGTGGTGGCCACAAACATGCTCAAAGGAGAAATTTTATCTGCGTCGAAGGGGGGAAGCGAAAACATAGACGACCAGAACAAAGACTGATCAGGACTATGACAAAACTTGGACTGGGACTCAGTGCATCCTCGCGTGTCAGAGTCGCAGAATGGAGCCGCTTTTGTTTAAATGTTTCATTGAATGTTTATTCATAGCGTTTACTATTCACTTAAATATTAAACGTATATTAATTGGAAATTAATTAAATAAACTATTGTTGCGTTTAGAGTCTAGGAAGCTGAGTAACTGCGATTATTATACAGGATGATGGGCTTAGAAGTAACTTAGAGTAGGAGGCTTTGAGTAGAAGCAGCGTCTGTCAGCCATCGGGCTTAAGGTGTCTTAAGGAACGAAGCTGCACGGATTCTCATGGCTATTGGCACTGACGGGTGCGAATGTGAACTTAACCTAATGTATGTGGCGGAGGAACGTCCAAATAAATAATGGGATGGGGGGAGACGACACCATACGGGGTAAGGCCGAAGGCTGAAGCACTGAATGGCGTTGAGTTATTACCACGTTTTGGGCAGACTGAACACTCCGTAGCGTTCGTGGGCATCCACGCCGCGGACTGCGAAGAAGTAGCGTTGGTTCTCTTGGAACTGATTTAAAGTCACCGCCATGGGCAGCAGCATCGCCTTGACGTCGCCCACATGGCGCCACGAGTCGGTGCTGGGCTCGCTCATTGTTTCCTGGTAGGCATAGATTTGGTAGGTGACGCACTCTGCAAACCGACTTCCCGTGTCCTCCATCGTCCACGAGATCACAATGCCCGTGTCATGCAGACTGATCCGTATAACAGGCCGGGACGGAGGCAGCTTCCAATCCGGATGGAAGGTCTGCGGAGGAGCTATGGGCAGCGGGGCGGGATGTGAGTATTGCAATCGCGACGTACTTGGCGGCGTGTTCTCCGAACGAATCTGCATTGTCAGGCTGGACCCCGTCGAACTCCGTTGTCCTGTAAAGAAAAGGCGTTTTTAGTTCTGTCTCTTAAATTGCGGATTTTAAAGGGAAGAAGCTTTTTACTTGCAAGGATGCTTCAATCTTCAACACTCATGTCCTCCATTTTCACTTCTTACATATAAACTCTAAGCCCTTTTATAAAGAATCTTCAAAAAAACAATTTCTAAGCCCAAGGTCTCCCCAGTTTTCTAGTTTTTAATAACTGATAAGTAACATATTTAAAAGGATCTTCCAATCTCCTCTAATCACCAAAGTCTGAGGGGTGCATCCACATAGTCTCCACATCGATATTACCTGCACTGTTGTTGTTGACAATCTGCCGGGCGACGGCTGGTGTGCGCGGCATGTTCATGGGCGAAACGCGGACGACGCTGCCAGCCACTGGGCGGGCGTTGTTGCCGCTGGAGCCGCTCGGAAACTTCTGCATGCTGCGCTTGACGGACACGTTTGGTGTTTGTCGCAGTCGAGCAGAAACTTCCGCCGCAAAAGCGGCGGCCACATCATCCTCATCGGTCAAGTCAATGACGGCCTTCTCCTTCGGCCTGGCAGGCGCTAAGCTGGGCTGATTATAGCCTGCGGTTCCAGGATTGTTATCTAATGTATTCGACATAGGCACTGACACCGTGCCACCGCCCATGGGCAGGGACCGTCCTTTCGGATGGGCATTGCTGGGCTGTTTGGCTGAACTTCTTCCGATTCGTACCCTAAAAGAAGTGAAACATAAGTAATTGGGTTAGAAACCCGGAAGGAGGAATACTCACGGAAGAGGTGGTTGTTGCTGCTGCAGCTGTTGTTGTTGTTGTTGCTGCTGTAGTTGCTTTTGCGTAATGTATCCTGGGAAGTCTTTAATGGGCCGGGCAGTGGTACCTCGTGCGCGCAGAGTCGCCGCTGCCGTAACCGCAGCCGCTGCTACAGAGGATGTCGTCTGAGCTGAGCTGCCCGTATGCTTCGTGGCATACGGGGAGACTTTAGCAGGCATTGACTGGCGCTGAGCACCTGGATTGGAGGTCGCCTGCTGGCTGCTGGAACTATTATTCACTGGCCGTTGCGGGGTAATCTTCTGCATGCAGCCACGACGCACGGGCGGAGTTCCGCTGCTGCTCGGATGCACGTGGGTAAGTGAAGAGCGTTGCGGTTGCGATTGCTGTGGTTGTTGCAGTTGTTGTTGTTGGTGCTGGAGTTGTTGTTGTTGTTGATGATGAAGTTGCTGTTGGTGATGCTGCTGTTGCTGTTGTTGTTGCAGGTGTTGCTGCTGCATCAGTTGTTGTTGTTGGTACTGTTGTTGGTGAAGATGTTGTTGCTGCTGCTGAAGCTGGGATGCTTGCTGGGAGCCTGACGATCGCCGCAAGGGCATGCTGCGGCCAGTTGCTCGCGACTGGAGAGCGGATTTGGGCGATGTCAATGGCGATTGCACTGGCGCTGGAGATACAGTTGGCGACGGAGATGGAGCTGGAGCTGGCATACTGCCCGCAGTATGGACACCAGCTTGAATGCGCGCATCATCGCTGGGTTTCTTGATCGAGGTCATCCCCACTTGAAGACCCACGGCACGTGTGATGCGCACTGGAGCCGTAAAATGTGCGTTCTTTGTTTCAAGATCCTTGAGCACACGCTTGTGCACGGTTTCCAGATCAAGGAACTGTTTGGTAATCTCTGTGATCTTGCGACGATAGTTTGCTAAAATGGTTTCATGCATGTCCACCTGTCGACGCAACTCCGCAAACTCGCTCTTCACGAGCATACTCTCCACAACTTTCTGGGTCACAAGCTCCTCAAGATCGCTGCGGGTCATTTTGTTGAAACTCTTCTTAAAGCTCTTCATAAATTCTAGCCGCAGCGGCTTTACGTTCTTCTTAAACTCTGGCTTTGGCTCCAAGTCGTACAACGAATTCATTGGTTGCTCCTCGTCACACTTTTCTTCGCGTGGCTCAGGGGCCTTTGCCGCTTCGGACTCCTCCGTATTTTCATTAGCATCCAGGTCGATTTGCAATGCACCATCGTTGGAGCTATTGTCGTCGGAGTCTTCCGTTTTAGCCTTCTTGTTTGGTACCTCGGCAGGACAGCTGTTCGTCAGGATACTATGGCTTCGCTTGGCTATAGTTTTATCACCGTTGGTGACTTTGTTGGTGGCGGTGTCACTAGTCACGGGCTCATCTTCTGTGCTCAGTCTTATCCGTTTTACCGCAGGCTGCTCCGAATCCTCGGTTACGTTTTCAGTTTCTTCCGTGACTATTTCAACATCGCAATTATCGTTTTCATTGATGGGTAAGGCTTCAGGCTCCGGTTCGGGGTCGGCCTCGGCCTCGGGCTCGGGCTCGGGCTCTTGTTCATCTGCCACCTCATCGCTTGTTTTGAGCGAGGGTTGCAGCAAATTACTTGAGTTGCTGTCCACATCATCGACGACATTGGCTTTCATCTTTCCTTGAGCCTTGTCCTTTTCAAACTGATCGCAGGCATTGTCCGAGTTGTCAACTAGTAAGTCGGCATCTGCACTCGATTTTGTTTCAGGGAGATCGGTGCTGGTAGCAGTTGGCTGGGAGGCTTTATCTGACTCCTCGTCGGGCTTTTTCACGAGCTGATCCTCATCCTCATCCTCCGAAACTAAGACAACATCGTCATCCTGTTTGCTACTCTCCACTTCGGGCGTTTTTTGTATATCATTGTCATCTTTCGCTTTGTCACTTTTCTCGTCTTCAGTTGCCTTTTTCTCGATAGGCTCGAAGAAAATCACTTCATCATCGGAATCGACTTCCTTTGCTTCCGTGATCTTTTCCTGAGCATTATCTTTCAGTTGCGATGTTTTCTTCGACAACTGTTCTTCGACTTCCTCAGTTACTTGCACCATTTCGGCATCTCCTGAAGCTCCGATTGCCTCTGCGGGATCAGTCTCTTTTTCCTCATTCTCAGCTACTGCAAGATCTTTGGACATTCTCTCACTTTCCTGTCGCTTGGAGTCGTCGGTTCCTGTTTCCGCTTTGTCCTTATCCAAGTTGAGTTTATCTGGATCTGAGTCGTTATGTGAGATGACCTCTACACTGGTGACTGCTTCTTTTTTATCTGCTCTTGTTGATGTGGTATCTTGAGCCAAGGATTGAATTAGCTCTTCGACTGAGTCAGAAGTGTCTATCTTTACGTCCTCATCCGTTTTCGTTACTTCCTCGTTAGCTTCGGTGTTGTTCTGATGATCAGCATCGGCAGCCTCAGATTCCTCAACGATTTCTGGCAGCTCACCCCCAACAGTCTCATCAGTTGAGTCCAGATTAATTACTGTATCATCTATCTTACTTATGTCTACAAGATTTTCATGATCACTTTTATCGTTTTCATTGGAGGTTATGTTCTCAGTATCCTCTATGGACTCTTTTCTAAGCTGTGGACTTTCTCTCTCTTCAGTTTTTTCCTCCGTAAATGCATCAAGCTCATCTGCACTCGAAATTGTTTCCAATGCATCCATAAAGACATCATCGTTTGAATTGTTTAAGTTTAATTTTTTTTCGGCACCATCGGAGCCTGTTGCAGAAGAATCAGTTTTATCTTCATCCACAGGAATCTTTTGTTTACTTTCTGATTCTTTTAAAATATGTTCCTCTATTTCCTCCTCTTCTTCACACTGCAGTTTATCTTTGGCTTCTGATAAATCAGCGTCCTTTGCTTCCTCCGCGCTGTTATCGTTTGGCTGTTTCTCTGTCTGTTCTTCGGGTACGATCACACTTGTATCTGAGTTATCGATCGCAGTGATGCTTTCAACATTATTATCGGTTTCGATTTCATAGGCAGGTGGCTCATCGTTAACTTCCTTTGAGGGACTAGGCTTTTCAAGCTCTTCGTTAGAGTCATTTGAGTCCATGGGATGATCACAGTCAACGATCGAGCTGATTTTGTCCAAAAGAGCATCCAAATCAGAACCTGCATCTCGAGCGGGACCTCGATCATCGCTATCGTCTGTCACATCAGTGTTAGCTTTTAATCCATTATGAATTTTAGTGTTATTCTTTTCAATTTCTGTAAAAATAAAAGTTATAATATATGATTTTTCGAATGAATAATGCACAAACCAGAACGCAATGCATCTGCTTGATGGTCAAGCTCCGCTTCGATGCTCTTCATCAGCTCATTCTCAGTCGGTAGCTCCTTTATTTCCACATTTTGTGTAACTTCCATCATTTTTAGACAGTTCATTCATTTACTTGGAATACATTGAACTATAGTAGGCTGAAAGTTTTTTTCACATTAATTAAAGAGTGCAAAATTTAAATTAACGTCTGGCAACTCTGTCAACCAACAAAAAAAAACTTGCCAACAACTTACACAATGATAAAAACTTTACGAAATCAACATAAATTATGTATTTTTATGATTCTCTTCTGGCAAGTGTGATACATCGAAAAAGCTTTTTGCAAAAGTTCAGTAAAAGCTTTTGGCCGTGCTTCTAGCATCAATGGAAAGAAGAGTTGGAAAGAAAGTTTCAATCTTGTATTGGAAACAGTTTTATACGTAAAAAAAAAAAATCTTTCTCAACGTTCCGAAACCCGACATTCAATAGTCCCTAATCGAAATCCTGTTAAAACGATTATAAAAAGTAATCAAGAAATTTGATATTTGTATCGACCTTCAGTAAAGCGTCATCAATGAGAGCAGTCAAATTCTTTGAATTGATTGGATTGTTCGAAAACCTCAATAGTCAAAAATATATTGAAACTAAAGCGACATTTTAGCAGGCGACTTACGTTTTTTCTGTATGTATCTGTCAACCGGTGTGCTGGTCGCTTATACCAGGCGCTCGGTTGGAAGGTTGGACCGTCAATCGGTCGGTCGGCTTGCCGAGCGCGTAACCAACGATAATAAAAACAACAACGAGCGCTACACTAGATGACTGCAACAGAACAAAAAGCAGAAAACAAACTGACAAGAGAATCGTATGATAAACGACGGGAATTAACATAACAGCAAAAACGAAAATTGAAAGCATAAGAATTCAGGCGATTTATTATTTATATGATTTTTCCGTACCATCATATACTATCGAATTTGAGGTTAAGTTGAAGCTGGTACCCTACAGTTTTATATAACTTATACAAATTGGGACATAAGGTTACTTATAGGTACAAAGTTGTTTTAAGTTATCCTTTAAAATACTCACCCTAATTAAACACTTTATGTTTGTATATAAAACGGTTTAGTTACACTCAAAGAAATAAAAATATGTAACTAGATTTCTTTGTGACTTCAAGGCAACACTAAACAGTGTCCGCAGTGAACGCGAACGCGAACGCAAAAACCAGCTGACAGAAAGGCGACTGCATAAAGAGAACACTGTAGGAGAGTTACAAAGAGAAAGAGAGAGTAGAAGAGAGAAAATAAATCTAGAGGTTTAGAGCACTGACCTTGCTGTTGGGTAAATCAAATGAGGGCGTGTCAAATTGAGATGATAACACTCGATATGACTTTTTTCAAAAATTTACTTCGCTCGGAATGTTCAGATCTTCAAACTGTCTTAGGGCACACTGTGCAACCAACTGTTTTCATCAAATGGTCAATCGTCTGGCAACAATATTTTAAAAAGTTTGCTGCACTGTGCAGTTCATAACAAGCAGTCCCTGGAGGATATTGTAGGAAATAAATCCATATGCAACTTCATAGAAAAATAAATAGCACGTGGCCACAACAACATTTCCAACATTTTTTTTTTTTTTTTTTTAACGAGCTGGCATCACTGGCAACCTAAAAGACAAAGTAGGTGGGATGGGTAGGGGGTGGAAGTGCAACTTAAAATTCAGTTGCTATTAGTTTGTAGCTTCGGTGGATCTTCTACTATCTATTGAGTTGCCATTTAACAAGAATTCAATAAAAAACAAAATGAATGTAAAGCTGCCATCAATATTTGCCAATTGCCAGAATGAGCAACGCTGCGAACTGTGCGAGAGGGAAAGGCGATGTGAAGTACGGTAGCGCTGTAAGCGCAAGGGAGATGACCCTATAATACAAAACACTATGAGGACGGGTGGGGAGAAGAATTTAAACTATTAGTGTTTTCAACGTGTAAGCTTTACCATTAAAGCTAAAAATAATTAATAGTTACAGGACGCGAAAAAATCAGCCAGCTTTTGTTGGGTCGTTGTAGGATGTTGTAGGTTGTAGATGGCCAAACGGTAAAAGTGGGCAAGTGGGCAAGGGAGCAAGGGGATTACCGATTGATAAATAATGTGGCAATTGCATGGTAGTTTCAGATCTGCTGGTTTAGGTCTTAGGGGACTGCGTATATCTAGGACTTTTGGCAGGATACCGGTTTAGCATCAGGTCGTAGACTTAAAAACCAAAAACAACAAAGAGAGCAAAAGCTAGAGAGAGCAAGAATATGTGAGAGTAAGAGCCGATGCAAAGCGAAAGGGAGAGTGGGAGCGTATTTTGGCGTTAATACGAGGTTAAATTATGCATATACACACTTTATATATACATATATTTATATATACATATATATATATATATATATATTTGAAAAATATGTACGCCTTAGATATATATATCGTTGGGTATAGTAAAAACATAAGAATAAAGTAATATTTTGTTGTGTAACAACAAACAACAAAAAACAAATACCAAACACGACAGACAATGTCGCTATTCGTCGTTCAACTAGCAGTACCGAAAGATACAGCAACACTATGGAAAAAAGCAACAACTAAACGACGAAAAAAATTAAATTAAAAAATTGAGGCGTCGGCAGCCATATTTTCTCTGGCCAAAGTTGCATTATGTATCGGAAAAACAGGTCTTGTGCTTGGATTAGATTTTGTAATACCGATATATCGAATCGAAATTGAAAAATATATGTTTTCCTATAGTCAGCTATTCCCCACCACCCTCTAAACTTTATTTTTAATCTTATTTTTTTGATATGCTTTTTGTAAATACATATAAATAATTAATACTTAATTAAAATAATATTCCCTACATACATATGTACATATGTACATAACAATGTATGCTGCGTAGCAGTAAAGTAAAAGTGGGATTGGATCTGTTCGGGAGGTTTATTTAAGGCTGTCTCGCTCTTGCACACTTACAATACATGTACCTGTGTGCCTAAGTGACAGTGTATGTGTGCTCGCGTGTATGTATAACAAAGTTATAATGTACGTACGTATGTATATAATTTGCAACGCATTCATTCTTTTTAGGTTACGTATCGATTTTGATGTAAAGTGAGGTTAGGTTGAAAAATGTCTATAATCCATAGAGCATTACAGATCATTATTTTTAAAATATAAGAGAAAAACATTATAAGTTATCCCTAGTGATCCTAGACCACTCCAATAAGCTTGTCACGTGTTGCCGGTTGCAAGCGCAAAAACAGAAGCAAAACAGAGCAACAATAAAACTTTTGAGTTGCATATTTTAGTCTTTCAGAGCTGTCAGGTAATAACAAATTACATTTTGAAATCAACTTAGGACAATTTTTTTAAAAAGGAGCTCTTTTAGTTATTTAGAGAGCTATCGGACACATTTTATATAGTAGGGTTGCCATCACTGGCAAGTATCTACCTATATACTGGCATTCAGGTGTAAAGCCCAAAGTCAAGATAACTAATAAATATTTAAAATAATTAATTAACTCATCTTAAAATCAAATTCCAAAAAAAATTTAAAATAAATTTGTTTAAATCTGCAATTAGACAGCTTGACAACCCTAAAAAAGTAAATCCAAACGCGGAAGGTGTCCCCCAATATTTTGTGCTAAGGTAGAGTTATTATACTGATAATTGTTTTGTCCTTAAAATTATGTTTAAAACGAACTTAGAAAATACATGATTTGTAATAAAATGTTGTATACATTATACATTAAAAAGTAAACAAACATAATAACATTAACTGCAAGATATACCTATATATACATACGATTTTTAATTTTTCACTTACTGTCTTTTTCTGTCCAATTAAACTTTTCAATATTTATGGGGTTTTTAGATATATGACGTTTACTACAACCTTTCCAAATATTTAGTTAAATTAACAATATTTTAAATTGTTTGTTGTTTTTTTTTTTGTTTACACCGTTCACCAATTACTCTCCAAACAACTGGAATACCTAGCACAGACTAAAAGTTGCGTGCACAACAACAATTTAAAGTTCGGTGAGCCATTTGAATATCTACTGGTTCCAAGAAAAATAACTAGTTCATTAAAATGAATAAATTAATGAACAAATATGTTTTAAAATATTTTCATGCAAGGTTGTCACGCAATCTACGTCATTGATTATAATGTTGGCTGCTGATTTTACTAAAATATTATAATTGCTGCCAAAGTGATAGATAAAATATTGTTTAACTTATTACATATTGTTAATGTAGTACCCAATTTTATGTTTAAAAAAATAAATTTTCGTAATAGTTTTTTAACTGAAATAATTGTATGTCGAATTTTAAAGTAAAAACCATGTGTATGCTTTCCCCATGAACTAGTCTTTCAAAACCCCAACGAAACCAGTTCACGTTCATCAAAACAAAAACATCTGTGAATCTTGTAGGTTAGTTTTGTTTTATAATAAATGCAATAATAACAACTTTAACTTAAAAATGAGCAATTTATTGAACTTTACGCTCAGGCATGGAGCCAATTTTCTTAAAAGGCATACTTTTCAAAGACTACAGTTCATTAACCCAGTAAAACCCAATAAATTACCGGTCGTCCCCATTAGAACAAACTCTACTCGACCTGCATTCGATGTTAGCACAAATGTGTCCAAAGATGTTGTTTTATTTAAATATGAAAACCCGAGATTTTATAAGATGCTTAATTTCTTTGGAATCTGCCAATTTGTGTTCTGGACATATCTGTCTCACTTCGCATTCACGACTCTTAAAGATGCACCAGTTGTCGAGAAACCTGGCGAGGAGCTAAAATGGTATCAGCGTATAAATTTAGGCGAGAACAAGTACAAGAATGGAATAACAGTGTGCTGCTTTTTAATAGGTGAGTGGAAGCTTGTCGATGTGGTTCAGTAATAACTGAATGTATTATTCCTAGGTTACGGAATTTTGTGCACTGTTTGGATGTTTACTCTGCGATCTGTGCGTTTTCTCATTCTACGAAAGGGAGGACAGAGCGTATCATTTGTTACCTATGGACCTTTTAACCATAACCGAATTATGACTGTTCCACTGAAATTCATATCCGCCCAGGAATCTCGTGAAATGGCACGTGTGCAGCTTCCAATAAAAGTTAGGAACAAGACATTGCATTATGTACTGGATATGCGCGGCGAATTCCGTAATGCCCAATTGTTTGACTATACAGCTGGCTTAAAACGACGTATTTAATATGTTAAAAAATATAAATGTTTTTAGTTTACTTATTTTTTGTAAATATACATGTAAGCTTATTTAAATCTAAACTTGTCCTTAGTAGATAGGTTCTGGCTTCTGAGTCAGCAAGAGACCAAAACGTTTTTTGATGGTAATCCGCTGGCGTGAGTATTTATCCTCTGGCGAAAATCGGGCTGGATGAGCAGACAATGTGGGTTTTCCGTCCTCAGTACGTTTCTGTTTATTAAACATAATAATTAATATACTTCTTAGTTTAAATGGTAAAAATTATATCTATATATAGATATCTAACCTTCAGAGTGTAGACACGATCGCCGTTTTCGTTAATTGTGTACATTAGATACATTTTGAAAATAAAATTTATTTATATTTTTACGCACAACAAATGTAACACGTGCAAGAGACTTGGATTGATACGTTCGGAATCGGTTCGGCTCGGAACAAACGAACTTTTCTTATGAACGTTCAGAAATGATTTTATTTTTGTTATCGAACTTTAAATATTTTTCGATATTTTGAGGTCTTGCTAGCTTAGCAACACTGTAATCAATGTATTCATTTTTTGGCGGTTATTTACTAAATTGGATTTGTTCTCATTTTTTTTTTTAAATGTCAAATAAAGCGGAAAAACTGCATAAGCAAGCGTTAAGGGAACAACAAAAACGTATCAGGCCAGGTGAATGCCAGAAATATGTGCGTCTGGTGATAGATGAGGGTTTACTTCATGTTCCATTGGGTAAAGAAGTTATAATTCAATTGAATAACACTGACTTGAAGTACGATATACGTAAGCTGCCGGCAAGTAATTGCATCACTTGGGAGCGCAATGTGGGTCAACAAACTATTGTGCCTTGTTCTGATACTCGTGCAACGGGACTTAATGATATGTGGCAAAGGGAGTCACAAGTCATGCAGTTGTTCACCGAAATAGATTTTCAACGCTCTCTAAAGGATCACAAACTCGAATGTCTAGGCTCTAAATTGCACACCGCTTTCCCTATGACTAACTGTCAGTTTACTGTGGTTGTTCCACGTCTACATAACGCTGGCAAAAGCGAGATCAACGCTTTAATAAACTTACAACTTTTAGAGCAGTTGCATGTCGAGCAATTGTCCAAGCCTTATTCCAAAGAACTCGTAGCTTTGTTGCAACGTTATACAAAAGCAATTGCAGAACTACCCTATAAGCAACAACGCCAGTCAATCCTAGGCGGCTTCAAGAAGTACCTGGCTAATGACAACAAACAGTGTGTCCGTGTAGAACAGGGCAACGGCTATGGACGCTTGTGGCAGCAACATCTTAACAGACTGCCGCTTGTCACGTTAGAAGTAGCCGAGTCCATAATAAGTCACTACCCGTGCCCCAAGCGAATGTTGCAAGAGTTTGACAGTGATCCGAGCGCAGTCCAGAAGATTGCGGATCTTAAAATTAAACGCACCAATGGACCACAGCCGCTCCAATCGGAGCGTAGAATTGGGAACGTCCTTAGCTGTAAACTGAACACCCTCTACCACGCCAGGGATCCCAACACGCTGATCTAGGCTTTAAATATAGGCGTTTGTCATCGTTCCTTAAATTTAATAGCGACTCCTCTGGCAGTTATCTTATTCGTATATATATATATTTAATTTAATTCATTGATAAATCACAATATATGCTTTTTATAAATTTTCATAATTGTTTCGTTAGGCTTAATCATTCCAATCGTTATTATTGAGAATAATAAAGGGAGAGTAATAACAATTTTCAATATGAATTTTGAATATATGTCAAACTAAAATATTGATTTATGAGAATTGTTGTTCTTCGGAAACTTAAAAGAGAAATGAAGTAGTTTATTATCCCCAAAATATCATATTCTAATGCATTCCTAAACTTATTTATTTACACATAGGATAATTATGTCTTACTCTAAGCATATGACGTTTGATATACAGTTTATAGATAAATAAGTATATTATTGAATATACTAAGATCAGTCCGTCGCAGCCCTAAAGCGTGGCGAGAATGCGCCAGAAGCCCAGACAGGCTGAAAAAGCAGTCTGTCCGACTCCCCAGAGCATGGCATAAATTGGGGACATGGGCAAACTGGATGCCCCATGCACGAATGCGATGACAGCACTGCTGATGATGCCGCTGGTGGCAGGCGACAGAAAACCCATCACAAGTATAAGTATGGAAAAGAAGCGGCCAAATTTATGTTTGCGAAGTGTGACAAATGCCACTAAGGCGGCGCAGGTGTGTATGAATGCGGACGATACTAAAGCCCAAAGAAACACGTGATACCACATCTCACGAAATGTAGTGAGTCGTGCTTGGGAACGTAGGCCGACCACATCGACAAAGGTGTCAAGCTCCACGTTATCGTATGGCTCGGAGAACATGATGGTAGATTGCGGGGCGGATTACTAAAAGTAGATTGACAATGTTGAATTTTGGTTTTTTGGCTGCAGGTTTTTGGAAGTGTCCTGTGATTAATTTGTATCTGCGAATAAGTTCAATTTAATATTTGTCTAGTTATTGCTTTTCCGTTGCTTTTTGATCGCTCTTTGGTCATTTGTTTTTTTGTTTTTTGTTTTTATTTTTTTCAGCTGCTTTGGCTATATTCGAGTTGTAGTTGTTCAACTTTGGCTAGCAGACAAGTCCTTGTCCTGGCGATTGGTGCTAGTGCTTGGCGCATTTTGTTATAATTGATAACAATTTATTTTATCTGAAAACAAGTAAAAGCGTTTTGAGTGTTTGTTGACCTTTTGGCCTTTACATGTATTACTCACACACCCTCATGGAGAGAACTATACCAGCTGCATGAAGTTTCGTGCTAATAGGAAACTATTTTTTTTAGAATATCTCTTGACTTGTAAACGAGTTATGAAATAAATTGAATAATTTGCTCTATTTTTCGTTTTCATTTGTTATTTGAATCGATTAAGAAGGCCACACCAAAACGGCACTTGCCTCGGCAGTGATTCACCCACTCTTAGCTAAGCATTTCACTAATGCTTTGCACGCTAAGCGTATTGATAACTATTTTTTTTGTTACAATGCACAATTGGTGTTTACTTATATTTAATTATATTAATATTTTAATTATTGTTATTTTTCCTATGTTCTTTTTCGTTTTGCATAGCAACGGGGCTGGAACGCCATGAAACTGAAACGACTTTAGCAGTAGATTCAGCTGTTGTGCTATCGGCTATCGATATACACTTATCGTGTTAAATTAAAAATTAAATTCCCAATTAATTCAAATCCTAATTTCAATAATTTAAATAAAATAGGATACGATTTACACAAACAAAATCAAACCAAATAAACAAGAATTTTTATGTTATATCGAGATACTCTTCAATTGCCTTCAATTTATGTACCATTTTTGCAAGCATATTACTGGTTCACTTATTTGAGCTTGTTCCATACGGCTTGGTACATTTTGGTGGGAATATTTCTCTTTGCAGTCATACGTCGCGACAGCTGATTGTGCGTGTGTTTTGTAGGTTTCGCTACCGGAAAAATTAAACTTTTCGAGTTACAAAAACTACAGATTTGTATTAACCTAGTGTTAAACAGCGGACTTATTAACAATGAATAAAGAGCAAGACTATGGCTCCGATAGTGATGAAAGCGACGAAGATTTTTGCTTAGAAAACGAAAATGACGCCGATTCCGGCGAAGAAGAAGAAGAAGATAGCGGCAGCGAGTCTGAAGACGATGCCGACGTTGAAGCCGACGTCGAAACCAAGAAAAAACAAAAATCGAGCAAAAGTAAAAAGAATGATAAAAAAAGTGATAGTCGAAAAGTTATTGAGAGTGAAAATTCGGTGCGTAGTACACGACAAACAGAAGCCAAACAAAATGGACGAACAGCTACGGAAAAGGACGAGTTAGAGTCAGACGAGGAAACAGAAAAGTCCCGTTCCGATGCACTTTGGGCGGATTTTCTTGGCGATGTGGGTAGCGATAAAAAAAGCGAGACAAGAAAACGTTTAACTCCTCCACCAACTAAAAGAGTTGAAAGTAAAAAGCATTCACCACCTGTCGTCCAACAGTCGACAGAAGTCTTTGATTTTGCCGGTGAGCCGGTGACAATAACAAAATCCAGTTCCGATTCCAGTTCCAGCTCAAGTGCAAAGGAGAATCAAGAACAGCCGGCGACAGTCAGCGCCAAAAGTTCTGCACCACGAACCTTTGGCGCTGGCAAACGTGAAGCTAGTGGCTTAGGCTCTGTGATTAATCAGCTTGGAAAGAAGAAGAAAATGTCTGTGCTGGAGAAATCCCAAATGGATTGGAAATCCTTTAAGAGCGATGAGGGCCTTGACGAGGAGTTGCGCACCCACAACAAGGGAAAGGATGGGTATGACTTTTGCTAATTTGAGTAATTATTTTTTATATTTGATTTTACCCTCCTTCTGTTGCAGCTACTTGGAGCGACAGGACTTCCTGCAACGCACGGATTTGCGGCAGTTCGAAATAGAGAAAAACATGCGTCAGACACGGCGCCAAAATTAATCAAAATTCATTCTTCACGCAATTCCATTTCACTTTCAACTACGTTCATATACTGTCCACACATTCGAACTCTCTGTCTAAGATGCCTAATCTTAAGTTGTAGAACTCTATGATGTATTCCCGCTAGTTCTCCAACTTGCCGTCTCCGACAAGCTGGCAACGGAATATGTAATACATTCAGCAAAAATCAAACATTATTTTATTTATTTATGGATCAATCCCAAAACACTTGACGTTCATTGAAATTTGATGTGAAATCCTTGAGCTAGGAGGAGATTCCTTTAAGCCGGCGTCTGTTGCCCCTCGCTGCCGTCCACATTGGCACTCACGCGTTTTGTGTCGCTGCGCCGAAGGTATAGGAAAAGGGCGCCCATGGCACAGCCGAAGGTACCAACTCCTATGGCCAGCCATCGGAACACGTTGTTCCCATTGAGGACGCTGTGGAGCACAGTTAAGCATTGCACTCCGACCATCAAATAATTGCAACTTACGAAAATATTTTCTTATGCAGCAGCTTGGTGATTGTTTCGTCCAGCTGCAGCGATTCCTCAACCCAAAAGAGTGGCATAGACAAGCTCCGCAGCTGGGACATTAGTTGCACGTCCTTGACAGGCTGCACTTTCAAGCTGAACTGCAGCCGATTGTACACAGAGAGCACAGTCCCGGATAACTGTAGAAAAAGGTGGAATCTCTGTATATACCAATTGTAGACATGGATTTACCCGTTCAAAGATCAAGCTGCTCGCGTGTTGCGAAGCGCTGGGAGATAGACCCTCGACCAGCTGCAGTAGCTTTCCATCAGCCTGATAGAAGTGAGGCATGGATGCCATTAAGGGCATGCCGCTGCAGAGGGCCAAGTCCATGGTTCCATCCGCGGGACAGTCCGTCGGATAGTCGGTGCAGAAGCAGTGAAGATCCGGTTCCACCTGCAAATGATAAGCCATTTCAGTTTTTATATTCCTAAATTATTCTGCAGTCATCCGGCTGGTCCGTCTGTACTGGAAGGGTCTTTTGGTACTTTGACTCTTGGACTCGTGTTACACTTACACTTGGTGATCCAAAGCTGAGCTCGTAGCGGTGGGCGGGAAGGTTGTTGTACTTCGTCTTTCCCTTCCATTGAGGAGTCAGCGAGCGGCAGAGCTGCGCCGAGAAGCTCCAGAGGCCCTGAGACTTCCGCATGAAGGGTGCAAAGATGGTGCCGTCTGTGCCGCGCAACATGTTGCAACTGCCAACCGTGGAGCTTGGCCAGACGTGCAGCTCCTCCGCATTGTTGAATAGCAGCACGCGTCCCACTGTTCTGCCTTTGGATCGACTACGGGCGACCTTGAAGTGTCCGGCACTTGTGTGATTGCCCTGCAAGTCAAAGGTTGTTTACGATTCTCTCGAGGATTGCCCCTTGAATTATACTTGCCCCGCCCATCAGGGAGAACTTGTAGTGCGTTGCGTTTACAGCTGTCGCCCCGGGAACTGCGCCCGCTTGAAATTGCTGGCAGATGGCCTGAGCCGCCGGATGCTCCTGATTGCAGTTGACGTCGATGCCGGCAAAGAAGAGATCCAGGAACTTAGCGGTAACAAAGGCGCTCGTCGGCTGAAAGATCAGTTCAAGTCCCATGGCAACAGCGGCCTGCACCTCTGGTGGCTTGGCCAGGTTCGCCAAGGTCATAAACTGTGAATCAGGATGCTTACCAAGGGCAAGCTAAAGGGCAGGGAAGCTGATGACTCACCTGCAGTAGGGGATGCGGCATGGTTATCATCTGATCTCCACTCAATCCCAAATCGGCTCGAAATTGAAAGGTGTTGCGCATATTGAAGCTGACTGCGTCCTCTTCATCATGGTCCTGCACATTGTACTTGTCCTTCCACTCCCTAATTGGTAAGGATTAGAATCTCAGGATCATATTTCTGCTTTAAGCTCTTACTCGAACACCAGTGGCCCCACTTCCTGCAGCCTTGGCTTGCCGCCTTCCTCGACTTCCTTCGCATTGGTTACATTGAAGACATAAAGCTTAAAGGTCAGGGGGAAGGGTGTCTTCTCCCACATCTGACGCGTCTCGCTTCCTGGCTTCAAATTGACTCCCTGAACGGGAGTAGCTCCTTGATTGATGTGGTCATGTCCCACTCATTGCACTTACCCTTTTGACTAGTTCCTCGAACAGCATTGGGAAGCCCAGAAAGCCAATGAGGGCGCCCAGGAGCAGCACCAGAAAGGACACAATTATTACCTTAAGATACATTTCCACTTCGATTGCCGAATGCCGATTGAGGACTCTATTGCCGGTCTGGCCTCATTTAAAGTTTTCCAGTCGGTGAATGTCGTGTCCAGAATTTGGACATTTTAAATGGGACACACATAAAATTTTAATCACCCCGCACACAAATAGCCCTGCGAGGACAGCCCTCCAGGTGTGTCCCAAGTCCGCTCCAAATGTGATAGCTTCTCGTAATGTAAACAATTTACTCAAAATTATTATGTCCTTTTTATAATAAGATAATTTCGGTATTGATTGCATTTTTAATTGCGACGAACTGTGGCTAGAATCGGGCTATAATTAACCTTGATTACCTGCAACAGGTTGATTAGCCGAGACACCAACCACTCGCAGGCAGCAACCAATTGCATGGCGCGTGTCTTCAATATGCGACAGTAGTGGCTAAAATCGTCGTACCACTCGTCATTTTTTCCACTGAAAAAGAGACCCTTCCCTTTGTTGCTTTTTTATTCTTTTTGTTTATAAAGAAAAACGGTTTTATTTTCACATTTAGGCCACTTAAAGACATTTATTAATAAATTTGGCATTCGGAATATGATCAACATAACATAGGAGCCAAAAACCATTCAGTGTTTGGCCAACAACTTAAAAATTCCCCTGCACGCGATATCGTACATTTAATATCGTATGCTTGGACTCGGCTATAAATACGATATTCGCATATAAATTTATAGGACATTGGTACATTTATAAATATTGATATCAACTATTTACACGTTAATTTCGCTAAAGGATACTTAGACTAAATTTGTACAGTTCTCAATATGTTTATGATACGCAGCGGAACAAGGATATATTCGGATATACATATATGCACACACTTATACACACATAGATATATATGAAATCAGTCACAGTGTTGGGACGGGAAGGAGCAACAAAATGATAGGTGACAGTTGAGGCGGCTGAGATTCGTGCGGTTGCCCACTCCTTAGTCCAGTTCCACCTCCTTGAAGAGCGTTTGGCTTTGTGCCTCGCGGGTGAGCGGCAGGACCGCAGGATCCTCGCGTATCTCCTCCAGCCCCAGCTCCTTAAAGGATGTCTGGCTAATGGCTTCCCGTGTGCACGGCACAGTGAGCTGATCCTCGGCCGGCTGTTCACTGGTGGGTGGCAGTGCCACGCCCCCGGCAAGCATGTGCGATGCGGAAGTGCTGCAAAGAGAGTTGAGATTAATGGCAGTCCTTGGGTGCGGTTCATGACTGGGGACTTACTTCAAGGAGTACGTGGACCGGTAGAGCGGCGGTGGCGTGTTCATGCGCACCGTGGCGTAGGCCGCCTGTGGGTGGGAGCTCGGGTGATAGACGAAGGCGTACTCGTTCAGCGAGGTCAGGTAGGAGGGCGGCGGTGGGCGGTGCTGGAACTCGGGGTAGAGGTAGCTGCCCGGGAGCAGGCGGTTGGTGCAGTGTGGACTGTTGCAGTTCCGACAGGTTTCCATGCGCCGGAAGCAGGGGCAGTCGTCCACATCGTCGGGCAGGCTTAGCCGCCAGATGGCGCCCGAGATGACCAGCAGCGAGACGCCGATGCCAATCATGAGCAGCGCCGCGCTGAGGTACTGCGTCGAGTGCTCAATCAGTCCTGTGGAGCCCAGGACAATGCCGCCCAGCGTGCATGCCACGCCTCCGAGTGCGAAGATGCCAATGACGAATGGCAGCGAGGGTCGCGCGAACCATTTGCGGAAGTTGTAGCCCAATGGGGCGCCATTGAGCTCTTCGCTGCCCAGAGCTCCGTTTGCTCCCGTCACGCCGGACATGTTCAGAGTGGTGTTGGTTACACTGGTGGCACCATCATTGCTGCCACCGGCCAGCGGTACAGCGACGTCCAAAAGAGTTCTGCAAGAGAAATCGAGGTGCGATTTGTTAGTTTACACTGCGAGAAACATTCGGGCTAAGGCTTTAAAGGACAATTCATGTTCATTTTTCGTTGGTGCTCAATTAGATTATCCTGATTATATTATTCAAAGGACTGTTCACTTTTCCTTCTTCGGCTTCATTCAGATTATCCTGCATATATTTTCCACGCCGTGGACTTTTTTAGATTCAAAGATAAAGTGTGAACCTCGACTGCTACCTGAGGCTGAGGCTAGGGATGAGGCTGACCAGGTAGCTGGCTAGGCAGCTCCTTGGGTTCACATTACATCAGGATCCTTTTGTTTGCCATATGTTACGCTGTTCAACGCGTCCTTTGCACTCATCCCCTAACACACGCACTTCCATACTCCGCCTTCCTCTTTCCTTCAGGCTCTTCTCTTCCCTTCAGATCTATGATTTAGATCACACACACGCACACACACACACACAGAGGCAAACACATTTGTTGTCCAGTCGGTGGCAGCATAAATTTTGGAAAAATCTTTGGGTTGACGCATTGCACCTGCCTGTCGCCTGTCGCCTCTGGTCCCTGATCCCTGTTCCTCGTCCCTACTCCACTCCTTCTCAGTCCTGCTGGTCCCATGCTGTGCGTGCGTCTGTCCCATTTGATTTCTTCTAAATTTAAGGAGCAGCTGTTTCTCATTTGATTTGCTGTTTGGTTTTCAGTTTTCGATTTTCAGTTTTCAGTTTTCAGTTTTAATTTTTTTTTTTTTTTTTTTTTGGGTTTTTATGCCCTTTGTATCTTTTATCTGTCTTTGGGTTACTTTTTGCTCTACGCCAAACAATGGCGACTCGCAACAGGTATTGGCCACCCCTTCCCCTTTCCCTTTCCCTCTCTCCCCTCCCCACTCTCCACTATTTTGGTATATCCCTTCTGACCGAGGGCCATAAACTTTGTCTAAAATGTTTATTTTTTAATTGCGCCCAACCCTTGGCGGGCCTTGGATAATATTAAAGCGCCATAAAACTATGGACCTGCAGCTTTGAGGTGTGAAAATAAATTTTAGTTAGGGCCGTAAAACCAA
This sequence comes from Zaprionus lineosus, assembly GCA_035044505.1. Classification (NCBI taxonomy): domain Eukaryota; kingdom Metazoa; phylum Arthropoda; class Insecta; order Diptera; family Drosophilidae; genus Zaprionus; species Zaprionus lineosus. The sequence continues at coordinate 677,816 of JAWNNX010000098.1, read as the reverse complement.
ATATGCGCATAAATCAGATACTCCCCCGGACAGTCCGCTCCCGCCCAGTCGAGCCCCAAAAAAAGGAAGCGCAAGGCTATAAAACTTTGGAAAATCGTTTGAAAAGCCTTAAAAATGTCCATAGAGACAGGAGTGGAGTGAGGGGTGGGCTGGGGGGTAGGGGGTACGCTGGATGAGGGATGGGGTTCGGGGTGGCCACGTATGAGATTTCATTTAATTACAAACGCCAACAGCTGCGGGCGAGGATTGACTTCCAGGCGAACTCCCAGAACTAATTCAGTTCCGTCGACGTCAACGTCGCCGTCGACGTCACAGTCAATTGTCCGTAATTTGTCACTCGAAAGCGAGAACAAAAAATAGAACAGAACCCCCAGAAAATGTGTAAAAAACGACAAAGAACCACAAAAAACAAAGGGCGGGCTGTGAGTGCCGAGTGCCGACTGCCTAAATACCCTAACTGACGATTGAAGCTGAGAAAACAGCAGCGAAAGATACAAATGTATCTATAAGTCGAATCGACAGATAAAGATACAAATGTATCTACAAGTCAAATAGACAGCTAAAGATACAAATGTATCTGCAAACTGCAGCTGTAAGTATTTATTAAAAAACTGACAGCTAAAGATACAAATGTATCTGCAAGCTGATGTTGTAACTATCTATTTTAAAAACCATAGCTAAAGATACAAATGTATCTAATAAAAGTCGAATCGACAGATAAAGATACAAATGTATCTATAACTATTCATGGGTGTGTGTAGTGTGTATCTTCATATGTCATGGTGTGAGTATCTAGAGGAGTCCCAAACAAACCTAAAATTTTCAACATGCGTCGTTTATTGTAAACAAATTGTATCTTTACACAGAAAAGATACTTTTTCCTTTGCCCGAAGAACTGAGGAAATGGAGAGGAGTTCGATATGGAAATTGTGCGGAAGTTTCAAGTCCTGTGACAAATGTGATGTACCCTACGAGCGGTCGGACCACTCGACATGTCGGGGTAATTGGGGCGTGCAGAGACCCATCAATTTCGGAGTCCCGTATCCAAAGCGGTGCAGCCCTTTTCCCGGTTCGCTCTCGGTTATTCGGTTATTTGGTTATTCGGTTATTAGACTCTTGATTCGTTGATTAACCATTAGTTTGGGGCGATCGTTCAGATTGTGGCACACTCGCTGATGCGGCGTTGCAGTTGTCATAAGAGTGATTCATGAGCCATGGGATAAATCAGAGGAACGCTTCGTTGGGCAATAAATTCTGAATAGCCGTAATGCCCATAACTCAGGGCGGACTTCATTACCGATTGGCAACACGTACGGAGTTTTACAATTTTAGACTTGAGCTTCGATGGGGCCCCTTTAATTTCTTTGCCATTGACCGACCTGCCGATACTCCATCAGCCACAATTGGACGCAGCATGGGATCCATCGTCCGGGCACCCCCGAGGGGCCTACGCCTCGATAATGACGCTGGCCCAGGAACTGGGATCATTTGTCAGTCAGATGATTTTCCTAAAAGCGCAGCGAATTACACGACACGCGCTAACGGCCCAGCAGATACTCAGAGTAGGTACTTAGATACTTACAGCTACTTCGATACTTAGGGGCACAGATACAGAGACACAAGATACAAAGATACACAGATACACAGATACAAAGATACAAAAGATACTGGAAGCTTGAGTGCTGCCCCGGGGGGACACAATCGTCGCCATTGAAGATGTGAGCTATGCGCCTCGATTTCTGTCCCTTTGACAGTAGTGCCTCCACTTTAATGACACCCTTCAAACACACACACACACTCGCACACACACACACACACACGGGGGCAGCTAATTTATGAGCTTTGGTGTGCGAGAAGAACATTTATTGTTATTCGAAAATGTTTGCTGCACTCAGTGCAGCTCGTAAACACTTCGCGGCCGGTTCCAGTTTCGGGTTGGGATTCAGTTTCGGTTCTTAAGCTCAATCAGCGCCCATTGAAATTGAAATGGAGCAGTGGCAGCAGCGGCAGCAACGGCGGCCAACGTGCCACACGAGGCAGCAAATGTAGCGGCTACCCAAAAGTGTTGCATCACATGAGCTGCGAGAGGGAAGCGACACATTTAGATACTCTTTCAATGGCTCCAGATTTCAATTTATTGAATAAATGAGAAGGGAAATCGATAACAGCGTTAGGTTAATCGATAACTCGACTAGAAGTATCCATGCGTCAGCTGAACACCCGAAGTGCTCGCAAATCCGATCAGTTGTCGGTCGAGGCTAGTCGGGGCTTCCCTTTGGAAACCATAGGGTATACATAAGTAAGATTTAATGACATTTCTGCTTCTTCTTCTTCTTCTTCTTCTTCGTCTTCTCTAATCTCCCAATCTTGGGACTTCCGTTGCCCATTGTCCAGTAGAGACTTTCTTAGCCTCGTTTGATTCGAGACGCATTGCGGCACTTGTTGACCCACTTAGCTGGCTGACTATTGGCAGAAGGGAAGAAGGGAGGGAGGGAGGAGGGGGAGGTGGACGGCGGACGGTAGTCGACAATCGTCATTAGCCATAATTACTTCCCTAATAGCGTTTTCTTTTCGGCCAGTTTGGCAATCGGCCCAAAACATTTACATTGCGCATGCGTAGCCCATGAGCTGCGCATAGGACTTTGGACGCGGCAACAGCTGCGCATGTCTGGAGACGGAGATGAGCCGGAGAAGGGAGGGTAGGCGGGGAGAAGCGGCATTAATTAAGAGTCCCATTAGAGCGCAAATTGTTTTTGTGTCAGGGCAGGGGCAGGGGCGGGGGAAGGGAAAGAGAACTACGTGCGGAGAAAAGCCGCTAGGCCACAATAGACCCGTAATTGGGTGTCAAGTAAACCCGACAAGTGTCTTGGCAGAGGAAGGGAAGGGGAGGGGGAGGGGGGAGGGTAGGGGCACGGGAATGGGTCTTAAGGTGTACCTAGAATGGGTAGAACGTCTGTTTAGTTGTTTTTGAAATTAGCCGCCCCCGCCGAAGGTGCGGAATGTGAGAAAGACGGCAGCCGCCATTCCCATGGCCCCTCCCCCCCCCCCCCCCCCCCCGATGATTAAAGGCAAATTAGAATCATTCGGGATCCTAAAATGCATAAATTTGGCTCAAGTCTTGCCGCTTGCTACTTGCAGCTTGCCGCTTGCCGCTTGAATTGGCTCCTAAACAGAAACTTAATCGGCTTAGGGCCTACAACGCGTTGCCATTGTTTACAGCTTAACTGGGCCTACGGGTGCCCGCGGGTGCCCACGGGTGTCGAGGCCCCCAGCCACCGGCCTGAGCACGGGCTCCGAATGTGGAGCTACTGTTCGTTCACGTGTCCGCGTCTTAAAAGAAGAATAATGATGATGAGCCTGTAACCGCTGCCTAAGCTGCCAGTCCACTGTTCATCCGACCACCCGTCCACCCGTCCATCCGACCACCCGTCCCTCGTCCACTGGCCCGACCGTCCAATCGTCTAGCCTATCATTAACTTAAGGTCCGAGTCTGGGCTGGGGCTATCGCTTTGGGTTTTTGCCTTTCAAAGAGCCAGCGGTTCTCTCTTTTTCCACTGCTAATGAATGCCCACATTAAGCCGCACTTAAGCCCGGTTCCAGGCGTAACTGTACTCCGGCCTAATGGAGTCTCCGCTTGGGAGACGCTTCTTCGCATCGTCGCTAGACACTTTGATGGAGGCTAAGCCGCCGAGCGGTGCGTGGTGAGCGGTGAACGCCGTTAAGGGTGTTCCAGGTGGACAACCCTTAAGCCACGCACTTTGAAAATTATTATTGAGATGCATTGCCAACAATTGCCCTGAATCACCCTTCCCCTCCTGCTCTGCGCTGTCCTGTCTGCGAAGGGCTGATAAAATATGCCAAGTGGATTCAATTTTGACGGCTGTTGACACAGATTGGGGGTTGCCCTCGAAGGGGGCGGGGGTAACTGCGTTTATTATCGATAAACGCCTTCGGGCTTTTAAAAAAGGACTCGAAGTCTTGCCCAAGATCTTACCCTCCTTCCATGAGTAATGAGTATTTTATGGCCTGGCGAGTCGTCGTGCAGTGCGTGGCACAGATTAAGGACTCGTTCATATGATACCTTTGCGGGATTGTGAATGAGGCAAGTTGTTCGTCATTCAGGACGTCATAAGGACTCTCCCTCTCTCTCTCTCTCTATCTTTCTTTCCTCTGCTCTGCGGTTCAGCCAGCTAGTTAAGTGCCACACACACTCACACACATACACACATCACTCGAAAACATACAACCACAAAACTGAAACCCGAACTGACTGTTGATGGGACTTCCTCTCAACTTCGACCCCTGCCAACCCCCGCCTACCCCGCCTCCTCCCCCATCTCCGTCTCCGTCTCCGCTCCGTTGCGGTGTCATATGACAGAATGGAATCTGGCAGAGTTTGTGCCTCGCATTCAGAAGGCAGCGGCCCATCCGTCCCGTCCGCCCGGCCGCTGCTCGACGCACTGAAGCGTCAACAGGGTATCGATTTTACGTTGGACACACACGCACACGCACACACACACACACACACACACACACACTCACACACAGACACGTTCAATAGACTGTTAAATTATTTTGAACTCCGCATCGAATTTGGATTTGATTTTGATTTTGATTTTGATTTTTGGTTTTCGAGTTTTGAATTTAATTTGAGTTTTGATTTTCATTTGTCTGGACATTTTCTTTGCCCTGGCCATTTTATATTTTTCCAATGAACTCCATGGGTTTTCTTTGTTTTTCATATCTGAAATTGATATTTTGTGGCACACAACAAACAACACACAACACAACACACACACAACAAACATTGCAGTCAATTAACTGTCGAGTGCCATTTGGAGACCTTTTTTCATTTTCCATTTTCCATTTTCAGTTTTCAATTTTCCATTTTCAATAAGTTTTCTTTGACTTATCAAACGCGTTTCTGACAGCAAATATTTAACTTGGGCTCCCTTCCCTCGATACCCCTGCTCCTCCCTGGCCACCTACCCCCCTACCCCTGAGTTTCCCTCGGAGCCTCGGTTCCCGCTCAGACCTTATCGAAGGTCTCATTACCGCCTCTAATTTGCTGTCCATCAATTTCCAAGAGTCTCGTCTGTCAATAGAAGACGTGAAAAGAGTTTTGATTGAAGTCCCTGACCCCGCACCCCCACCCCCCATCCCCAGCCCCCTCACAGGTGTCTATCAGAGATGTAAAATTTACAAAGTTGAGAAAAAAATAATAAAAATTTTAATTTGCTTCTGTTTCTTTGTAACTTTTGTAGCTTTTGTTGCGTTTGTAGCTTTTGTTGTTGTTGTTGTTGGCTTGGTTTTTTTGGTTCATTAATCACGTCCGATATTTTAATTAATATTTTTGTAGCCGCGCAGTTTCCCGCCGTATTTTTAGCCAAGAACTCCCCAAAATACGAAACTACGACAATTAATCAAAGCCTCCTTGGGACATGCCCCAAGCTCCATGTTCTCCTCTGTAGCCCTGACAAAATTTATGCGCCACTATTAATTTTTATGCTTCTAACACGAAGTTCCTAGAATCGACGAGTGAAGCGGGGGGGACGTTCCCGACCTGCAGATACCCTGTAACCATTTTACAACTGCTTTTACTAAGCTGGAAGGGAGTCAATGCAGGGGAATATCTAAGGATGTCTCAGCCTCCTCAGCTGAAGTTACCCCCTCGCTGCTCGAACTATAGGGTATCACCTCAGGATGTGTGGCAGGAAGCCTCGGGACTCAAGTGAAGGCCGTAGATACCCCGTGGTGCTGTTTTAAAGTGCAGGGTATCGTCACACACAGCTTTGTGATAATCGCAGGGCTTTACATGTGACATGTTAAACAGCAGCACTCGCCCCCTCCCCCCGCCCAGTACAACTCCCCACCCCTCAACGCACTTCTCCTTTGTCTTAGGCCCAAGTACAGGAGTCTGGGCGTATCTCTCGCTTTATGGAATTCCTCCGGCGTGCATATCAATGTCAGTTAATCTGCCCAAAAAGGCATGAAGTGTTCTTGTGCTCGGCGAGAGTCCAGGGCAGGAGTGCGGATGCGAGGCGTACGCCAAGAGAGACCAAGTGGCTGCCCTTCTGTGTCTCGCATCTCAAATGTTGAATGTTGAATGTTGAATCTTGAGTCTTGAATCTCGAATGCCGAATGCCGAGTCTCGAGTCTCGAGTCTCGAGTCTCGAGTTTTGAGTCTCGAGAAGTGCCTGGAAATTGAAATCTCTGCTCCAGTTTCGAATGGAGCGGCGCGGGGAGGGACTGGGATGTTCTTGCCTTTTGTGCGTGACATGATTTTTCTTGAATGATAAAGTTTTATTTCTTAAACGGACAGACAGGGGGACAGACGGGGGGACAGAGGGACGAACGGAGGGCCTTTCCAGGGCCCAGAGGCCATCCGCTCCAGCGAACAGCCGCCGGGTAGATGCCAATTATAATTTTAAATGCGTCTGTCAAACTTTCGGTTTCATCGGAGCCACTGGAGCAGCTACTGTTGACCAGACAGTAGCCATTTTTAATGGACACTTCCCCAACGATTTGTATTGCCCTTGGCAACTGTCGTCCCGCCGACGCACTGTGGGGTCCGTACGCGAAGTGTGTGGCAAATTGGGGAAGGAACAGCAGGGACATCAGAAAAAGTGAAGAAACAGTCCGAAGGAACAGGCAATTAGGAGACGATTCCCTATCCCAAATGAGAGTCTCGGATTGGAATCCATTATTTTTTGGGTGGACAAATGGTCTTTGGGTTCCACTGTGCGTTTAGATTTAATGTCATTTTTATGGGAGTTTTAGTTACCTGCGCGCATGATGGAGATGATGATGTGGATGCGAGAGCGGATGGGAGTGGGCATGTGGATGACCCAGGCCCATGGGACGCTGCTGATAGTACTGATGGTATTGCAAGAAGCTGGCCGCCGAGTCGGGATTAGAGCTGAGGAACGGCGAAGGAGCCGCCGCATTGGCTATTCCGTTGCCACCGCCGGCGCCGGGATGATGATGGTGATGGTCCAGAAAGATGGCCGTGTACTGTGGTGGATAGGGGCCAACAGGTGGTGCTCCATTTGGCACGGTCGTGGCACCGGCGCCTGCCACTGCAACTGCAACGTTGCTGCTGCACTTGCTCTTCGATTTGTGCAGCTTGCGGCGCACGCGTTTGTTCTGCCGCGACTCGGAGCGGGAGCAGGTGCTGCTGTTGAGTTGGCCAGGAGTGGGAGTGGCACCCGCTGGTGACGAAGTGAACTGCAGTTCGCTGTAGATGCTCGACTCCAGCATGTTGCTCTCGGACGTGGTGCGATTCAGAATGAACTGTTCGAACTCAGGATCATCCTCGGCTCCACCCTCGCCGCCCATCCCGAACTGTTGCTGCGGCTGTGCTTCTTGTTGCTGAGCCAGCAGCGCCGTTGACTCGGCAGCCGCTTCTTCGTTGACTCGAGGACGCACTGCATCAATGTCACTGCGGCTGCGATTGAGGCTGACGCTGCTTTGACTGCCGCTAATCACAATTTCCGGTATGATAAACCCTGGTGTTGGCGGCGGCTGATACTTCCTCTGCTCTCGTGCATAGCGCCCATCATGGTGCCATTTTCGAACACAATTGTGGGCGTTACAGACATCATTTTAGCCTCTCACGGACACACACACACACACACACGCACAAATAATTTTTTAATCACTCAACTTGTGGGAAGCGTTTCACAATTTGTTTTTGGGATTTCTAAGTTTGATGTTCCCAAAAGCTTAATTCATTTTTTTTTAACTTAAATCTTTTTCGAATATGATTTTTTCTAAGCTCGACTTTTGCTGTACGCGCCAAAACCATACGCACTCGAGTTTCGTAGCAGTTAGCAATTATGCAGTGTTGAAATTTTCATGCGACGATGCGCGACTTTACGAGTGAACCTTCTCGGTACGCGTACCGCCAAAAACTGATTTGTATTGTTGATGCGTTTGTTGTGTTTACGGTTTCTGCTTCTTCAACTTTGAATCTCTCTCGCTGCCTTTGCGCTCTCCCCCTCGCTCCTTATCTCTTTTGTCTCGCTCTGGCTCACTGTGTGTGTGCGTTACACGTTTGGTTCGTGACGTCGTCGATTTTATTAATGGCTCTCTCTTCGTCGATTCAACCACCAACAACATTGACTTTAACTTCGTGCATTGCTGCTGCCTGCATCTCAATGACGACGTCACATTTGTTGTTGCTGCTGCTGCACTCCCAACAACAACACGCCGAGCACGACACGAAGTAGACGATAAACACCCTCGCCTCCGCCAACGACGCTGCCTTCACCATCGTCCAAAGATGCTTGACGAGTTTTAATCTCGCGCTCTCGTTCTGTTTATGTGTTTATCTCTTTTCCACTTAGTGCCTTCTATGCAGAGAGAACTAAATACAAGAGAAGGCGATAGCTTAACAGCGAAATGTTAATGTTAAAAATAAAAACTCGAGATGGGCTCGGTAGAGTAAAGACAATTGGCGCAAGCACAAAGCACCAACAAATATATGGCAAGCAGTTTTGTTTATTTGGCTTTACATTATTTGCACTGCTCTATGCAATAACACAAATATTGTCGGGCCGCCCAAGCAAGAAGTTTTGTTTTGATTTAGAGATAAGCGTGCGTGTATATGAAGCCATCATATGTGTATATAATAGTACACGCCATTGCTTCGTTTTGCAGAAGCCGAGTTCAAACTTGAGTTTTGACAACAATTCACAACCTATGCTGAAATCACTAAATGTGCTGAAGAAAGAAGGCAATAATTTTTGTATGTGTTTTATATAAATAATTTAATTTTTAAATTTACTTAAAAAATATTATTAAATCTTAAATATTACAATTATTCAAAATTAAATACTTATTAAATACTAAAAAAAAAAAACAAAGGAAAAAAACATATAAAAATTAATTAAATAATATTTTACTTTTTTTGGCTCTTGGCTCATGAGGGTCAAACTCATTAGGATTTCTCCTTTTCGCCAAGAGCCACCTGCTGTGCTTTCGCAGCAATATAACCAATAATTTTTTTAAAATTTTTTTCCTATGGTCCAGGCAGTCTGCTTCTGTGGACTGAACCAAGCCGGGAACATCTGCTGAGTTTCTTCGATGGCTCTGTGCAAAAGTGCATTACCAACATTGGTTTTGTGTGCGAAGCTGTGAAAATGTTTCACAAATGTTTGGTAATGCACATTGCACACGTTGAAGAACTCGTCGGAGGGATTTTTTAAATGTAATTTTTCATTTGAAAAATTACGGCTTGTTATTAACTCCTCCGACGGTAGGTGTTTCAATTCTTCAACGCTTGTCATTACGCTTGCGCAATTTTTACAATTTAAATTTACGCTTTTGATCAAGAAGCCATCGAAGTATCTCCTTGATGTGAGCTCCCCAAATGTTGGCAGCTCCGTGTCGAAGGCGTCCTCTTCACATTTGGTGACCAATTGCTCCTCCCAACAATTGGTGGTGTCCTCCATTCCCTCCGCTGGGTTCCCTTCCAATGGTACATCCTTAATTAATTTCATTGAATGCAGTCTCGCTATTAGATACTGCATTTCCCGTACTGACGGATATTGGTATTACATCCGAGCCGCGACCTAATTAGGCCAAAGAAATTCTCCAAGCTATCTTGGTTGAATCTGGATAGCACAATATACTCTATCGTGCTATCCTTCAAAACATCATCCGTCAGAGCAATAATATTACGGAAAGTTTGGATCATGCCAAACTTCCAAAAATTATGTCTGGATGTTTTGACATCTTCAACCAGTTCCACGAACTTCAAGAGCTCTTCCCGCACTCCATTGCTTCTAGTTAATGGCCTTTTAGATCCACTAAACCATTTTGAGTTTAGTAGATCAAAGGCATCATTAACTGCCACAATGAAGTAGGCGGTTGGAATAGCGTTCAAATGGGTATAGCTGGAGAACTGTTTGTTTCTAAGACAAACTTCGATCGCGCTGGCCACACTGCGGGAAAATACCTGCGCAAACAGCTTAACACGCATTTTGTCGAAGCATTTTGGGCTGATATGCGCATCCGTCAGTTTTGGTGCCATGCGAGTGGTTGCACTTTTTTTTTGTCTATTGTGTGCAATTCCGTAAGCACATTCCAGCTTATCATCCCAGTCGGCATTTCAAAATCATTGACCAGTAATGAATTCCTTAAGCTTTTAAATAGATGTACATAATCATACATAAGGTAGATGGTATTTCCTTCTGTATCTATGTACTTCATATCGCCACTAGGCGCAAGGGACTTGAATAAACTTCTATTCATGCCTGACTGGTCGCACACAATAGACCGCACTCGCAGTCCAATATTTCGGATGGCATCTAGCACATTCAGAAGTATGGCTTTAACTTCTGTGGGTTTGACTTGGTTATTGATGCAGTGGTACGATAGAATGTACTTCCAGGGCTCAATGAGCCCCTTCAATTGGAAGAAAAGGAAGCTGTCAGCTATCGTCGACTCTCTCTTATCATCCCCCAAGTCGACGAAGCCATCAATTTTGTCGGTTGTTATATTATATTCCAGCTCTTTTCTTCCATGCATCTCATCAAACACCAGCACGCAAATTCTTTACCGACTCTTTCATTTGATTTGCGTGCCTCGAAATATTGGACAGCACCAAACTGTCAATACCAGGTCCAACTCTTCTTATTGGATTCCAATTTAAAACTGTCCTGCTATGCGGCAGCGGGAGGAGCATGCTGTCTCGCATAAACTTGTAGCAACTCGCCGATCTGTAATTTATTTTCATAATCAGATTCTTTTCTATAGGCGAGTAAAGTTTTTGATTGGATTTCGTTAGAATGTTTATTAATGTTTTGGTCTCCTCATTTATTTCCTCTGGCACATATATGCAATCGGCTCTATTAACGCATTTAGATAATTTTTCCCGCAACTCTGCTATTATTTGTTGCTGGGCAACTAGTTCCTTTTTAAGTTCAATATTTTCCTTGATAATACTTTTCTTCTCATTGTTCAATGCATTGCATTTGTTGCGCCAATATTTCTCATTTCTGCAAAATTTTTCGCAGTTTGGGCATATCAAATGAATGTCATTGGTGCCTTCCCATTACATCAAAGTAATTATTTGGAAGCCACTGTTGTTTTACTATAAGTGCTTTTGAATCAGTAGGGCGCTGATCGAAGAGTGGCACTGGTATTGACAAGCTAGCGTTACTAATAGGCCTTGCATGTTTCCTTACTTTCTTATTCAAAATGTCACTGCCAGAGAAATGCTTATTGCAAATGAGGAGCTTCTTATTTAATAGATTATTTTTAATTTTAATATCTGTTTTCCAGGATGCATTCCGGGCAGCTTCGGAAGGGAACCGATGTAAGTTGAAGGGCGGGTTGGTGGACGAACAGCCCTCGACGCAGCACACCTGTATTGGCTCTGTGTAGCCCATAGAATGTGCTGCTTCCTCTGTGTGACCTATATTAATTAATAAATAATTAATAATTTGCTTCTAATAATTTTGGGATGGACGTAAATACATTAACTTACATGTTTTCAATGACGATCACTTCTAAAGACAACAACACATTATCAAAGGCTAACACGCACAATGAACTGAATAAACAAACAAACAAATTGAGACATACATACATGTACATGTACATATGTACATAAACATAAATGAACATAAAAATCAAAAAGAAGAAGCCTTACCAAGATTTAAGACGGGCATTGCGCCCGCCTTTAATTTTTTTAACATTATTGAGCTGGGCTCAAAATGGCGGTCGCACAGCCTTGACCGCGAATTTATATTTTCAATATTTATTTTAATATTTTCGCACCACTCCGAAGCTGTGCTTTTCGGGATGCGAAAAAGACGTTCACCGCCAATGCACTGAGGCACTATGCATTTGAAATTCATTTTTCAATGATATATATATGTATATGTATATTTAAAAATATTGCGAATTTTACAAAAGAGTTTCTTTTATTTTGGATATGAAACATGTGTTTGTTGTGGAAACAGGTGTGCGTTCGGTTGGCTGAAATGCAACCCACGATCATATGGAAATCAAATATATAGTGTATTTTGGGCATATATTTTTTTATTTATTTTTTTCAACATTTACAGCATAAGTATGTTATTTTATGAATGGTCTGGGAATCATATAAAAATGTAATATTTTCAGGGGCATCGAAACAAAATATTAAAAAATGGGAGCTTGCTTTAAATATAATATAATCATACAAACAAATCAGCTGCCTTCGATGTAAACAGCCGTGCATAAATATCAATATCAGTTTGCTTGTAAGCACATGGGCAAATTTGTATTAGTGTGTGACAATGCACGGCTGACGAAAAGTAGTATGAACTTTTATAAGAATAAGCTTGGTATATTTTGTTTGAACTAAGACAGAAAATCATGCGCAAATCGAACAGCCTAAGTAAGACAAGGCAGCATATAGTGTTCATTTAGTCACCGAGCCAATGTGTTGTTTGAGCTTTTACTTTTGCTGTGTTTCAATTTTGCTTTTGACTTTGCCGATTTCTTTACCGAGCCAATCTCAGGGCTAATTATTTTTAACAGAAAGCTCGAGAGCTATCGCCTTCTCTTGTATTTAGTTCTCTCTGCTTCTATGTGTTGCTCTCTGTTACCAATTTTTGTTTATGTTACTCTCTGAAGGGCTGGCAGTCAGGAGCGCGCACATTACTTTGGCCCTTATTTCCGAGGCACTGTCTGTCGAAGAGCCCCAATGACTGCGTCGGGCGCTCAGCCGCAGCCGCTCCTGTCCTCAAACGCTCATTTTTTCACACTTTTACTAAAAGAACACAGCGAACGTGTTCTTGATATATAACACTCTCCATGGAGTAATATAGCGCCCATGCCTGTGCCCGCATATGCTGCCTCTCCGTTGCTCAGTCCCTTACCCATCCATGCTCTCTCTCTCTGCCCCTCCTTCCCATCCTTGGCAATTGAAACGAATTTGAACGCAAAGAAGAAAAATAAAAACGAAGCCAAACAAGAACTGCGGCCGGGCAGGGGCAGGGGCAGGGGCAGGGACGTCGCAGCTCTCGAAACAAACACCACAAAATCCCAGTGTGCAACAAAATCTATCTGAAAGATACAGATACACACAAAACATTTGTATGTTGAATGCCGCATCAATTCCTTTTATTTTGTATTCTTAGTTTTTGTCCGACGAGGGTGAAATATTGTTATTGTACTGCAGGACATTTTGAACGAAATCTTCCCTTTTGCTGCCCTTTAATATGGAATAATTCCTAGCTCCTTTGCCTTTCATCTTCCTCTATTCCTATTCTTCAGCTGATTTGCAATTGTTTGAGTTTTTTGAGTTGGAGGCCTTTCTCGAATTTAATTAAAATGCAACATTTTGTTGCAAACATTCGTTTGTGAGGCAGAATAACAATCACAAATAACTGAATTTGTTGTCCTGATGGTCCTTCAGCTTGAGAAGCGGCTTGTTATGGATTTTAGTGCCTGCCACTGAACTGCTCTGCTGTTCGGCGACGAGTGCCTCTTCAGGAGGGCGGGCAGTGCAAATATTTGCCGGGTTCTACTCACTTTTGGGCTCCACAGTTTGTTTATCTCCAAAAGGGGAAGAGTGTAGAGGGGGGAGGGGGAGGAAGTGCACTTGAGGGGGCACAGGCAAAGCTCCCACTTTGAATTGTTGATTTTAGACAAATCCGCGACTCAGCCTTATTAGCCTAATGACCATTAGGCTAATAACTTGTGTACTGGGGCGCCAGCTCGAGGCTAAGAGTCGAAGTCGAAGTCGAAATTGCAACCAAAGGCAAAGTCGTGGCGTCTGGAGATATTGAGACAATTGCCAATCTGTCCAGACACGCATATGTCTGCCATATAATTTGCCAACTCTGTGTAACTCCTTTTACTTTGTGCCCTCTGCTCCTTCTTTTATTTTTTTTGGCAATAGCCGCCAGCCAAAATGTGGCCTAATCATCGGATTCAGGGCCTTGTGCGCAAATTAGCCGCGACTCCACTTGCCGGCCAGTTTGGGGAACGAGCACAAGGAGTGACCCATCCTGAAGGAGCGACCCTCTTCATACCCTGCACCCTTCAACATTTGGGCGGGTACATCGCGTGGACGTAGGCCATGGGTTGGGCCACCTTTTAAGGGGTATCTGTCAGTCGGGCGGATGTCTGGGCTCCACTTTTTGAGCTGTCTGCATTTTGTGGTGCGTCTTTTTTCTCGGTTTTTGGACAAGCACGCGCTCAGCTCATAATTACCAATTAGATGCTTTTCAATTTTTCGTTTCGGCCAACGCTCAACACGTCTCTTGGCCATGGCCAAGTTGATGGATGGTTGGATGCTTGTGTGTTTGGATGGTTGCTTGGTTGGCTGTTTGGTTGGCTGGCTGGCTGGCTGGTTGGATGGATGGATGGACGGTCGGATGGTTGGATTGGGTCAGGATGGAATGGGATGGGATTCGGTTGGAGTTTAGTAAAGATCCTCTGGTCTGGCATTGCATGTTGGGTCCATGTCCAAGTTGCTGTCTCATGGCATTTCATTTTTTTATTGTTGCGGTCACGTTGCATGCAACACTTGGACATGGAGCCGCATGCGTTGTACCTGTCCATCGCAGCCTGTGGCATGCCACATGACTTGCCATTTGTACTTATCAAATTACGAGTCCCAAACCACAAACATTTCACTTTGATGGCGGAAATTTGAGCAATTTTGTCGTTTCGCCCTTCCAACTTGTCTTCCTCCTTCTTCGCTTGTCTCTATATTTTTCTATTTTCTATATCTTTTTTTTTATTTCTTTGTATTTTTATCTTTATCAATTGCTTCGAAAACTTGTTGCCAAATGTTCTACAATTTCCGGTTAAAACGTTTCCGCCGTCAGCCCCAGCCCCAGCCCCAGCCCCAGCCCCAGCCCCAGCCCCAGCCCCAGCCCCAGCCCCAAAAAGAGACCAAACAACAAACTTATTCAATTCAATTTGCATTCCGCGGCACGTGAAGAGGCAGAGGCTGATTAATGCATTCCGAGACTCGCCTCGACTCGCCTCGACTCGCCTCGCCTCGACTCGCCTCGCCTCGACTCGACTCGAGCTGCGATTCGGATGTGGGTCTTATGCAAATCGCGGGCAGCAACAACATCTTAATGCCTCCCAGTGATTGGCACAAAGCGTCTCATCAGCTGCTTGATTAGGCTTAGCCGATCACCCAAGACGAGTAGCAGCAGCGGAGAGTAGAGACAGCAGAGGCGGGGGTAGCGGCAGCGGCGGCGAAGGTGCCATTAGCATGGCATTTAGCCAGCTCAAACAAAGATACGTTTCGAGTATCTGAGAGATACTCACGCGTCTGGCACTTGAATGCAGCCTCGAAAATAACTCGTTGGCAGTCACCGTGGAACTTTTTGTTCCATTGTTTGTCCAGACTCTTGGCTGTCCGCTGGTCAATATTTGGAGTTGTCTCTCCGATAGAATCGTTCTATCAAACTACCAACTCCCAACTGGAATGCCCTGCAGATCGGGCTGCCTGGACTGCCGCGCGAGGTTGCCAGAGGAGGGAAGGTAGCAGAGGGTACTGGCAGGTATCGGAAGGTGTTAGGGTACTTCCTAGTCGGCACTCGTCAGTTGGAGTCTCATCTTAAAGAGTTGCCTCGGCCAATTGCGAGTCCGTCAATTTGTTTATTTTGTTGCCATTTGTTTGTTTATTGCTTT
Organism: Zaprionus lineosus; assembly: GCA_035044505.1. NCBI lineage: Eukaryota > Metazoa > Arthropoda > Insecta > Diptera > Drosophilidae > Zaprionus > Zaprionus lineosus. The sequence continues at coordinate 662,162 of JAWNNX010000098.1, read as the reverse complement.
ACAGCAACAAAACACGTTAATGCTCTCTGATAGGTGTATCTGTATTTGTGTGCGTCTCAAAAGGGCCACTCCGACTGTTTGGGCAAACCTAAAATAACAGCAGCAACAACAACAACAACAGCAACAGATACAACATTGAGCTATGTACATTTTTATGATGCTGCTAAAAAGGCTGAACACTTTTGTACCTTTCGATCTTGCACAGTTGTCGTCTCTGTTGGATCGTTGGATCGTTGGATCGTCTGGAAGGTACCCAGCTACCCATACACAGAGTTACCTGTACCCCGGGGACCAAGACCGGGCCCGGGCCCGGGCCTGTAGCTGGAGGGCCGCCCCCGCCGGTGCTGCATTAGCATTAAATTGATTTTTCATTAGCTTGTGCCGGGCAAAGGCTTGTACCACGACTCGCTCTCCATCCCGCCCTCCCCTCCACCACCGCTCCGGCGTAGTATCCACAGCATTAGCCGTAGACGTATCTGCGGCCGTATCTCTACCCAAATGCCGGCTTAAACCCATAAAACCCAAGCTCTATGTTTCGCTTTTTGGAACCTCAACTTGGGGCCAACTGTGCACAGCGTGCGCTGAAAATGCTATTAATGAGATTGGGAACTTTTTGCCTTGTATCTGTGTATCGGTGTACCTTTGTATCTGTGTATCTGTGTATCTGTGTATCTGTGTATCTGTGTATCTGTGTATCTCAGTTCGGCTGTGCGTTGTATCGCTTTGTTTGGGCTTTTTCGGAACTCGGAACACTGGCACTCGTGGGGGGGGGGTTACATATTACATATTAGATTGGGGCCCATCGATTGCTCCCCAGGCCCATAATGAACTTGTTTTCTGTGTGCCACGGCCTTAAGTAGGTGCCTGACTTAACGAGTGTTTCGACAAGGTCAATGCAATGAATATTCCCAATATACCCTACGCATTGACTCTCAAATCGATTCCTGAGACAGGCCAAGGCGTGGTACGCGGAATTTTGGCCAATATCATTTAGTTTCGTTGGCAGCTCGTTGAGATACTTTGCACATGTGGCTGAGTGATTAATTAGCTGCTAGAATCCATGGATAAAACAGATCAAACAAAACCTGGCAATAAATGCGAAAGGAACATTCAAAATTTTCGCTTTCAAAACACTTTGCATAAACATTGAGAGTCTTTTTTCCCAGAAGCGCAAGCGACTTCCACGCGCCTCACTGGTAGCTGCTCTGACAGAGGCTGACTGCTGCAGCACTTCGAGCGATAGCGCTGCGTTCTTTGGGTGAATCACTTACATGGCCCGCTCCTTCGCTTGGGCACTGTAAGTCTTATCACTTCTTCCAGATATCGCGAAAAGTGATTATTATTATCGCACTCGTCTCCGTCGGATGTGGGTGTGGGTGGTGGTAGGGGGAGGGGGAGGGTTAGCCAACTGAAAGCACGTACAGCGCACGTCGAATTACAGTTTTTATGACCGTCGCTCTTGAACTTGAGCTGATCTTTTGTGGATTCAGAGTCGGAGACTCTTTGATCGCGTTCGCATTTGCAGTGACTTGCAGTCTGCCGCTCTGTCTGTCTACCTGTGTGTGTGTGTGTAGGTGTGTGTGTGTCGCCGTGTCATTGTCCTTAGGTGTTCGATTTGTCATGCTGCTTTACTGTACAGTATTTGCTCGCTTAAGTAAACAGACGTCGCCGCCTTTTGTCACAACTAACGGCAATGCGTTCAATATTGAATTTACCTTTGGCAAATCTTCAGCATATCGACAGGAGGCAGGATGCCAGCAAGGATGCCATGTAGGCGGGTGGGCTGGGTCAACACGACCGCAGCCAAAGGGAATGCCAATAATTTGCCAGCCCTCACAGTGCAACGGGAGGAACACCCATGGCGAGAGACAGAGCCGAGGCAAGGATGTTTGCCAGGACATTGACAGCATTGGGTTACAGCTAAATTGCATCAGGAAGCGGAAGTGTCAACAAAAAGTCCAGGATTTGCAGCTGACATCCAAATGCATGAGAAAACATGGAAAACTCCATAAAGTGGCAAAAATGCCAAAAAGAAGAAAAACAGAAGCGGAGAAATTCGATTAACTCAAAGGACAACATTTTGCATGCAAATTGTGCAAGGATAACGCCAGGATGCAAACAGCTGGCTTTTTAATTTTGCTACTCAAATTTCGTTTGCAGCTGGAATCGAGTGTGTCCTCGCCTCACCTTCATCTTTGCCTTCGACTCCGTCGCCGTCGCCGTCGCCGTCGCTGTCTCCGTCTCCGTCTCCGTCTCTGTCGCCGTCTCCCTGCTCGTCTCCGTCTCCATCAGCTGCTCCGCTTTCACGCTCCTCCAATCTCCCATTCGCCATTGATTCGCTTCGTTTCACACGTGAACGGCACGCGTTTCCTTCCGCTTCCAACCGGAACCTGCGCTTCCCACTCCCCTTTTCCATTTCCCATTTTCCACTCTCCTCCCTTCTCCCTCCTCCCTCTACTTTCCGTTTCCATTTACATTTTCAGCTGCATTCACTCCCGGCATTTGTTTTCCCTAATTGAAGTGTGTAAATGGTTAAATGCTCTGCTTAGGACAGTCAACCGCATGGCGAATGTCACTCGGAGATTGCAGCCAATCTTGGAAACACCCGGCGACCCCCTGGGAGTGAGTATTTGGAGTGCATTTGCGTCTCGGGATCTGTGTCCGTCTCTGTCTGTGACCCTTTCCTATTCTCGGGCGGCTGGTCTATAATTTTGAATGACAAATCAGACGCGCCCAGGACCTTCCTTGGGCATTCCCTTATCAAGGGCTTGGCATCGGCAGGGCTCATTAGTTAGAGCCACAATTTGAAGAAGAATGGTCCGGGCTCCGATGGGATGGGATGGGATGGGATGGTGTGAAAAGGACTGCCGCACAAAAGGATCCAGCCAAACAAAGGGCCAGCCAGAGACTGGGCATCCATCGGTGCCTCCGGTGGCTGGGAAGATCGCAGCACAAAATGCATTATCATTATCATAATTTGGTGGCCGGGGCAACGGGGAAGATGCTCGGAGCAGATCGGATCAGCGACGAGGCACCAGCCATCGACTGTGCACGGAGTGGTTAAAGATGAAAGCCGATTTTCGAATATTCGAAGCGATCCAAGAGGAAGAGGAAGAAAACATCTGCTGCCAAACATTTGAAAATTCATTCCAAAAACAGAAAAAAAAATGAACACAGGCGACGGGCACTGCAACTGCAGGGAGGATGCGGGGCACGAGGAAGCGGGGCACGAGGAAGCGGAGGATGGAACGGCAACAAATTGTGTGGCATCAACTGCTGCACGCTGCTGATTTAGCGGCAAGGCAACTGTTTACACAGACGGGCAACAAGATGAGGCACCAAAACTCGACCCGATTTGCGGCAGACGCAGCTGGAAATGCGGCACTGAGTCTCCTGCTGAAGAAGTAGTGACATTTCAACCAGCAGTCGGGTATGAGAGGCAACTGTAGGATTCGCGGCGTCTGTCCTCTACTTAGCTTTGAGATGCAGCGTATGCCAGTTCGAGTCCTGTTTGAGGTCCTGTCTGTCAGTCTGTTTCTAATTGTTTTTCCAGAGTATCTTTCGTCCTTCGGGCTCCTTTGCCTCTCATTTTGCCCCATTAAACACCGAGAGTAGCCGTCAGTCTGTTTGGGCATTTATTTACTTAAGGACTCACTCAGATGCAGCTCCTCGCAGCTCGCAGCTCGCAGGGCGGAGAGAGCGCGTGGATGTTAAAGCTTTGCTTTTAATTGAATTTAGGATCCATTGGCTGCAGGACGCGTCTCGCACATCCTGTCAGACAGTCGGTAAACATCGCACACATTTCCCTGTAAACAACTGGAAATGTGAGACCGTTGAATCTGAACTACATTACGTACACACACTGCACCCCCCTCCTTCCCTCCTCCCTCCCCTCCATTTCACCATCCCTCCCCTACCCTTCCACCGCACACAATACGTTTGTATTAATTACATAACATGTGAAAAATGAGCAGAAGGAGCTGCCAGGCCGGACACCCCTTGCCGCCTCCCATCTATCGATCTATGACAAATGTTCATGTGCCTTTTGTTCGCCGTCCCATTGTCTCTCCTCTGCGGGCGTGGCCGTCCCGCAATCCGATTGCCCGGACCGATTTCATGGCATCTTTATGGCATTTGCGAGTGCGTGTGAAATTTGTCAACTCCGCCAGACAAAAGGCCCTAGAAAATCTTTACATTGTTTTTACAGTTCAATGCCTCAACTTGTCTCGCCTCCAGTCCTAAAAACCTACACATTTGCCAAAATCCAACCCACTTTCCCTCTCTGGCCGTCGGGCCAGGGCCATAAATCGCAGTCGCTCCTAAATTGCCTCCAGATAAAAGTATCTCTCAGATACAATTGCCTAGAGACGAACACTTATCACGAGGGAAGATGCAAGATTACGGATGTCGAAGACCTCTGAAAAGGTGACTGATTGACATTACGAGATTTCTGCGTCTATCATTTATGGGTCCCATACAATATAATAGGCCCATACGAACTCCTCCCCAGAAGCCTTGACTCCTTGTACCTGCACAGCACTTCAATCATCCGCCTCTCAGACTTGCAGTCCCACTGAAAGTATCTATTAGATACATTTGTCGGCGGGGTGCAGTCCATCTGAAATTTGCAGACTGATAAGGGCTTATATAAAAAGGTCAAAGGTTGAAATGTCTGGATTAATTATCTTTGATTCAATTTGGAGACTTAAGATACAAAGTCTAAAGTCGTAATCATTTATTGTATCTTTTGTTCTTAGTTAAAGTATCTATCAGATATATTTGTCTGTGGGTTACAGCCCATCTGAAATTTGCAGACTGATAAGAGCTTATATAAAAAGGTCAAAGGTTAAAATGTCTGGATTAAGTATCTTTGCTTCCATTTAGAGACTAAAGATACGAAGTCTAACATTTATTGTATCTTTTGTTTGTCATGAAATTCCTTCACAGAGTGTTTATAGCTTAGTAAAGATGCACTTCAAGTATCTATAAGATACAATTGTTCTTTTTATGCAGCTCTCAAGATACTTCTTATACTAGGCTGCATGTAGGAGTTTATTAAGGATACAATCGAATCCTTTCCCTTTCATTGAGCGTGCAGATTTTGTATCTTAGAGATATGTATCTTGAGCTATTGTTATATAGATGATATTTTATGATATTTAAAATATATATAATATTTTTATTTTCAAAATATAATATATAATATTATAGATTTCAGTTCCGATTGACAAAGTGACCCAAGAGGCGATTCCTGGACACTTTCTTCCTTCCGAAACGAATCCCTCCACTTGATCTCTTATTCTGATTGCCAAATGGCGACTTTAGGCTTTCCACTCGCAAATTTCGTCTGGTGGGCGGAGGAAAGTGAATGAAGGGTGGGATGGCAGCGAGGGAGGGAGGGAGGGAGGGAGGGCGAGCCGCAGCTCTCGTCTGGCAAATATTCGGCCATATGTTGGCTTATTTTGCCATTGCGGCGCCTCTGATGTTCGATTTTGATAGATGAACTGTGAATAATTTGCAGCGCGGGGAGGCGAGTGGAGTGAGTGTCTCAGGTAGAGGGACAGGGGTAGAGGGGTGGAGGGGTGGATGGGATCGGGCTAATAACGAAATGGAAATGAAAATTTGAGAACTGGAAAATGAGGATGACGCAGGTAGAACGAGTGAATGAAAATTCGCATTAGTCATTTACTTTAATTAAGCGCTGCTACTTACAAGTCCGTCCGGCAGCCACGACCCTCGAGTGTATCTCGAATATTCATTTGAATCGATGTGTGGCCTGTTTTCGGGGTGCATGACAATTAGTTGGATTTAATTGGGTAACGCGAGAGCCGTCCGCTAGGAATGTCCCATATGGTCACCCTGGAACGGCGATTAGTCATAATTTGGGCCCCGAAATGAATAGTTTGAGTGTTCGAGCATTCGAATAATTTTGTACACAGTCGCCATTCGTGTTGTTATTCTTTATGGTTTACGATTTATGGTCATGTTTTTGATTACATTAACGTCGCAATGGGCTCTAATTGAATATAGGGGATGAAAAAGTTAACCCTTAACTGCTGCCAGGCCGTGAAAGGAGCAAACTGAGCCGAGCATTACACGAAGTCTCAATTGAAAGGATAATTGCTTAAAATTGTCTCGATCGGAAACCTTCCTTTGTCCTGACGAATGATGAATGGCTCGCAGGAGGAACAAAGGCGGCCCAATAGGAAGCACTTCGAGTCCATAGAGTTTCTAAAGTTGAAGGACTTTAGGTTAAGGATTCTATAGTAAATCCCTATTAACGAATCCTCGATCCTTCCGATTCAATCACAAACCGATTTCGACCTCTCATAAGATTGCCTCAAACCGGCCAAAGGAGGCACCACCTTTGAGAGCTGAGAGCTGGGAGCGGCGCATATGTCGTCCTGGCATGATTATACCTTTTGTAACTGTATAATTATATACCTGGAATTAGCTGCCCTCCGAGACAAAGATCAAATAAACGACTTACAAATTGCGTATACGCCACGCATCTGTTGAGGCTCCTGGCTCCTGGCTCCTGCATCTGGGGCTGCTTGGGGACGCTGGGAGCTCTATTAAATATTTATGTATTTACGTTTAGAGGCCTTAACTTGTCCTGTTTACATTCATAAAAAAACAAAGCCCGAATAACAAAGAAGAGGAGGAGAGGAGAAGAGATGGAGAGGGGGGAGAGGAGTAAAAATCTTGAATCAAAGTATAAAATTACAGCTCTCCATAGTTTATTTATTTTCCTTCATTTTTTGTCTTTGATGAGCAGAAACAGCGGATAAAGAAGGAGGGAGAAAAAAGAGGAGAAGGAGAGGGAGAAGAAGGGAAGAGGAGCTGTGGAGGGAAGGAGTAGATAGAGAGGAGAGGAGAGGCTATATAATAATAATATATTGTGGGCAGGGAGGGGGGGAAGAGCCGTGAAACCCGCTCATTGATTGCCCTTTAAGGTGAAATATGAAACCGCAAGTCATCGCATGTTGGGACCGAGTGTTAAAAAGGATGCGACAGGATGTGTGTCTGCTGCAGTCCCGGGAGTCCGGGCAGTCCGGGCAGCGAGAGCTGTGAACAGCTGTGTGTGGTGTGTGTGGTGTGTGTGGTGTGCGTGTGTGTCGCCAATGCATCCTTTGCAATGGATTGTTCGGACTGACAGCCGAGGAGTCCTCGTCCTTGGAACAAAAGCGCTTCTAATTAATTTGAAATGGCGGACGAAATTGCGCCTCAGTCATGTCCAGCGATTTGCCTCCTACTTCTGCCCCCCCCCAGGTTTGGGCTTAATGAAGCTAATATTTCCGTTTCTGCAAATCCTGTGTGTTATGGCCCAGGTCCTGGCCGTGGTTAATCCTTCGAACGTGTGCAACACGTGTGCCTGAAATGTGTTAAACTCGCATAATGAACTATGAAAACATGAAAGCAAAACGAGATCTTTAGGGCGTTTATCCGCACACACACGTACATATACACACACACACACACACACACACAGACACAATGGGCAGCTCAGTTTTGAAATACAATATCTTTGCCATGAGTTAGAACAATGCACGGTCGGTATTCAAATGCGAAGGGAGCACAAATTCTTATCGCTCCGACGGAATCTATGGCAAAAGTAATCCGCAAGCAAAACATACACACACACACGCACACACGCACACACACACACACACACACATGCACGCCGTCAGTTGTTGAGCCCAACTAAGTAGATGCAAATCTAAGAAAACAATGAGTTATTTTCGGTGTTGTATCTTTAAGATACATTTCCACATTTCTATAGCTGCCCCGCCCCCTCCGCTGTACCCTGCCCTGCCCTACCCTGCCCTGCCCTGGCCTGGCCTGGAGCAGTGACGACAACAACGACTCTTGTTTTTTTTGGCTCATTTGAAATTCGTTGAACTGAAAACATTTGATTTTGAACCGAATTGCAGATACAAATGTATCTGACGGATGCCGTTGAGCGGTCTCGGATTGCCGAGCGCGTGGTTGCTGCTAGAGATGGGCGAAGCATCGTGACAGGCACGAAGATGTGAGACCATCGCCTGACGACGTTTCATCTCTTTTGGTTGGGCTTCAAGTGTGCGACTCGCTTCTAGAGGAAGGATAATGCCCAAGGATGTTCTTAGGCTCACGTGTCTGTCGTGTCACGCGACTCTCCGGCCCATCTCTAGCTTAAAGTGCCAAGTGACGATTATAAAGAGTTTCCTTTTTGTATTCCAATTGTTGGTTTAAGTAAACATTTTTCACTTGGCGGCCATTCAGGACTCGGCCGGCTGCACATCCTTCTTATTGCTCGAGAACTGAGTAATCCCAACAATTAGACGTGTCTGCCCCTACTCCAGGACACTCTAGGACTGCATAAGAATCCTTACGAGATTATGTTTGATATTATGGCCACAATTGAAATTCGGCTTTGTTTACACTCGGATTGGGCGAGACATTTTTCCAAATTCGGATCCCGGAATATTGACTGAAGGAAGAAGGACAGAGAAGGTAGAGGAGGGGATGGAGGGATGGGTAGGGCAGCGGTGGCTTATACATATTGATGGCCCAGTTGGTTCGCTTGTTGACATTACCAGCAGGAGCATCAGCAGCTGGAGAGGAAACAGGGGGTCTGGGGAAGGAGTCAGAGTTCGAGTTTTGCAACCCCCACGAGGGACATGGAGAAGCGGGAAGTGGAAGCGGGGTATAGGATGCGGCGCATATCCTTTTAATTCCTTTGCCTAACGAAACCCAAATGCAATTTGACCAAAAAAGATTTAAAGGACTTTATTATTGGGCGTCCAGAGAGACCCCGGGCAAATAAATTGCCAGCGGCATGAGAAGTCCTGGCCAGCTACCCGCCTAACCGAGGGCGACGTCCCATACCCAAGCGACTTCTTCGGGGGTGTTTTTCCTTAGCGCTCGAAGGCAACAAAGTTACACAAAGCGCCCTTCGGAAAATCAATAAATATTGTGGCAAAAATTCAAGAATCCATAATGTATCCTGGAATGCTTCTCCTCCTTCTCCTTTTCCCTCTCCTCCTTCTCCTTCTCAGACTCGACAAAAATGCTAACTAGATTTGATGACCCGACGCTCTTGCGGGTCCTACCCCCCGCAGGCACACACGGACATGTCTCGTCCTGTCTCGAAATCATTTCGAATGCCTTTCAAATACTTGGATTATCGTATCTCGGATATCTCTATTCCCCCCTCTCCCGCTCCGCTCTCTTCCTCCTCCTCACTTGTATCTCTTGAGGTCCCTTCATGGACGAACTGCAAAATGCGTTCGAGTGCAGCGAAAAACAATTAAAACGAAATCAATTTTCCAGTGACGGTCATGAAAAGCAGGAAATGCCATCACACACACACACACACACACACACGCGCGCTTGTGTACTTGAAGTACTTGATGCCGTTATGTTATCAGCACCCAAGCGGCAACCATAAATGCGGCAAGCACTGAGGATGGGGGAAGGGGCTCTGGCGGCGGCGGCGGCGGCGGCGGAGTCCCACGTTTTGGGCTGAACATGAAACGTCCATAAGCCAAGCATAAAACACTTGTGTGTGCATGTTGCAGGTCTGAGATTTGGCCACACTCTGCCAGAAGGTACCACGACTCGGGCATCGCTTTGGTTCCACTTCAAAGGATCTCAAAGTTGCCCAGACTCCGGCACCCACTTGGAGTACATTCCGTCCACCAATCCAAACGACTCCTGTGGCCAACTACTCGTCGTACATTTTGTAGGGTATTTGGAAGTCGTCATGGGGCGAACGCCTGAGGGGACTCCGTTATCATTTGAGCAGCGAAGCGTTTGAAAATGCGCATAATTAATTAGGCGACTCTCGAGACAAAGGAAAACTCGGAAAACTCGGAAAAACTCGACTCCGCCGCAGGCAATTGCACACGTATTGGGACAGTTGTGTGTGCGTGTGTGTGTGTGTGTGTGTGTGTGAGTCCGATAAGGCACAAGTTCAAGTGCAGTCTGGTTTTTTTTTTGTAGATGGAGTGGTGCTGGTGGGAGGGTGGGGGTGGTGGTGGGGGTGGGGGTGTTCAGATCGCTTAACAAATTCCTTCTAATAGAAATGCACTTGGAAATCAATTTAAAGCGCCGCAAAGTCATCGCAGCTGGGTACCGGTTTTTCCAATTCCTTTTCCCCCTCCCTTCTACCTTCTCCCTTCTCCATTCGCCCTTTGCATTTTCATTTCCATTCCTACTTTTCCGATTTTCAGTTTTTCAATTTTTCAGTTCCTCAGCTCGTCCGTCGCTCTTCTTTCATCTAATCCGCACAGCTTCGCATTTGTCACGTTTTATCGAGTCTCAGGGGAGGTTCGTCGCTGGAACTCCCCGAAGTTCCTCCTCCTGCAAGGAGTTTCATTGAAAATATTGCATTAGAGGCTGACGACTCTTGCCTAACCCCGTACATGTGGGGGGTATCCGGCGGAGGGTTGCACGTGGACGGTCTGAGGTGGGAGTATGTTGAAGATGGTATATTACACCCCCCTCCACCCAACCCAGCGGCTCATTCACCATCCATCGCTTGACATGCAAATGTGCGTGTGCGATGTTTTCCATGTATTAGAGCCATTTGAAGTCCTTTAAGGGTCCTTCCAATTAAGTTGAGGCGTTAGGGAATTGTAAGATTCGAGAGCGATTCATTTTCAAGTCAGTCCTTGGATCACTTTCTGGATTTGCAGCTCTTCTCCGATATAATCCACTGTTTAAAGTGTCCTCCAAGTCCTTGACCATCTCCTGGAACACATGTCCAGGCAACTCCTGCCAAGCTCAATTAATACTTTAGGCTTTCAACCACATTTGATGATGACAGCCCTGCCCAGAACTTCAAGGGCAGCTACCTCAACCGCAAGGTACCACCCAGCATAAGGTACATCGACAGGGGGAGGGGGTGGACATTGAGGAAAGGAGAGAAGGAGGCAACTCTTGACACATTGCATTAGCAGCCTACAGTAACCGCAGAAGCCACAGCTGACAAGCTGCAGGAGCTCCGCCCAGCTGTAAGTGACTAAAAGAGATGTCTCATATTCCTCCATGCCCTCATCCTCACCCACGCCGTTCTCCCCACCCGTCGTCCTTACCCTCATGTGCGGGTCCAATCAGTGCATTGGCAGTGATGCCAAATGAATTTGCAGCTCATATTGCGGTGTCCTGTGGGGCAGGGTGAGGGCAGGATTCGATTTTTATTAGTGTCAATGCAGAGAGCACTCTACCCAAAGGAGCGATTATACTCGACGCTGACCAGCACCGCACACACATGCACTCACACACACTCACACACACACACACAGTTTATGTTTCTATTTCCCGATGTGAACGTGTGCATCGGGCAAGCCGCATCGCCAGGCTGTCATTCCCAGGATAGTTTTTGCCATTATTTTTCATGCGTATTGATAAAAGCGACACCAAACAAGAGAAGGATACAGACACGTCCACACACACACACACACACACACACACACACACACACACACACACACACACACACACACACCATACGCATTGAGAGCTACTCACACTGTCGCACTTGAATAGGGACATGCACAAAGGAAGGACCATCGTCTATTGCATTATTATGATGTGTTCTCGTCTATCCACCCAGACTCCTGCGCATCCGAGGACGAGTCCACCCTGTGTACTACCCCGTGAGGAACAATGAACATCAGCAACGAAGCCAGCGAAGCGCGAACCATCATCCAGCCCCAGGGAAGGGTCAGCGCAGCTGTGGCAGGGGTTGGGGCACGGGGGACGCTGTGCAATGGCGCTTGGGTGTGGGGAAATGGGAGAGGAGAGAGGGAAGGGGGAAGGGCAGAGTATATGAGTTATGATCGATTAAATTTTACGACGTCGGAAGGACGAACAACTGTTGCTTTGCGGAATTGGCTTTAAGCGCAGTTCAAAGCGAACGGAACTTAAAACTCGATTATTTCTGTCTGCAAAGTTAGTTAAAAGTTGCTGAGATTGGCAAAAGTTGATCGGAGGCTTAAACCGGAGTCGATTCAATAAAATTTCAGCATCAATTTGCGATTTTCAACAGTTGTCCGAGTGTGTGGCATCCCCTCCGTGCGCTCAATGCGAGGGTTGTCCTTGTCACGCGTGCTTGACTCTTCGCATGCCCTGCCCATGAGTCGGGCATGTGGGCAGTGCTGTTCAGGACGACGCAGCGGACTCAGTATTTAACATCTCAATATTTAACATTTCTGCAGACTTGAAATGTTATTAACATAAAAAGAAATAACATTTTCCAATGTTAAACTCGTTGCCTGCTAAAAGTTGATTTAAAGTAGGTGACTAAGGACTCGGCGGGTGACTTGAGTCAATATTTAACACCTCTGTAAACTTAAAATGTTATTAACATAACAAGAAGATAACATTTTCTAATGTTAAACTCGTTGCCTGCTTAAAGTTGATTTAAAGTAAGTGACTAAGGACTCGGCGGGAGACTTGAGTCAATATTTAACACCTCTGTAAACTTAAATGTTATTAACATAACAAGAAATAACATTTTCTAATGTTAAACTCGTTGCCTGCTTAAAGTTGATTTAAAGTAAGTGACTAAGGACTCGGCGGGAGACTTTGAGTCAATATTTAACCCCTCTGTAAACTTAAAATGTTATTAACATAAGAAGAAATAACATTTTTCAATCTTACACTCGTTGCCTGCTTAAAGTAGATCTTAATTTATTGCACTGGCAGGACTAAGTGAACTCAAATAACGCTGTTAACTATCTCTGTAAATGTTATTAGCATGTTATTAACATAGAAATGTTATTAACATACAAGAAGTAACATTTCCCTTTACTACAATCCTTTTACCTTATAAACTACTTAACAGTTTATCTCCATTCCGTTGAAACTCTTCTGTAATCCCCACTGTTGTTAACATTTTCCTTAACAGAAATCCTGAAATGTAGTGTATTTAACAGCTCGTTGTTTTTTCCTTGGAGTTTCCTCATTTTTTATGCCGTGCACTTAACAATTTGCCACAGCGCCGACAAAGCCGAAAGAGGAAATTTCGCATTTGTGATTTTGCCTTTTTTATTGGGTATGCGTCATCCCCCGCCATCCGCCACCGGCTACCCCCTTCGGAGGGGTGGCCCGTATAATAGGCCGTCGTCGCGTGCTAATGTGATTTGGCCATTAATTTTCCACGGGCTGCCGTCTAAGCCCGGGAAAATTGAATTGGTTTTCGCTTAACTTCGGTTGGGCTCTCCTCGAGCCAAAAGTCTGGAAGGATGAATGTCTGCCGAGCGGCAGACAGGATGCGGCAACTCTGGTTTCCTTTTCCTTTATCAGCTCTGCATGGCAACGCCCCTCAGCCCTCACCTTGTCGCGACTCCTAAGTGTGTCGTCCCTTCAACTGATAAGCCTTAGAATCAATAGGACGCCAGGGAGGAGCAGTGACTGGGGTCTGCTTTAGGGCACTCCAGTTGTCTGCCGCTTGTCTTGGGGTTAGGGGGATTCCCCAGACGCAGCCCTGCCAGACATTTCGACTAATTTATTGTGTTATCTCCTCAGCAGCTCCTCTCGCCCGTTGCGCTCCTCTGGGCGTGCTCCTAGCCCAAAAGAACTCGGATAAGAAGGCGATAAACGAATATAAATTGCTCCTGGCTGGCAAGTGGCCTACCGAGTGGCAACAGGGGACTGCCCAAGGATCTGCGGGTGAGTTGTGTCAATTAAATTTTTTAAAGCGAATTTCGGGCACTGTTTCTGTTGTGAATCGAGTGATTAATGGTGCAGGCACCAGGACAACAATGTGGCAAGTGTAAATTATGACCAAGTCTTGGGTGAGACTGGCTAAGGGATATCCTTTTATTTGTGATGCATTTCACTAGTGTCCTTATAACCCACACCCTTACTGGGCTGGCTTCAAAATGAACTTCAATTCATGCCTCACTTTCTGTTTGTGTATCAAATTCTGCTTGGCTTCCTCTCCTTTTAAAGGATATCTAAATCCATTATCCTTTTTCCACATGAGTCAGGGAAATGCTCATAATGCGAATCGTAACAATTGCGATGTGAAAATGCAGCTGAAATTGATTTTTAACTCCATTGTGTGGATCTGCAAGTCGCAGCCAATGATAAATGGACAAACAGGTGAACAGAGCTATTCAACCAGTAGATATATATAGTGTGTGTGTGTGTGTGTGTGTGTGTGTGTTGATTCACCTCATGCTGTGCAACGAGTTGTGGCATGTAGTCGGTGTATTTGGCAAACGGCAGCTGCAAAGCGAAGCCTCAAAGGCGACGCAGCAATTGATATTTCAATATTTGTATCTGTATCTCAATGTGTGTATCTGTATGCCAATGTGTGTATCTTTATCTGAATGCATGTATCTGGATCCCATTGTGTATACCTATACAGTTGTCGTTGACTATAATCCGAGAATTTCCTTTGATTATGACGCATATTTGCAGCTGATTGGGGGTCGAGTGTCCCAGGGCTCCGTTGGGTTCAGTCGATTCAGAGGATTGAGAGTATTCAGTGGGTTCAGTGGGCTTCCTCGGGCAGCTATCCCTTTCCGCCCCCAGGAGTACAATTTGTGTTTGTTTAAGGCGTTCGCTGTTAACACTTGGCGTCCCGGGCCACTGATAAAGTGGCGCCGCCACGTGACCCACTAATGAGCGTTTGTTACACGATTTCCAAGGTGGCCGGGGGGAAGCTCAGTGAGTCAGCGCCTGTGGGGGCTTTATGGGGTGGAGTGGGGAGGGAGGGCGCGTGCATGCAAATAATGTGGACAGGCGCAGGATTTCCCAGGAAACACCGCTCGCTGTGTGGCCACTAGCGAATCGTAGTTCATAAAAAAGTCATTTGGTGTCCTCTCCCCTGTCTGCGGTCCTCTCGCCCTGCGCTCGGCCATAAACTATAATCATCAAAAACGGCAACGGCGTAGACACCATTGAGGTCAAAGGCGGGGCAGGTAGAGGTAGAGCGACGGTAGCCGGAAATTTGGGTTTTTCGGAATAATTAGATGCCGCGAGCAGAGAGCAAGATTTATGGAGTACCGTCTAGTCGGGCCAATTGCCCTTAAGAGTCGCTTTGTGCGGTCGCCCGAGCTACAAATTTGCCGGAAATTGTAAAACTTGCCCCTAGACCCAAGTCAAGGGCCTCGAGGTCTTCGGATCTCCGTTAATGGCTAAAAAATCTTCAATATCTGCTCTCGTTTTTTCTGAGCTCAATTTCGTGCACTTTGCCAACAGATCTATGGCATTTCCCGAGAAATCTCTGTCACTTTCCCAAGACTTGGGAATTATAATTAAAACACCCAAATCTGTCGTCTGCCCCCCTCCTCGTAGGGGAACTTCGTCGATGGCCAAGCAATGCGACAATTCCACTACTTCCCACAGACACATTAAACGTTCAACGTGCAACATTCAACGTTCAACGTTCAACGTTCAACGTGCAACTTACAATGAACAATGAGCAATGAATTTTAATTAAAAATGTAAAGGAAAACGGAAAAGTTCCCGTTGCTATCAAAATTTTTCATATTTCATATTTCATTTTCCTTTTCATTTTCATTTCCATAACAACGACTCCAAAGCCCCCACCAGAAACGGTCAATAAGCCGCCCAGCCCCCAGCTCCCCAGCCCCCCCGACCGCCCTGCCGAACATTGAATTCCTCTTAACGGCGAGGATAAGTGCATAAAAAGTAAAAGTGAACGGCGGAGGGAGAAAGGTGAAAGTCGTTAGCCGAGAGTTGAATACCCTCTCCGATTACATAAACTGTCACCTGCGACTAGAGTGGAGACTATCTAGAGTTTATTTAATTATAATCAAAACTGAGTTGGGAATCTTTTGTTGTTTAAAGGGACTTTCCCATCTTCAAGCTAGACTCTAATTGGATTCCAAGTTCCACTGGCAGCTCCTTGCAACTTCCCCAGGCCAGTCCCCGCTTAGGGGTACCCTTCCTTTCGGGAAGTGTATAAAAAAAACATAAGAGTGAAAGTATTGCAAACACAAAATTCACCCCGCAATTACCCCCAACCTTCATCCCTCTCTCCCTCTCTCTCTTTCTCTTTCTTTCTCTTTCTGCCACCCTCTGCATTGCCCCTCGTTTACACGCTTGACTGTGTACTTGAAGCTGTTCCTAGTGGAAGGGGGAAAAGGGTGGTAAAAAAAAAAGCAATACAAATATTTGTGCAAAAATATTTCCAAGGGATCGTTGAGTGTGGGCGAATGTGTCCCCTCCCACACTTGCTACAGCTCTGACTTGTTCCTTCCACTCCTACCCCTGCTCTGGCTTGCCACTGCCTCGGCCGGACCCTTCCCCTGCCTGCACCTTTAATGATTTGTCAATAGTCGCATGTGCCAGTGGCGTTTCGATTGCATGAACTCTCATGTTTATGAATGTGTAAGCGTATTATGAGTTTATACCCCTCACCTGCCCCTTCAGCCCTCGGCTGCTCGGACATTGGCTTCATATTTATGAGTATGTGCACATGTTCCCTTATTCGCACGTCTTATCGGCATCTCTTGCTGCCATGTGGTGCCTCAGTATCGCCCGTCATATGGACGTGTGTGCTTTTCTTGCCATTCCTCCGCATCCCCCTCCCCCTCTTCCTCCTTACCGTACGTAGCTCACAGCATGTCTTGAGTTTGCCTCATATAGGAACAGCCCTCAAAAAGTGTGCCAAATGTATCGATGCGATGCGATGCGATGCGATGCGACGCGCTGCGATACGTGTGTCCTCCATTCTGCTGGCCTCTGCTCTTGGTCCTTGTTTGCTTTCGGGGCGCTCCTGTGGCGGCATCCCGTATAGAAATTTTTATGCCATGCGGCAGATGCTCACTTCGAGCCGGCCAAACGGGCTGAGCCCTTCAAATGCATAACTACACAAGAACAACAACAACCAGAACAAGAACAACAACAACAACAACAACAACAGCAAGAAGAAGAACAACATCGACGACGATAAGAAGAACCACACACATCCAAGCATAACCAAGTGGAAAGTACATTGTGTTCATTCCAGCTGACAGACATATTTCGTCTCAGTTTCGAATCTTTGGCATGTTGGTTAGGAACAGTCTTCGAAGTGCCCAAACTGCCTTTGACAGCTGCCAGACAATTGTTTGGAGTGCTTATTAGCTTTGTCCATTACCATATCGTTACTCGTCTTTCAGTTCATTCATCTTTCATCCCTACCCTCCCTCTCTCTCTCTTTCTCTTCATACCCCTCACGAGACACGAGCTCGTCTTGCACGCAAAAGGAGCTCCGGCACGTATCGAGATCCTGTGAGCACTCGTATTGATATTTATGAGGTGTTTAAAGCCGTTTGAATCCTTTATAGATTAGTCTGTGGCCTGAACACGTATCAACTACTAAAATTGTATACCTAAAGGCTTATACACTAGATTCTTAATTGTAGTTTATTTATTTATTTATTTTTATTTGTTATTTATTTTTTTAATAAAATATTAGTTTTGTTTTTGAGTCTTTTTTTTAATATGTCACATTAAATTTTGTTCTTAATATTAATTTATCTACGCTTATAATTATTCTGCGGTAATAATTTATCTCTTGGGTCAAATTAAAATTTAAATCACTGCATAAAACGGTGCATCTTTTAGGCGCTTTATTAAAATGCCCTCTCTAAGTATTGGGCCAGCCCAAAAGTATGCAACACTTTTGTAAAGCTCAATTCGCTTTGACTAAAAAGAGCATGAATTTGAAGAATTTGAAATGTTTTTAAAGACCACAAATAATACTTAAGAGATACTTGAATGAATTGTTATTTTTGGATCAAGTTTTATTGAAATGAATATTGTTTAAAAATAAACATTCTCGTTTATTAACAACCATTTTAAGAGGGTAATTTAGGTATTAATTTCTGCATTTATCAAATGTTCAAAAATAAATAGTTTTTTATTTTTATTTATTTATTTTTACGGCGCTCATTTGTCAAGTTTCCTAACTTTAAGCCGCAATTTAAGTTCATAATTGGTGTCTATTGCCGCGTTGCTCCATATGATGCTTTAGTCATTGGGGAAACCGCGAAGCTTTTTAGTTAATTATACTTACAACATTCGAGCAGCACAATAAAAACTAATCACGGACGCACTTCAATTTCCTTCAAAAGAAAATCAAAGGCATAAAAACTACAGGGTATAGCCCGATGAAAAACTGGGCTCATGTTCGTGGAAGTGGGCGAAGATAAATGCGAGGTCAATTACAAGTGCAATTGGTAGGCAGTGCGTGTGCACCTACCCACACTCACACACACACTAACACACAGCTACAAGAGCGATCCATAAATAATTGCCATTAGCATTAACATTAAATTTAGCTTTAACTTTAACATTAACATTAACATGAGCCAAGAGCTGGCCATCGCTGCACGCATTTAGTGAGAAAGATTAACAGTTGGTGGAGCCTCTGGAAAATAGCAATTAACACTCGGAGGTCAAGTCGTGCCCGCCAACGAGGCCTCATTACAATGGCCAAGCAAGTGTTCCCAGCTTCCAAGCGTCAAAGCGCCTAAACGCCTAAACGTCCAAACATCCAACTATCCAAGTTTCGTGGCGCTACAAGAGCCGAAATTATCATATTTCTTGTGTCATGTGTGGTCGGAGTCTCGGTTCCTGCTTGGCAAAGGTCTCTTCGTGCCTCTAAAGATCGCGCACTTGTTCAGCTCGGAGGCTGGCACTGAGCTTTGTCTTGGCCCAACCCCCGGGCAGGCCTTTTGTTCTTTCTCACATCGGCAGTCGGAAGTGCGTCGCTCCAAGAATGTTAATGATGATCTTGGGCCCCAAACGATCTTCTGCTGGCCAAAGGGAGCCCCATCTATTTCTGGTCTTCTCAAGTGCTCTACAAATCTACTTGCCTTTTCGTTTTCATTTTGGGCTGCCTCTGCCGGTGTGAACTTGACTGTGAATATGAGTGTGAGTGTGAGTGTGAGTGTGAGTGTGAGTATATTCAAATTGTTTGTTTACTTAACACGCAATGACACTGGCTTCGATTCGAGAGTGAATTTATTTGAAGGAAAGTTGGTCCTTGGTACAAGTCTTACTCTTTCCTTAATAGTTCAGTTAACCACTTCCTTAATCCGAATGGCTAATTATCTGCTAAATAATCAACATTCCTTTATTTAATATGCAGCTCAACCTTTCAATTGCAGCTCTCAGACTCTTCCCAGACTCTTCCCAGACTCATCCCAGACTCTTCCCAGACTCTTCCCAGACTCTTCCCAGACTCTTCCCAGACTCTTCCCAGACTCTTCCCAGACTCTTCCCAGATTCTTCCCAGACTCTTCCCAGACTCTTCCCAGACTCTTCCCAGACTCTTCCCAGACTCTTCCCAGACTCTTCCCAGACTCTTCCCAGACTCTTCCCAGACTCTTCCCAGACTCTTCCCAGACTCTTCCCAGACTCTTCCCAGACTCTTCCCAGACTCTTCCCAGACTCTTCCCAGACTCTTCCCAGACTCTTCCCAGACTCTTCCCAGACTCTTCCCAGACTCTTCCCAGACTCTTCCCAGACTCTTCCCAGACTCTTCCCAGACTCTTCCCAGACTCTTCCCAGACTCTTCCCACACTCTTCCCAGACTTCCTCAAGAGTTGACAGTTTGAATGGAGCTACCCTGGGGGTTCCATGCGATCGGCTTCCCATGAGTCTGGCAATTAATCCGAGTGTCACTTTCGGCCAATGTCATTTGAATGTTTGGTAACAATTTGTTAATGTTTTGACTAATTTGCGATGGTTTTGGTTTGTGGCGGTGCGTTAATCGGCGGCTGTTTATCTAAATTAATTTGGCGACAGGTCACAAGCAGCGCTGAGCTGGGCTGCAGCTCGTTTCATTTAAATTAATTCAATAAAACTAATTTCAAATTATGTACGTGACGTTATGTAAACATTTGTAGACGCGACAGGAAAAAACACTTTCACCTCGAATTAGCCGGGCGGCAGATCCGTGCCTTAAAACTCAATTAATATTAATGCTCGATTATCGACCGTCAAGTCGATCGATCGATCGATCGACTGATCGCCCGATCGCCTAGGATTGATCGATCTGTTATACTGATAATGTCGTCAAAAGTAACGCCCATTTAATGACGGGGTTTAACCCGATGATGAGCCAAGCATCGGCAGCGACTACGTGATACCCTGCACTCGCAGCGGGACACACCTCATGCCGCACTCTGTTCCTGCCTCGAGCGGCTTTCCACCCACACTGTACCTTTCACCTTTCCTAATGACTTCCCTTCGCCTTTGAGCCCCTCCCCCCCGTTGGTGTTAGGTTAAAGAGAACCTTCTAACCCCTCCCGCACATAGCTTAATTGAACCCTTTGAACCCTGAATGCCCGTAGGGTACACCCAAGTTACACTCAAGGCTTACATCGCTGGAATTCCAGAGGTTCGATATTTGCATATCCGAGACTCGAGTCCAAGCGACGCATTCATTAGTTGGGCAAACATCTTCCGTATACTATCGCCGGGCGGTGGGGGGTTTCTCCCTCCTTGAGCTGGGTAAACATGCGATTCAGACCTATAAATAGTGACTCCCGGACAAGCGAACAGCTCAATTTTTGAAGTGATTTGCAAATCTCGAGAAGAATCACAATTCGAAATCGCATTTAATTGACTTTCGGCCAATAAAAGCAAAAAGTGCAAATCCTTTCGGTCGGTGATTAATGATCGTGTCCCGGATACCCTGTAAATCTGAAGCAGGCTGACCGCATCAAAGAATACCCTACGCTTTTATAGGAAATTCATATTTAATTTCCATTCAGTCAAATGGAAGAGTGACTCCCACACATCAGACCCTCCCCGTTCCACCACCGTGCTGTACGGGGGGTAGAAGCGTTTTGGGCAATGTCATATAACCCATTATCATGGACCACATTTATATGACTGCGGATCATCGGGGGCCAGTAAACTACTTAACTCATCTGCAGAAATAGAAACCGCGAGGCGGCAGAGCCATAAAATCCGCTGGCCTGCACTTAAAGCTAGCATTGGCGAGTCGCTAATTGAGTGGCCTTTTGGGGCCAGCCCAGAGGCTGGCTAAGAACCGGCGCTCGAAAAGGTCACCGCCGGACAATCGGTAATCGACAATCGACATTTGGAGATATCGAAATAAACGCCTGATTAACGCATAGTTCAAGTTCAACAATTAGAAGACAAAGCAAAGCATCTGCCTTGGGGCCTGGGGCCTGGGGCCTGGGGCTTGGGGCTTGGGGTTTGGGGTTTGGGGGCTGCCGTGGGCCTTAAGCCGGAATCGCTGGTTGTGGGTGCTGCGGATGTTACCGCTTGGCTTTTGGCCATTGGCTTTGTCTCTTGGCTTTGTCTCTTGGCCATAATTGCTAAACGATATTTGATATTTAATAATTTTTATGTTTATTCATTTGTGTCTCTTCTTCTTCCTCCCTTTGTCTTTGTCTCTGTCTTTGTGTTCGTGAAAACTCAGCAAGACATCATTAATTCGGATTCCTCATGTTGACGCATTTGCAAAACGTGGCCAAAACAGCAGCGGCTGCTGCGGTGGCTGTGCTGGCTGTGCGGTGGCTGCTGCGGTGGCTTTAATTGATTACTGACAACCACAGTGGTGCATGTTAATCGACGCTTTGGCGCCACCGACGGCGCACACAGCGACACCACCACACCGTCGAACGTGCTGCAAATGTCCTTGCCTTGTGGCCAAGTTCGTTAAACTGAAACTCGATTAGGCCAAGAGTCAAAAAGCCAAATCAAAATCAAATCAAATCAAATCAAATCAAGCCAAAAGCCGCAAATGCACGCACCTCGCGGGGGTCCCCGGACGGAAATCTTATGTAACGAGTAAAAACAAAGTCAAGAAAATTTCTCGGACATTCATTAAAGATTTTGAAATGTTTATAAACCCCCCATCCCCCCTCCACAGCCATCGAGGCGTTGCCCCTGCCCCTGCACCTGTAGTTGCCACTGTCCATGCCCCGTAAACATAATCTTGGTAACCGTTTACTAAGCACGGGACACACACACACACATACACGTCAAGTCATGTAAGCTGTGTGTGTGTGTGTGTGCGTGTGTAAGCCGCCGCTGGCCAATTGTATTTGGGTCTCTTGGCCAGTTGTTTAAAGGCCAAGCTACGAAAACCCACAAAAATAGCTGAATTCACGGATGCGGAGCCTCGAACCCGAAATGCCTCCTCCTCAATCATCCGCTGGACACCCGAGGTATTTGCAAATAGTGCGCATAATTAGCCAATGATAGTATTGATTGAGTTGTGGGCGTGCACGCCTCCAAATGGTCGGGGCGTGGCCAAGCGGCAGGCGGGCAAATGCCACAAAAAATACCAAAACATCAAAAATTTTGATTAATTGAAATCCAAAAAAAAAAACCCACAAATTGAAAGACGAAATTTGTTTTAATTCCGGCCCATCGATGGGTGCGAATTAAGAAGTCCCTTGGGTATTGATTAGCTGCAGGTTCAGTCTGTGTATCAGACTAGGGGATACCCTGCAATTGCCCTCTGCGTGGGGCATTTTAATCGCACGCTGAGAATCAAGTGCGATGCTCGACGGAGGCTGAGGCATTGCCCGGCGAAGGGAGGAGGGGGTGATGTGAAGGTGGATGGGAACGTGAATGTAAAGGGCGAGGGTGTGAGGATGGGAGGAGGGGGAGGGGGGAAGGGGTATGTGAGGTTGGAGGTGGATGTGTTTGCGGTCAGCACAGAAAAACGAAAAACAAATCCGAAGGTCAGCGACGCGGAATGCAACAATTTTGGTGGCGCTGCTTCATTGGATATGTTGCAGCCAGGTTGTTTTTGTTTTTGTTGTTGTTGTTGTTGCTGCCGTTGTTGTTGTTGTTGTTGCTGCTGCTGTTGGTAGTGATGATGCCTGGCGGCGTATTTTATTTCTTCATTATGCTCGAAACAATAAAATTTAATTGAACGTTAAATTTAAAACGCAGCACGAGCTGCACAGTCGCCCGCAGTCCGCCCCCGCCTCCTCCCCTCTCCCGCTCTGACCCCGCCCCACTCCCGCCCTGGCGATGGACCAGAAAAGGAGCAAATTAAGCGATTGTTGCAAAAGTTATGCAAATGGGGCGTAAGGTGCCGAGCAAATTAAAATGGCATTAAAATTTATACGCCAATAAAAAATAAGACAAAAACAGAAAATCCGAAAAACCGAAAAACCGAAAGCACAAAATGAAAAAGAAATAAGAAAAGAGAAAAATAAAATAAAAGAGAAAAATGAAAAAAAAAGGGAGCAAAGCGGTAAAAGTGTCGATGGACTGTAAATAAAATGCTCGTTAATTTATGTGGGCGGACTCCGTGATGGGAGCCTCGCCCGGAACGGGGCTCATGCATATGCAGGGGCTGCGACGACTGGAAACCGAAGCCCGAAAGGTGGAATCTATTGTCCACATGGGAAAATCCAATTACAAGCCCCAAAGAGGTTTCCATCAAGCGGATTGGGAAATCTTCGTAGACCCAAAATTACAGAACTGCGACCTTCACCAAGTTAAATGCTCCCGCGACACGCCCCAACAGCAAGTGCGCCTACGTGCCCCAAAGGTAACCCAGAGGTAGCCCAAAGAACGGCCCGGTCCTCCATAATTCGATAATATGATATATGAAGTGATTACCGAACATAAAACTAATCGCTGACAGTTGAGTGGAGATTAATGAACGTTGCGTTTGAATGCGTTTTGTGCCTTTTGTTGGGCTCCTCAATAATCGTTGATCTTGGTGATTTGTACAGATGGATACCCTGGGAGTGGGTCACCTCCCCCAAGCAGGCATATCGACTGCTCCACTAACGCTTAGTCTCCTCGGCTTGGTCTCAGGCACTGTGAGGGATCAAACTGGGGGACTCCTGGCAAGGGCCACAATTGGAGTTCCCTGCGGGGAGGTCACTTAAAGGGTATCTGCTGGTCGGGTATTAACCACAGCTGTACCAGAATTATTTTCCTTACTCCTCAGAAAAGTATCGAAGGCTCCGCAGTGCCTTTCGTTGGGAGAGGAAGCAATTGGAACGCCTTCAAGGGGTATCCCCTCGTCGGGTGGACCCTGGGGCTGCCTGCGCTTAGGTGTATATTAGAAGTGAGCATTGAGTGTGGCGTCTTTGGGGAATCATTGATCCGCAGAAGTCAAATAATTTATGCATCTACTTGCTGCTCCAAGATTAAAGATCGGCTACAAGACAATAAACCTCAGAATCTGATGGCTCCCATCAACCGACAAAAGTGTCCGTTTCGTGTGGGTTGCTTGTGGTTTTGTGTGTAGATCCGAGCGCTGATTCACTGATGACCTTCTTTTCGCATTTGGGTGTTTGGTATTTGGAGCTCGGAGCTCGGTGCTCGCTGCTCGGTGCTTGGTCTTGGGACTGAAATAGTTTTTACACATTTTCGACGTAATGAATTAAATTTCAAAGCCAAAGAAATTAGCACAAAATTAGCTAAAAGGCACTTTAGTTGCTCTCCTAAATTAAGTCACTGTCGCAGTTGCGATCTCTGTCACTCTCACAATGCCAGTCATAGTCACAGTCACAGTCACAGTTGCAGTCACTGTCGCAGTCACCGTCACAGTCACAGTCACAGTCAATTTACATCCACAAACGAAATTCCCCCCACATTTCGGTAATAAATTCTAGTTTTATCTCTCAACCGCAACAACTTTGTTGTTGTTGTTGTTGTTGCTCGTTCGTTGTTTGTTGTTTGTTGTTTGGCATTGTTTTTGTTGCTGATTGAGGATTGAGTGTTGTTGTTATTGTTGGTAAAACCCGAAACTCACATCCGCCTACAGAAGCGTCGCCAGGGTGGACGGCGGTCGGCGGTCGGCGGATGGCGGATTTGGGGCCGAGTCGAACTCATCTCCGCGTAGCTCATCATCAGTCGAATTTAGGGCATTTATGGCTATGGGAATTCGATGTTCGATTGTGAAAACATTTGTGTTTACGGTTAGATACGGATAGGAAATTCGAGAGCCAAGAACATGTCTCCGGCGTATCCGACTAGAAGATGCCCTCCGAACTCAAACTCAGAGCTTAGAGGCGGAGAATTGAACTGAATTTATCGATAAATAAATGATTGCCTCAGATTATATATTATCGATATCGATTGACGATCTGTCATCGATATATATCTATGTATTTTCTGTATATCTATAGAAAGTAATGTCCACCTTATGACTTTCCTCTGTGGTGACTTAAAGAAAGGGAAGTCCCGGGTGTGGCTTTCCCTTCCTCGAGAGAAAGTCTTAACTCTTAATTCGATTTTGAATTATACCCTTCATTCATCTATTCATATGGTCATTCAGGCCACCCCATGGGCTCGTCCCCGATCACGGGGTATACACAATTATTTGCATTGTTCGGGTGAACAATTTTCTAATGAGATTTTTCACACAGGTTTCCAGCTTTGGACTCGATGGTGGCTTCAGTGGTAGGCGCCATTTAAAGCAGCCAAGGGGTGGGGCAGTGGGCGGTGGTTATTGGAGTTACACAGCTGCAAAGAACTCTGTCCGTTCGTCTATCATTCTGTCTGTCTGTCTGTCTGTCGGCCTGTCTGCTTGCCTGTCTGTAATTATCAGGCAGCCGAATATCATTTTAATTGTCTGATGTCTGCCCCTGCCGCAGGAGGCGTATGTCGGCGACAGGCGGGAGAGGGAGGGGCATGAGGGTGACTGGAGAGGAGATGAGATGAGGCTCAGCTGTTGACCATTTGCCATTTGCCATTTTCCATAAGCAATTAACGCCGTTCAATGCGTGCAACGTGCAAAGCCTGTCCAGAGCCATCAAAGCCCAAGACGCTGACGCTGCTTACCTCCGACTTTGACGCCGATAGCGACCGCGACGGCGACCGCGACAGCGACAGCGACAGTGACTGTTAAGGCGACGTCGACGTCGACGTCAACTTGGACTTCGACTGATGCATTGACGTGCAGCTGTCCGGGCACCGTTCATGGCGCATCCGAGGTCTGTCTGGGGTCTGTCCACGTCTGTCAGTGACTGTCAAATAGTTGCATAGAGTTATTCAAGTCTTTTGGGGCTTGGACTCTTGATTTCGGATTTTGGACTTTGGGCAACCGCCTCCCAATTCCACAAATCCAGCTCCAACCTCAACCCCAGCCCAGCCCAGCTCAGCCCAAGCCCAAGCCCCAGATCCAACTCCGACCCGATCCGAGCCCCACTTGCTATAGTCGAGAGCGTCTTTTGTTCTACGAAAACTCTTTCATAATGCTCCATTAAATTTAATGCTTTCATAGATCAAGATGAACAAATAAATTTGACTCCATGTGACGAGTTGCTGATGTTTCAGCTGTTGTTGTTGTTGTTGTTGCTGCTGGTGCTGCTGCTGTGTCTTCGGTGTGTCTTTTGTTGTTGGAAGGTTTTGCGAGCGCTGCCCAACGAGCCGTTGAAATGAACTTGAGCCCAAACCCCAGACACCATCATCACGGGCTCCATCGGTTCGGTCGGCTCCGTTGGCTTTGGCTTGCTTGGATTGGCTTGGTCCATGGTTTATATGTTGGCCCAGTTTCTGCTGATGCGCCCCTTGCCACTGGTTTAAGCCATTCTGAACGGAAGCGCTTTGTTTAACGCGCCTCAGACATTGCAATTTTTCTTTTGCCATTTTGGGTCTCGGCTCTCGGGTCTCAGGTCTCAGGTCTCAGGTCTCTGGTTTCAGGTCTCTGGCTTCAGGTCTCTGGTCTTTGGGTCTTCAAGTCTTCTTCTTGCTCTTCATGTCTTTGGTCTTCAGCTCTTATGGTCTTTTGGTCTTATGGTCTAGCTTTTCGGATTTGAGGGCTCCGCTGCCTCTGCTGCCTCTGCTGCCTCTGCTGCCTCTGCCGCGGCTTGTGTTTATCGGAAGCTCCGCTCGTCGTTTGGTTGGGCAACTGTTACAAAATAACTGAATCATATGGATTTATGATAGAACCGTTGGATCTTCCTTCCCCAACCCCTGCCCCACCCTGTGCACTGACTGCGCCTGCGCCTGCGCCTGCCCCTCCCTGTGATATCATTGCCCATAAAGCTGCCAGGCCTTTCTAATTGGATACCCATGACAGTCGAAGGACGTTTCCGAAGTTGTTTTCCTCCATTGTTTTTTGTTATTAACATAAACAAATGTTCAGCTTTATTTACTTTAATTATGTCATAAACAAGCAGCTCGAAGTGCTCTTTTTTTGAATTATTATTGGCTTTGGGTGAGGTTGGGGGCATCTGGATTTCAATTTGGATTCGGATTTCTTTTTTATTGCCGCTCGTAACTCAAATTATATGAAAGTCAAATTCTGAAGTCAAAATTCTGAAGTCCGAAATCTGAAATCTTAAATCTAAAATCTTAAATCTAAAATCTTAAATTCAAACTCTGAACTCAGAAGCTCCCCCATGACGTGGGCAACCCGGAGCTTGGCTCATATATAACGATCGGGCGTGAATATGCAGGCACTTGGGTTGACGTCAGAGATGTGATTCTGAGCATTCCTCCATTCCTCCATTCCTCGGTTTGACTTGGTTCACTGACTGCCATTGGCTATGGCTTCATTTGGCATGTCCGGCGCTGGGCTCCGTCCACTTGCCGATAATCTTTGGGCCGCTACATTTGTTGTCTTTCATTTCACTTTTGTTTGTTTGCTCGGTCGTTGTTTTGGTTGTTACTGTTGGCCGAAGGAGGCGTCAAGGTCAGACGTGACATGAACAACAACTCGAGCGCCACTCAGCCAACAGCCAACAACCAACAACCAACAACCAACAACCGACAGCGAACATCCAACAGCCACGCATCAACATGAGCTGCCACAGTCACCGCAGACATCACATCTCGAGTCGCGTCGTGGCAGTCGCCACACGTTGCTTGACCGCCACTTGACCGGTGACTGGAGAGCTGCATCTGAGGTTGGAGTAAGGCACTGCACGCTCCGATCTGCGATCTGTGAACGGGATTTACTTGCCAGCGGATAGTGGATTACTTTGTCACGCCAATGTGCATGTTGCAGGCAAACGGCGCGAAGCACCCAGACCGATGGCTATCAACAAATTGACCCTCAGTCGCTCACAAGATCACAAGTATTTGGAGCAATTCATTTCCAGCTTTTATTGCATCCCAATGACAGCTCCTCCAGCTCCTTCAGCTCCCCCAACTCCACTCGAGTGCAGCCCATTGAACCCATTCCACTCCCAGCGACCTGAAGATGTTCAACGAAGGTTTTAAGGGGGCGACTCTTGCCCCGCTTTCCCCCTGGAAATTGTCTCTGGAGAGTCCTTCAAAAGCTTGCCTTCTCCTTCAGTTCCTGCAGTTCGGTTAAAGGATTCACCTAGAGTCCAATCCATCCCCCCCTCTAGCCTCTAGGAGCTGCTGCGTCGCATCAATCTTCAGGTGGATCTCAGATATTATCGCCATCTGAGTTTTTATGAGTTGGGTAATTTAATGGGCTGTTCGGCTATGAAGCAGCTAAGATCTGGTCATCAGCCAGCGGCTGCTGCTGTTGTTGTTGTTGTTTTGGCCATTTCAATTATGCAAAGTTCAGAGTTCGAGCCACAGTAGCCGAGTGGCCGTTGAGTGGCCCAGAACGCGGGTCAAATGTGTTGCCAAACTGTTGAAGCTGCTGAAAGTCTCTAATAAGATAATTTGAAATGCGGCAAATTCTCATATTTGCGGCATGGGGCATGGAGCATGGGGCATGCGGCGGAGTGGAATTGTTTGGGGCGCAGCTGGCGCCAAGTGCGGCGCCAAATGAATTTTTCAAAAATGTTTATTTGACACTTTACTTTTATATGTTATTTGGCTGTTTATTTTTGTTGTCCATGGAACCAGTTCTTTGGCCTCTCAATGATGTCTATCCATGCATGCATGTGTGTGCGTGTGTGTGTGTGTGTGCGTTTGCGTTTAAACAAGTTCAGTGCCCAGTGATCATCATAATGCGTGATTGATTTGAAACTGATCTATTAGTTTCCAAGTCGCATTTCGGAGCCTCGAAGCATCAAGAAACGTGAAGTTTAAAGTCACAATAATTCCGAGAAAAATAAAACACGATCTTCTGTCTCTTTCTGCCGCATGCCGTCTCTCTCTCTCTCTCTCTCTCTCTCTCTCCATCAGCCTCAACAGTCTGTGGGTCTATGCAGAACTCGAGCTGTGCATCCAGCGCCCAGAGTCGACCCAGAGTCGAGTAAAGTGAACAATTTTATGTGTCTGACCGGCAGACGGGGCGGCCAATGGGGCGTATGAGCGATGGGCGATGAGCGATGTTCGAGGCTCGATGCGCACTGCTCGCTGCTTGCTGCACGATGCTGGCGACGCGTTGCTTTTAATGTCGTTCATTATTTACGCATAATAAACAACAGGCCGCAGAGCGTGGCAGGGGCAGTGGCAGTGGCAGGGGCAGGGGCAGGGGCAGCTGGGGACAACTAGAGGCAGCCACATGTGGCCAACAACTTGGCCAACAAGCCACACACATTGAGCACAGCGTGAAGCCTTTGCCGCTTCTCGTTCTTCCATTTGGTGCCTCGCACTTCGCAGCTCGCAGCTCGCGTTTTGCGTTTGGCACTCGACGTTTGGCGTTTGGCGTTTCCGTTTGGACAATTGCCACTGCCGCGGTCGCTGACGCTGCCACTGCCGCTGCCTCTGTCTCTGCCTCTGCCTCTGCTCACGTAGGTGGCTAGTGAATCAGACGTTGCGTCAGGCACTGACCGCAGAACATAACTCAGTTCTGGACATGATTGGGCGTTCCATGTGCGTAGAAGGCGGCGCAGGCGGCGATTAACATTAGCAACGACACTTGTTGTGCGTGTGTGTGTGTGTGTGTGAGCTATCGAGAAGCTCGTCTTGTGGCAGGAATCTGTGGAATGTGGTACCTGCGGTAGTTGCCATAAGTGTCGTTAAGTGAAGTGTGCGATGCCGGCGATGAGACGATCTTGGGAATCTCCACCGCTCGGCGGCTCCCATTTTAAGGTGTCCCGCGAGAGTTTGGGGTATTTTATGACCCATAAACGGGCCGACGAATCAAATTTATTCGTAATATTCATATGAATATTAATTGCGAATTACTTCTCCCTCGCCCAAATTGATTTTAAATTGAATTTTGTCATGTTTTTGTTTGTTTTGATATCAAATAATCCGATTGTCCGCCGGATTTGGTATTGGAATTATTTGTTACGGATTAAACGGCTCAACTTCATTCGGAAATCAAATTAAAAGCTGCTTTTAATGAAACGACTGAAATACCCGTTAGTCGATGGGCGTCGGCAAATCAATAATTATTGCCTTCTGACACCTCGGGCGGGGGGAGGACATTCAGACAGTCAGACATTCAGAAATCGAAGACCTTCGGCCTCAGCTTCAGCTGGAAGCGTGAAAGGCTTTGCCAGCGATTAGAGGACGCCCACTTCTTGGCTCTCCAAGTGTCCAACTGCCCAGCTGTCCAACTGCCGGCTGAGTGACCTACCCATAGGTCATTTAGTGTCGCCTCCAACTGTTGGCTGACCGCTGAACGGTCACACTGTGTCCGCCGTTAGCTTCCCCGAGCTGTGGGAGCACTGGGAGTGAGGTGAGGCTTAAATTGTGACAATTTGAATTTCAGGCGTCGCCTGCGTCGCCTGCGTGCTGTGGGCTTCGGGCCAAGTCGACTGGCAATGAGTCTTACATACGCCCCCGCAGCAATCAGAGCTCAACTGCTGCCACTTTGCAGTGTGCCCCTCCCTCCCTCCCTTCCTCCCCCCATCCCACTCAGTGCATGTCTCTCTCCGCCCATCTGTCAGTTGATGAGCTCCATCGCCTGCGGTTGATGTCATAAGCTATTTATTATTTGCTTTGTTCAAACGCTTTAATTCACTTTCCGTTTCAGTTTTAGTTTTATTTATTTTTTTTTTTATATTTTTTCTAATTTTTTTTTTTTTTTTGGTTTATTAAACTTTATTTTCCACGCATTTGTTATTGTTTACTCATTTCATCAATCAAAGTCAAAGCCACTGACACTGCCACTTCGCTTGGAGGTTTCACGTTTTCTCTGCGTTCTTCTAGTTGTTGTTGCTGTTGTTGTTGTTGTTGTTGTTGTTGTTGCTTCAGTCGTTTGCTGGCATCGTGTCAATGTCCTTGCCATGTTGGCAAGTGTAACAAATTTGTAAATCTAATTTTAATTACTAAGTTTATTTCAAATAATTGCCTATGGAGACTGTCGACCTTTCCGCTTGGACTGAGCCTCCCCTTGGAGAAGTCTTCTTTGAGGGATTTCTCCTAATCTGCCGGACTTGGCCTGAAGGTAAAGCGCTTCATTTGCGTGGCCTTTGAGGCATTGAGGGTGTAATTGAATTTAGTTTTAATTCCTGAACATAAATATTTAATTACACAATAAAATTGTCACGCTGGCGCTTTAATCTCAGGATGAGCTCTTCGAGGTGTTGAGTTCCGCGTTGCGGGCAAGTGGCGATTATTGCTAATTATGAGCCGGAATTGTCTTGGCGTGTGAAAAGCGGAGGAGCCAACTGAGACGCGGACGCACTTAAAGTGGCCCAA
The DNA here is from genome assembly GCA_035044505.1 of Zaprionus lineosus. Taxonomy (NCBI): domain Eukaryota; kingdom Metazoa; phylum Arthropoda; class Insecta; order Diptera; family Drosophilidae; genus Zaprionus; species Zaprionus lineosus. The sequence goes on along the minus strand of JAWNNX010000098.1, from coordinate 630,725 downwards.
AGTGTAGAACTTTCGGCAATTTGTCGAGGCGTCAACCTAAACGAGCCAAGAGCAACAACAACCACAACCACAAGAAGAACAGGTGGGGGGGATACAAAAACAATAAGAAAAGAACAAGAAGAAGTCATAAAAATAATAAATAATTAAATAAATAACCAACGGCGACGGCATTGAGAAAAAAATAAAAAGCGTTGAGAGAAGAAAACTTGTTGAATTTTTGAAGTGCCACTTCGCACCTCCTCAGTGCGTCGTGGGCGGTGGCGGGGGAGGTGCTTGGTTGGGGGTATGTTAATGAGTGCAAAGCCAGAGTCAAGGGGCATGGCCTATGGGGGGAGGGGCAATCCTTACGGCCAACTCTGATCTCATTCTGAAATAGTTTAAATGCAAATTTAAGCAGTATTCAAATTTTAATTAACTTCTTATTGACTCCCCGAGAGGCGGGCAGCAAGCAGCGGGCAGGGGGCAGGGGCAGGGGGCAGCGGGCGGCTCTTATGAGATATGAATGCGTATATAATTATATAATATATATACACCGAATATTGAGGAAGACAAGACAATATCGATCAAACGCAAGCATCAATGGCAGAATAAATACCTAAATGAATTTATGCTAAAGCCAAAATTAGCAAAATTCAATTGGTTAATTAATATAAAATTAATACAAATCAATTTCGAGCTCCCCGATTGGCGTCGCTTCGCCTTTGGCTTGGGCTCTGGCTTTAACTTCGCTTCGTCTTCGGCTTGGGCTCTGGCTTGGGTTTTGGCTTGGGTTTTGGCTTGGGTTTTGGATTGGGTTTTGGCTTGGGTTTTGGCTTGGTTTTTGGCTTGGTTTTTGGCTTGGGGTTTGGCTTGGGGTTTGGCTTGAGTTTTGGCTTGGGGCTTGGCTTGAGTTTTAGCTTCGAGTTTGGCTTGGATTTTGGCTTTGGCTTCGGCTTTGGCTGCGCTTCGCCTTTAGCTTGGGCTATGGCTTGGGCTTTGGCTTGGGCTTTGGCGTCACTTCGCCTTTGGCTTGGGCTATGGCTTGGGTTTTGGCTTGGAGTTTGGCTTGGGGCTTGGCTTGGGTTTTGGCTGCGCTTCGCCTTTGGCTTTAACTTCGCTTCGTCTTCGGCTTGGGCTTTGGCTTGGGTTTTGGCTTGGGTTTTGGCTTGAGTTTTGGCTTGGGTTTTGGCTTGGTTTTTGGCTTGGGGCTTGGCTTGAGTTTTGGCTTGGAGTTTGGCTTGGGGCTTGGCTTGGGTTTTGGCTGCGCTTCGCCTTTGGCTTTAACTTCGCTTCGTCTTCGGCTTGGGCTTTGGCTTGGGTTTTGGCTTGGGTTTTGGCTTGGGTTTTGGCTTGGGTTTTGGCTTGGGTTTTGGCTTGGGTTTTGGCTTGGGTTTTGGCTTGGAGTTTGACTGGGGCTTGGCTTGGGGCTTGGCTTGAGTTTTGGCTTGGGACTTGGCTTGAGTTTTAGCTTCGAGTTTGGCTTGGGTTTTGGCTTTGACTTTGCTTCGCTTCGCCTTCGGCTTGGGTTTTGGCTTGGGGTTTCGGCTTCGCTTCGCCTTCGGCTTTACTTTGCCTACGCCTTCGCCTTCGGCTCCGCTTCGGCTTCTGCTTCTGCTTCGGCTTCTGCTTCTTCTTTGGTGGAGATCAAGTTCTATGTATATTTTGATTTTGTGGTGGCTTTAATGGATTTTGTCGCCAGGTTTATTTGCCCAGGATCCAGATTTTACGCAATCATTTGTCGATTTTACTGCTGACACACTTCGACACAGATCTCCATTTCGATTAAACGATTAATAAAAAAACTTCTGTATACATGCGTGTGTGTGTGTGCGTGTGTGTGTGTGTGTGCGTTCCTGTTGAGACTCTTTCTTATTATAATTGTGGGATCCAGTTCTCGATCGGAGCCATAAAGCCGAGTTATAGCCATGGAATTTGGTAGCAATTAATCTTATCGAATTTATAACTTGTTCTGGGGATTGCGTAAAAGCCGATCAATAAACGGATAAGATAATTCGGAATAATTCCGAAGGGTAGTGTCTGTGAGAGAGTCGTGGATGTCCGACCACCAGTGGATAGTTTGGAGCTTTTACCTTTGGAAGTGGGAGAATTTGAATGACGTGGAGGACAGCTTTTATTCTCGGCGAGATACTCTCACTTTTAGCCTTTTGTGTTCTTGTTTGACTTGTGTTTTTGTCACCTGGCAACATATTTTATACCTGCGGGCAGATTCTCATTAATTCAGCTGCTCGCCTGCGTCTGTACAACTATTTGTCTATCGCCCATTGTACATCGGGTTTGTCCACTTTTCGACGCGACATGGCATAGATCTATGGATCTATCTATATATAGTGTCAAATGTGGTGTTTTATGTATCTGGCGGAGATCTTAACTGCTTTTGGCATCATCAGCTCCTTTGATGTCACGGCGATTGATGAGCAGCCATCAAAGTGACTAAATATTCGCCCAAATTGATGGCCTCCAATTTGAATCTGAAAAGGAATTGCAATTGTCATGGCAACTGCATAAGAAACGCATTCATCCAGCCAGCCAGCCAGCCCGCCGTTGAAGTACCCAAGCCCAAGCCCAGGCCCAGTCAGTCCTCCATCCGTTCAAAATCCACAAAAACCTCGTGAATAAAAATCTTATAAATTATTTCGGCTACGTAATCAAAAATTGCGCATACGTCGAGTGTTGCGCGCGGCATTTCAATTGCAGCCACGACAACAACAACAAGTCCGAAGTCAGTGACAGAGAGCGACGTAGTTAAAATAATAATAATTGCAATTAGCAACCGGTCAAGACTTTTATTAATTATTTCCTTTCGCCTAAAATAAATTTGACTGATTTTATTTGAAGCCCTGCAATTGGGTCTTCCCAGCTCCCAGCTTCTAGCTTCGAGTCCAGTTCCACCTTCCACCCAACTCCTGCCTTTTACCTGCGGGTTAAGTCAGTGTCACCTGTGATAATGGTGATAATTGAAATTGGAAATATGATCAAAAATATTGCACAAAAGTTTTCAGTTTTCAGTTTTTGGTTTTTGGTTTTCAGTTTTTGTTTGGCCGCTCGAGCGGTCCGCCCGCTGGGGGTCCGCCCCATTCGAGTGGCATTTCCACTCAAGGCTTCGTCTTGGCAGCTTGAAAAATGATGACCATTCACACCGAGTGGACATGACTGACCTATGTTAATGCGCGTATTAACGGTTATTTGTTATTTGCAATTCGTTATTTGTTATTCGTTATTCACTATTCACTATTCACTATTCGGTATTCGCTATTCGCTATTTGTTATTTGTTATTTGTCAGAGTAATCACTGAAAATGCAACCAGTGACAGCACCGCTCGCAGTTGGCAGTTGGCAGTTGGGCCCCGTGGCTGGTCTCTTGTTGGCTGTCAGTTTTTTCGAAGTTAACATTAACATTTCTTGTTGTGTTTATCAATATCAACTTTATATGAACTTCTATATAGTTTTATTTGAGTTCTTAGCCCCATCTCCATCCCCATCTCCATCTCCATCTCCGTCCACTTAGCAAGCGTTCAACAAGCTGTGGCAACCTTGTGGCTGCTGGCTCAGTGTCTGCCTCAATTTATTCTTCGACTTGCGATGCTTCAGTAATTTGTATTTGATTTTTATCGATTTGATAACTACCATTAAGATTCAAATGACGCTTATGACTCGGGTATACCCGACCTTAGGTTAAGGCGAGTCGAGGGAGTCTCCATCCAGTGCAGACTTCGATTCTGAGTGTGGAAAATGGGTGGGCTTTAGGGGGAGGAAAGGGAGGTCTCTCCAAGTATGATCATTATTAATTGTAATTAATTTTCTACAAGCAATGTAATAAAAAATAAATAAATTATAAATTTAAATATATGATTGATTAATTAATATAAATCACATGTATAAAGCTGATGCCCAAGTTGGGAATTTGACGGGTGGAATCTCCTACTTTTAATTCTCAATATTTTTTATGGCATGTTAAATGTGAAGCGCAGTCATGGAATATGCCCCAAATTGGGGCATTCATTTAATTACAGTTAATTAGCCAAATGTTTATGATTCCCAATAAGTACGAGCACTTGACTCACCGCTCGGGCCGTTCGAAGGGAAGTCCCCCCGCACACATGAAGAAGGAGTATCTCTGGAGTCATCCCTCTCTGTGGAATCTGGAGTATATTTAATAGTTGCTTTTATTGGTATTTATAAGCTCCATAATCTCATTGAATTGATTGATCAAATTGACATTTTATGCGCATGCCTTGTGGGATTTAAATTTGCCGGCTACTGTGCGAAATTGCCCATTGTTCGGGCTTGAGCCTTTGATTTATAAGCGGCAATTATGATTTTTGCATATTAAAGAAATATCAAAATACCATTATTATTATATTATAGTATATACTAAATTTGGTGGGCATCTCGTTTATGGCTGGAACACGTGTTGGCCATACAGATTCAATTGGTACGATCCGAGTGATTCGATTGATTCGAGTGATTCGAGTGATTCGAGTGGGAACCGAAAAACTATCTGGAAATTGTTTTATTTTTATTTCTATTGTATTTAGAATAGATCGAAATGGGTGTTTGGGGATTCGCATATAATATCAAAGGTACAGTTTGTCATAAATTAAAGACACATTAACTATGAGCAATATATGTTTTGTGAATAATTTATAGACATTATTCACGGGTTGCGAGTTGCCAGTTGCAGCGCGCGGCTTAAGGCTCGAGGCTTGAGCCCCGTGACTCGCGATACGCGACTCGCGGCTGGCACAGGGAAAATAAAACTCGTTCGAATTTCATTGCTGCGAGACCCACACGAAAGTCTTAAAAAGGAGCTAAAATTTAATTACAGCCATTAAAATAGTAAGCATTTTTCACTAATTGGACTTTCACAAAAGTCGGCAGCCGCCTGACAGTTGCCGCTCAAATTCCGGGTTCTACACAAAGAAGACTTGCCACACCGCATTCCTCCACTTGCCACATGTCCACAAATAGAAATAATTAAATGGAGTTGCACTCATATATGCCCCGACTCTTCTGGGCTTGGACTCCTCCGTTCGACCTTGACTGTGGTCAAGTCTTCAGCCATAAAGCAGCCAAGAAATTATATGAGCTGCGATATTTATGGAGATCATGCCACATATTCAAGGTCGCCTCTTGACGTGGAAGCCGCACCAAACCAAAGGTACAGCAACACCCGAAGAGCTTCCTCAATCCACGTGTGTGTGTGTGTGTGTGTGTGCCTTAGACCCACATAATTATGGCTTGTACTGGGAGCATCATTACAAGAGTTGCTCTTCTTGATGTTAATGAAGCTACGCAACGCGTCGGCTGCCAACGACCGCCTCTTTTGATTCCAACTCCGCATCCAAGTGAAGCGTCGAGATTCAAGTTCTTTTGTCCAGCAACAACGACGCCTTGACGCATCCACGCATCGGCTTGATTTAAGGCGATAAAATGGTATCGAGATTCGGCGAAACCAGTTGAAGGAGGAGCTCCTCGCACCATCGAGGTCCGAAGTACCCGCCGAGTTCTAGTTCTAGCGCAGCAAATCAGAAATTTAGACGACTTGATTATACGGACTTATGCTAATCTATATACTAACTTAAGTGTCTCTCCTTTGTGACTTTGACGACCCGACGACAGCGGCTAATTACGTCGACTTAGTGGCACGAGACTCATAACATACAGAATCTATGGCCGAAACGGTGGATCGCCGGGCCGATGGACCAATGGACCGCTGGACCGCTGGACCGCTGGACCGCTGGACTGCTGGATAATCGTATGCGTATAGGGTCCAACTCCGCTGGGTGCTGGCGGCTGCAGTCACAACAAAGAACTTGATTTGGTTCATTAGGTTAAAATACCCTGGAAAATAGCAGCTCTCCTTAGGGGGGGTTTCAGATCTTTGAAAGAGCAGATCATGATGAATGACAACTTATCCATTATATGATACTCCCCTGACATTTTTGAGCCAGTTCAACTCCTCATCGACTTCCTGAGGCGTCTAAATGAAGCAGGAGATTTCCATTTATAATAAAGAAATCTCTTCCAGAAGACTTTCTAGGAGTATCTCCAAGCAAGCAACTCTTCACCTTTGGTCATTGCGGTAATGGCCTCTTCTTATGGGATATCTGGCCGTCCATCAATCCCCACACAGCATCGATTCTAAGGTTAGATCTGGGGGGGTCTTAATGGCCAAGAGCTGTAGGCAAACAGTAGCCCGGAGCCATTTGTCAGCCCGAGCGATTATAAAAGCCGCAATGGAACCTGATCCGAACATGTTTTCGAAATCCATTTACAGCTTTTATGGATTTGATGAGCATTTTAGCACCATCCACACTCGTATATTTTGAGTTTTCCATTAGAATTTGTCATTTTCAATGAAAACTGCGCTCTGCGCGTCTTCTAATTAATTATGGCCAAAAATGTAATTTAATTTTCTTGCCTAAACGACGGAACCGCCACAAAAAAAAAAACCTAAAATATTCCACTAGAAACTCGGATGACGACAAAGTCTTGACAATGTCACAGAAATGAGTTCCGTTTCTCATAAAAATGCCGGCGAATATTAAAATGAATACCATGTTATTAGCCAGAAGGGTCAAGATACCCTGTAACCAGTTTCGAACTTGGCCAAAGTGGGGGAATTGGGGCGGAACTAATGACCTGTAAGCCAGAGGGGGAGGAAGAGGAAAGAGACGACTTCGATGGTAACTCAGAGAGTGAAAGGTAGAGGTTCCTAGGGGTGTATTTACAGGGTATCTGCTGTTCGGCTATCCAGTCCATCCAGTCCACTCCACTCCGCCATTTGTCCACTGTCTTCACCCACATTGGGAATCGTTATTGGAATATCGTATTAGAGTTTCAGAGAGTGAAAGGGAAAGGTTGCTAGGGGTGTATTTACAGGGTATCTGCTGTTCGGCTATCCAGTCTAGCCAGTCCACTCCACTCCGCCATTTGTCCACTGTCTTCACCCACATTCGGAATCGTTATTGGAATATCGTATTAGAGTTTCAGAGAGTGAAAGGGAAAGGTTGCTAGGGGTGTATTTACAGGGTATCTGCTGTTCGGCTATCCAGTCTAGCCAGTCCACTCCACTCCGCCATTTGTCCACTGTCTTCACCCACATTCGGAATCGTTATTGGAATATCGTATTAGAGTCTCTCGCATTGTGCAGCTGTCAGTATTATAAAGAGTTTCTATTAGTTTTGGCCAAGTTATCGGGCTCCTGGCTAAGCTTTATTAATGGCAATTTCGGCTTTAGAACAGGATCCATTTGAGTACCGCATATGGGACCGTCTATCTGCCATTTATCTTGATATCTTCTTCAAGTGAAAGTTGCCCAAAACTATTAAGTCGCGGGTCTTGCGTCTTGCGTCAGTTCTAATTATAGTTGAAGCTGATTCACTCGACTTTACCCCCGCCCAAGGCTCGACTAGACTGAATAGACTCATGAGTGAATCCCTGCCATTCACAAAGACTTCGCCTTAGTCATGCGTTCTTGAAAAAAGCCAAGATACCAAAGCCTTGGATATATGTAGTTCGATAACCCGTCACCTTTGTTCATACGATTCCAGCACGAAATCACGAAAATTGTGAATCATCGAATGAATGAATTGTGAATGTGAGTTAGAAAAGACGAGAAGGCAGCTCAGAGTGTTATCGATCGATAGTGTCATCGCTAGGGCGATAGCTTCTATCGACTCTCGCCGATTTCTATACACTTCTTATTTATTTATTTATTTATCTACTTATTTATTTGTTTATAGAAAATATGCTTGAGCTTAACATAATTGAGGCAAACTCGTTTTCCGTATCATCTGGTCGAAACTAAAAAATAAACTTTGAGTTTTTTCTATTTATTTAAATACATATTTTATTTTATTTCTGGAATTTCAAGCATTAATTTAGCTAAATACCTGAAACCGGTAACTGCCGTCCATAACTTGTTCTTGTTCTAGTTCTAGGGACCGTAGATGGTGGGGCCTCGCTCTTGGTCTTCACCTTCATCTTCATCTCTATCTGTGCTCTGGTCTCTGGCCAAAAGGGAAGACTTTTGTCTTTGGCCTTTTTGTAAATATGACAATTTGTTAACCGAAGAGAATGTAAGCTTCACTTCCGCCCCCTTCCTGCCACTCCGCTGCCCTCTGTCTGCCCATTCTCCCGCTCCGGCGATCACTGCCTCCATTTGCTCTAATTTATAGCCCACTTATGAGTATCCAGATCCCATATCAGGAATATCTACTTATTATCTAACCAAAGAGGCAAAACCTGTGCAATAATCTAGATAAAATATAGATCAAGCGGCGTCTCTAATGGCCAGCTCCGACTTTGGGATGGGAAAGCGGAGATGCCCGACTGTCTGGGGCGGATTCGCATCACTCGGAAACCTTCACTCGGCGACGTGACTGGGCTGCCCATTGGGGAGGTGCTCGGTGCAGCCATGACTTGGACTCGTATTGTTCGGTTCTCCACAAGATATTAACCCAATTCGCTGGACAAAGAAATGCCAGACATCCGACAGCAGACGGCAGACGGCAGACGGCAGACGGCAGACGGCAGACGGCAGACGGCAGACGGCAGACGGCAGACGGCAGACGGCAGACGGCGGACCGAAATGCGTTAATTATAATGTGCATTTGATTTGCGAATCAGGGAGCTATTGACCCGATACAATTACACAATGGGCCTTTCATCAGTGCGGTCAAAAAGTGGGTATTACGTTGCTCCAGTAAAAACAAACCACAAAGCACTCACTCACACACACACACACACACACACACATAAGCATCTGGCGAGCAAATTGAACTTTGATGCAATCGCAGATACTTTGGGTCCAGGTACACAAGGTGTACCCAGGTGTTGCTCCAATTTGATAAGCTATGACTATGACTTGCAGTTGGTGAGGATTGCCGAAACTTAGGACATCGTCGCTGGGATTGATTGTATCAATGGAGCACTTGGCTCATTACCAACCTGAGATCCGAGTGTCAACAAGGTGATTTGCAGAAAGGGAAAATCGCTCTGCAAAAAGCGAGCCGAACCTTGACCCCCTTTAGGAGGACCATCACCATCACCATCACCGCCTCCCCCCAGCGATGCAGAATGTGCTCTATAAATCCCGTGCGGCCTCATTAATTAGCCATTTGTATTGTGAGCCGCTGATAAGCGTAGCCAATTTCTGTGTACTTTATGGAGCCCAGCAAAGAAGCCACCGGCAGATCGGCAGATCGGCGGATCGGCGGATCGCACACTCGACATTCGAAACTTATCCACAGAGCAATTATCATGACCTTAAAAGACACGAAGATGGCGTTTATTTTCAAATGCTTTTAATTAGCTGTGGCCACCGAATTGCATCACGGACTTGGCCACGGTTTATGTGTTTATACGGAGTGCGATAATATGATATGATATGATACGATGTGATCTTTGTTGGGACATCAATTTCTCCATGGCTCGTGGCACTGGTCACGTCCAGGAGCTGGGGCTGGGCTGGGCATCCGCTTTTTCGGTGTGTCTGCTCAATATTTTATCTGTCTTATTAATTGCTTTGTTTATCTAATTTATCGGTGTTTTTTTTTTTGCTTTTCATTCGGAATTCGTATTTTGGGCAATGCTTTGTGTGACTTCTTCTGTTTGTCCTATGAATCAGCAGCAGCCTCTCAGCCGAGTCTATGGGAGGGCAGTGACGATTTCGGGTAGAACATCTACCCGGATTTGCTTGGTACTTTGATTGCTTGCCTTTTATACGATGGAATTTAATTGTTCCCCACACAACAACAACAACAAAAACAAATGAAGAGAGCCCGATAAGGAAACTGCGGGCTCTTCGCAGAGTTTGACAAATTGCCCGTTTAATTAAATTGAATTACCGTATACTAAGTATGCGATCGTTTGGTGTCATAAAACTCTGTCGGATCCGTGGAATACGTTTTGATATTTGCCTAATGCTTCCCAAAGACATAAGCTGAAAAAATCAATTAGCTGCCGGTCTTCAAAACAATCCAAACAGTTTTTTAAATGCAAATCAGCCCACATAGCCAGAAAAGCCAAAAACTAGCCGAAGAACTTCAGCCAGAACCTCGAGATGGCGAGCCGAAGATCGTAATGAAACGGAAAGACTTTCGGTTCGGGCGCTGCCCCAAGCTCAAGAAGCTGCTCAGCTGCTCGACTGCGGCTCGACTGCGGCTAGGCTGCGCTGCAGCGTTGCTGCTTCGCTGCGGCTACGGCTGCGGCTGCGCTCGGCTCTGCTCTTCGCTGCCAAACTTGTAAAACGCTCTCTCAGATCTGAGCTCTCGCTCCCTCCGCGCCTGCATTCTGTTCGTAAAGTTTCGGGCTCTGCCGCTGCCAACGAAAGCGAGCAAAGGCAGAGAAGCAGCGCGTTGGCGTTGGCGTTGCCCGAGGCGTCGCATCTGCTGGCGTCAACTTCTCTTCTGCTTAATTCCACTTGTTCGCATCTTCGTAGCAACGTCGTCGTCGTCGCCGTCGTCGTCGTTGTCGCCGTCGTCGTCGTCGTCGTCGTTGTTTTCGTTGTCGTCGTCAGTTGGGGACTATTGTTATTGTTGTTGTTGTTCTGCTGGGTGCTGCGCGCATGAAGCTGCGACGCCGACGCCGACTTCGGTGCTGGGGCGTCCAAATGAATCGCTGGGCCGCATATAAAAACGAGGAACTTGCTAAAAATATTCACAAACCTATTGAAGAATCGAAGTAGTTCGTTACGTGCGTTAAGTTCAGCGAGTTAAACCCTCTATATATATATTTGTATATATATATAGTGCCTAAGTGAGTGTCCGATCGATCCGATCGAAGCATATTGTATAAAATAGACAATCATTTTCATACTTCCATCCTATGAACTTTGAGTGAAAGACTTTCTGCTGGAATATGTGGAATATGTGAATAGTGACAAGTGATCGGGTGGCAAAGGAGCGAGCAAAAGAGAAGGATATTCAGTTCAAAATTTTTGAAAGGATCTTTTCGCTATGGCCATGCATGAGTGTTTCCATGTACTGCCACACATCAGATCCGCACATCCCACAACCGAAATTAACCGTAAATTGTGCCGTGACTCTTTTGTGTGGCTGGAAATTAAATTCATTTGCGGTTGATTGATTGATGGATGGTTTGATTGATTCAGCTGCCGCTCTACGACATAGTCCCTGCCTCTGACTAACCGTCTAACCGTCTAACCGTCTAACTGGCTGACTGACTAACCGTCTAACCGCCATACCGCCTTAGTGTCCAACTGTTCAACTGTCCAACTGTCCTAGCGACTTACCGACTTACCGACTCACTGACTTACCGTCTTACTACTGTCCGTCCCATTGTCCGTCCGACTGCCTGTCTTGGCTGTGCATTGTGTTTAACTCACCTGAAAATTTATTTGCTAGAGATGCGATCTGAACTTTGCGCCGTTGTTGCAACAGCCTGGCCGCAATCTCTGAAAGAGAGACAAGACAAACATTTGCAGTTTTAATTTATGTGAAAAATCAGTCACAGAACCCGCCAGTCCAAGATCTAAGGCCCAAACCCAAGCCACTACCACTACCACTACCAAAATCAAAACCAAGACAAAGTCAAAGCCCAGGCGGAAGCCACACTTTCCACACACCCATTTGCATATGTGTCCAGACTGCGAGCCATTAGAACGTCCGAGTGGTGGTCAAAACAAAGCCAATGATGAATGGATTGCATTTTATTTAAATATAAATTAATCAGCATTAACTGAATCCATATCTGTGGCTATTTAATTTGGTGGATTCCTCCCGCCAGCAAACCACAATTCCCGAGAAGATGATCCTCACAATTGGATGCATGCAAAAAGTTCGTTGCCTCAGTCTTTTGTCTTTTGTCTTTCGCCTTCTGTCTTCTGTCTTCTGTCTGCTGTCTTTTGACTTTTGCGACACATCCAACAGATGCCTCCGCGGAATGTGTGTCAATGAGAAGTGTCAGACGACCACCCGAGGCCCCAGAATTCCCAGCTCAATCTGCGCATCAATCAGAGATATCGCGGATATCCAAATTAATAACAATCATCAACCACAGATGTGAGGCCGATGTGGGGGCAGGTGCTGCGACGTAGGGGCGCAGGGGCCGTATTCTGGGGGGGACTTTCAGAGAAAGTATTAGAAACTCGGCAAAAATTCCAACATTTTAATGAGCGCAACGAATATAAAAATCAAAAATCAAAAATTAAAAATAAAAAAAAAAATCAATAATATTATAAAAATCGAGGGAGCAACAAAAAATAATAATAATTTTAAATACATCGCATAACATATCTCATGCAAATTAGGTCCGATCCGAGCGGTAAAACAACAACAGTCGTCGTATTGGTAAAACCTACAGCAACAACAACAATAACAAAATCAGCGAGATGATGAAGAAGAAGAGGAAGAGGAATGACAATCTGTGACTTGCTTCTAATTTATACTTATTTCTCCGGTATTTGTCTATTCTCGGACTTATTTATAGCATTGACTCACGGCGCACGCATCCAGCCAAAATTGGCATAGATGAGGAACTTCGGATATCAAGTTGTTGTTTGGGTCCAAATGCTAATTTCCCGCTGCCCCTGTCCCTGTCCCTGCCTTTGCCTCTGCCTCCGGCTTGGCCTTTCATTTTCTAACAAGCGATCGATAAGCAGAATTTACGAGCCACCCAATGCAAGGTGGATGCTTTGGGGGGGAAGGAGGCTTTGGCAGGATTTGGGTTTTAGTTTCGCTTGGATTCCAGTTGACTGAGTGACTAACTGACTCAGTGACTGACTGAGTGACTGACTGAGTGACTGACTGAGTGACTGACTGAGTGACTGACTGAGTGACTGACTGAGTGACTGACTGAGTGACTGACTGAGTGACTAACTGACTGACTGACTGTCGAACTGGCTGTCTGTGAGTGTATCATCTATGCAAATGAATAAGCTTCGAGTTTGTCAATTTAGACGCTAACTTGTCAGCTGCCATCAATTATGAAATTGACGCATTAAACGGCCAAGTGGCCAAAAGAGAACTTGGCAAGCGCAGGCGCAAGCGCCTAACGACGCTAACGACGCCTCTTTGCGTAATCCAAGCGGCCAAGCAGCTTACTGGCTGGCTTACAGACATGCAGACGGATGGACGGACGGACGGTCGGGTGGACGGACGGATGGATGGAAGGACAGATTGACAAACTGATAGTCAGCTAGACAGATAAAGATACAGACACATCCAACAGATACATCAACTTTAGCGGCTTTGTAATTTATCTGACTTAGAATCTTTGACAAATTGCACAGCAGCCGTTGTCTAGAGGGGCACACACACACACACGCACACACACACGCACACACAAGTGTATTGTTAGGCATATCTTTTGCAAGTTTTCGGAAGTCTGTTTGGCCAAAACAAGTTGTCCGTTAGACTTTGAAATTCCTTTGCGCAAACAACATAGCAACGAGTTGTAGACAAGTGACCAAAAGGTGGACTCCAAAGATGACTCCAAACTAGAATCCAGCTTCTGCTGCCGCTTCGTCCACTGTCCACCATCCACAGTCATCACTGGAGGGGATCCAAGTCATCGCTGGCAGCAAGTGCCATTTGGTGTGCTGTTCGTGTGTGTTGTGTGTGTGTGTGTTGTGTGTGTTTGGTTGTTTGTATGGATGTTCGCCTGTGCGGTGGCTCACCCGCTCGGTGGTTCGCTTGTTCTGCTGTTTGTTGGTTGTCGCCCGGTTACAATCTCCATAGCTGGCAGGCGGCCACCAGATGCGCGGCTCGGGCACAGCGTGTAGGCTGTTCTCGCGCACGTCGGGGTATCCGGCGCGTGCACTTTTATGGCACTCTGTACGTTCCCGTTGCGAAATTATGTCATCACGATACTTTGCATTTCATCGATGACGACTACGCAATTACGAAACAACAGAACTGACAGCCTGCCAACCGGCCAGTCTGCGCCAGCCTGCCAGCTGAGCAGAAACCCATTTCGGCGGGCCGGCCATCGGTTGGTTAGTCAGCAGTTTCTCCATGCCGAGGCGCGCCAAGAATCGTAGAATCGAATGGGAGATAAATTTGCAATTCACTGGGGGCTCACTAGATCCTCATCATCATCTTCATCATCATGATCACCATCCGTCTATATCCGCTTGGAAAGCTTTGACTAAACACATCCGCCTTGATTCGATTTCTTGCAGATCACAAAAGTCTTTGGATCAAAGAAGCAACAGCCATGTCACGGTTTCGAAAACCAATCGTAATTCTCCTGCCCCTGGCCACCCTCCTGCTGGCCATGCACGGCTCCGTCAATGCCAACTACAACTCGAACATGTTCCTCAATGGCCAGTACCAAAACGACATCAGGGAGCAGCCCGAGTCGCACTTCTCTGTGAATCCGTCGTCGAACGTGTTCCTGCACCATGCGGTCATCAGTCGACAGGCATCTCCCTTCCAGGCGCCCACATACCTGCCGCCGCTGGAGACGCTCAAGTGCACCAACGGACAGCAGTGCGTGCGTCCGGATCAGTGCCAGAATGGATACTATAGCCAGCAGCTGCCCAAGATTCAGGTAAGCGAATGATGCCTCCATTGCAAGTCTGTAGAAATCGTTAGGCTTCCGTTGCATAATGTCCATCGACTCACAATATGTGTGTATATGTGAGTGAGTGTGTGTGTGTGTGTGAGTAACTCTGGCAGACGCCTGACATGTCGGCAATCAGACGGATAACCAGACAAAGGCCGAGGCAAAATTAAAAGCCTGTCTACGCCGGATAATGTACGATATACGAGCGATGCTCACACACACACACACACACACACACATATGTATATTTATATATATATGTAGTGCAATTCGCTTGATTAGCCTGATCCAATCTGGAGTTGTTGCTGCGGCCGTTTGGCACATGAGCCGTTATTTTCCGGTTTGTCGGTACCAACAGCCAAAAAAAAGCCAAAAAAAAAGCCAACCTTTCGTCGTCCAAAATTTCGTAATAAGTTGCAAACGAGCCGTGGAATAAAAAGTGAAGTTCATGTTTAATTGCTGCCCGCCAAGTCCAAAAGAAATTTATGTAAATGCGAAAAGTTGTTATTGTTGTTGTTGTTGTTGTTGTAGTTGTGGCTGCGGCTGCGGCTGCGGCTGCCCTTACTTCACGGCCTGTGCATATTTTGCATATTGCGAGTGCCATAAATAACATTCAAAAAGAAAACGAAATGAAATGGAAAAATAAAACAAAAATGGAGCATGTGGATCCCATTGATGCACCTGCAAGCGCAACCTGAACTTCAACCTGGTTTTCACTTGACGGCGCCCTTAAGCCGATCCCGATCAAAAGCGGTAGCCACTCTTGCGGCCATTAAGCTCCATTTGAGCGATTGGAAAGGCTTTTAGGTCGGATCTTTCTTCATTCGATTTGAATGATGCGCGAATGCAGCGTCAAACAAAAGACTTAGGCAACAAACTTGCTGCACTTTAAACAGCCTATGGGCGTGTGTGTGTGCGTGTGTGTGGATATAAAAAATGCATTTTATTTCGCGCTTACATTGCAAAACCAACTGAATTATGTTTTTTAATTAAAAATTATTGAAACCGATATATGTGCATGTTTGCCGGACGGCCGCCGCATTAACAGCGTCGACGTCGACTGCAGCTGCGACTGCGACTGCGACTGTGGTTGCAGCCGCAGCGATTCAAGTGCACATTTGACCCATTGACCAGCGGCGACAAGTTTGGCAACTCAAACAACAACAACAACAACAACAACAACAACAACTGCCATTTTATTGATGACAAACTTAATTACGAATACAAATAACAAGCGGCGGAATGCGACAAATGAGCTGGCCGTCTGTCCAGATACCCTGCAATTGTGGGCGATCGCAATCGGCGGGAAGAGTGTCTGATTTCTCCAGGGGGCCAGATAATTAGGTCATCAAATAGATTGCTTTTATAATTGGACTTGAGTTTCTCCGAGCTGCGCGTAGGTTTGACCAGTGGATGATACCTGTCCCTGCACAAAGACAGGTAGCGGGAATCCTCTTTAGATTAGCGGTAATTTATGCGCTTGCCATATAGAAATCATTTCTATTCTGAGAGGCAAAAATCAATTAGCTCGTCGAACGTTTAAAACATAACAACTTCTGGCCATAACTCAAGCAGATTGGGATTAGGTAAGAGATCAGAGGATCGCATGACTAGTTCTATAAACTATATATATATATATGTATATAAGGAATGTTGATTTGCGGCCACTAATAAGGCATCATTTGGAGCGGGCAGAATGGCAATTGGCCAATGAACCTGGAAGCCGAGAGCCGAAAGCCGAGAGCCGAGAAAGAACCGCCGACCAAGAGAATGTCTATGAGATGGGCTAATAGATGTGATGAGTGCCTGAATTAATTAATTGCGCGATTATTGGAAGTGATTGGAGCTGAGCTTTAATTGCCAATTAAAGTGACTGAGTCGGTCATCAATCAAAACTATCTTCATGCCAGCTGCCGCGAGAGCAACTACGTGCTTAGTCGGGTCCAACATCTGTCTAACACCTAATACAAAGTTGACCACAATTTGTGGCTGGCAAATAGACAATGTTGATCACAAGACAAACACCAAACGCGTGGGCGTCCCCCTGACGCTGACTCAGCGACTCTGCGGCTCTGCGACTATTCGGATTGTCGGATTGTCGTGTTGCCCAAATTTGGCAGGCAGCTAACAACTTTGGTTAAACTTGACTTTGCGATGGCCAACAGACTGTTTGCTCATCGATCGGAATCCGAGTGCGAAACTAAGGCTGAGTCTGCCTCTGAGTTTCCTGTACTGGGGAATCCGTTTTTGGGTTTGGAATTCTCTAAATCATTTCGGCAAACTCGTGCGATGCCGTCGATGCCATCGATGTAATTAACACATTGCGTGCCAATGATCCACTCAGAGCCAAGTGGGCAAATAGATGCTGATGGCGGGATTCCGGCCAATTTGCGAACTGAATACGCAAACAGGCAATTAAAACGTGTCTCTAGAACAATGAGGAGAACTTGGTGGACAGAGCGATGATGATGTCAAGTGCCGCGATTGCCATTATTGTTATTATAATGTTATTCATCCTCGTGTTCGGGTGGAAGATTTACGTTCCGTTTGTTCAAGGGTTTAACAACCTGTGCGTCGCATCGAAATTCGCTTATTGTCCCGAACTGACTTCAGATTCTCATCCGGTTTGACGGGAATAGTTGAGGAGATGAGTCTATGGCCTCTCGCAACTAGTTGGAGCTGGGAAGGTGCCAAGACATATGAGCTTATATCATAATTACGCGCTTATCGCGTCATGCGTGTAGCGTTTAAACCAGTTTCATGCCCAGCATCTCCCAACTCCCCTCGCCACCCCCCTCCCCCTTCCCCTCCTACCACCTTCCTGTCAATCAAAGAGACACACTCAAAGTGCTTTGCACTCATTTGATTTAATGTCCACGGCGTGACAATGGCTTGATTTAAGGCAACGTCATGGATCGCCCGGGAGGACTCGTTCTTGGACGAGATATTCTTGTTTCCGAATAGCTAATGACCAGAGGTATTTATTAGCCAAGGTCGCGATTGGCTTGGCTTTTATGATTCAAATGGCATATTGTGTGTGAGGCTGTAAGCTCCGAACATAAATTAGCCGGACATCAATTTGACTCAGACTCAAAACAGGCCAACGGCGAGTTGATTGATATTGATACTGGCACCGATGCCCCTCGCTTTGGTATTGGTGGTACTGGTATTGGTACTGGTATTGTATAAGAGGCTAATATAGGGCTAAAGTTTTGGCTAACAAAGAGTGTGAGTGTGAACTGGTTTTCGTTGCC
Organism: Zaprionus lineosus; assembly: GCA_035044505.1. NCBI lineage: Eukaryota > Metazoa > Arthropoda > Insecta > Diptera > Drosophilidae > Zaprionus > Zaprionus lineosus. Next base: position 612,939 of record JAWNNX010000098.1, on the reverse strand, counting down.
TAGGAAACACGCTCCATGGCAATTAAATTGCATAATTAAGATTAATGGCTCAATCGGCGGCTTAAACACGATAATGTTGCACTCAAGTCCAGTCGGACGGCCACGTTAATTGATTATTTGCATGGAAGCATGGAAACGGAGACCCGCCCCCTCTGGCTACCGTTGGCTCCTCTGCCGGACAGCCACCTTGAAGATTCTTGAACTCTGGCCCCCAAACCATCGCTGCTCCTCCAACATTAACATTATTATCAATATTTATTAATTTGCAATTGTTGCAAGCGACGAGCTGCGAGCTGCGAGTTGCCAATCGCCAATCGCCAATTGGTAATTGCGAGGTGTGAGGTATGAGGCCAGTGGACACGGTCTAAGGCAAATGAGCCGTAAGTTTGTTTGGAAGGTTTCACGCAGCCATTGCAGTTGCAGTTGCAGTTGCCGTCGCAGTTGCCACAAAAAAGACAATAATCTGAAGGGGATTTTGTAGAAAAAGCATAGCAGGCGACGGCTTGGGGCATTATTTTAACACATCATTTATGCAACTCCTATGCTGACCTTTAACCAGAGGCAACAGCTCGTTGACAACGGCAACAGCCACAACAGCAACAACAACAACAACAGCCGAGACAAAAAAAACGACTCCGACAATTAGCCAAATGTGCAACAGTTGGGACTGCGACTGTGGCAACAACCGTTTAGGCCGCTTAATTAATGCCGATGCCAACGAGTGGCAACTTTATGGCTAACAGTGTTGGTCAAGTACGTGGCTGCTTAGCGCATTGATTGATTCTGCGACAAGGCGACTGGACGGTTGCGCTTTAAAACCAACACACACTTCCACACAGACACACAGACAGAGTGTCAGCATTCTTGTTACTTTCAAGTTCGTTGCTACAGTCATTCGATATGAGTATGAGAGAGAAGTCGCTATAGTTATTTTTATGTTCGCTGCTCGCAGATTTCAAAGACTCAAATCACTTTCTTCTTTCTTACAGAATTGCAGTCCGGAACTGCACGTCTGCTGCAGCTACCGCCCAGCACCCACAACCACCACAACGACTACGACCCGCAGGACCACCACAACAACGACACCCACGCCATTCACCTCCTGTCCAAGGGACTCGGACTGCGTGGCCCCCGAAGACTGCCTCAGCGGTGAAATAAGCTCCATCAACTACATCAGGAAGAAGGGGGTAAGTGAAGAGTCGAGCATTTGTCACACTCTAAACGGTAAAATGGGCATCAATTGGGCAACACACACTCACACACACACACACACACTCGCCGACAGACACAGAAATAATCATTAGCCAGTCGCCTGGGCGTAGCAATCAGTACAGAAATTAACTAAAAGAAGCCGAGGAGAAACCCTTTAGGTATAACCGACAACTGCATAAAATCGCATTTTGATGTGCCAATGATGCAGATGCCCCCAGAGACAAAGCGTTCCGCGGAAATCTGCGGCAATCGTAGTCCATTTCACAACCGATGCAACCGAGGCGGCGGCAACAGATACTCCGAAACAAGCTCCGAGCATAGACACACACTCAGATGCAGATACGCCAGCAGGCAGAGGTGCAGATACACACACAGATACAGATACAGATACAGATGCATATATAGATACAGATACAGATACATATATATATACAGATACAGTTCCAGATACAGATACATTTACTGGCTGCAGACGCGGCTTATTAGCACACAATTAGTTAACATCTCGGAGCAAATATTCTTTTGTTGTTGTTGCCGCTGCTTTGTTGTTGCTGTTGCTGTTGTTGTAACTGTAACTAGATGCAAATTGCAGTCAAGTTTTTGATCTGTTTGGTTTTTCTCAAAACGCGAAATGACGAATTGTTCGCCTGAGTATCTCAGATTTTAATCGGATTTAACATGACATCAAGTAGAATTTGCCTAGATGAGTCAATACTGTGGGAGTGAGTGACTGATGGATGGGAAGTGGAGTGCAGCGTGGGGAGTGGGCGGTGCGGAGTGCGAAATGCGGACACACAAAGTTCCGTTTCGTTGCTCGGAACTGCGAAGTAATTGATGCATCCAAAGTTCTCATAGCAGCCGCGTATTAAAAGGGTTTACTCAAATGGAAACTCCTCTGACTCAGACGGATATATCTGAGGCGAGTTAGAAGTGGGTCCTTTTCATAGGGATGTAGTTTGGGACCGCGAATGCGCTGCATGTGATGGGCGGAGAGTGAAAACGTATCTGGTTTACATGGAATTACAATGACATTGCTGGCTGGCCGGAGCGATCCCAAGACAGAGTCAGTGGCAATGTCAAAACGAAAGACTGAGGCAACGAACTTGATGCCGTCAAGTGGCAATCAAGCAATGGAATGCAGTTGAACTTACGAGCAATGTGCATAAAATGCATTCAAGCCAAAAAAGTGTTAAATTACGGCCTACCAGAATAGCGAGCGGGACAGCAGCGGCGGCAGAGCGAGACGCAAGATTGGACTTACTTGCGGCTCTGCCATTGCAGCAATTGCATAATTTGTTTACATGCAACGGCCAACAAAACGGGTCAGTTGCGTACTCGGCGCTCTTGTTGCCCCGATTTTTGCTGCCATACACACACACACACACACAGACACACACTCATTTACTAGTTCGTATATGAACGTCGGCACAGCAAGTGAATTATGTTGCAGGGGCAGACAAGAGACGGCGAACACCGTGCAGCAGTTGCAGCCACGCACTTAAAAGCTGAAATCGTTTCGGTTGATGTTTTCTTTTCGCTTCGATATTTTGTCTCCTTTCGGTGGGCCGCAGTCTCATAATTTGCCTCGACTCTCGGCAGCTGCCCTGAGTGCATATGGGCGGATGCTGGCCGCGGGAGGGCGGGTGGGCTATGGGGGACTGACCCAGGCACAGGCCGAGCGACAATTACGCGCCAAAGAAACTAAAGAAGAGGAAAAAAGAAATACGTGCCTCGAACTCGTTAAGTTATGCAGGCATTGACGCCAATTGCGTGGCATGCTACAAAATGCACGCTGGGGACAACAACAACAACAACAAGAAAAACAACTGCGACTGCGACTGCAACTGCGACTGCCACTGCGACTGCAACTGCAACTGCGACTGCCACTGCGACTGCAACTGCAACTGCAACTGCCACTGCGACTGCAACTTCAACCGCAACTGCATCAGCGGGCAGAGGTGCCTTATAGACCGAACCAGTTGGCCGGCGGAACGTATCCCTAATTTACAAGAGTGCGAAGAGGCAGAAATAACTTAAGTAGTTTAACAGTGAAAAATGCGTGGAATGCAACGTTGCAAGGTCGTTGCGGGCCAGCAGGCGAGCCGACAACCCCAGAGCTGCCATCCATTTGGCTGGGGCACAGTCGCGAACAGGATTTCTAGGTACCTTGAGAGGCCACTCAATGGCCTAGCTCAATGCTCCAAGCTCTCTGTCTCTCTCTGTCTCTGTCTCCGGTTCCCTCTTTCTCTTACTTTCCTCTCCCTCCCACTTACGCCCAATCTCTACCAGCGTTTGTCTTTTCCCTCTCCCTGCAGCCTTAATGCGCCTATCTGATCAATTAATGTTTACATGATCCATACATACCAGCACATGCCACATGCCACAGTTGCCACAGTTGCCAGCGTTGCATATCGGCTATTGACCGACCTTTAAGCTCAGCATTTGCCCCACTGATTGATAACATTCGCAGCTTAATGGATCCCCTTACCTGATCAACGCGACTACAGCGATTTCAGTGCCCGGTGCAGCCGGGAGGTGGGCTGGTGGGGAGGGGAGGAGCACCCCGCATACACATATCGTATAATTATATATATGCGATTATGGGTCCTATATTCCCATGATGGCCATTTATCATTTAAGCGGCTGTGCATGTTGCATGTTTTACATTTTGTAACATGTTGCATTGCGTGAACTTTGCTTTGCTCCTCCTCTCCCAATGCTTTGCATCTCCATCTTGGCTCCTCTAGTTCCACTTCCACATCCACTTCCAGTGCCAGTGTCAGTTCCAGTTCCAGTTTCAGTTCAGGTTTAACACTTGCGAACTTTGACAAATTTTAAGCTCTGGATAAATCTTGTTCATTGACATTTAACATTGTGTATTAACTGAAATTTATGGCTCCCAGCCGAGATCCTTATAAAGGTAGGACGGAAACAAGTAGCTTTAATATTTCATCAACATTTTGAGATATGTTTTCGAAGAGCTCACTTCTAGTTGGGCAACTTTTGCAATCAAAATATGGAAATACTCCGCGTCCTCCCTCCGCCGGGCTTCCCTTGCAATGAGCTGCAGGGCAGCAGGAGGAGCCGCAACGTCGCATCGATAACTTTGAATCTCAATTAAAAATGCAATATTTCAATTCAAATAATTCAGAATTTAAATTCGAATTAAAAACAGAAATATTTCATTACTTCTCCACTTTACTTATCTAAGTTCAATGATCTTTCCGTTAGGAGAAGTCTTAAATCTCCGAGGTATCTGGGAGCACCCAAATAGACTTGAATCCGCTTTGATTTATCTCGAAAAAGATTTAATTCGAGTTTAAATTAAAATAAGAGTCAAGGAGCTTTGGGCAAAAAAAAAACATTGATTGACACATAAAAACCGTTTGCCAATTCTTGGCCATTAGCCGGAAACATTCCGTCCAGCCACTGACCTAGCATTCCGCTTGGCGTGCATTAGGCTCTTGCCCAGATCTGTTATGGCTTATATAAGGCTTCAACTGGGTAAGTAGGTAGATAGGTGGACAGATGGACAGAGCGACAGATGGATAGGGGGACAGGGGGACAGGGGGACAGGGGGACAGTTGGACAGGTGGATAGGTAGGCAGGTTGGTAGCTGTCATGTTGAAGCTCGAGAAACCGTAAGACAAGACAACAAAACAAAACAAAACATAGCAAAAGGCTAACTCGGCAAACAGAGCATGTCGCGTATATGCACGCAGCGACAGCAACAACAACAACAACAGCGACAGCAACAATAACAATGATCATGATCATGACAATGATGATTATGATGACGACTGTTACGGCTCCAAGGTCTAGGTCGTAGTCAAAGACAGACAGCGGCTCGCGGGGTGCCAGCCGTCGATGGGCAGTCGTTGACAGCGTTTAAAATTTTGTTTTTTTTCTCGTCATTTTTGTTGTTCGTTTTCATTTTGTTGTTGCTTTTTATTATTGTTATTTTGTTATTTGTTGCTCCCTCGACTGTTTCTTGTGTGTTTATCTCGAACTGTCTTTTGTCTCTTGGCTCAATTATAATAATTATTATTATTGATCGGGTATTCCAATGCACGCATAACATTATCTTAGATTTCTGCTATAGATATGCGCAGTCACACACACACACACACACACACACAGGCTGGCTACGCACGTACTACGCACATCATGCGAAGACTTTGGGTCCCATGGGGCAAATGATTATTAATAGCGACTAAAGTTAGTTTAATTTATTTGCCATCCAATTGGCTTTACGCTATAAATTAAGTGTTTTAAGGCATGCATTATTTATGCCCCATCATGTTGTTGTTGTTGTTGTTTTCTGTTTCACTATTTATTACGAATATTTGGTTTCATTTTGCTGCTCACTGCATAAACAAAAGACTCAAGCGACAAACTTGGGCCATAAAATCTTCTCGTCTGCCTAGTGCACTTCAGGGCCGGGCAGTCAGTTGCAACATGGCAAAGAACAAAACATCAACAAAACCAAATCCAAAAAATTGTTGTTTTTATGGGCGCATAAATTGTCATCGCCAATGACCAAAAGCCACCACCACCACCACCACAACCACCACTACAACCACAACCACAACTACCACTACAACAGCCATAAGCAACACCATTAGAGGCACTGCAACAACACAACGGCAAAGGCAGTGGGGAATTTTATTCAGCGGCATTTGCCACATTAACGCTGTCATAAAAGACAATTTCGCGAGGCATTTGCATCATAAATTTGAGCTTTGGATGAGGCGCAAGCCAAGCACTTGGCATTTCATAGCAGACAGCAGATAGCAGCCTCTTTGGCCGAAAGCTCCAATGGCACGAGCTACCAGAGGCCCACTCCGAAAATAATCTCCGATTAATCCAATTGATGGAACAACAGCCCAAAGTTAATCCGCGATTAATCCTGCAATTAAAATTCTCTAGAGAAACGATCTGATGTTAGCAGAGACTCGGGCATTTCATTCGTTAAGAAACTTCAATAATATTTACAGCTTATACGATAATTAAAATCGTTAATATCGATATTAGTGGAAGCTTAGGCTTTAATCACTTGGGGAAGGCTTTCCGGAATTTCGAAACGTTCCCAATCGAAGCTCTTGGAAGTTGGGCTTTCAACTCTGCCAGAGTCTCGTTTGGCCGGGTTTTGGTTAGGCCAAGTGTGATTGCGCCTCAAAGTTCAGGGGTGTTAGCTTTGGTCAGTTCGTTGCCTAAGTCATTTGTTTCTTTGGGGCGCAACTCGGGAACAGCTGCTGCCTGTCGCTTAGCAATGACATTAAAATAAATTTCATAAAATTTCATACACTTATTGTAATTGCAACATTATTAACAAATTGCAGCGTACAGCGGCTGGGACAGCAGACAAGCAGCACAACAACCACCAACAACAACAACAACCACAGCAACAACAATGAACAAGTTATATGGCCAACAAAATTTATTAAAAGCATTTTGGCGTCATTGTTGTTGGAGCGATTACATATTTTAGCTGTCGCCCGTACAAGTAGCATGAATCCCCTGTTGTTGTTGTTGTTGTTGTTGTCGCTGTTGTTATCTTGGGTGCTGCAAAATGATTGATCATAAGCAGCGAAGAGCGGAAGAGCGAGCGAGAGAGAGCTACTTAATCGACTATCAAGTGGAGTCTGAGGGCTGCTGCCCGCTGCCTTCTGCTTGTCATTGATCAACATGTTTTCTGTTTTGTTTTGTTTTATTTTTTTTGATTTGCTATGACAGTGGGAGAGACAGAGAGATGGTGGGGCGGGGCGGGGCGGGGGGTGACAGCCTTAATGATAACATGTATTACATAAAATTTAATGCGTGCGTCTCGCTCAATGCCCAATTCCGAATGGCCAATGGCCAATGGGAGTGATGTCTACATTAAGATAACATTTGATTAACGCTTAATTGATGAAAATTATGCCAGAGGGTCAACTAATGATAATGATAAGAAATTAAGGAACCCAAGAAGGACAACCGGAGCCATAACCACAATTACATTGTTCCGATATGACCCACTCGACGGAGATTGCTCGGAAGCGCATTGCCATTTAATTAAAATTATTAATTTGTCATTCCCCGAATCTCGACTGCCGTCGCATTCTCATGCGCATTCGCAAGTCTTCACATTATTTCCTCTTCCTCTTCCTCTCCCTTCGCACACGCAGTAGCAGCTGCCTGCCTGTCTGGGTGCCTCTTAAATTATGAGTTACAAATTGCGCGAAACAATAAAACAGAAGGTCGCCCCATTGACAATTTGGCCGTGTGAAGATCTTCGCAGTATGGGATCGGTATATGAGATTTGAGTGTGTGTTTAGTTTTGTTTTGCTTCTTCTTGCTTCTCGCTACTCGCCTCTCGCCTTTCTCGGCGGTTCTCACTTGTTTGGGCCTCTGTTCCTCTGTCGGTGGGTGTTCTCTCCGCTTGGAAGTGCAAACATTTCGATTGCGTAAGCATTACAAAATCCCAAGAGCCAAGAATTTTTATTGCCCATATGCAAATGCAACAACACCAACATCAACATCAACAACAGCCACAACAACAACCACAACAACAGCAACAACAACGACAAACAGAAAAGAGGTAAATGATGAGAACAACACAATTACAAGTCGTAAATTTGCTAAAAGATATAGAGGATTGCATAGCCCCCGAAGATAATGACATTATCGGGAGCCGCTGACTGAACCTTCGTCCAACCGCTGGAAAACCTGCCCAGCTTGGCCATAATAATATATATCGTATATAATATAAGTAAACAATTTATTTACATATTTATATGACATATGAAACTGAGGGCTGATTTGACGGGCAGACATCTCGTGCCACTTTTGTGCTGGGGCCTATTGGGAGTCCAGCTGCTACATATGTCAGTCAAAACACATAACGGTACTTCATAACGATGGCTTCAGCTGCTGCAGTCATCGTTAGCTTTACAGTTTCTGATCCGCATTAACTTTTTATATGCGTGTTTTTTATTCGGCAATCGACGCCGCATGAAGAGGCAGCTAATGGGGCTTTATTTATATATTTATATCTTCATGTCTCCATATATATATATTTATATTGATTCACTTATTTGTCTAGACAGCTTTTTCTGCAATCTTTTCGGCTATCAACAGTTATTCGGCTCGCACCGAAGTCTTGGCTCTTATCCATTTAGCCGCCAGCAAAGCCAACATTTTTTTCCTCTCGGAGTTTTGGTTTGTCACTCACCCACAGATCTCCGAAATGTTTTCCGTTTATAATAATTTTTAAAAATAATTTAGCATATAAATATGCAAATTAATAGGTGATTAAGTATGTGTGTGTGTGTTCGTTCATGCAAAAAAGACTTAGGCGACAAACTTGACACAGCAACAACTACTGAAACGTTTTGTCGCCACAAAAGATTGCACCACAGAAACTAAAAACTTGTGGGTTAAAAAAAGTAGAATCCACTACCCCAAATGATCGACTAGGAGATGACCTGTAACCCACAAACCTGGTCAATCCATTGCCCCTGTAACCCATAGGCTTAAGGGCTTCTCCTTCTGCAGTCTCTTGTCCAGATTGGACATGCGGCCATCATACCCGATCTGTTCATTGCATCGGGGTGCTGGGTATTGGTGGCAGACAGTGGCTACTTTAATGATCAGGTTGCATGCTCAAGGCGAGTGGTTGCAGGGCGAGAATCGCCTGAAACTGAAACTTAATTCCCTGCCTCATGGACTTTGGGCACGACCACCACAAGCCCAGAAGCCCAGCTTCTGCCAGCGAAGCTCACACCGATGATCAAATGTCAACTTAAAGAAGATACACTGAAAGACGAAGAAGAAGAAGAGACTTAATTAAGGTTTTCCATTTTTATGTTACTTTCAGTCGTCCCGCTGTTACGAGCCGGATGTCTGCTGCCGCATGCCATCGACCACATTGACTGAGGACGGTTATATTCTCAACGTGCCGGAAAAGAACTTCCCGCTGCCCACCAACCCAACTGTGCCTGCGGTGCGCACCACACAGCCAACCAACACACGCCCAACACCACCGGCGACCCGCCCGACCGTGAGATACACTCAGCCAACCACCACCCGTCGCACCTACTACACAACGTCACCACCACAGCAGACGCGTGCCACATTCCCACCACGACCACAGACAACACAGCCCCCAGCGACCCGTGCCCCCTACAATCCACCCACTCCACAGCCAACGAGACGCCCCAGCAATGAGTACCTGCCACCCACAAACACCCGGAGACCAGCCTACGATGGCGACTACACACCAGAGCCCAGCAACGTGAAGCCCATCCGCGGAGAGAATCAGCTCTCGCCCAGAATCTTCCCCTCTAAGACCCCAGACGTACCCAAACACTTTGCCAAGTGCGCCTCAGCTCTGGTCTGCTCTCCTGAAAACTACTGCAATGCCATTGGTGTGCTCAGCGACACGCCCCTGGAACTGTCCCCGATGGAGGCCGCCTTCCGTGTGCCACTCACCGACTGCTTGCTGCCCGATAGCGGTGCTCCTGGCAAGTGCTGCCGTGACCCCAACTACGTTGACCCCTGGCCCGTCAACCTTGCCGGCGTCTGTGCCACTCGTAACAAGCGGTAAGTCAATCCTCAGAATCCTTGCGTTTATATTAGATCCTTAACAAGAGATTCCTTTTCGTTGATTAGTACAAAGCCCACGGGCGTGAAGGATATCGATGCCAACTTTGCAGAGATCCCATGGCAAGCTATGGTCCTGCGCGAATCGAGCAAGACCCTCCTCTGCGGTGGTGCCATTATTGGTGATGAGTTTGTGCTCACCTCTGCCAGCTGTGTCCAAGGGTAAGTATCCCAATCCTTTGCCTGATTTTGAGAAGTAGATCTTTTGCTGACCCAAGGATTTTCTGGTACACAGAGTTCCTGTCAACGATGTGCGCATCAAGGCTGGTGAATGGGAGCTGGGCAGCACCAACGAACCACTTCCCTTCCAGCTTTCATCTGCCAAGAGCATCGACTTGCATCCTTCCTACGATCCGGCGAGCAACGCCAACGACATGGCCATGATTCGTCTGGAGAAACGTTTCGAGTTCGCCACGCACATCCAGCCAATCTGCATCAGCGATGAGGATCCCAGCCCATCAGAGAAATGTGTCACCACCGGCTGGGGCAAGCAGGCGTTGTCAAGTAGGTTAAAGCCACCTTTCACATCCGACTTCATTCTGACCCGTTTCCATTCACACAGTTCACGAGGAGGGCGCCATCATGCATGTGACTGACACATCCACACAAGCACGCAGCGACTGCGGAGCCGACGGCTCCGGCGTCTGCAGTGCCACCAAGTTCGATGCCTGCGAGTTCGACGCTGGCAGTGCGCTTGCATGCGGCTCAGGCTCCAATGTCAAGCTTAAGGGTGTTTACAGCCGTGAGGCCAACTGCGGGGAGAACCAATCGGTGCTCTTCTCCAAGCCCGACATCAAATGGATCAACCAGGCATTCGCCGATCGCAGCAAGCCACTGCTCCTTAAACGCTTCTAGGGCGCACACTGGCGGCCAACCAGAGAGATAATAAGGATGATGAAAATTGTGAAGACGATGATGTTAATGATGACAACGATGATGAGCGATCCATCAAGTAACAGCTCAACTGTTGCTAACGTTTTTTATAGTTGAACTATTTTTAATTTAGCCAACTTCGCACAGCTGTTAATCTCCACCTTTCCCTTCTTCTCTTCGACTACCACCACCACCACCACCATGAACACCACCAACACCATGAACACCAATGCAATCAGCACCACCACGAAAGATCACCAGCAGCACCACATCGACCCACAATCACACATCCAAGCCCACTTTCTAATTTATTCAATGCAAGACAAGAGCCCCGATCAGACCCCATGTGTATCTCAACTGCCAGCTCCAACTTTTTGAATTCTCTTTCTCTTTTAGTTCGAAAAGGGAGTAAAAATAAGAATTTTATCTCTCAATGTTGTATTCTAACGGTTTAGAAGTCCAGCAAGTTGTAAAATATTTAATTATAAGTCTAGGTTCTACGGAAAAGCTCAAAGAATTGTCAATACGGACGAACACAACCTACAAAGCCCTCAATTATCGCCCCTCCACCCTCGCCACCCTCTACAGCCACTCCCCCCTTCTCCATCATCTAAGACAAATTGAGATTATAATAATAATTTTTGAAATTCTCTCTACATTTACTACTACTTGTACCTAGCCTAAGACTAAGACCTTAGGCCTTTTAGCCGTGCACCTTTCCACGATAATTCGAGCGCACCAATCCCGAGATTTACTGTTATTTAAAGCATATCCTATACCGTAATTCGTATATATGTATGTACTATATGTGTAATATGTTAAACATGTTGTATAAAGCGTCTATGCATCTAAATTTAGCTGCTTATTTAATTTTTAAATAAAGACAAATTATTTAGATATATCATAAATGCCGAGTTTCTCATTTTTGCATTTTTATATATTCCCAAACAAGATACAAGAAGAAGCATAAGAAGCCTCAGTTTCTGGCCTCATCGTAGTTAGCCATATACCAGTGAACTGAAGCCTCGATTGCTTCATTGAAGTCCACAAACTTGAAGTCCGGCAAGAGGCTGCGCAGCTTTGCGTTCGAAGCAGTCTTCTTGTATTGCCCATCGGCTTTGCTCGTATCACAGACAAGTTTTCCCTGCAACGTGGTAATTAACTTGATTGGACGTACTTATTTTATATTATCATGCTCACCTTAAAGTTAAATGCCTTGGCTATGGCTTCAGCCACTTGGAAGATTGTAACCTCAGCCGCCTCGTCGACACTGAGGATAATGGGCTCAACGCTGTCATATTGCCGCAGCACCCAAATCATCAACTTGGCCAAGTCCAAGGAATAGATGAACTGACGCAAGGGCTTGCCACTGCCATAGACAGTGAAGACCTTCTCGGTTTCGGGCGTGTCTGGCTGCTCGTTTCGCAGTTTGTGCATGCGGTGAATTATGCTCGGTATAACGTGTCCAACCTCGGGCTGGTAGTTGTCATGCGGTCCAAAGATATTACATGGTATGACAGACGTATACAGATGTCCATACTTGTCATAATAGGCATGATTCTGAACGTCGATCAAACGCTTTGCATAGGAATATCCATAGTTTGAGATATGGGGAGGTCCGTTGTGCACCATCGTCTCATCAATGGGATAGCTGGTCTTGTCGGGGAATATACACGTGGACAGGCAGGAGACAACCTTTGTACAGCTGTGCTCATGAGCTGTTTGTAGCACATGATCGTTAATTAATAAATTGTTGCGCTAAAAACAAACAAATACGCAATAAAGAAGCAATTGCTGTTAAAAGCTATTTATGTTTACCAAAAAATCTAGGTTGTTGTTCATGTTATGGAACAGTCCTCCAACCATGGCGGCCAAGTGTATCACATGCGTCGGTTTCACCTTATCAAAAAGTGCCTGCGTGGCAGCAAGATCCCTGAATTGAAAAAATACAAAGAGATAAGTTACCTTTGTTTTTAAAAAATAAACAAACTCACGTCAAGTTTCCATCTTTTGAGCCAACAAAAAACCACTCCTCGTCCGTTGGCTGTTCTTCCTTTATTACAGCCTGCAAGGCCTTGCCCACAAGACCCGTTCCGCCTGTAACCAAAACCTTCTTCATTCTTGTTGTTGCCTAGTAAAGTAAAGAAACTTCTTATTAAGAATTGAGTAAAACCACCTGATAGCTTAACATAGAAGTTTACTTCTCTGTAAAACGAACGGGCCTGCCGAATGCAACCCAAAGGCGCACTCTGTAAAGCTTAACAGAGCGGCGAATAATATACGAACATATGATTTTCACTGTTAAAATACGATGTTATATCGATATGTGACTTAGGACTTGGTACAATCGGTTGTTGTAACTCGATACTTTCGCGTCGATACTTTATTTATTTTTTCTGCCGGTCCATAAGAAAAATTTTGTTTATGCGCGTAAAATATGTTAAGTAAAAAATAAACAAAATGGATACGCAGATAATAGATTCTGTGAACGACTTCTTGGTAAGATTAAACACCCTAGAAACTATTAGAAACTAATGTGTGGCCGTTTAAGCAGAAAGTCGATTCCCTTGACGAGGCTTTCGTTAGCGTCATTGTCTTCAAGCCCGAGGATGACAGAGCAGGCAAATTTACCACCAACCTGAGTAAGTAAAGTAAACAAACATTTTATGCACAGTTCGCTTACTAAAATTAAATTGCAGTTTCTGCTTTTAACAATGTGGAGAATAAAGAGCAAGTACTGCGGTCCTATTTACTAAAGGCTGCGGAAGCGCCTAGCTATCACATGCAGGTGCTGATGAGTGCCTTACCGAAAGTAGTGGATGCACATCATGTTACAGCGAGGTATGTATTTATTATTATTGCAAATAGAGAAAAAATCTTTATTTTTACTTTACATTATTAGAATGTTATGCGACAAAGTTTTGTCTTGCGAGAAACTCGATTATGAGCGCAAAACCTTTTGGATCGAAAGTTTTAAGCTTATCAAGAAGGTTATTGCACAAGTTGACTATAAGGGCGTACGTGAAGTAATGAAGGCGTGTCGCGACAAGGCGCAGTGGTTTCCCCTCGACCTTAACATAACATATTTGCCACAGTTGCTGGCCGTAGAAGAGATTATACGATTTATATTCGATCGAAACAATTGCTTGCTGCCTGCCTATTTTATTGCCAATGAAATAATGCGTCCATTCCCATATCACTGGAAGCTGAACATACTAATGACTGATTTTGTAGAGGAATTTCGTACAACTGCACAAATGGTTTCCATCATAGGTCATGCCAACATGCTGCCTATTGTTGAGCATTTTGGTTATGCTGATCATTTGATGAACTCCTGGCGATTGGACCACAACACTCTGAAATTTAATTTTAAGGGAAGTCTACCATATGAACCTGAATTACTTGAAGATCAAACGCCTTTATTGCGCTATGTGCTAGAGCAGCCGTACTCTCGCGAAATGGTTACGGTCATGTTGAACCTGCAGAAGCATCAAAAGCAGCGCTATAATGCGCTAGAGGAGCAGTTGGTCAACCTTATTATACACGCAATGGAAATGACCGAATCAAATGACTCCACTGCAGGCAGTGGCTTCAACGCCTCCGACGAGCAAATCACGCCTAACGAATGGGTTTGGCTACACCTCTCCTCTCAGCTCATTTACTTCGTACTCTTTCAGTTTGTTAGCTTTATGCACATCGTGCTGGCTCTCCATGAAAAGGTAATGTAACAACAATATAAAAAAAATATATATTCATGATTTTTGTATACATTTTATAGCTCTCGAAACTTGAGCTGCGAAAAGGTCGTGATCAGCTTATGTGGATACTGTTGCAGTTCATCTCTGGGAGCATACAGAAGAATCCCGTAAGTATCCACGTTCAATTTTCTTCAAAAAACATAAATATATTTATTGTTATTGTGAACCTTCTCCACAGATTACAAACTTTTTACCCGTCTTCCGACTTTTCGATCTACTGTACCCCGAGCAGGAGCCTCTGAAGCTGCCCGATTACAATAAATCTTCAATGGTGCGACATATGGCGCCCATCTGCATATGGATACACCTAATGAAAAAAGCGCGTGTGGAGAACATGAACATCACGCGACCACTACCCATAGCACTAAAGAATCATCAAGAGTGAGTTTGTTGCTCGAACAAAAAAGCTTGACTAACTTTATTTCCTACAGCTTTCTACAGCACTTGGTTGCTCCAAACAGCATGATGAACGTGTCCATGGCCAACGACTATCGTATCATACTTATTTGCAATGCGTATTCTACCAATCAGGAATACTTCGCGCGACACATGAACATTTTGCTGGATGCCATGAATGGCAATGCCAAGTCAGCAAATGGTTCCCAAATACCAGCGGTTACATATTCTGTTGCTGTTCTGGATAGTCTTACGGTACACAGCAAGATGTCGCTTATTCATAGCTTTGTTACCCAAATGCTGAAGCAGGCACAAAGCAAAACCCTGGTACCCTCTCCTGCACTGATTGAAACCTATGCGAGGCTACTGGTGTACACAGAGATTGAGTCACTCGGCATCAAGGGATTCTTAAGTGAGTTGAATAAAATGATTGAGCGTTTATATTTTTAATATTCACTTTTGAACAGCTCAACTGCTGCCATTGGTTTTCAAGAATCAAGCTTGGTCCATGCTTCACACGCTGATGGAAATGTTCTCTTATCGGCTGCATCATGTTCCCACGCACTATCGTGTCCAGCTGCTGTCACTGCTATACTCGCTTTCCTCTGCGCCTCAGACAAATAAAATGCAATTAAATCTATGGTAAGCTTTATTAATTGCCATGTCTTTTTTAACTATTTCAATGTATCCATCCGTAGCTTCGAGTCGACGGCATTGCGCCTGATCACTAGTATTGGATCTGCAGAATTCCAGTCACAGTTTTCGCGCTGCTTAAACGATAAGTCGCCCGGCGGAGTTGCTTCCAATGAGAGCGAGGAACTGAATCGTGTGCTCATATTGACGTTGGCACGTTCAATGCATGTACATGGCGGCGGCGATGAGTTGGCAGGCTGGTGTAAGGACTTCTTGTCAAACATTATGCAACATACACCGCATTCGTGGCCAGTTCAGTCACTGGCATGTTTTCCACCAGCTTTAAATGAATATTTCACACAAAACAATCACCCAGTGGAAAACAAACAGCAGCTCAAGAAATCCGTGGAAGAGGAGTATCGTAATTGGACATCAATGTCTAACGAGAACGATCTTATCGCACACTTCATAAGACCAAACACAAATCCACTGTTCCTGTGTCTGCTCTTCAAGATTATTTGGGAGACGGAGAACATCAGCCCAGTGGCATATAAGTAAAATTCTCATCCAGTTATTTCTGTGGAAACATCCTCAATAACTTTTTCCCACCATTACAGAATTTTAGAAGGCATCAGCTCCCGCGCTTTATCCACTCACTTGCGGAAGTTCTGTGATTATTTAGTCGCTGAGGTAGCGAGCTCCGACGGACGCGACTTTATACACAAATGCGTGGACACCATCAATAATATGATTTGGAAGTTTAACTTGGTAACCATTGACCGCCTAGTGCTTTGTCTGGCTCTGCGCACACATGAGGGCAACGAGGCGCAGGTGTGCCTTATAATTATTCAACTTCTGCTGCTGAAGGCCTCGGAACTGCGCAATCGAGTACAGGAGTTTTGCAAGGACAATAACCCAGACCACTGGAAGCAAAGCAATTGGTGTGTACTTCACTTCATGTGTAACTAATGCTCAATTCTTACTATTGTTCCCCATTGCATGTTCCAGGCATGAAAAGCATTTATCATTCCACCAAAATTATCCCGAGAAGTTTGCGCCCGATGAGTCGGCATCGCAGATGCCACTGCCCGTCTACTTTAGTAACGTGTGCCTTCGTTTCCTGCCTGTTCTCGATGTGGTTGTGCATCGCTTCATCGAGCTGACTATACCCAATGTGCACCAGATCCTGGGCATCATTCTCGATCATTTGAGCATACTGTACAAATTTCACGGTAAATGTGTATTCCGTCTCCATGGTTAGCTTCAATATCATTTAAATTTTCTTGCCTTTTTTCGCAGATCGTCCCATTACTTATCTGTACAACACGTTACATTACTATGAACGGATACTTAGGGATCGCTTGCCCTTAAAGAAGAAGTTGGTAAGCAGCTATGGCAATCCTAAGATGGAGCATGGAATAATTTTCGTCTCATTTGTAGGTCAGCACCATAACCAGCGCATTTAGTGACATTCGTCCGTCCAACTGGAGTGTCAGTGAGCCGTATAAGGCTTACCTTCAGAGCCAAGATACGTTATGGACACCGGAGCTGAGTTATTATATGAATCTCATTAGACGTCTAGCGGACAGTAAGTTTCTGCAATGAAGTTACTCCCATTTATTTCTTAACTTTTGCTTATCCTTTATTATTAGCAATCAGTGGCAAACACATTTTCTACTCCACCGACTGGCGTTTCAATGAGTTTCCCAATGCTCCCGCCCATGCGCTCTATGTAACCTGTGTGGAGCTGTTAGGGCTGCCCTTAGTCCCTTCTGTGGTGGCTGGAAACATCATTGATGTAATTGTCAATGGATACGCAGTGATACCACAAAAGGAGATACACAGCTACATAAACGCAGTGGGCATTGTCCTGGCTGCCCTGCCAGAGCCTTATTGGAGTTCTATTTATGAACGCCTGCAGGACATGCTTAACACGCCAAACATGCTCAATTGGACGTACCGCTTCAATGCCTTCGAGCTCTTCAATTTCAAAACCGTGCGAGAGGCAATGCTGGAGAAGAGTTACGCCGTCGTGTTGGCCGTGGCACATTCGGTGTTCCATCACATGGGTGCCTTTAAGCTAGCTGCCATGACAAAATACATTAAGGAGAAACTCAAGCCTTGTGTACACACCGAACACCAACTTATTTACCTCTGCCATGTCTTTGGACCTTTTCTGCAACGCATCGAACAGGAAAAGTCCAACGCAGTAGCGGGCATAGCCATCTTTTTATATGAAATGCTCGAGACTGTGGACAAAAATCACGGACCGCAACCGCTCGAATATATGGATCAGATCTGCGATTTCCTGTAAGCATTCTATAAATATACTTGGGTTAAAATTCCTAACATTGCTCCCTTTCAGGTATCACATAAAATACATCCACGTGGGCAACATTATCAAAAATGAATCGGAAGCAATTATCAAGAGGCTGCGGCCGCTACTTCAAATGCGGCTGCGCTTTATCACTCATCTAAATTTAGAGGACATACACACGGAAAAAGGGTAAACCCGAAGCTTATATTATTTTACAAATTTTTAACGTATTTCCTATAAACTTCTAGCGCCGAAGGCAATCCCAATCTCCATGGCAATGTCAACATAGCTGCAAATGTGAATCAAATGTCACAGTCGCCACTGCAGCCACAGCACCACCACCAAGTTCAAACTGGATCAACCACAAGCCTGCCACTGGGTAGTGGCGGCAACCCGCAGCAACAAATGTATCTACAACACATGCATCAACAGCAGCAGCAACAGCAACAGCAACAGCAGCAGCAGCAACACCAACAACACATGCAAAGCATGGGCATGCGTCATAACTAGACAGACAAAGTTTTATTATCCAACGACTTGTTTTTTGATTAGTTCAACGTATTTGTACTCGTATTTGTATCTGTATCTGTATTAGTGTAAGTGTGTTTTTATTTCTATTTCCCGTCTTCTCAATTAAAACATGTAATTAATTAATAACTCACCCAGAACTCGTCTAAACTCAGGTAGGGATCGGGTTTGAGTTACTCTCGACGTTTGCATCGTTCATCTCAGTTGCATTCGCAATGCTGTCTACAACGCACGTGGTTACTGGGTTGCTCTCATTAGTATTCTCACTGCTTGCACTAGTGCGAGGCGAGCTTTGTGATAGGGGCACAGGTGAGTGCAAGGAGCTCTCTGCCTCGGATTGTCCAGTTCTCTTTTATAATCAGCACTTAATTGGCGAAAGTATCAAGTACTGCAACGAGTTTGAAGACATTGTTTGTTGTCCTTTGCCACTCAACGTACAAAACCGGGGAACCATCGATGAGACGAGAACGTTCGAAAAGCGTGAGTCTGTTTGAGATAACCTTGTCAAATTTCTCATGGATATTATTCCATAGAATGCAAACATTATAACAACATAAGAACCTCGTGTCACACAACTCCTTTTATTGTGGGCGGAACCAAGGCAGAAGGCAAGGAGTTTCCTTTTATGGCTTTACTCGGTACCATAGAGCCTGGCAAAAATGAGACTAACTGGGATTGCGGCGGAACACTTGTGCATCCCCGATATGTGGTGACAGCTGCCCATTGTATGGAGACTATCGAGACAAAGGAACAGCGCTTAGATCCCAAGTTTAATTCACCCAAATTTGTTGTTCGCCTTGGCGAGTTGGATTACAATAGCACCACTGATGATGCTAAACCTCAGGATTTTAGAGTTGTAAATTATGTTGTGCATCCTGGCTATGATGATGACACCGATGGAGCCTACATAAACGATATTGCTATTGTGGAGCTGGACAGAGATGCGATTTTGGATGATTACGTGGCTCCAGCTTGTTTACCGTCCAGCACCGGTAATGACTTTACAAAGCTGACAGCCGCTGGTTGGGGATTTACAATGGATGCTGGGGAAAAATCTTCCCATCTGCTCAAAGTATCGCTGGAACGATTTGACGATGAAACGTGTATGGAACGTGTACAGCTTGATATAGAGACGCGTACACAGTTTTGTGCAGGCTCCTTTGACGGACATGGGGACACCTGTAATGGTGACTCAGGTGGACCCATTTTTGTGCAGCATCGGGAATACAGTTGTCTCAAGCTTCTTATTGGTGTAACATCTTATGGCTTGATCTGTGGAAGTACAGGCCTCCCAAGTATCTATACAAAAGTCCACCTATATACTGATTGGATTGAGAGTATCGTCTGGGGTGAGTGAGAAAAGTTTAAACAGTCTTCAAACGGTATATCAACAATAAAATAAACTGTTAGTTTTACTTTGTAATTTGTATATGTTCTATGTTGCCACCCAGTCACAAATCAGTTTCGAGTGACACCTATGTTGCCAGACATTTACCAAAAATAATCTTAAAACCGCTATATGGCAACCCTAAATTCCGCTCCGAACTGTTGATAATGCGCTCTCAGGAGCTTTGCACTACGATCAAGTCGAACTTCGACGCCAGTTGCCAGTATTGAAGTAGCTGTGTTGTGGAGTGGACGTGATTTGTGGTTCGTTTGTGGTTTATTTGCCGTCGAGCCAAATTGTGCAAGACACGTACTGTAGCTAATAAGGCACGAAGAGAAGGAGCCAAAAGTATTTAATTAAAAGAAAATGCAACAAATCGAAACGTACATTCAATGCGCAACCGATAGATATTGATTAAAACATCGCAGAAAAAGCCGTGTAGGCGCAATTTGCCGCGAAAAGCGCAACGTACCGTTGGTTTAGTACTTCAGTTCGTTGAAGTACTCGTATTTGGGCCGAGCGTTCAAAGTGCCGCGACTGCATTGTTTTGACTTTGATCGTGTGCTACGTCTCCCCCTCTGGCCTAAACTTTGATTCCGACTTCGGATCCCTCGCCGACTCCCTCTAAAATTTAGTTGGCAAGCGCGTGCGTGTCGTAACTTTTGATTAGTTTTTTGTGCGATTCAAGACTCGTCTTCAAGTGCCCCGTCACAGTTGCAGTCACCGTCGCAGTTACCATCACCGTCACCGCCGCCGTCACCGTCGCCGTCGAATTCCAACCAGGAGCTGCAACTCACCCTTTGGAACATTGCGCCTCGCGTTTTTCGTAACTTATCGCCGCCTACATCGCATAATTTTGCAGACGTTGCCGTTGCCGAAGGTGAGCATCAAAGGAATTTACAATTGTTCTTTGTGTTGTTTTGTTCGTAAGCAGGTATATGGCTTCTTCTTCTTCTTATTTTCGAAAGACCCAACGGATTTTATAATAAAATTCCATGTAAGGCGAATGTCCACAGCACAAAAAGCAAAGACCCAAACCCATTAAACAGGTGTTTTACTCGATATATATGAGCCTCCATTTCCACCCCGATTTCCAACCAATTTGAACTCTTTTAGGATCTAGGACAATGTCTTTAATTCAATCTTATTAGTCATTGACTTGCAGAGTATTTCAAAGAACAGTCCCTTGAGTCTGACAGACGTATAAATCAAAATCCGACCTGATGCTTAGATAAGATTATTGCACATTCCTGACATCCACTTTTGTACTTGCCGTGACGAATGCTCATCGATGTGGGCTGTTCGGATGCGGTCGGAGATGAGATCATTTCTAAAAGCGAAGACAAAATCCACAAAAGAGAAGAATGGCCAACCGCAGATTCTTAAGTAAGACTCGGAGCTTGTAAATCATTAATCACATAGGAAATGCCCGATTCAAAATCCCAGCTTTTGACTCTCGGACTCGCAGACTCTCTGACTTTCTGACTCAAGGCTTATACTTAAATACTTCCATTAAACAAATGAAGATTGTTTTCTCTTAACGGCTTTATGTGGTATGGGACCACAATGACTGCCTCTCCGCCTCAGCTTCTAATTAATTGGATGTTCTGTTAGCCAGAAACATTGCCAACATTTCAGACAATTCCAACATTGCGAAGAGCTGGCATCTTGATAGGGTCTTTGATTGGAACCGCCCAACATGTCCGCTGAAAGGTTGATTGTTCCTCGCCCACGTTCCAGCTCGTCGTTAGAACCTGATGGTTGCTTCTGTAGGAGATTCCGCGGGTTGACCCAATGGCAGCGGGCAAACCACAAGTCATGCGTGCCAAATGGAAACACTTGCGCTGAAACACAACAGCTTAGATGACCTTGAGGGTAATAACTCTTCGGGGCTGTTAGAGTCTGTTAGAGGCTGTTAGTCATGTCAGGAATGCCGCCGAACCGCATTGGCGAACCGCGGCTTTGGCAGCTGCTGTGCGGTGGCCGACAAAACCGGATGGCATCTGCATCTGCATCCAAGTGCCCGACTCCGAATTCAAATGCATTCGGCTTACCCGAACCGAGCCCACACACGCACACACACACACACACTCAGGCATTGAGACAAAGTGTCCGTACAGTGGGTGCCAGAATTATTCTATTTCTGAATAGAAGCTTATGCCTTTAAATGCCCATTAGCATAGATCATACAGTGCGTTACAAAGAATTTCAAATAATCAAAATGCCAATAAAAATTTGAAGCTCGGCAAACGGAAAAAATAACTAAAAAAACAATCGGATAAAAAGTGAGAATGCGGGGAGCGAAAACCAGTCGTCAGGTTTGTCTAATGGTGTGCGGGCGCCGAAACCAAAACGACTAAGCAAACTGGTTAGATACCCAAACACAGAGGCACACACACACACACACACACACACACACACACACACACACATGCACAGCAAATACTTAATCGAAGATCTGTCGTAGTATTCGAAAACCTTGGAGCGCATCTTGACTCTTAAAGATTCTCGTATAGCCAGAGTCGAGATTCAGCGCTCTGTGTAATATTCCGTCCGAGTAAAAATAATAATCGTTTTAATAATTCATTAAGTTGAAAGCTCTTTATATGCATCCTTTTCGAGGTTGGGCTGCGCGTAAGACGCGCGTTCGTTGCCTAAGTCTTTAGTTTTAATAGGGCAATATGCTTTATAGTCGAGCGGCTGGTCGGTCGGCTAAGCGACAAACGAGTTTTTTAATAGCATTACAAATATTTGGAACAACTAATAGAAGACCTCTCTGACCTTATAAAGAGTATAAACACTCGTCCAATACTCGAGTGACCGTTCGAGTGGATGCGGCGTCGACCGATGACGCTACTAAATGCATAATAAGAAGGTGTTTGGGCTGATGAACTTCTTCTCTGTATCTGTCGGTCTGTCTATCTGTCCGTCTCTCCTCTCCCCTCCCCTTTCCCAGCCATTGGGCGATTAAAGCTACCGACTTGTCAATTTTTTACTGCCTGTCCATGTTTACAGCGTTGTAAATGCCTCCGGCGGGCATCTTTTGGTCCTCCTCCAGTCACTCTTAATGGCTTCCCTCAGGTCTGGCATTTCAATGCCACAGCAGCAGCTGCTCAATTTGTAAGCCAATCGTGTAAATGGCCATAATCGTAATCGCACATCGCACATCGCACATCGAATGACGCAGTGACGCAATGCCGCAATGCCCAACAATCAATCAGTTGGCGCGTGTTTCGCCGCGACCTTAAAAAACGCTTAATAGAAATAACGTTTTCCTAGCCGAATTATAAACCTGGACACGGCCTCCGTTTATGAGGGCTGCACGCAAAATTTCGCTTAAGAAATGACACAGAAAAATATGTTTAGAAATATGTAGAAAAACACTCAGCGAAATGTTGTTGTTGTTGTTGTTGTTGTTGTTTGCGTTGTCGCCGATGCGAAAGTTATTTGTATGCAAATCACTTTGGGATGCGTTAACAAAAGGTGATTTTTTCATGATTGTTATTTATCGGACTTTGTTGTTAGTCTTTGTTTTTGTTTGTAAATCGAATTGTGGCGAGTGGAAGAGGAAGAGAAGCAACAAAAGTGCGAGGGGAGGGGAGAGGGGGAGCTTCAAACGGGTTTTCGCAAACGTTAATAAATTAACAAATCGTCTACAGGTGCCGGACAGGGTGCTGGGCGGCAGGTGACTCGATAACTAACAGTCGATAGTCCCTGGAAGATGGAAGATACTTTTTAGCTTTGTAAAAATACCTTAAGCGATCTTTAAAATCTATTTGCGCCGAGTCCGAGTGTGAATCCGACTCCAATTCCGATTCCGATGCCGATTCCGATGCCGATGCCTCTTCCGAGTCTGAGCTTAAGTACAAGCAAAGGTGTTTTTTTTTTTTTTTATATAAAAAAGATAGGCAAGTAGACGAGTCTCAAGTGCGAATCCCCTTCCCCCGCCGGCCATTGGTCACCTGGTCGGCTGGTCGGCTGGCCACCTCCACCTCCTAATACCAGCAAGCCAGTCAGCCAAAACGACCATCACTTGGCAATTGTTTGCCGTGTTTATGAAATATGATCTCTTAGGCCGTGTTGCTGCTGCCTGTAACACTCGTCAACACAATTGAGCGGCTTGAATGTCTTTACAGTTCAGTTTAGGGATCAAGTTTACCAGACGTGTTTACAAATAGTAGGCTCTTAACAAATGCACTTGAACCTTGACCTCGACTGTGACTAAGGCCATCCACGGGCTGTAATCAGCTTTTCAGAGCCAAAACTCGTAGATCTCGTTAGTCATGATTCTTGTGAAAGTCGATCACCGCGACTGTGACTGTGACTGCGACTGCGACTGCGAGTGCGACTGCGACTGCGAGTGTTTATGATGCATTAATTAGTTATTTGTTATTTGTCAGTTGTTATTTTTGCTTTTGGCTTCGTTGTGTGACGCACGAAGTGTTCTTAGTTTAGACCGTTAAAAAAGAATGCAAAACAGGTTGGAGCCGCAGCCCGAACACTTTTACTGGTCAGAACGTAAAACCCAAATCCCAAACCAAATGTTCGGTAAATGTTTTGGGTCAGACTTTCGATCGGAATAATTAGTTAATGGAGATGAAGATGGAGACAAGGCTGTGGAATTATCAACTCAGTGGCTGTTGTTGTCTTGTTGTAAATGAAAATCCTCGAAATTTTTCTGAAAACGAAAGACTTAAGACACGAACTGGCTGCACCAGTTCGACAAGCTCGCATAACTGGGAGGCTAATTTATGCTAATTTGACATAAAAATATGAACAATTATTTATGGCGATACGTGACAGTTTGTTGTTGGCCGAGGAAGGAGGTTAGTGGAGTTACAAGCATACCCTGTAAACACTTGGAAGAAGGGAAAATGTAGCTAAGCTTCCAAGTCTCGAGCTGCCGCTGGGCAGCGCCTTTGATAACTCCATAAACAATTAACATTCTAAGGCAACTAACGGATTCCTCATGAGTGCATATCCAGTCCAGCCAGAGGGAGGGAAGGGATGGGTGCGTTAGTCGGAATTATGACTCGATTTTAATCGATTATTCGATAGACTCGGCGGGCTTGTTCCTTCTGGCTCATGGCTGATATGTCTGCGGCATGTCTGCGGCATTCCAAGAGACCAAACCCTAAAAAAGTGAAATGAAAACCTGCGATCGCCACTTTCACTGCAAGTGATTGAAAATGAAGAAATATAAAAACATAATTTCATTTGTCGTTGTGTCGATGTGTTGATGTGTTGATGTGTTTATACTGTTAATTAAATTGATTAACAAGCCGCAATAGTTGGGTGGGACGTGGAGTCGGATTGCCAAGTGTTGCATATACACACATGGGCGCATCGAAGCCACTCGGGGACGCAGCTTGGCCAACTTGTTAATCAACGGGGCCAACACGGGCACAGCCGCAACACGACTTGTTGGCCAAGTGGCGCTATTTATGTCACATACACAAAAAAATTAGATCCAAATGCCAGCAGATGGCGTCGGGCAGGAAGGCCGAATGGCCAAAAGGGAGTGAGTGAGAGGGAGGGAGGGCGGTAGCCAGATAGTAATTATTGTTGACCAAATTGGCATCAAATGTTGTTTTAGCCGCTTCAATTGTGGCTCCAATGTTGGCTCTCGGTGCGTGACATTGCCGGTAATGCGGACATTGCGGACATTGCGGACATTGAGAAATTCGCGCAAATAGAAATCATATCGGGCTTCCATAACATCACACTGATCATTATCATAATCATTATCGTGATCATGATCATGATCATGATCATGATCGTGATCGTGATCATCATGAGGATGGTAATGACTTGCGCAGCTCGGGGGCAGCTCCAAAACTCGAGTAGCAGTTACCGTTAATAGCCGCTGGCCAAAATGCTTCCAACTGCGTGCGTGTGTGTGTGTGTGTGTGTGAATTGTGCGTCAAACAAACCTTCATTCAGCGTGCAGTTCATCAATAAGACGCGATTAGAAAGTCTTTGAACATAATTTTTACATTTTTATTAGATAATAATGTCAATAAATTCCGGCTGACAAATGGCCTGGGATGACAGATATGCCCCAAGAGGTGGAGGGGAGTCAATCAGTTAGCAGGTTGAAGCTCAGGCTTGAAGCTTGAAGTTTCCATCAAACCCCCAGTCTTGTCGCATTCTGTTCGTCCACCAAGAAAATCGAATTCCCTGCAGGAAAATCAACAGAAAACCTGAAAATCATTTCAATTGATTTAAACCCAAGTTTTCGCTTACCTGAACGATTCCAGGTGCTAATTAGTAGCTCGCAATTTAGACCCAATTGGCAGCTAATGTAATGGCTTTAAGTAGGTTCAGTCTTGGCCAAGTATTACCTCATTTAAAGAGCTCGGCTTAAAATCAATTTTATAATCTGGCAGTTCATTCACTTTTTGGCAGTTCGTTTTCTGGCTTTGTTTTTTCTGGCTTTTTCTTTGTGCAAGCTATTTTCTTATTTTGGCAGTTTCTGGCCCAAAACTGGAGCGCACTTCCAAATTGTTATTGCGGCTTTCGGGTCGATGCTGCCGCACAGTGGAGCCTACGTTGGAGCACGGCCACAGTTACAGATAGACCCACACTTACAAATGCAGCTAAAGATACATTTACAGATTCAGATACAGATACAGATTGAGATACAGATACAGATACAGATACAGATACAGATACTCGTACACTTGGCAGCACTTGTTGGCTCGTCTGGGATCGCGTATCTATTGTAAACCCATTAATACTTGACTATTTGTTATGGGCCAGCAACCGGTTTACTGGTCATACACACACCTGCACACACACACACACACAGGCACACACAACGCTGGCGGTACAAATTTGTATACCTTTATTTAGCCTTTTTTATTCATTTTATTTTGAAAATTGTATCTCAGGCCGAACATGAATGAGCTTTTCGAATATTTCGTAACCAGTCGGACTGCATTTTTACATACCCTGCAGTGGGAGTCCACTGGGTATGAGCCAGAGCTTGCCCAGAACTGTGCAGGTGCTGCACCGCCAAAAAGGAACCTGCAATTAAAATGATCTTGGAATTTATAGAGGCAAAGAATTAAACAAGTTCAACACTTGCAGCTCAATTATAGTGCCCCTGCCTTCCGTTCCAGATGCCCAAGCAACCCATAGGTCGGCTTACAGGGTATTTTTCCGCTCGACATTCTTGTGGCTGTGGTTTTTTGTGCTGCTCGGACTGTGAGTCGAATTTGAGTAGCGTGGCCAAATGTTTATGTCTTGGCCATAATCAATAGCCAACTAGCCACAGCAATAGCAACCAATACAACAACAGCAACAACAGCAACAGCAACAACAACAACAACAACAACAACAAGCACAGATACAACAAGAGAGTCAAGTGTTTGGTCTGCAGCCGTCGAAAGAACCTCGGGCACATTTGGATTCGCTTTTCAGCGACTGAGCAGAAATTTGTTGTTGATTGCATGTGAATTGCATTTTAATTAGTGTGGCAGCTGCAACAACAAGCAGCTTGTAAATTACATTAGGTCTCTTGTTTAATTACAATAACAAATATTTGACCGGCTTTGGCATCCAAAGACGCAAAGACGCGTTCACCTGAAATTCCTGGACGACAAGCAGTTGATGGCACCGCGCGGCCTCGGGCTCAATCCATTGGCTGCCAGCTTCAACTCCCAAGTAAATAGCCACAATGGCAACGAAAGTAACAACAATAACAACAACAACAGCGAATAATAATCATGGTAATAATATTAATGGTATGCAGTACCCGCAACTGGGAATGTATCTCGGTATCTTTAGGTGGGCATTTGTATCTTCAGATGTTTGCATATCAAGCTGTGCGTCGAATTGCCCAATGGAGGCACGTGGAAAATGCGAAACTCTGTTATTGGTAAGAGCAACCAAAACAGATGTGAAAATGTGGGCCAATTTCATTGCCACAAAGGAAGCAGCTGGCGGGATGGAAACCCAAGACCAACAGCTGTCCGCGGGTCGCCTCAAATTACAAAGACTCCCCGCCAGCAACCATCGGCCTGCCACTCCACTCCACTCCACTCCTCGAGAGGAGTCTCGCATTGGGCAATTGGCAATTGGCAATTGGCAATTGGTTCTAACCCAATTGCCATCTATGCTCTAAATATTTTGCAATTAGTTTTCCAAATGACTCGCATTGTGTCCACCTTTTGGATAACTTAATTAGTAATCTTCTAGTTGTCATCATGGCTCATGTTATTGTTGTTGTTGTTGTTGCTTTGGCTTTTGCTTTGTTGCTGATTTGTATGTAGTTCAATGTCAAGCATTTTGTGGTCAACGTCAGTCGCAGAGAGTTGTTACTGCCCCCTCCCTCTCCTGCACCTCCATTCTCCCCCTCTAACTCAATCTCAGTCTCAGTCACAGTCACAGTCATAGTCACAGTCACAGTTTCAGTCGTTGTCAATGCCAGACAATTTCCAGAGCAGCCAAACGAGGCGAGTCTCGAGGCAAGAAACAACAACAATTATACAAATCGCTATAAATATACACACACTCACACACAATCACACACACACACACATACATACACATGCTCATAAACATGATGAACACCCCAGAGTCAGCTAAGAGCCAACAGCTGTTCACAAGCCGAGCTACCGTTACGGCTTACAAATGACCGAAGTATCTTTACACTCGCTTTTAATGTCCGCTACCCACTGAAGCCGCATGGAAGTGATGGTAACCAGAGGTGGGGGAATCTGCGATGATGAAGATGATCTCGTTAGCTCTGGACGGAAATCCAAGGGGAGGGGGCTTGCTTGACTTTCAGGGTACTCCTTAGTCGGGCTTCACTGTGCGACATTGAACAATGAGCTTGTTAGCTTATTGCCTTGAATGTCCAGGCGCAAACTCTAATTACCCATGCCTCATCCTCAGCTGGAACTCTCGTGGGGCACGAGGAGTCCGCAGATGCCGTGCAAGTGGAACGTTTTCTTGGTTGCTGGAACTCCTCTTTCCATTAATCGTTCCAGTTTCTGATCCCAAATTGTGATCATTTCTGCGATAGTTTTGGCCAATCATTTGTTTGCTTGACTCGGCCAACTAACACCAATTGGCGCTTATTTCTCTGGCCACATGCAATTTGGCTGTCAAAAGCGAGGCACAGTTTTCCATATCAAAACAATTGGTGGCACGTTTATGAAGCCGGCAAGGAGGAGGTGGGAAGGAGTGCGGAGGAGGGAGCGAATGCCGTTTGTGCCACACTTTTTGGACGCCCATTTAAGCCAGCATTTGTTGGCCGGGCCAGACTTTGGCTATTGCTGAGATTTGTTAAGAGATTTTCCACGCCCATTTCCCAGCACAGCGTGCAGCTCGGGGCTGCTGGTAGCCGCCTCAGTCAAAGGTTTGGCTTATTTATGGGCCTTTATGGGTTTAGCGGAGATTGACATCTCGCATACCCTGTAATATGTGGGTCAGCTCTGCATTCAATAGGGAGCAACTGAGCAGTCAGTCGAGTGATGGTCACCTTAAGGCAAATCAGTCTATTCTTTCGGTTGCAGGCAAGAAGGAGCATTGCTTCTGCTCACCGTTTGCAGGATCAGGGAACTTGGTGACTTGTAGTGCGACTTTACAGGGTATACTTTAGGGTGTACTCCGGGCCAAAGCGGCGGCCAAAGGCAGTGGCGTATCTCGAAGCGATTGGTGGCCCGTGTTAAGCACGTCATTTGCTGTGGCAGCTGTCATTGGCTTTGATTAGTTTGTTGAACGAACGCGGCAACAGCCTTCGATTTCACTTCAAATCCCAGACCCAAATCCGATTCCGATTCCGAGTCGAATCGAAGGCGTCGACTGTGTGCATAGTGTAGCTTACACTGTTCGTTGAACTGCGTTTTTTTCTTCACACGCAGCTCTGGCCGCCATTTGAGTTTTGTCCAGAGCCAAAGTTGTTGACGGCTTTCCATGTTGCAGTTGACTTAATGGCTTCATTACACGCCACATAAAGAGTCTGTCACCAGGCGGCAGAAAGCCAAAAGTCCAAGAGATTAAAGCCCAAAATATGATCTCCCAACACGTTTTCCCTCGCATTTTCTTCGCCCGACGCTCTTATGAAAATCCATTTTAATGGCATCTCTGGCTGGGAAGATTTCCTTGCATTGTATTTGCTTAGGCAACTGGCAACTGGCAACTGGCAACTGGCAATCGGCAAAGGCAATAAATTACTTGGTTTCGGGCCTCGGCAGGTGATGCCATGCCCGGCCTTATGCCAACTCATAAAACCCAAAACTTACTTAACCGATAAGAACTGGGCTCAAATCAATCGACCTGTCGGATACCCTGTAAATAAATAAATCAGCCAAGGCTTCAGGCTGGAAGAAGAACTGGGCTCAAATCAATCGACCTGTCGGATACCCTGTAAATAAATAAAGCAGCCGAAGCTTCAAGCTGGGATAAGAACTGGGCTCAAATCAATCGACTTGTCGGATACCCTGTAAATAAATAAATCAGCCAAGGCTTCAAGCTGGGATACGAACTAGGCTCAAATCAATCGATCTGTCGGATACCCTGTAAATAAATAAATCAGCCAAGGCTTCAAGCTGGGATAAGAACTGGGCTCAAATCAATCGATCTGTCGGATACCCTGTAAATAAATAAATCAGCCAAGGCTTCAAGTTGGGATGAGAACTGGGCTAAAATCAATCGACCTGTCGGATACCCTGTAAATAAATAAATCAGCCAAGGCTTCAAGCTGGGATACGAACTAGGCTCAAATCAATCGATCTGTCGGATACCCTGTAAATAAATAAATCAGCCAAGGCTTCAAGCTGGGAGTCTTCTTCACACATCTCAGTGATTGTCCTCGGTGGGGAGTATGGGCTGCCCAGTGCGTAGCCTCAGGTGAAAGTAAAGTAACCTTCTAAGTAATTCTTAGGGTCGCACAGACTATCAGATACCCTGCAATCCACTCATCACTCAGAATCCACCCATCACTTGACTGCCTTCATTTCTTCTGCACTTCTCATTGATTGCCCTCGGTGGGGAGTATGGGCTGCCCAGTGCGTAGCCTCAGGTGAAAGTAAAGTAACCTTCTAAGTAATTCTTAGGGTCGCACAGGCTATCAGATACCCTGCAATCCACTCATCACTCAGGAACCACCCATCACTCGACTGCCTTCATTTCTTCCGTTCATTGAGTCTTCTTAAGACTTGCAGCGATTTTGCTTTGTTTACAGGGTATTCGAACTTGACTAATAATTGAAAATACTAAAAAACGAGCTAATAATATTTTTAACGTTTTTCAACACTTTTTTCTCTTTTCTTGCAGTGCAAAAACATCGAATAAACAATGTGTCAATAATTCATAGAGTCCATAAGAAGAAATATGTGCGCGAAATAAGACGAAGATTTGTTGCTCCACACACTTACACACAGACACGGACACACACACACAGGCACACACGCAGAGAGACGAGTCGTGTAACTGAAGGTGTGATCGCCACTGCGCTGTGGTTGTTGTTGGTGTTGTTAATTACACTTTTTTTTCCTAAAAAAAATCCGACGTGAAATTCCGTACAAATTCGTCGGCTAATGCAAAGGCGCGAACCGGAGAGGAAGGAGAAGATCTGAAGAAATCAATTATATAAGCAGAGTATTGAAATGTCTATCACGAGGGGCGCAAGGGGCGTGGCGAATGGTCCACTCGTTGCATGGCTGCTGCTGGCGATCGCCTGCTGGTGCTGCCTCCGCCTGGATCTAGGCGCTGAGGCGCACGTGGCCCTCACCTACCCACCTGCACGTGGCTACGACTTGGACTTCTTGGACAACTCGCGCACGAAGGCGCCATGTGGCATGCCCAAAGGTAGGTTAGGTCTTGGGTTGGTATGGCGTGGGTAAAAGTGGGTCCCCTGCTGGGCCAGCAGCTTGACCCGCATTCAAGGTGCTTGGGGAAGTGGAAGTGGATGGAACTGATACCAGCTTCCAGTTTGTTTTTTTTATTGGCCTCTTTTTTGTTGTTGTTGTTGTTGTTGTTTCTGCCTCGGCTTTTGCTTTTGGCCAAAATTCGTTTTTTTTTTTCGCTGCTTTGGCAAATAAATAATCTTTGCCTTTTCTTTTTTGTTGCTTTTGGCCAAAAAACTATTCGGCTACAACTCGTGGGAATTACGGCCGGTTTTTTGTTACTACTTATTGAATGGGCCAACACTTGCAGCTGGCACAGAGTCTTGGCCAATACCAAACGTCATCGGGCCAGAGGCTCAAGTCGCCTCGCATATTGAGTGCCACTTTTGCCGGGCAGATTCCAACAGGAGAGATTCCCCTCCCTCCTCCCACCACCCTCACTCACCCTCTTCACAGTTCATTGTTGACTCTAGCATTCCATTGATCCACCCTTCCCCTTCCCCTTTCCATTTCCCTTCCCCTTCCCCTTCCCATTCCCAGTCCAAAGCTCGTACAAGCCACAATCTGGGGAAGCATTCGACTTCGAGGCACGTAGCGCGTTGTGTTTGTTGTTGTTGTTGTTGTTGTTGCAATTAATAAAATATCCCATATCAATTCTAAGCTCTCTCGGGCAACGTCGTGTTTGAACCTGACGCTGGGCACGCTCCAGCGCTGCCCAATCTTCGGGTTGGATAACTCCCAGCGATACGTGGACTCGGGGCGTTTGCTGTGGGCCAAGTGCTTTTGGCCAGACTCAAATTGGCCGTGCACGTTCGATTCACGAATGGCAGGTGGTGCAGATGGCAGGGCAACACTTATGAGTGGTATTCGTGAGTGGTATTCACAAGTGTCATTCATGCACTTTATGATTCACACACAACATTCGCTTGCATTCACTTGCACAACGGCGCGAGCTTTTTTTCTATTTGAATAGTTTGTTGTTGTTGTTGTTGTTGCTATTGTTGTGTCTTACTTAACTCTGATTGTTGTTATCGTTGTTGCTGATATTGTTACAGCCTTTGTGTGTGTGTAGTTGTTGCTGCCACAAAGTGTTACCAATTAATTTGCATATGAGTCTTTTGAAGAGGCAACAGCCGCCATTCACTTGCGCCCGTAAATCAGAAATTGGGTCATCCGTCGTTTATTTAGATGTCTGAGGAAATACCCATACCCTGCACTTCATTCGAGAGTGTATATCGCAATGTGTACCGTTACGTTGCCCACAGAGAAAGGCAGCTCGAGGGCCAAGGAAGCTGAAGACATCGCAGAATCGAGTACTTCCCATCCGAGATCATCTCTAATTGTGACTGAGTAATTCTGCGCATATCTCTGCATACTTATCTCTATACCTCGATACCTGTATAAATACCTGTATTTTAGATCATTTATTCCCTCCGCTGATTAGCTGCTCAGCTGCTCAGCTGCGAGTGCATTCGCTCGCCTTGGCAGACGAACACGTGTCTCGCATCAAAATGGCAAATCAATTTTATGGCCGATCGTCGTTATGACTGGGCGATACTTTGTACTTTATGTGTATATATCCGACTTATGGATGGGTATATTAGCTGCTGATGTATTACGGACCTGTTCAACGACATTTTTGTGTGTTATTTTTGTAGCTTTTCCCATTTTTTCTTCGTTTTCGTTTTCCTCTTCTTCTTTTTAATTATATACAAGTGCTCATTGCGTATACGCAACGTGCGCCGCCTTCGGCTGCCAGCGATACCTGCAATGTCTGCGATACCTGTGGAGCCTGTGCAGCTAACTATAGGCGCATCTGTGTAAATGTGTGTATGTGTGTGTGTGCGTCAGTTGGCCTACCGGTTGCACGTTTAACCCATTTCGGGCCATGACAACTTTTGCCTTCGTTTGCGGCTTTTCGCTTTGGATGTGCGTTGTTGTTGTTGTTGTTGCTGCTGTTGCTGATTGTTTCTTGTTGTTGCTGTTGTTGTTGTTGTTGGTGTTGCGGTTGTTGTTATTCATTTTGCGCAAGGCGCCGCTTGGCTGGCCAATGCGAATCGTATTGGCCAGCAGGTTGCATGCCGCGGCTGACTGCCTGCTTACCTTTATGATGACGATGATGACGATGATGACGATGATGATGATGATGATGATGATGATTATTATCGTGATTATGATGATCGTGATGACCAAGCTGCTAATAATGATGGAGTTGATGATGTATGCTGCCAATAAGAAAAACAACAACAACAACCGCAGCAGCGAGAGAAACAACGACAACTAAATGCAACATGTTGCAAGTGAAAAACTTTCACTTATACTTTTTGTACGTTGCCGTTGCGCCATCGGAGGCCGCAGATGCCGCAATATTGAAGCTAACAACTGTATCAACCCATTAAGGAGACGCCAGCTCCCAGTGACCGCATTCGCGATGCAGTTGCTCATTACGGGGCCCTTTCTATCGCCGCACTGGACGCTGCTGAAGACCTGTGGCCCTTGGCAGCTTGTTTGTTGTTGTTGCCGCATCTGCAACTCAATTTGTTGGCCATGTTGTTACTGTTGTTGTTGGCTTAGTTGAGGGCCAAACGATTTGTTTTGTTTTGATTTCTTCTTTTATCGTACTTCAAGTGTCTTTTGGCCTTTTGTTTGGCCCTTCAGCAACTACTTGACGTGTTTGAATGGAGGTCAAGTTGTGGTCGAAGCTTGTGTCACACTTACCGAGTGTGGTTGCACCTTAAGCCTCCACTCCTTCCCTTACTTCTCTCTCTCTCTCCCCCACCGCCCTTTCTACAAACGTTCGTCTTCAGCTTTGAAGCTCCGTCGGTTAACTTGAGAAATAATTACTATATTTAACAGCTCAATACACTCAGTGAGTGGAGCAACTGACTCAATGCCCCACTATCAGTGCTCGACGGGTAGATACCCTGTAATACCCACAGCTGTGAACTGTGCTTCGACTTAACCTCAACCCTTCACAGCCGCAAAGTTTCTTACGTAAAGAAGGGTGGAAAGCAGGAAATGAGCCAAGTTAAAGTTAAGGGGGGACCTACCCACCCATAAGTCGACACACCCCACAGACCGCCCTTTCATTGGGTATATGAAGCATGTCCACAACGGGACGTATATCATCGGAATTTTGTTTCGTTACTCAAGCGTCGTATGTCAGCATCTGAGGCAACTCCAATTGCTTAGGTTGTCAGTTGTGCCTCCCCTCTCCGCTCTCCCCCTCCCTTCCGCACTGCTACACCGCTCTTCTGCCCCTCGTCCGGTCTCCCTCCGTCCAGACAACCTTCACATTCTCATAACTCAATTCGAATTTGGCCATTCGCTTCCCGCTCAAACGTCGCACGGGGAATATCTTGGGAATCTCGGCAACATTCACTTGCACTAGACCCATAAAAGTGCCCGAGAATATCAATGAGAGCGTTTACTGCGACTGACATTTAAAATGGCAAAACTGTTCCACTGTCCATTAAAGCAAATCCAATCCGACACTGAGAGAAATACTTCAGCTCCCCGGATTGTCCAGGCAAGGCTTCAATTCCTGCAGAGACTCGATGTGAGGAGCGTCCCCAAAGCTTCCAAGTTCAAATATTTTATGTTGAAGCTTGTTGATTTTGTCCCTCTTTAAGATACCCAGCGATTTGTTTCAGTGTACGTGCCACATGCGATACACATGATATCAAATAGCTGGCCATAAATACCAGTCGCCAGGTTCGGCTCTGCGGCTCCGCGGCACTGGCCAAATGGCTAAGACAACGTCACGAGCAATTAACTTAAACGAAAACTCCTTGACCACAAGTTGGCCGTAAGACACAAGATAGCCATATGCCATATACCACACACCGCTCTCCGCACACACTCCACACACTCCACACACTACACACACCACATACCACACACTATATGCCAGATACCATATACCAATTGAAGTCGCAGTTGCAAATGCAACTGCCACTTGTTCGGCTTTCATGTACGTAAATTGCGGTGGCCGAAACGGTGGCAATACTGTGACCACATAGTTTTAGGGTTGCCAAAGCAAAATTAATTTTACGGCATGTAACGAGCCACCCCATTCCCCCCTCCCCACTCCCCACTCGCCACTGACCAAGGCTCGGCACTCAGTCACTTAACAGTCGCTGCTAAAATTTACTGCACTGTTCGCTGCTTCGTTAGTTGTTGACGCTCCGCTCAAGTTTATTTGTCAACCTTTTCATCATATGTGTGTGTGTGTATGTGTGTGTGTGTCTGTGTGTGTGTGTGTGTGTGTGTGTGTGCGTGTGTGCATGTGCATTGCGGAAGTCTTTGCAACGACACGCCATATTTGGCAGCCATGTTGTCATACCCGTCTCCTGCCCAGCCAACCCCTTCCCTCGTCTAGCCACCCCTCACCCACCTCCCTTCACTTAACCTCTCTCCTCTGGGCAAGTGATGGTCATGCAAGCGGCACCGCAATTAGAATTCATGCAGACAGACGGATTCTTCGAGCTGCGGCAGGGAAATGTTCCGCAAGGTTTGGCTGCTTGGACTAGACCGTTGGCAGCTTCGACGGACGGTCGGACGGCGGGTTTAGGCATAACATTAAGAAAATGATATAAGTGATGGGCTATTAGAGAGCTCGGGCTCCTCGAGATCGTTAGAAGATTCTCCTCGCTGGGATCGTCGGTGGAGCCACCGTTCCTGGATGCAAATACGGGAGACCGAACGTTGCAGCACTTAAATTTGAGCCATTATCATAATCGAGGGAATTATTGGAATGACCCAAGGAGAGAGAGTAGAATCCACAGCTGAGCTACTCTATACCCATTAGATAGTAGTTACCCCTAACTGAAGATCTTCAATGGGACTTAGGAGAAATTTGGCTTGGCGACTGGCAACAGGGACAAAGACTTGGGAGCAGTTCATTCATCATCCCCAATGAATGGATGGCATTTATTTACTTATCAAATTTGGCGGTTATTCGCATAATTATCGTAAATAGTTCCAGCTGTCCATCTCCATCTCCATCTCCATCGTCGTCGTCTTCAGCATCTTCATCATGGGGGCAATCAGTTCGATCGTTCGTTTAGTCTGTCTTTCTGGCCATCAATTAATTATTTATTTATCTTTTCACCAAAACGCTTTTATATATTTATCAAAATAAGATTTGTGTGAAAGAGGGAAAAGTGGTGCGTCCATGGAGAACATCATTATCACTCTCGGTTTTGGCTTTGGACTCCGCGCGTCGGGTTCGACTTTCGAAATGCTTCTCGAGATTTTTTAGTCGAGTTCAAGCGCAACACTTGATATTCATAAGTCGAGGCCTCCAAAACTTAAAGGTGAACAACTTTCGCGCTCGTGAGAAAAATGACTGAGTTA
Source organism: Zaprionus lineosus (assembly GCA_035044505.1). Lineage (NCBI taxonomy): Eukaryota > Metazoa > Arthropoda > Insecta > Diptera > Drosophilidae > Zaprionus > Zaprionus lineosus. The sequence continues at coordinate 575,976 of JAWNNX010000098.1, read as the reverse complement.
AATCGAGACAAAATATGACAGAGAATGAGCGAGCGAGAGCGGGCGATACGAATGGGGACGGAGCGAAAGAGAAGGAGAAGGAGCAACCGAAATATAAATAATGAGACAAAACACCTGCCAATTTACAAGTTGACTTCAAGTCTCGATTCCCCAACTCCCAACTTCCAACTTCCAATTCCCAGTTTCCAATTCCAGTTCCCAGTTCCCGAAGCGCCGACTGGTTCCGCCCATCTATGAGCGATCGCCGCTCTTTTCGTTCGCCGATTCGATTTATTAATGAACCCGATTGATTTATTGTCTGAGCTTTCGGCGTTTTCCTCTGTTCCTCCGTTCCTCTGCCTCAACCTAACCCATTTTCGGCTCGACAGAAACCGAACCTGCACCTGGAACTGGAACTGACACTGGAACTGAAACTGAAACTGGCACTGGAACTGAAACTTGAGCTGGGTCAGCCTTCCATTTGGATCCCTCTTCGGGGTGGTCCACAAATGAGCTCGGCTAATGACTCCACAGGTGCTGCAGCGTCTCCAGCAAATCTTCAAAAGAACTGACCGATTGAAATCAAGAGTTGCACTCGATTGCTGACCCACAAATCGGATACAGAGTCCAAAGATAGTCACCAGCGAAAATTGCATACCCTGTAAGCATGCAGGAGCAGGAGTTCCGAACACCATCCCTTTACCTAAGATGGAAGTTTGGTTCCAAGCGAATCGATGGACTGACCAAAAGCCAAGGGCAACCTATCCTATCCTAGGGCAACTCAGCGTCGATCAATTCTCATTTCCCACATCTCGTTAGATACTTAGAAACATCACCATCGCTAGCGTCGCTGACATCACTGGCATCACGAAGACAGCAGCCGATGACTATGAGACGGGCGTAGGGGGTAGGGGGTTGACTGCTTGTGGCTTGTCGCTGCTGTCGTCTCGCCAAATTGGGCAGACTGCAGACAAAGCTGGCACCTCCAACTGGTCAGGTCTCAGCTATCGGTGACCGGTACCTGGCCACCTCTCCTATTGAGGATGTCCAACGGCGGACAGTAATCATAATTTTGCAGCTTCCTTATTTGTCGGCTTGTCGATGGAGCACTAGATGCTGGAGGGGGCAACGGGGTGCATCTATTGAAAAGTGAGACTCCTTCGTCGTTGCATTCTTCACACTCGCCCCCTCGGCTTTCGCTTTTAGCGCTGATGCTGGGCAGGCTCCTAGCCACTTAATGGCTTCAATTAGCGACTCGATTCGCATGTATTGACTGACAACGATGTGCGACCTGCACATGATCATTGCTTGCCCACTTGCAGGTACAACAACAACAACCACTACCTTGACAACAACAGCAACAGCTCCAGCTTCAGCTCCATCCCCCAACTCAAGGCACTTGGCGCGGCTGCAATTTTTCACAGCTGGCCGAGATTACCGCATTGGACTTATGTAATTTCTGTGGGCACCTGAAATTGTCGGCTGCTTGGCAGCCAGAAAAACTTGTAATCCAGCAGAAGATGTGTGTGGCACTTGGCCACTGAGCACCGTGTGTGGCGTTGTGGTTCAGTGCCTGGTTGTGGCCAGCCTGTGCCTAGTTGCTGGCTCGATGCTTTGCCTGTCTGGCTACTGCCTAGTACCTGGTACCTGGTACCAAGTGCCTGGTGCCTGGTGCCTGGCAGCTTCCTGCCTCCGTTTGTCATGCTCAATTTGCAGTTGCCTTCGCCTGGGCCAGAGCCTACGCCTGCGCCTTGGCGTGTCTTGGGCTCGTCTTTGCAATCGTTGGAACTTAGTTCGCAGGTGTGCGCAGCGCCATGGATCACAACATGGGCGCCACTCGGAACCCCACTTGCAGGCACCTGGTGGAGTACGCAATGCAGAACCAAGACAAACCTGTTCAGGTTGACTGCTGGCAAGGCATTTAATTATGCGATACCCACTTCGGTGAGCCAATTGCCAGCCTCTTTCTCCGGAACCGTAATGCCCGATCAGCCCAACTGCATGGTCTAATAATTAAGATGATTATCATCGTTGCCATCGTTGCCATCGTTGCCATCGTTGCCATCGTTGGAATCGTTGCCATCGTCATGATGCCGTTGCTCCACTTCTTGGCCATGTCTTTGCAAGGGCTCGACTTGCGGGCTCCACTGATAGCTGATGTTTGATACCCAACTGTCTTCTCCCAACCCTGGCCACTCCCACTCCCAAGAATCGACTCTTCTGAGAAATAAAACGTTCTCCAGCCTCAAGAAAACTTCTAACTAATGATGACATCTCTTCTTTACTTTCAGGCTCCAAACGCACATCTCTGTTGTCGGGATCCATGTTTAATGTCACCTGGCATTTGGCCTATCCCCACAAGGTAAGCGTTCCACACCCACTCCCCACCCCCTCCCAAGATCTGGTTATCGTCTCGATGTTCTCAAGGAGCATTCTGTCAGGCAGAACAACTGCCATGTTGTTATCTGCCTGTCAGGCCCAATTAGCCTGGCATGTGCATCATTGTGGGCAGCAGAGAAGATGTAATGATTGCCACACATGCGACTGACAGCCAACCACCCACCCAACCAAGCAACTATCTCCATCTTGAGATTATATATGTATATATATAGAATATATAAAATCGAGGCTCCAAGCTCAAAGTCAGGCGATTGCGTTAGAAGTTCCCATAATTGAAGCCCCAATGGGAACTCGCTCTGTGGCCCAACGAAATCATATCACAAGTTCTCAGTCATTGTTTGCGAAAGACTTGGATGCACCCAGAAAATTGCCCCCTCCCCTAGACTCCTGCCCTCACAGCCTCCCCCACGTTCCATTGGCTGTTGTTCGGATCACTTAATTAGATCATTTTATTGAATTTTCTAGGGCGGCTTCCGCTTGCAATTATTGGACGCACTCGACAGGCCGGTGCTGGATCTAACGCCTCACTTCAACAGCTCGGAGTTCGTTCGCACTGACGTCACGTAAGTTGATCCACAATACGATCTCTACGGTCCATAACCTTGTGATTCCATGTGGGAACTATTCATCCGTAGGGCTCAGTCGTACCCGGTGAACATTCCCAAGGACTTTGAATGCTTCAATTGCACATTGCGATTGCTTCGCCAGGCTGACGAGTGGTCGAGCAACTATCGGTTCTGGTCATGCGCAGATGTGGACATCAAGCAGCGAAAGGACTTCAGGGAGAACTGCTCCGGCAAGGGCAAGTACTTCACCTCGCGCTGCAAGTGCGACAAGAACTACTACGGACCCCAGTGCCAATATCAGGACGAGTGCAGCAGCAATGCTGATTGCGGAGTCCAGGGGAAGTGCATCGATCTGGACGGCACCTCCTTGCCCCGTCGTCAGTGCTACTGCAACTTCGGATGGCACGGAATTGGATGCAACAAGCGTTCGCCCTACAAGTCGACCAGCCTGGATCTGTCCGCGTACTCAAAGAAGGAACTTTCACCAGACTACCACATGTACTGGCGGCTCCTGGAGGAGGAGAAGGAAATTGAAGTCGTCCTTAAGGTAAACGGCACCTCTTGGGTGGGCTTGGGTTGGCGTCCACGCGGTCTCACTCCCGAGTGCAAGAACTTCCCATTGGTCAAAGATATTGGCGACCTGACAACTACCCTGGAAAACTTTGGATCAGAGCCAGAGCCTTCAAGCGAGCCTGAACCCAAGAGTGAACCAGAACCGAAGAGTGAACCCGAGCCTAAGAGCGAGCCAGAACCTAAAAGCGAGCCTGAACCTAAAAGCGAGCCGGAGCCCAAAAGCGAGCCTGAGCCTAAGAGTGAGCCTGAGCCTAAGAGTGAGCCCGAGCCCAAGAGCGAACCAGAACCAAAGAGCGAGCCAGAGCCAAAGAGCGAGCCAGAACCAACAAGCGAACCAGAGCCTAAGAGCGAACCAGAGCCAACATCCGAGCCCAGTGCCGAGCCAAGCGCCAAGACAAAACGTGTCGCCAAGCATGAGGATGAGCCGGAAAGCATTGATGGAGTCACCTCGGTGGCCACCAGTGTCTCCTATCGCGTCAGCACTAAATCTGGACGCAGCCGCCGTCAAGCTACAGGTAAGAACCATTAGGCTGCATTTGCTATGCACCTGCGATTTTGTAGTTACCACAAGTTACTTAGAGCTAATACGAGTAGTGGCAAGCACACAACCCTGCAGATCCTCTAGAGACGCATACTAGAAACTTACTGCATTTTGTATTGCTATCCTTGTTGAGCTTCTACTACGACCTCCTTCAATCCCGCACCTAACACTAAGCACACAATCTACTCTATTCCTTGAACTGCAATAACCACAGAGCCCAATAGCACAGCGGAGCCGCAGAGCGAACCGGAAACAACAAGTGAACCGGAGCCTAAGAGTGAGCCGGAGCCAAAGAGTGAGCCAGAGCCGACAAGTGAACCGGAGCCAAGAAGCGAACCAGAACCCAAAAGTGAACCGGAACCAACGAGTGAACCGGAACCTAAGAGTAAACCTGAACCCAAAAGCGAGCCGGAACCTAAGAGTGAACCCGAGCCCAAGAGCGAGCCGGAACCTAAAAGTGAGCCAGAACCTAAAAGTGAGCCAGAGCCTACAAGTGAGCCTGAACCCAAGAGTGAACCTGAACCCAAGAGTGAACCTGAACCCAAGAGTGAACCTGAACCCAAGAGTGAACCTGAACCCAAGAGTGAACCCGAACCCAAGAGTGAACCCGAACCCAAAAGTGAACCTGAACCCAAGAGTGAACCTGAACCTAAGAGTGAACCTGAACCTAAGAGTGAACCTGAACCCAAGAGTGAACCCGAACCCAAGAGTGAACCCGAACCTAAAAGCGAACCCGAACCTAAAAGTGAACCGGAACCGAAAAGCGAACCAGAACCCAAAAGCGCACCCGAACCCAAAAGCGAACCAGCGCCCAAAAAGTCCGCTAACCTTGAGTCCGCAGGTAAACATTGTGATTAACGGTTTTGGTTTTGTTCTCGTGTCCCGCTCTTCAACCTCAATTTACTAACCACATGAAACACAAATCCACAAGAATCACCGATGTTAATCTCAGTCCTCAAGCAAATCCTCACGATAATCCCATTCCTTTTTATTCTCGTAGGACCAAAGTACAAGCTTAATCCTTACACGCCACGACATGACTTCAATCCCATGGATTGCACAGATATCGTCATTGGTTCAGCACGTGGCATGGCCAGCCGCGTGGGTGACTACTACACTCGGGATCGTTCCACGCCGCGCAGCGATGAGTTCTACGGCGGAAAGTCAAATCTGGCTTTGGGCACGGGCTTCGAGGAAAATGGCATGACCACGATTATATTCCGGAAGAAGCTGGTGGCCACTGATGTCACTGACCACACCTTGGACGATGCTCTGACCCACGTGATTTGGGCTAAAGGTCAGGAGCCGGGCAGCTACGTGCATGTGCCAGCGTCGGGCTTGGAAACCGAATCCTCATCCGTAAAGGAGTTCTATCAACCGGACGAACTGAAGTACCATGGACACAAGCTTCAGCGTGGCGTCACGCAAATTAACTTCTTCGGTAAGATCAAAAGGATATATGTATTTATATTTGTGTCCATCTTAAATTGTTCCTGCCACTCCTACAGAGAAAGAGAAGCCTGCATCCAGCACAGATCGCAATGATCTGGGCTCAAATGTTCTGGACAACGACTGCTACGGCCACTGGAAATACCCCTCGAACTGCTCCCCCAAGGAGCACAACTGCGAGTACTACGCCTCCTGGGAGACGGCGGGTCGCGGTGATGAGATGCGCTGGCACATTGAGACCACGAATACCCAGACCTGGACGGGCATTGGGTTCAGCGATGATCAGCGCATGTCGCAGACAGATGCGATTATTGGTTGGGTCGATGGTCGCAGTGGTCGGCCCTTCCTGATGGACACCTGGATCGTAGGCTATGCTCCACCCAAACTGGACGACCGTCAAGACATCTCCAATGCCACGGGTCGCATAGAGAAGGGCGTGACCATCCTTGAGTTTAATCGAAAGCGCGTCAGCAACGACGAACAGGACTTGTCCTTCACGGATGACCACTGTCTGTACCTTTTCTTCCCCGTGCTGGGCGGCGCCTTCAATGTGGTCAACAAGAAGATTCGCAAACACGAACAGGTTCCACCGATATCCCCACAACGCGTTTGCATCAAGTCCTGTGGCAAAGGTAGCCTAAGCCTGCGAATCATAAGCAAGTGTCTCCACAGATCCCACTGACCACAACCTTTGTTCTTTGTAGAGCTGGAATCTGTTTTCGTGGGCACCAGCACTCCGGCGCCCAGTCGCTTGGTTTATGCGGTGGGCGTTAAGTTAATGAACCTGGCGGAGTCCTTCGAAGCACCCAAGCCCGGCACCGTAGACTTCAACAACTTGGCAGCCACCATTTCGGATTCCTTCAATGGCATTCTAAATCCCATTGCAGGATACTACAAGACAGAAATTGTTGGCTTTGAAAAGTACATTAGCAATGCAGTCCCTTATCCAATGACGACACTTCTCACCGTTACCCTTATTCCATTGCAGGGAGGGCAGCACAATGGTGGCCAAAGTACAAGCCTTGTTTGACAAGACCGACGTAGAGAAGATGCACACCCTGGACACCAACAGCATTGAGAAAAGCAGCGAGGAGGCGGTCAAGAAGAACGCAGATGCTATCAAAGCGGCGCTAATGGATCAAATAGCCACCGGCAAGGTGGGATCCCTGACGGTGGATCCACAGTACCTGAACTTTGAGGCTCTTGAATGTAAGTCATCCTTCGTACCTTTTGCTCAGATACAAAATCGTAACACTTGCTAAAATCCATTCCAGATAAAACAAGCGAGGAAGTTAGCGCAAAGGACACTCTCCTCTCGTTCTTCGATCTGTCCGAGACACGGTTGTACATTGTCCTGGGTCTGATTGCAGCTTTGGTACTGATCGCACTCATCCAAGCGGTCTGCACGATCCTGAAGACTTCGCGCAAGAGTAAAAACCCAAAGGTAAATGCTTTGTTCACCCTGTAAAGGTCTTCGCGGACAGATCCTGTCCACAAATCTAACTTGACTACTCGGTTCCCAAGTGTGATGCACATCTCTATAGCGGAGAGTTCAATTCATTTTCAATTAATTTAATTCAATTTTATCCAATTATATAATGTCATTTAAAGCTCGTTTACGTAATACCCGATGAATGGCGCATGTACCAACAGCGGCACCACCAACGCTATCAGCCTTCTAGTGATCTCTAACAAGATACAGAGAAGGCTCAGAGACATAAAAATAAAAAGATAATAGATAAGCAATATGATGTAAGAGATAAAAGATAAAAGATAAAAGATAAGAGACTCCACAGATACCACCCTCCACGTCATAAAAGAGAATCTGCATGCATTTGCAGTACACTGCCTGATCGAGCGATCTACAGACATCTGCAACTGCCCAGTTAAAGCTAAAGATTAAATAATAGTTAATAGATACATAATATCTGCAATATCAGTTAATCCCAACAACAGCGCGAATATCGTTAAGCATGTACTATATATATTTATGTATATAGACGCCTATGTGTCCAGTCGCGTTTATCAAGTCAAAATTGTAGAAAGAATCAACTTATTGGTAATTGAAATTTCTATTTTTTTTCTATTCTTTGTTTGTTAACTGTACTTTATTAACAAATTTGTGCTAATCCCGAACCCCCGCGCCCTCGTACCGACGAATCACCGAACCACCCAGCCACCCAACCACCCAACATTGGAATGCCCCGAACCACTATTACTACTGACAATCCTCCATCTTTGGGTCTTAAGGGAACTCTATCTCTTCCATTGTCTATCCGCGTGTAACCTCTGTATGCGCCCTAACTGAATGCTACTTCTAACTCAAACCTCATCCTAACACTCATGCAGCTCCCCCACACATACATACATCTTTGTGTTCGTAGCCAGACCAGTGAGCATTTGATATGATCTATGCTATAAACTCTAAATATTTCATACTAAACCTCTTCCCACAATACTATTACTCCTTCTGTATGTTTGTTTGTGCAATCTTCTCGGCGCTGCCTCCTGGGCGCCACTCTGCCTCTGTTGACCATCTTTCTATATTCTATATTCATTTGGTTTACATACAAAAGTCGCTTATAAACGCAAGCACAAGGCACGTCCTGAAATAAAGTTATAGTACATAGTATTTAAACGATGTCCAGCGCACTGTACTTCCAGATAGTTCCCCCCAATGATGCAATAAGTAGAGATCGTTGTTACTTAGATTTCGATCCAAATGCTGACTGGTTAAGCGCTAAGATCTGTTCAAGTGGTTGGATGATATAACAATTTGACTCTTCTTTTTCTTTATTACAGGAGAAACTGATACAGAATACACCCTGGAAGGAGTTCACCTCAAACACAAACTACGCATTCGATCCCTACGGCGAAACCGAAGAGAAACATATGACCAGCAGCACAACGGCAAAGGAGAAGGCACGCAACCGGTCCACCTCAAGTAGCCAGCAGACCACATTACCCATGTCCCACTCCCCTACCAGTAAGTCGCAGCTGTACTATGAGAACAGCAATAGCAATGGTAACGGGAATAGCAATGGCCACGGCAAGAGTAGCAATGGAAACAGTCGTTCGAATGGTCGGCATATGACCCAGGAGAGCAGTGCTGGCGGCAGTTCTGGAACTGGACCAGGGCCCTACTCTCGCAGCAGCTATGCGGAGCGGGCATATTCGTTGCCCCGCCAGAATCATAATTACCCACAGAGTTCAGCTAACATGCAGCCATCCGGCTATTACACACACGACCGAAGAGCTGCTAGGCAGGAGCGCGAACGGGAACGTGACCGTGGTGATGAACGTCGCCATCGGCATGAACGGGAATCTAGCTATGATCGATCACGTGAAGATCCGCGCCTCAATGGCGGTGCCGATACGCCGGATTTCTATTTCATGCCATCACAACGTAAATATTCCGGCGAGGTGGTTCGTGTCTATGTGGACTACAACAAGGATCCAAAACATTAGAAAAAACAAACCTTCTCACTGAAACAGAAAAAGAAGTGCATACACAAAATGTTACAGTTTATTTAAAGTCTTGATTTAAGTTCTTCTATTCTCTTCATTCCGTCCTTCTCTAAGACGTACAGCTGCTGCTCGTTTCGTTTGCCATATAGCAGTTTCACTGCATGCGTTTTACGGGGTCTCCCAAAATCAACTTTGGGTGCGTACACGTACGCTTTATAACAATGCACCGCAAGGACGCGTACATACACAAAGCTAAGGAATGCAGTTCAGGAAAAGTTGAAAATTCCACAATTTAGGAAATTGTAAATATTTTGCATAGAATATAAATGCCTGAACAAGTATTGATTCAGGATTTTTGCAATGTTTTCTCTTTAATGTGCAAAGAAAAATAGTCACTGTATTTAATCAAATTAAATATATGTATGTATGTATGTATTTTAATATAAAGTTTAAAAGTGTTGAGCGCATTATACGAAATAATACTCGTACAAAATGTTTAATTTTACATAACAGTTATTAAGTACACATTAATAAAGTTAAGCACTTAATATTAAATATAAATGATGTCTTTTTTATACGAACACCCTTATACGTTACCATTATACGTTACACCCTTGCTCAATTATTGAATATAAAAAAATGGTGAATTTAAAATTTAAATATTTTATCGCGCACTTCTATACGTCTTACCAACACTGGCCAGTGCTTGAAAACACAATTAAATTAATATCGATAGGTTGATGTTCAGACATCGATAAGTGTGGGTAACTCAATCTCCCATCTTTAGTCTTGCTTTTCGCGCTCTTTTCGGTAAAAATGAATGCCACACACAAATAATCAGTCGCGTTATTGGATAGTTTGGATTGTGTAAAGAATAAAGTTTAATTAAATTGGTGTACACAAATATTAAAGTGCTACACAATGGACATTGATGCGGATGTGGGTCAGGCGTACCACACGGTGCACTTGTCGACCAAAGAAATGCTTAAGGGAAACAAACGTCAACATTATTGCAGTGTAAGTATAATTTTATTTTATTTAACTTTTCATATTGCTGGGCTAAGCAGTTTGTGAAATAACAAATAACTTGTTGTAATTCAGATGCTTAACCTGTTGGCCAGTAGCTGCAAAGCGTCCGGGCTTATAACCACATCGTTTTCGAATGAAGAACTGGTGCAGTTTTGGCTAGGCGACATTTTACCCCTTATGTTTGACGCAGACGAAAATATACAAAACAGTGCAGTAGCTGCGCTGGCCGAGGCACTGGTGGCACTCGATGTGACCGTTATACATGAGGCAAGCTGTTGGCCACAAATTCGACAAGAATTTGTTAACAATTATACAACGTTAATTGGAACAATGCGAGATGCAAAAAACAACAACTGGCATAAAATTTGGACGCTGCTAGTACAAATCATGGATAGCGAGCTAATGCGAGGCTGCACTTACATTAATAAATTTCTATCAGTAGTAGAAATGGGATTTCGCAACTCCGACAATGGCGTGCGCTCTGAGGCGTTCCTATGTTGGCGTGTTCTCATCAAAATCTTTGCAGCATATAATGAATTAGGAGTTGGTAAGCGTTTGCGATTGCTGCTGATACCTTTGAGAACATCACAGTCACGTTCGTCGCATGTAAGCAGCATTAAATTGCGCGTTTGGTGGTATTTGATTACATCACTGGATTCAGATTTACCAAAATGTTTTGAAACTGCCGTTGAACATTTTCTAAGTTTCCTATTTGGTGGGGGCTTACGTTCTGCTGCATCTGGTCTGGCGCACAACTATCAGGCCGCGAGAGAACTTGCGCTGCCTTGTTTGGTAGCCATGTGGAATATGGAATCAAACTCAAGTGCACTGGAGCAAAAGTTGCGTGAACTGCGCTTGGAAGTGCTCCATCAACCTTCCCCCCTAATGGATGCCACCGTGTTGCAGCAGCATTGGCGTCCAATGTTAGCTGCAGCTGTTTCCGGATTGCAGCTAATGACCCAACAAGACAACAACACCGAGTCGGAACAGGAACTCCTGCATTTACTTGTACGTAATTTAACTCTGGCCATGTTCCAACAAGGTGTTGAGCCCTTTACAGTGGCCTGCTGTGCAGAGTTTGAGAAAACGTTACCTGGAGATGGGCACATTATACGATCTGTTTTTAATACATGCGCCAGTGCAGGAATTACTATGGAACGCTTTAAATCTTTAGAAGTAATTGAGGCCTACATGAAGCTATGCATCAAGGCGCGCTCCGAAGTGCCACCAGCCATTTTACAGCGATGCATTTCGATGATATATTCTTTTGAAAATCTCGAGGTTTCCTGTAGAGTTAAGTTGAAACTGGTAAGTAGTTTTGCGGAACTGCTTATGCAATCGAATGACGAAGATGACTACGAAGCCTTTGCGGTCAAGTTACAAATATGGCGACATGTCTCGATTGCTCTTCTCAACTATTTGCGTGAAAATGCACTGGAGTATCGCGTAGCAAGTAGCGCTAAGCTTTTAGATAACTGGATCCTTTGGCCACTTCAGACTAGTGCCAGCTTTGCTGGGCGTCGCGTAAAAAGTACATTTGATGGCGCATTCTGTGAACAATGGCGGCAACTAGTTAATGCAGGCCACAATTCTTACGACCGTAAAAAATTAGTCGACGACCTTAAAAAAACACTCCTGGAGCTGATCCACAGTAGCAACAAGGAGGAGCCGCATTTTGGAGAAATTTTTGATTCTTATGTGGGTGCAGTCGTTAAGTTGGGTATTTGCAAGGAGACGCCGTTGTTCAAGGATGTGTTTACAATTCTAAATGCCCTGTTTGAGCGACCTTCGCTGTCCCAACCATTGCTGGAGGGTTGCTTGAATACACTGCGAAATGTAATTGTGGAGCTGCGCCAGAGCGAACTCATGGTTGTGTTTGATACATTGAAACCGACGCTATCGGCAGCTGTTAATTGCTGGAATAGGCGAAAGTGCGAGGGCAGCTTCTTGAGCGAATGGAAGCATGCTTTACAAGAGAAACTCCGGAAGATGTCAATGAAGAACATGAGCAGTCAGCTGAAGGATATTTTCAAGGGTGACGATTTCTTTGTAATCATACCATCGGTCTGGAGCCTGAACCCAGACAAACTGACAGAGAGGCAAAAAGAGCGATTTGCAGAGAAATCTGACATACCAGCTTTGTATAATGACATGAGTCAGTCACAGGATGGCTCCATCAAACCCTGGACTCCCAAAAAGGTGGTTATTGCCAAGAGTAATCAAACCGAATTATCTATTGGCGGAGGCAACGACAACGATGTGGACAACGAGAACGTAGTTGAAATTAATGAATCACCCCCTGAAATTCCAACTACATTGCCTACTTTGAGAACACCCATGCGCCGCCGTCAAACTATTGATACAGTAAGCAACATGGATAAATATAATTTCCGCAAGCCACGCACACAAAACGAGGATGACAGCAAAACAACACAACCTTCCATTGAAGAATCTTCAGGTCGTCAGACAAGAAAACGCACAACCCAAAAGGATAGCATCTCTGAAGTACCGACAACACCCTCCGAGAGAGTTCGTTCGCCAAAAAAACTACAATCAACCCCTCAGGCAAAACCTGCAGCAGGTAAGACCCGAACCAACTGCCAACATTGAGCAGCAGAGTTGTCTTTATTTCTCAACAAATTTCTATCAACAGCTGTTGGCAAAGCAAGCGCACAAAAGAGCAAGGACGCTGCTAAAGTCACCCCTATGCAGAGCGAGGACCTGTTTGCTGATCTAGCAACCCCTACACCAACAACCACACTTGCACCTGCACAAGCATTGCCAGAGACGTTGAAGAAAGCAGCAAGTGTGCCGGAAACGCAGCTGAGTACACCTCCAGAACCGGCTGAGTCAGTGGTAACCACTCAAATGATACCCGAACTTATTGGCGAGTCGGCGCCATGTACGGAGACTTCGCCAAAAAAGAGCAGTTCTCGGCTATGCAATTTGGTAAGTGTTCAATCAGAGCTTTAGGTCTCTTGAGCAGATCAGAGAGTGTGCCATGATTTTGAAAGGCAGAAATTATTTTATTTATGCATTCGCATAACAAGTAAAGTCGACGTGGGGTAGATTTATTTTTATTATTTTATAAATATGCGGAACGTAAATATAAGTGTAATTATTTAGCGTATTGAAGGGAATATGATGTAAACATGTAATGACACTTAATACTTTTAGAACTCGCCACCGGACCGCAAGCAAACGAACAACTCGACGAGTCCGACACTTCGTCCCAAGCCATCAGCACATTTGACTGGGCGCGGCGCGCAGCTGATCAACATGATACGGAACAAGAAATTGGACGCTGGTGCATCTCTTGCGCTCTCTTCCTCAGCTGCTTGTCGCAGCCAATTGACTCCACAGCGTACATTTGAGCGCTCCGAATTGGTGTCGACGCCCACCTGTGAGCTTAGCGAGCTAGCTGCAGCCGAGCACACCTCAACACCCATCCAAACTAAGGATCTACTGACATTTACAAAGCGCTTGCCCTCGCCCTCGGCTAGTCCATCGGCTTCCATATTAAAGCGAAAGCTACGCTGCGAGAGCGTCGATGATTTTGAGTCTCCGGCGATGAAACGTAAGCGGGTGAGCTTCCATGATCCACCTGTCTCTGTAACGAAGGAGTATCTACGAGATGCCGAAGATCCCCGGACCGGTAAACCCAAACGTTGTCTACAATTGGACAAAATTGGACAAACTCCAGAAGTTAAGCAGGCGCTAAAACGTCGTGGACGATTGGACAGTATCATAGAAATAGAAAAGTTTGCCCACGAACAGACTGCCAGAGGTGCGGCAGTGGACAAATGCTTGAACAAATCATCCGACGTAGGTGATGACGAGCCTTTTGACACACTGAAATGGAATGACACCACCATAGCAACGAACAACAACAGCACCAGCCATGGAAGTGGCGAAGAAAAGCTCGTTTCACAGTCAGGATCTAGCACAGTATTTCCCAGTGGAAATGTCCTGAGTACAGATGCTGCCTTGAACCTGGTTGTAAAGCAATGCTCCCTGGAGTCGGTGCTCGAACGCTACTTTGATCGTTCTTTAAACAGAGCGCCCTTAAAAGACGCACTTAATTTGGCAAAGTTCCTGTCCAATCAAATGAGCAACAATGATAAGGTGAAAACTAGTGTCCTGGAAACACTATCCGAGAACCACTCGAAGGAATTTCTGGATCATGCAGTGCGCGAGAATCTGTCGACAGTCGTCTGCGATCGTCTCAATCCTCACTCGGTGCTCGAGTACATCTGTGCCAAGTCAAAGATCAACAACAGCTGCCGCAGCAGCCTGTTAGCCCAACTGCCAGCAATGATACGTCTCGAAGGGGAGCGTATGGGTCTTATTCAGCAACTCCTGCAGCAGTGCAGCCTCAGCGATGAACAGCTGCTTGATCTCATTTCGCAGATAATGAAACTGCGCGATAGTCGCACAGAGCAAGGCACCGGCGCTGTTGCCGGAAGCGTCAATGACAATGTGGCCGAAACGGCCGCCGACTCGTCCTCCAATTTATGAGCCTAAGTAATTTTTTAACATATACAAATATATACATCTCTTGGCCAACGATAGTCAACTATTTTTGACTGGCTTCAATAATGTCTTAGCGTAAGTCGAACTTTTATATAATTTTATATATAAGACAACCTTTTTATGTTTCCCTTGGTTTCGAGCCACAAATACAGATACAAACATATCTTTTTTAACTCAAATCTTTACCCGCATATTCGATTCGTACAAAGGTGCTTTTCCACAGATATTGCAGTTATTGATAATTAATTAACCTAATATTTTAACTCCTGCCGTCATTTTCAAAATACGTCGTAACAAAACTCTTCCAATTTCAATTTTCGATACATTTGCTGCATAACTAGCGGAGGGTCACACTGGCCACAAATAAGTGTACCATAATTATTTAAATTAATGCCCTTTTCTTGTTACTTTGTTTTTTAATCGTATCTTATCATTCCTAGATAATGATTATGATAGAGATTATGTTTCAATAGAAACGTCGTCCCTGTCAGCCGTGTCATCCATTATTCCGTGAGTGATGTGGGGGTGAGCTTTGAGCTTTCCATTTGGCACGCAACTGGTGCGTGTCGCGTATTCCTTGTCCGGCTGAAAATACCGAGAGCGGCGGCATATACGATATACACAATACAATGTATACAATATATATATACATATATTCTTTGAATCAGATTCGGAAAGCTAGCAAAGGTGTGAATGTCGCAAGGTTATTTGTAGGTTCTACAATGCGGGCGTGCGATTAACCCATTTACGTACATGCATGCATGTGTGCATGGCTATGATGCTTTGTGTTCTCTTTTCGGTTGGGTACGGAACTGACGTTACTGACCTAACTCATGCTGATGACGTCTACTCTGTCTAGTCTCTGTCTAGATTACCAATTTCTTCTTTTCCCTCAAATCGTGACGTGACGTCGCGCATTTATGACTTTGCACTGGACTCAAATAACTAGCGCAAACGTAGACAATTGTGAAGTGCCTCAAATGAATCACTCGGACGACTCGACAAATTGTCGGAAAGCCCAAAAGCTACTTGACGAACGGAATGGGTCTTATCAGCGGTGAAAAATATCAAAAAAAAACTAAACTGTTGAACAAAATTGGGGAGCATCCGAACAACAATACGTGTGAAACAGCATCAATTTTTTAATCTAACAAAATTTGGAGAAAAATCAAAAACTAATGAAAGTAAATCTGAAAAGCAAACTTTCGGGCAGCCGTCGATCTAATTGTCTTGCTGTGCAGTGTTGGGGCTTTAGTAACAACTCAGGCGCTTGGCGTAAATGTGCTTTCTATTATCAATTTAGATACACATAAGCATCAAGTTTAATTATACACACACATATACATATGTACATATGTGTATGTGAATATATACGTACATATGGGGGAATCTACAGTCGCGTACATATAATTGAATAATCGCTAAATAACGACGCGAATGTGTTAAAGAGAACGTCGCTAGGAGTCGCCACGAAAATACCGTGTGAACGTTTCACGGAAAAGCTTTTAAATCGGTTGCGGCAAAGGTCGCTTCATGCAAACTGGAACCAAGTTGTACGGTACTCCGTGTTAATGACAACGCGACTCATTTAAGTAATCGCTAAATGGAGAGGAACTTTAATGGAAATAATTCTACACTCAAAACACCTTTTAGCTTGTCGCTGGATATTAAATCGTATAACAACGTACGTATGTATCTAAAGATATGAATATAGATTCGCGTTGTCCGATTGTTACAAAAACACAAAAACAATAAAAAAAAAATAGAAAAGAGCAGAATCTCAGCGAAACTTTAATGTATGTGACGCCGTGTTCTCAGTCTTTGGGCAAGGTAAACTGATTTAACACATTCACACACTCGCATCGAATTCCGAGAGCTTCAATAGATCGTGGGTAGAATTTGTGTGAAGGCGTGCCAACTAAACAGACGGTGTTGGCTGCTTCAGCTGCCGAGAGAGGAGTGCTCGCATAAGGAGAACAGCTGATTCCGAGTAGAAAAAGGAGCCCCAAATAGCAAGTTCTCTGAGCCAAAAGCACATGCACATGCAGTTGCAACAGCTGCATCCCCGACCAACCAGCCAATCAGCCAAACAGTCGTCTATACAGAGCAACGGCGACTACCAAGCACGAAGCACAGCCAAAGCCAGCACACTGACGGGACAACAGCAGCGGCAGGCAGAGCAGGATAGCGTAGCAGAAGGCAGCGCTAAGCAGTTAGAAATTCCCATAGGCAACATTTACGAACTCCAGCATCTACTGAGCATCAAGAACGGTAAGCTTAATACGCAACTTGACTTATAAGTAAGCGGACGCGGGCAGCGGTCAGCATTAGGCGGGCCGATTGATGACTAAATGTGAATAAAAGTCTGATGTAATCATTTGCTGTTACGATTGACACAACGAATTCAACACTTTTCACAAGCCGCCACGGTAGATGGCGTTACTGATTTATTGCATCGTAAAGGGACTCTGTTGCGTATTTGTTTAATTTCGCTGGAAGACCTACAGGTAAACAGATGCAAAGTTCGCATTTTGGAAATACATTTTCGATACAACTCGAAATGTGAAGTGCCTTCCAGTGAATTTCCAAGCCAAAGCTTTGTTTTGGGTTTGCCTCTGCTCTGTCATCGGCAGCGAGTCATGGAGCGGCAAATGCCCATATCGATTTGACACAGCTTACTAATTTTTTTTGCGCTAAGTGTTCATTGGAAGGGAACAAACACTTCCAGTGCTGCGCGCGCCGGCAGCGCATAGTAGTTCGCAACAAAAAGCTTTGCACAGCTTTTTACTCTTAAGTTGCTAGTCATAGGAACAACAACGTCGAGTTCTGATGAGCGATGCAACATAACAAGAATCTTAACAACAAAATAAATCTGCTTCAAATGTAATTTAAATGTTTAAAAATAACTTCTAATTGTTTAAAAATAATTTTTAATTAGCAAACGAACCAAAAGGCGTAATCATCGGTAAGATTAAAGACGTATTCGAGCCGTAGATCAAAATGGCATCGCGGATGTTTAAATTTGGCGTAACTGCTGCCAGCGCTTGTGCAGGTTCTGTCATTGCTTCATGGACTATCGATCACTGGAACTCGCGGCATGTGGTACGCAAGGAAACTCCAAGGAATCTAATCACATAACAAATAACATATTTTTTCAAAAGGTTAACAATGCTGTTGCATTGCCACCAAAGCGCAAACGGACTCTTCCAATGCGAAGTGAACAAATGAATTCTTTAATGAGTGGCGAGGAGTTCGATGTCCTTATCATTGGTGGTGGCGCCACAGGTGCTGGTTGCGCTTTGGACTCAGTTACCCGTGGTATGTGTTCAGCACTCACGTGGTAATGGCAAATTATTAAAGTCTATATGTTTTCCAGGCTTGAAGACGGCTCTTGTGGAGTTGGATGATTTTGCTAGCGGCACCTCATCGCGATCCACTAAGCTTATCCATGGTGGCGTCCGGTATTTGCAGAAAGCCATATTAGGCGTAAGTGTTGATACATTTCTCAATCTTTTCCAATATTATATATTTTTATACTTCCATTATCGTTACAGCTTGACTATGAACAGTATAGAATGGTTAAGGAGGCACTGGAGGAACGTGCCACGATGCTAGAATCAGCGCCACATTTGACGCATCCTCTGCCTATTATGCTGCCCGTCTACACGTAAATATTAGCACTGAAATTAAATTAATTTTATATAATCCCCGACGTTTCTCCAAGGTGGTGGCAACTACCCTACTACTGGGTGGGCATCAAGTGCTACGATCTAGTAGCTGGCGATCGAAATGTGAAGAGCTCCTACTTGTTATCCAAAAACCAAGCACTGGAGCTATTTCCCATGTTAAAGAAGGACAAGTTGTGTGGAGCAATCGTCTACTACGACGGTCAACAAGATGATGCACGCATGTGCCTGGCGGTGGCTCTAACAGCGGCTAGGCACGGCGCTACTGTGTGCAATCATGTGGAGGTTAAGAAGTTGCTCAAGAAGGATGATGGGACAGGAAAGCAAGCGCTTTGTGGCGCCGTTGTCGTAGATCACATATCAGGCAAAGAGTTCACCGTTAAGGCAAAGTGCATTATCAATGCGACGGGACCATTTACCGACTCCATACGAAAAATGGATGAACCCACGGTGAAGAGTATCTGCAGTCCAAGTTCGGGTGTGCATATTGTACTACCGGGCTACTATAGTCCAGACCAGATGGGTCTTCTTGATCCCTCAACATCCGATGGTCGAGTTATCTTCTTCCTACCGTGGCAACGACAAACCATTGCCGGCACCACTGACTCACCCTGCGCTGTAACGCACACACCCAATCCCACCGAAGAAGAAATTCAGTTCATTTTAAGTGAAATTAAAAACTATCTCAACGCCGACGTTGAAGTGCGTCGTGGTGATGTCTTGTCGGCCTGGAGCGGCATTCGCCCTCTTGTATCTGATCCCAACAAGGGTGACACACAATCCTTGGCGCGTAATCACATTGTCCATGTCAGCCCCTCAAAGCTGGTTACCATTGCTGGTGGCAAGTGGACTACTTACAGAGCCATGGCAGAGCACACTCTGGATGCAGCCATTAAAGGTGAGCATTTCTTCTCTTCCCAAAATAAAAGCGACACTTTGTTATTCGAGTAACCAATTCCAGCGTGCAACCTAAAGCCGGAACGAGCAGAGGCTGTCACATCTTATCTTAAGATTGAGGGCGGCCAGGGATGGACGCCTACGATGTACATACGTCTGGTTCAAGATTTTGGCTTGGAGTGCGAGGTGGCCCAGCATCTGGCTAAGTCGTATGGTGATCGTGCCTTTGCGGTGTCCAAAATGGCTTCGCTTACTGGCAAACGTTGGCCAATCATTGGCAATCGCATTCATCCTGAGTTTCCGTACATCGATGCAGAGATTCGTTACGGTGTTCGTGAATATGCTTGCACCGCCGTGGACATGATCGCACGGCGCCTTCGCTTGTCCTTCCTCAACGTTCAGGCTGCTCAGGAAGCTTTGCCCGTAATTGTGGATATCATGGGAGAGGAATTGAAATGGTCCAAAGATGAGAAGGAGAAACAGATCAAGCAAGCGACTGAATTCTTGGCAAACGAAATGGGTCATGCTATCAATCGCACATCAAAGGAAAGAATACCTATTAAACTTTCCAAGGAGGAGATTCAGACATATGTGAAACGCTTCCAGCTGATCGATAAGGACAAGAAGGGCTATGTTTCCATTAATGACATTCGCCGGGCTCTCAAGAACTTCGGCGATGGCGATGTCTCTGGCGAGCAGTTGCATGAAATTCTCAAGGAAATTGATACTAACATGAACGGCCAGGTGGAGCTGGATGAATACCTTCAGGTAATATGATTCCTTTTACACAGATCCTAACTCTTGAAATAAACATCATTATGTTCTTTATTGATACATGAATAGATGATGTCAGCCATCAAGACCGGCGATGTAGCTTACTCTCGCTTCGCTCGCATGGCAGAGTTGGAAGAACAGAAACACGAAGCAGCCAACCTCAAGCAGAAGATCAGTGTAGATCGTTCCGGTGGTGGCCTGTAAACAATTTAAGCCCACAAAGACATCTCACGTACATCTCTTTATTGCACATTTAAAAGGCGATCTAAAATGAAATATGACAAATATACAACTTTTTCAATTTTGCTGTTAATAAAATCTTAAAACTTACAATTCTAGGAAATTGAGCATGAATTAGGCTTCTGCACATTGGCCTCAGCTGGTTGTGTTGCTATAGTTGTTGTTGTTTCTATTGGATTTGGTTGTATCCGTCTGCTCCCTGCATTCCCAAGGCCTCGTTCTTGTCTGTTGCCTAAATGAATGAAATATAGTAAGAAAGTCAAACAGTTGCAATGACACTCCGGATCTACTCACTATATGATGCCCCGACTCTTTGGGTTATATCGTCTGTAAGGTTTCCTGTTGCCCGAAATAGTGTATTCATATGGGAGGCGACGCAGTTAAACATTTGCTGGCGTTGGTTTAGTGTATAGCCAGCGAACAAGTCCAGACTTGGATCCCAAAAGAACGGAAGCTTACCATTCCCGCCGGTGGTCTTAAGCCGCTTCGACAGATCCATATACATCTAAATGAATGTTACATTTGGTGGTTTTTCAATCAAGCTTTTTAAATCCCTACTTACGTCGTAAAGTATAAAATTTATTTGGTTGCCATTCCAATATGATTCGGGTTTTTCCTTGACCTGCCACAGAAATAGTGTCTTGATATAATAACTCTTCAAGCTGTTCATATTTGTCTTCGTATCCCGAAACTTCTTCATTAGCTTAATGGCATCCTTAAGTCTGTTCTTATTTTTGATCATAGCATTTTCGGCTTCATAGTAGGATGCTCGAAAGGAAGTATTATTTGGTACGAATGGCTTGAGGGGCTTTGGAATAGCATCCCAGGTGGAGATATTCCTGAAATACAGACACTGTTCTGGACCCAACACATTCTGCGCCGCGCTAAGCCTAATGGCTGGTACAAAATCTACGGAGTACTTGATGTCGCCGTCATTGATAAAAATTGTGTGAGCCGGTCCGCAGTTTTTATAAATTAATTTTGTTTCCCTCCCATTTACAACAATAACGTTACCCATTTTATTGAGTGCCTGCGTAACTGCGCTCTTAATCAGGTTTTGTAGCTTGTCTTCCAAAAGCATGTTCTGTACATTAACAATTTTTTTTAGATTTGTAAATGTAACTTTGTGACGCTCTTGATTCTCAATAAAACTCAGAACATTTGTCATGTCGAGGGTCACGTTTCCAGGATTTCTTGGATCTTTTTTGACTATTATCTTATGGTTTTCGGGAAATATCAATTTAATCACCAAGTCAAATTCGTCTGCATTTGTTATCTTCAAATTATCTCCGTAGCTTCCTGTTTAACAAGTAATTCATTGGAAAATAGAATTATAGAATTCCTATAACTCTTACCGTCGCCATTTATTGGCTATGATAAGATACATTCAGACGCCAGTACACTCCACGTAATGCATTTGGCACTATAGAGGAAGCATACGTTTCGAAAATACTTACCACCTAATGTATGTCCGCGCAACCACGCTCCAAGTGGAATGCTTTGTTTTAAGTTGGTATAAAGAGTATCTCGCAGTTTATTATAATGCTGAGTGTATATTTGGCGATTTACACTAATATTAATAAAACTTGAGTTTATCGAATGAATGTGTTGTTCAACGTTCGCCATGACGAGTTTTTTTTAAAAAACAAGACTTTTCGCATGCAACGCTCCTATCATACTAAACGATCTGAACAAACATTTATACAACGCGTGGTGAGTTTTTTCAGAAACAAGGTGTTACATACAGTCCGGTAATTCGAAATGCCAAGAGGATTTAATTTTTTTTGATTAAGACGAGTTTCTTATTTATCGAGATTTTTATTAAAGGAGCTTTTTCATTTAAAATGATTATGTATATATATATATATATACATATATACATACATATATATATGTATACAAAATATAAATAAAGACAAATAAAAGAAATAGGAAATAAAAGACGAACTGTTCCGCTTCATGCACAAAGTCAGCACCGATGGTATTCTGCACTTGATTGATACTTTAACTTCTTTCAAGTAAAACAGAAGAAACATGAACTCGTTCATGCTAAAAGATTCCTGCTTTTCCTTACGGCTTTTTGTACTTGTGCGAGAAATATTGGCAAAGCCACTTATTGACTTAATATATTAGTAATAAGTTTTAAGCAGACATTTGATTTACTTGACTAACAATGTAATTTAATTAACACATTTTCCCAAATTGTAATCATTTCTAAGGTTAATTTTCAAAATCATAAGAACCCCGTTATTATTAAGTATTTTATTAATTTTTTAAACAAATATATTGCAATATATAATAATCTATAATTCAAACATAAACAATGACAAAATGTGGTCCTCCAGTTTGCTTGTGTATTTACGTTACGTTTGCCTTGCGTTATCGTATTGACTTTATTCTACCAAGCCAATGTTTGCTCAACTTTTTATTTTTAATTTTATTGTCACCACTTTACTTCCAAATTCACCTATTGGTGTAAAGATTCTCTTTGATCGCCATCACGTCGCTCCGCTCGAAAATACAATTCTTGGCAATTGAACCCTATTTGACTCCTCTTACAGAAAAAGTGTTCTGCATTAAATGCGTTTGTATGCCAACGAATTTGTTATCATTCTTTTATTTAATTTGCTTTAAATCAACTTTTTACCGCACAGGTGATATGATTTCTGGGTGAAATTCGAGGATCGAAAATGGCTTCGATATTTACCCTGCAACCTAAAAAAATGTAAGGATTGTAACAAATTAATTTATTAACAATATAAGCAAGCAAGCATTCTATTCTTACCGTTTTCCAAAAGAAACAATTCTCGATCGTACAGAATAATACTCTCCACTGTGCAATACACATAAAAATAGACAATATTATATTATGTTCAGAGTATTACGGGAAACTCAATCTATGATACATACCTAAGGGTGCTAGCATTAAACGCAGTGTATAGAAACAAACAATGCGGCGCCACTGCATTAAGTCATTTTTAGTTAATTCATTGGACGAAGGATCGAGGTGGGAAAACCTCGTTTCTCGGACTGCCTTTTGAAAGTATCTGAAAATATATAATAACATTTGAAGGTAGTAATATCCATTAATATTTTGCGGAACATTTGAAAAAGAAATTACGATGTTTAAAAAAAGCTTGAACTTACTCATTGAAAGTCATGCCTGGAGTATGTTTAACATTTCGCAGAGCAGAATGTCCTAAATCGGGGTAATGTTGAATAATAATTCGTTCAGCAGCGGCGCGGAAGGAATGGATTTTAAGGTATTCGAAATTGCCAGCATTAAGACGATCATAATACATCTCCAAAGCATGGCACGCAATTTCACGTGATTCGTAACTAAGTTGACAATGAGAATTGTGCAACGTTCGGCAAAGGTGTAAGCTTACCGGATAGCCGTGTAGCTCCATATGCGGTTGAGTTTCTTTAGTACTTAATTTCTGGTAGCAACAACCTACAAAATTAAGGAACTTCGCTTGTTTGCAATTTAAAAACATTCGAATCAGCGTAGCACCTAAATCACCACATGGATGCAGCCCAATAATTCCAAACTGAAAATCATCGTCACCTAATTGAAAAGCCTGTCGAATACTTTCAATAAACTGTACTGGCTGGGTATCAACGGTTAGTCGCTGCGTTAGATGTGTGGGTCTCTTAAAATTGATTACTTCGTCAGGACCCATGTGCTTTAGATGCATGCTTTCAAGCTTAGCATCAATTACCGATGCTTGTTCATTTAAGTCTGATTGCATTTCAAAGCAACATACTTTTATGTTATAACCATATCCTAAGACACGCGCCAAGTGCCCTAGCCCAGCCCCAAAATCAACCACATATTTTGTGGAAGTCTGTTGGCAACTATGCGCACAAATGGCAGCCATCCTTTTAATTTCATGAAGTTTTTTTGGCTTCACACATTTCATGAACATATACTTTAGCTTTGGGTGGTCCAGCAGCTGGCATGATGGTAGTTTAACCTGTATGTTAAAATAAGTCAAATTCATCGAATAAAGTCTGACAATCTTACCAACATTAACTTCTTTCCTAGGTGTTCGATTAATGCACAGGGAAAGTAATACCTGGCGTAGCGCCAACAACTCCAAAGGCCATACGGCACCTGTTGGTCCACATGTGTTAAGTAGCGCACCTAATTTTTCTATTGGAAAATGCTCGAAGTGTTCTTGCCAGAATTTTGGAAGTTTATCCCAATGATTATTAACATAAAAATCCTGCATAAATACAATTCTGAATGTGATCTTAAACTTAAGTTCTGTGATTACGCACCAAGACGTATGAATCCAATAACCAGTTGTATTTTCGTAAAACAAATAAGCACCCGGTGAGCTGCTTTGAAACATCCCGCATGCTTTTGCATTCCATTTGAAAAGAAATCTGTACAACTCAATCAAAATAGACCCCCAAAATTGTTTTGAACAATACTCTTAACATTGCATGTGCAGGTATTTCCACAACATGGGATCTATCGAATAATAAGTGTTGGACAGAGTGTAATATCGAATACCTCCATGCAAAGCAGAAATATTTATCGTGATTCTTATCAAATGTACTCACGAATTTCGATGCTTTTACAGTATCGATGTCTGTTAAAGGCATATAAACAGTTTGTCAATAAAGAAAATATTCCTCCTTCGATTTCAAACTAAGTGGTAACAATTAGTTAAAGAAAACAGACAGAATTAAAACAACGTAAGTGGTAAATTAAAGAAGTTTAGAAATATTACCCGTACGACAATTATATTTATGTACATGAAATAATATCTAAATGGGGTGGTAATTAGCTTTCAACGCACACACTTACACATATAAATTTATTGGCAGCGCCATTCGTTTGGCTAAGTGAAAATATGCATATGGGTCCAACAAATGGCAATATTTGCAAGCAGATATGAAAGAAAACTTCCAATTGATGACACTGAGGCAATAAAGTGCGAAATAGCAACTGTCGAGGAGATCAACGGTCATACGGTAAGTGCAAGTGCATATTGAAATTTTTTTTGCAAAAAATCGATAATTTGCGCCGCCATCAACGATTTGTTGGTGAACACAATTTTTAAAGGTACCACAGGATTTACCTACATGTATGCATGCTGTGTAGACATTCCAATTAGATTTTTCTTACTTTTAGTACCAAATACTGACAAAAAAATAATTAAAAAAGTTTAAAAATTAAGAATAAGCTATTGCAAGAAGTTTATGTTACCCATAAACATCAGCAAATCTTAACGTCCTAAGATATAGTGTGTGCCTTATAATCAAATTTTATCCATCTACTAAAACATTTTTTATTAACTAAAAAAAATTTACATTTTTTTGATATTAGTTACGATTCTCAAAGTTATATTATATTGCAGGAATACCTTCTGCGAGTGCAGCGAGGCACATGCTCCTGGAACGTTCTACGACGATACAATGACTTTAACAATCTGCACAAAAGTCTTCAAATCTCTGGCATTGAATTGCCGTTACCAGGCAAACGTTTCTTTGGTAATATGCGCCCGGACTTCATAGCTGAACGGAAAGAAGCATTACAAGTTTATATAAACAAAATACTAATGAATCCCATATTGGCATCATCGCTTCCAGCTAAGCGGTTCGTCGATCCCGAAAGCTACTCGCAATCATTCCATGGTAAGCTTTAGGTGATGTTAAAATTTTTTTTAGAGTTAGTTTAAGTTTAAGACTCTTTAGATCACGCTCTACAAAATGCTTCGATTTGTCTACGTAATGATTCGGTTTGGGCGCTGGGCGCCACTATGGGAGCTATAGGTTGGCGGCTGCGCAAACATTACTTTAAAGTAACACCTAAGCCGCCAGAGAAGAGCAGCAATAAACTGGTTAAAAGTGGATCACAGACACAACAGAGCAAACATTTTGCCACTGGAAGCAATGGAGGGAGTCACTCGATATCAATTGATGCGGGATCTGTTGATCCTAATGTGGAAATGGTAGCAGAATGGCTGGAATATGGACCAGACAAGTACATCGATGAAAAGGAAATGAATGGTATATTAAAGAGTTTAATGGGCCTCCAGCATCCGCATATTGAGTCTATAGTGTTCACAGCGTCCACCGAAAATGGTTGCTTAGCTATCAGAAAGTACGTTAAATGAAAAACTAAAGCCTATTAATACTAATATCGTATATATTATAGATTTCATAAGCATGGTACACTTAAAGATGTCCTTTGCATGGCTACACCCAAAAATCCTTTTCTCAGCAAGTATGGTAATCCCAAAGGACGCACAGCACTCTCAATGAAACAAGTGGCTACTTATGGCAAGCAAATTTTAGATGCTCTGATTTTTCTGCACTCAAAGGGATATGCTTATGGTAAGCAATTGTGAATGCTATGAACACTTGAGTCTTGAAATTTATGCTTTTACAGGACATTTACATTCCGGGAATATTGTGATCGTAGACGAATGCGTAAAGCTTTTGGATATTGAAAATCACTTGCTTGGTGTACCCGCTTTTTATCGTCCATTTTTTGTGCAACACAGCAAGATTCATGCTATTGAGACGATTGACGTTTATTGCTTTGGTCATGTCCTATTCGAAATGGCCATGGGTTACCCGTTACAAGAGTCAGTTGTGCGTCAAGTCACCGAATGCCCTGAAGCATTAAGTATAAACACATGAATACCTTTGATATACCAGAGCGTAAAGTAAATCACTTTCTTGTTTTTAGAATCTCTACTAGAAAGCATTCTTTCAAAGGAAGCGTGCAAGGCAGGCCTACCAACGCTTGAACAATTAACTGGTCATAGATTTTTCACACAGTACGCTTTAGAATCTGCGACGTTCGCTGAGAAGCCACACTTCAAGCTTTCATTGGTATTTTACAAAATTAAAAAAATATAGAGAACCATTAGATTTTCATTTGCTCTATACTTATGTTTTAGAATGCAAAGGAGTTGCTACGACAAGCGGCGGTTAAAAGTGAGAATCGATTGCGTGACGAGCAAAAGTCTGTGAAGAATCAAAAGCGCATCGTGCGCGTGCAAGAAATGATGAGCTCTGAGGAGGAGAAGCGCAAATCAAAACAGAAAGCAGTTAGTAACCATATATGTCAATTAGAGCCGTAGTAACTAGTATGCTTACCATCACGTAAAATTGTTTTCATTTGTATCTTTAAAATGTATTTAGAAATTAGAGCACAAACAGTCGAAGCTAAAGCAGCAAGGTTCGCTCCAAACAAGCAATGGACGCTTGTCGCTGGCAGCTGCGACAGCTGCATCGACCAGCATAGTTGCTGCCGGTGG
The DNA here is from genome assembly GCA_035044505.1 of Zaprionus lineosus. Taxonomy (NCBI): domain Eukaryota; kingdom Metazoa; phylum Arthropoda; class Insecta; order Diptera; family Drosophilidae; genus Zaprionus; species Zaprionus lineosus. The sequence continues at coordinate 548,558 of JAWNNX010000098.1, read as the reverse complement.
TGGGCTAAGCACAGCTGACTCTTTCAATCGCTCCGACAGCACACCCGAAGAGCCCACAATGGCTGGCCCCAAATGTAGCTAACTATATATTTTATAATTATTTTAATTATGTTCTTTATATTATCGATTTATGCACTTTTAACTAAACCATATGACTAAGCTTGACCGCCTGTCATTTACAGCCCCTGCACCTGCAACACAGGCGTCTCGACAAGAGTTACCCGCAGGTGGCGGCGTAGAGCGGCAAACTTCAACACCGAATATGACATCGTCAGAGGATGTGGATGCGGTTTGCGAGGACGAGCCTACACGCTCGGCGCTGCTCGAGTCAATTTGCAAATTTAATCGCGGCTCGTTGCGTAAAGTACGTTCTAATGACTAGGCGAATGAATTTTACATACTTACTTTTTGGACCAATTGTGGCGTTATGAAATAACGGTTCCATCACATTTAAAGAAAATACAACAAAAAATTTAAGAACGAAACGAAGGTAGAGGAAAAGGAGAAGGAGAAGTTAATCAATTGAATATCCAAGAGAACAAAGAATATACATTTTTAGATACATATAATATAAAGAAGCATTGAAACTATTTACTACTAATGATAAAACCACTCCAGCATAAGTACTAATGACTAACGGAACCCACTGAATCTATGTCCACAAGCTAACAAATCGATTTATTAACTCAAAATGTTATGTACGTGTATAGAATGTACTAAGTATATACCTATGTGTATATAAATATACATATAGGTTATAAATCACACGGCGTACGCAACTAAAGCTTTACATATACATATATACATGACCACTACACGACTGAGAATAACTTTGGAACGAGTATCTTAAATGAATAATCCCCAAAAGAAGTGTAAAACTTTCGAAAATTTAACTATAAGTCTGCACCAAATTCACACGCTCTGATTTTATCTATCTATATTACATTGATACCTACTACATAACTATTATGCGTATGTAAATGTAACTGGGTAATACCGGTAACTTGTTCCTTGACGTTGTGCCCCAAGTCCCAAATCTATTTTTTTTTTTTTTTTTGTAATCGCAAATTTAGTGAAATATGTGGCCAAAATAGTTGCATTTTTTTGTTATGAATCTATAATTCTGTTTCTGTGTTATTGTTATAGAGAATATATGATTTACTTAGTTGATTGTGTATTGGAAGTATATAAAAAGCTATATATTTATATACATTTGTATGTGTTTTAAGTGTTTTAAACAAGTAAATGTCAAACTCAAAACGATCCCAGGCGGTCGTACATAATCTTAAGTGACTCATAAACGATGTAATTTGATATATATGTGTACCAATGAATGTAACCATGTCTATATGTGTTTTATATGTAACTGACTGTGTATATGTTTGCATACGTGTGTACATATAAGATATACACGCTTAACCCAATGATAATTCAATGTGTAACGAAGAATACATATACATATAATTATATATATATATACATTGATACATTTATGTATTTATATATATATAAATATATGTATATATCATACATACCATATATAAACCAAATAAAGTGTAAAGTATTTATCGTTGTAAAACTAAGCGGTTCATTTATGACAAGAAAAAAATTCACCAAGTTGGGGTTTCCTAGACTAAAGTTTGTCTCTTGTGTTGAAGTCCAAATGATGAAAACACTAATTGTATTTAATGTGAAGTAGATTCATGTTCAACCTTAAGTCGGAGAACACAAAATGAGCTCTCAAACTGTTCCTTTTCAGTTTCCTAATGTAAGTTTTAGGCAAGGTCAGCTGTGAGAATATTTATGTCATTTATTGATTCAACATTTACAACTGGCATTGCCACGGCGACAGTGAAGCCACTTGGTTTTTTCCACTTTGACGGGCTGCTAATGGCATAAAATAATAATAATGACCATTTGTGGTTTTATGGCAAGCCACAACGTACTCAAGTTGCAAGATTGTCGAGGGAACGTAAACACCTGACGGGTAATGGCGAGCGCAGCAAAAAATTGGTCGGGTCTGGTTACGCTTTGTTTGGGACAGGAACGCGAGAAGGTAATACAATTCGATTGTTGATTTCTTGATTTGTTTATAGCATTGATAGTTTATGTCTGTTTAATGAACGGATGCTTGTTACCGGCAATTGGAAACATGAGCTTTAAATATTTGGCGAAGTCACGCATGTGGCTGGTACATGTCTTAGAGCGATGGGGCGCAAGGAGTGATTTCCCAATAGGAACATGTATTATAATCCATACTGTAGCGTCATTTTCGTTTTGTCACAATGCAGCGGCAGGTGAGCAGCCAACGTACATCCCTGACCAAGTCCAATGTGGGTGCAATATTGGGCCAAGTACCAAAGGTAAGTGTGTGCCCAATTCAGACCAATTCTCAAACCTAATGAGTATTTGTTGTGGTAGGCGGTCATACGTTATATGCCAAGCTATCGTCTGGATCCAAAAAACCCTCTAATTAAAGAACGCTTGGAGATTCTAATGAAAGATATTATGGACAAGAATTATAACGAAGAATACCTATTTCATCCTAAGCAGTCCTACCATTTGGCTGCGCAGGTTACCGAAGAGATTAAAACCAGCATCAAGTCCTTAAACTTTGATAGGTGGGTCACCTTTACTTCCACGTCGTACGGTGTAGCTGCCCTATTTTAAATGAAATTTATTACTGTGCTTACCAGATACCGTTATGTAGTTCTGGTTTCCGTTGGTGAGCTACTGTTACAGGGCCTCTGCTCCATGGTAAACTTCCTTTGGGATGCCGATAAAGATGGATTTGTTACCTACTCCATTACGACGCCCAAATATTTTGCAGTCTGTACTATCTTTTATTTATACTACGACTGAGCAAATTGAAGATAATCAGAATCACTTTGTATTTAATTGTGATGTGCTTTTATTTTTCAAAACTTATCAAAATATAGTTAGCTTGTGAATAATGAAGACAGTATTGAATACTCATCAGATAAATTCATAAATATGCCCATGTGTGACTCTTCCGATGCAGCCAGGTGTCTCGCCTCTGTAGTTTGGGTTACCTATTGGAAAGTCTAAATATCATCATCATCATCATCATCATCATCATCATCATCACCACCATCTTCAATTTGAAGTATATTTTTTTGGATTGCCACGAATTCACTGCGATGCACAAATAAACACAAATTTGTAGGTAAGTCACTTAAAAATGATTTGAGGATTCGATAAATTCACATTAATTAACACACACACACACACACTTGCGAACGGTCATATTTATTGAAATTGATCAGTTGAATATAATATTTGTATATAAAGTATAAGCATTCATTAGATTCACAATTCAATTTTACAATTTTTATGTCTAGTTAATAGGTAGTCCAATAAATTTGATATTTTAATTGTAGGAGTCATGCATAGTATCATAGTACGCACATGTATGTATGTAATTACTTGTTAAATTTTCAGCGCACACATGTACATACACACATACACACTCACACACTTGTTTGAGAGAAAGTGAAGATTCGTAAAGATTTTTTATATATATGCAATTATCTTTTTTCTTTTGTTGACACTTCAACGCACAAACGACACAGAACTTGTTGTTGGTATTGGTATTGGTATTGGTGTTGATTTAGATATTCATATTGTTCTTGGAGAGCAACCATAAGAGAACCAATGTAACATTTGGAAAACCCATATCATGAAAGCGAACATTTTGAACCAAATGCTACACGACGTTCTCTTTTCGGATGGAAGATGAATGGCAGAGCATGAACGGAAAAAACAGAACTTTTGATCTTTTAGAATAAAGATCGAATCGATTCACTGCACAAAAGATTTTCGGACAAATCCCCGCCACTTTGGAGCGCACTTTAACAACACACGTCAAACCATTGAATATTTGGCAGCGGAACTAAAACTCAAGGGCCGAGGATCTTCGGATCATTTAACAATAGACCAGCGGTCAACTGAATCTTCGACTTCAAACTTATGCATTCGGTTTACTCTTATTATTCACATATTAATTGTACATATCATATGAGCATCATATTGTGGTGAACTGCCCCAATATCATTCAAACACTGATTTCTTTTCATTTCATTTCGTTGTCACAATTTGCATAACACAGAAACGGGAATTTTTCGATTGTTCTACATATCTCAAAACCAAATCATAACTCTTAAAACTTATTATCTTATTAACACAATACAAAAGAAGTAACACAAAACTGATAAACATTTTTCAAATTACTTTTATCTTCTGCTTTTGATTTTGATTTTGATTTTGCTTTTGCTTTTGCTTTTTCCTTTTTGGTTTTGGCTTTAGTGTTTTGATTTTAATTTTTGATTTCTTTTCTTTGTTTGTTTTCATTTAGTTTCGGATAAATAACTCTTTACACTGTTGAACGTAATAATAATAAAGATACAATATAAAATTCAATTCAATAACTTTTGGCACAATCGTAATTAAAAAATGAACTTAACGGAATAAACTGTTTTAACTGTTTTACACTCTCACTACACGGAGAATAAGAATCAGAATCAGAATCAGATTGTGTAACCTTTTGTACAAATTACAAAGAAAAACCATTAAAAAATTGTTTGGTCTGGAAAAAGAACAATAATAAGGATTAATATAAATTTCAAACGTGTGACGTGTGTGGTGATTGGGTTGCCGTATATATCAACCAATATGGTGTGGTGGATGTCATAGGATGCGCTCGTGGGCAATTCCAACTGTCTATTGGAAAATTAATTAATGTTTACTCCTTATATATGTGTATATAAGATTTGTGTGCTGTATAAGACTACAATACCTAAACTACGTGTCCACAGAACTACATATTTTAAAGTTGTTGATGCTCTTTTCCAATCCCTGTGGCCAACGGAGCAGCTCAACAGTTTGTCCATATTTAAGCAGTGCCGCCTCGTACCACAACAATGACCAAATGATCCTCTTTAAGCCCCTCATCAGTTAGGCTGTGACACGTGCGCTTAAGCAGTTCTGTGGAGAAATCACACGGTGGAAATGCATAAAGAACACCCGTGGCTTCTGTCTCCTTATTCAGTAGCGAAATTACGCCAGCTGCTTCCTTTTGTTTCAAATAGGATACCAGATTGCGTAATGGACGCGTTTGAACGCTGGCATCATCGCAATCGGTGTCTACCGTAGAACCAGCGAGACCCATAAATATGGCGTGAGATGGTGAGGAGGATATGCGCTTTTGTACATCATCCAGCTTTGGTGGATCAAGTCGCAATCTCTGTGTAATGCGTAAATTGTGTTTACCTTCTTCGTCACGCATCAAAGATTCTACAATATCCGTATCACCGTCTGTTAAATGGAACTTAGCCGGGAATAAGGAACTCTTCAGTATGAGGGCACCGGTCCAGGTTGTGTTACACTTGCGGGCCACTTCGGGCACTGTTGTTGCCAAACCAAGAACATCATTTCGTCTAATTGAAGTATCCGAATCAGAACCAGGGGAGCGGGCACGTTTAAGAGGGGACCTGGAGCGAGATCTTTCAACCCCTGGCTCACGAGAACTTGAACGAGCTCGATCATATGTTTCGCCAGGGGGTCGACGCCACTCATCTTCCGCACCTCCGGGAGGTGGTACTGCTGAAACGCCTCCCATAGCACTTGGGTGAGGCGGCCTATGAACATCATTATGATAATGATACATGCCACGTCCCCGGCCACGATAGCCTCCACCGCGACCACGGTAACCACCTCGTGGTGGATACGGAGAATATCCTCCACGTGGTGGGTACACAACGGGTTCCTCGTAATATGGATCGTACTCTGGTCGTCTGTACTCAACTGCACTCTCGTCATAAGCTGGTTTCGAGGACTTAAAGGGTGCGGCTGGTGTGGTTCCAGGTAACTCTGCAAAATCAGTGCGCAGCCTTCGCTCTGGCCCTCCTAGTGGAAAGCCTCGCATTTCTTTGACGGCTGCTGTTGCTGCCTCTACCGTCTCGTATTGTATATAGGCATACGGTTCACCTTTTTGATATTCAATCTTTTTAATGGCACCAAAGCGATCAAACTCTCGTTCCAACTGTGTTACAGATGTCCAAGCACCTAGTCCTCCAATCCAAATACGGGTAGCAGGCGTCACCTTACCATAGCCAATTTTGCACTGGAACTTGCCTATATATTGACCAGATAATTCAATTTTTGCACGATGAGCCATGTCAAGATTTTGATATCGCACAAAAGCAAAAGCATTACCAGTACCAGGTGGGGGTCGCTTGATGTCAATATCATCAACAACGCCATATTTCCCAAAAATTCGACGTAATTCGTCATCAGCAATAGTTACCTCCAGATTACCAGCAAATAACGTACGCGTGGAAAGTGGATCGTCCTCGGGTTGCACATGATGTAAATAATTGGGAAACTTGTCTTTTTTACTTTCAGGCTTCTCGTATGGAACGTGTGGACGTGGAGCCATTGGTCGCATTGGTGCATACTGATGTGGTGGTGGATGACCGTGCATATGATGAGGATGGCCATGTGGGTGACCACGATGCATAGGAGGACCACGAGGTGGGTGTGGATACTCATGGTGCATGGGACGATATTCCCGCGGATGCACCGCATGCGGATGAAGTGGAGGACCGTAACGATCATACGGATCAATTGGTGGTCTACGATGATCCAATGGCACACCAGGTCCCATCGGGGAACGCGAATAATGATAACGTTCATAGTCCGGTGGTGACATAGATGGACGAGGTCTACAATAATAATATTCATATTACATTATATATTCTATAAATATTTACAGGTATGCATCATCTTCCGAATATCTTCATCTGTAGCAATAAAATTTGGATTGAAGATGTCTCCTTAGGAATTCGAATTATTTGCAAAGTTATTCGGAGAACGGAAACATGCCCAGTAAGTTGACCACTGTTTTTTACCTGTACTCGGGTCTCGTAGTTGACTTATAAACCGGCTCCACAATTGCCATTTTGTCATATATAATTAAGCGAGGTTTGTGATGTTTAGCATCCCGTGCATCTTCTGGTGTACGAAAACAAACGTAGGCGACTCGCTCATCTAGGTCATGTGCGAGTCTAACACTGAAATCCCCAAATTTTTTATATTCGCGATACAAAGTTTCCTCAATAAACTCGTCTGGTGCCTTAGGTGGTAATGCACTAACACATAAAACCTTATACCCAGCAGGACGTTCTGCAGCATGAGGACCTCGTAAGTATTGTTCACGATGCGGAGAACCATATCGACTCCTCGGACTGGGGGAACGGTCAATACGACGTCGCATACGTTCTGGGGAAATACGCTCAGGTGAATCACCCGGTACACCTCCACCATTATCGTAGCCACGACCCATGCTTCTTGAGTTTCTGACCAAATTATTTCTGCCTGGTGAGCGAGACGCGCTGCGTTTCATATTGTGGATTTTCACTGTAATTCGATCAAGTTCAGCTCCTTCTCTATGAATACTCATGAGCAGGAGCAGAATCAAATAGGTGTGCGACTGCTTAGCCTTTAAATTGTGACGAAGTCTAAAATTTTTTAATATGGCAATGTTAAAAGTCATTAAAATACTTAATGTGCATTAATTTAAAAAAATAATACACTTTGAAGGCAAAGAGAAAAGAAAATGGCGGCGAAAGAGTAGCGTCGCGGAGAAAATTGAGAAAAACTTCTTTGCACATGTATAAATAATGTACATAATAAAATACAATATATTATGCTTCGCATTACTTACCACTTAAAAAATTTACCGATTGTTAGAGAAAGAGCTTGCTTAAGTAATCCCTTCGGATGATAAATATTGTTCAACGTTAGCTTCTTGTAATTTCTGTATGCGTAAAAGTGAAAATATTGCGATGGAAAGACGGTGTAGAAAAATATCGATTTCTGCCAACACTACGCGGTCTCGATGACAACCAATAATATAATTAAAAATTATTTATTATTTTAAACTCCCGAATCTCTTCTTTATGTAATTAAATGTTACATTTCAAATTTTGAATATATTAAATTTTTAATATTAATATATCAATTAATACATGATTAGTCAAAAGAAACGTTGAAAATAAATACACTGTGGTGGCATATCGATGCATAAGCACTAGGTTAGTCACCGGCATCTGTATTATTTACTTCAGGTCATTAAATTATTAAAACGTTACCTTTTTTCTGCACTTTCCGAGAATTCTTCTTGATAATGAGTCAAAAATAAATAAATTGCTTAATATCTTAAAAAGGATTTTAAAACGTACAGCTTATAAAAATTGAAAAGGAAACTTTATCACATTTAACGGGTAAAATGAAGATAAATACTAAGAAAGGGATGTCCAGATTTTCAGTTATAAAAGGAAATTCGTTAACTGAAAATGTTCTTTTGAAAATTGCTTTTAAAAACATACATTTATAACTGCAATAAAATGCAATAAAATGCATTTACCTGAGAATAAAGCCCACCAGCTGCTTGCCTGGACAAACATATATAAAAACAAAATACATACATATATTATAACTTAGGTATGTAAATCTCTAAGAATAACATATTCGCTCGGGGAGTCGCTTATACATACACATATATTACCCGCTCTCGTCACACGATAACGAATGCTTTATTCTCGCGAACGGAAAAATATTGTATTGTTTAAAACGTTTAAATGCCAAATGTAGCTCCGAATGCTTCTCAGTTCAACGTAGACAATGTCTGGCAACGGTACTAATATTGATAGCGCTTCTAGTGTTGTGAGTGCAAGTGGTTCTTCCAAAGACCAAGCCCGATATGATCATTACCGGATCTACAATGTGCAGTTTGATAACCAGGAGCAAATAAAACTATTTCAAAAGCTGGAGGAGGAAAGCGATAGCCTTACTTTTATTGGACATGCACGGGAAATTGGTCAAAAACTTTCCATTCTGGTTGCTGCTCATCGTGTTGCTGACTTTGCAGATTTAGTGGAAACCTATAAACTAAAGCACAGAGTTTTGGTATGTTTTTCCTTAATATAGGAATTAATTCTTAATTCTTAATTTTATTAACTTATGAAAAATATAGGAAACAAAATTATTTTTAATAATTTGTGTAATTTTTAATTGCATTTTAGACATACAACTTCCAAGAAAAGATTGATCGCAATATGAGCGAAGTATTGCCTGAAAACACTGATGTATCAAAATTCGACTGGCAGCACTTTTTCCATTTAAAAACTATTTACAGCTGGATAGATCATATGTCCACTAAGTATCCAAATCAAATGTCAGTAGTGGACATGGGAAACAGCACACAGGGAAATTCTATCAAGGGTGTTAAGTTGGGCAATAATCCAAAAAACAAATCTATATTTATCGAAAGTGGAATTCATGCACGCGAATGGATTGCTCCAGCAACTGCTACTTATATAATCAATGAATTACTTACATCAAAGGATGAGCATGTCCTAAACTTAGCAAATAACTATAATTGGTTTATTTTTCCATGTGTGAATCCTGACGGATACAAGTATACATTCGAACAAGATCGCATGTGGCGCAAGAATCGCCAACTGTTTGGAACTTGTCGGGGTGTTGATTTAAACCGAAACTATCCCGATCATTGGAACTCTACAGGATCAAGCAGCGATCCTACAAGGTATGATTACGCTGGACCAAGTGCTGCAAGTGAGCTGGAAACTCAACGTTTAATCGAGTTTATACGCAAAAATGTTGAAAAAGAACAGATTAAAACATATATAGCGCTACATTCATATTCACAAATGCTTATGTTCCCATACGGCTATACTAAGGATCATGTGCCAAACTATGATGACTTGAAAGAATTCGGCAGAATGGCATCTGCTGCCATTAAATCTGAAAGCGGACGCGACTACATTAGTGGCAATCTATATGAAACTATTTATCCTTCCAGCGGAGGTAGTATGGATTGGGCTCATGCGGAAGCTGGTATACCAATTGCCTATACCTTTGAGTTGCGTGGTCCACCAGATAGTGAAGATCTCTTCATACTACCAGCTGTTGAAATACAACCAACGGCTAGCGAAGCCTTCACAGCAATTCGCACTATCATCGAGGGTGCCGCTGAAAAAGGTTATTATAAGTGAATTCGTCACAAATATAGGATTTCACGTCCAACGAATTAGAGCTTAAGTAAAATATTTTGTTTGTACAAGCCATGTAATCTTACACCTTTAGCTATTTAACTGTGAATATATACAACTTTCATATAAAACTTATTCATACAATCAGCATTTATGTATACATAAACCACAGCATGTGGCTTTTTATTATTCTAATGATAGAGTTACTATCATGTATATGCATATATTCGTATGTGTGTATACAAGATAAAATAATATTTGTTTTACTGATAACTTTTATCAACGACAACTTTTTGAAAATTGTAAAACAATACAAATATGAAATTGTTATCATTTATCGATAGTATAGAATTTCTTACCATAATTATCGCGTCTCTTTATTCAGTATTTTTTTACAATTGCAGTATTTTAACATTGACCGCTAGCGGTCACACTCTACGCAGCCCTATAGGTCTCGGCAGAAACATATACAATTTTTTTATTAAGTACTGCATAATTAAATAATTAAAAGACGCCGAAACATTTTTTATTGCTCCAACGTAGAAATATAAAAAACACGGTAAGGTGCACCAAAACAAGACAAAAGTGAAAGTCCCAGAAAAAGTATAAAAAGAGATATAGACAGAGACAGAGAAACGGAAAGGTAGAGAGAGAACGGTGAAAAAGAGTCGTCAGTCTGGGTGAGAGAAAAACGATTTTTTCAGAGAACAACGCGGATTTTGTCGTATTTTTGCTTGGGTCAGGGGGAACCGTGTGAAACTGAGCAGAACCTGGTGAGTACATTTTCAGCATGTTTGCAATTGGTATTTTTGTATTTTGTTGTATATTTGCATTTAGTATTTTTGCATTTTTCTTTTAAAGCCGAACAAAATTTACAACACAACGGCACATAACAAGAACTATTTAAGCAAGGAGAACCAGAAGAGAAGAAGACCGTTAAAGACCGTCAATATTTTGAACCACAATTAGCAGACATCATCTTACAGCACCTGCACCCGCACCCAATAAGCTGCGATCACGCTCCACAAACAGTTACCAGCTATAATGTTTCATCATACAATATGTAATTCGTTGAACGCTGGGCATACCTCCAGCTCTTTGCATTCGGGCGCAGCAACAGCTAGTGGTAGTAGCAAAAGCTCTCCTTATAAGCGCAAGACTTATATTAAAAATTTGGAACGCACAATAGACGACAAATTCATTCTCAGTGCTTGGCAACATTTTAAATTGCAACATGGCCAAAGATGACGATGACAATTCGCGTGGATACGGCTTTGTTCATTTTGATACGGAAAAAGCCGCTCAATGGAATGCTATGCAACAATCGGAAGGTGCATGTGGTGAAGTTTATACCGCGACGAGACCGTGAGCAGGAGAAGGCCACACATTTTAAGAACTTGAACGTTAAGAATCTTAGTGAAGAGTTTACTGAGCAACATTTGCGCGAAATGTTTGAGCCCTATGGACGAATTACAAGTCATAAGGTAAAATTTACGAACAATAGTAATTCCTTTAACAATTAACTGAAGAGAACAATAGTTTCATAAAATTGGCAAAAGAGTGGAGCATGTTGGGGAAGTTTGATTGTATATTAAAGCTCAGTTTGGTAGACCGGGGCGGTGGCAGTGGGAAGATGCGTAACTGAGAATATGTTTCCTATTAAACATGTGGCACAGTTAGCCCATCTCTTAGGCCAACACCAACGGTTCGCTCTCTGTGCTCTTAAGTAATGCTTCACCGATGCTGCTGCGCATGCCTGGCCCAAAGAACTTAACGTGATTGTAGTAAAGTTAAATGATGGTTAAAGAATAGGGCAAATTGTTAGTCAAGTCAACGTTTTATTAATTGCCATTTTTCTTCCTTTGACGAAAGTTTATTTTATTGTGAAATATTTAAGAATATTTTATTTGATAAGAATTTTTGTGGAATTCTTAAAGAACACTCCATATAGATATTAAATGTTGATTGTGTTTCTGTTCTTTTAATAACTTGTAGCTAATGCTGGATGAAGAAGGACGTTCACGCCGTTTTGGGTTTGTGGTATTTGAGAACCCACAATCGGCGCTGGCCGCCGTCATTGGACTTCACAAATGGTTATGTTCCCATGAATCGTCTTCACACTACCAGCTGTTGAACCACAACCAATGGCTAGCGAAGCCTTCACAGCAGTTCGCACTATCATCGAGGGTGCCGCTGAAAGTGAAATTTGAATTCACAAATATAGATTTTCGCGTCTGACAAATTAGAGCTTAAGTAAAGTGTTTTGTTTGTACAAGCGATGTAATCTTACACCTTTAGCTATTTAACTCTGAATATATATAACTGTCATATAAAACAAATTCATCAATCAGCATTTATACATGCATAAACCACAGCATGTGGCTTTTTATTATTCTAATGATAGAGTTACTATCATGTATATGCAAATATTCGTATGTGTGTATACAAGATAAAATAATATTTGTTTTACTGATAACTTTTATCAACGACAACTTTTTGAAAATTGTAAAACAATTCAAATGTGAAATTGTTATCATTTATCGATGGTATAGAATTTCTTACCATAATTATCGCGTCTCTTTGTTCAGTATTTTTTTTTTTGCAATTGCAGTATTTTAACGTTGACTGCTAGCGGCCACACTCTACGCAGCCCTATAGGTCTCGGCAGAAACATATAGATTTTTTTTTATTAAGTACTGCATAATTAAATAATTAAAAGACGCCGAAATAGCTACATTTTTTATTGCTCCAACGTAGAATAAGAAGAAACTCGGTTATTTTCAACGTGTAATTGGTAAGGTGCGCCCAAACAAGCCAAAAGTGAAAGTCCCAGAAAAAGTACAAAAAGAGATATAGACAGAGACAGAGAAACGGAAAGGTAGAGAGAGAACGGTGAAAAAGAGTCGTCAGTCTGGGTGAGAGAAAAACGATTTTTTCAGAGAACAACGCGGATTTTGTCGTATTTTTGCTTGGGTCAGGGGGAACCGTGTGAAACTGAGCAGAACCTGGTGAGTACATTTTCAGCCTGTTTGCAATTGGTATTTTTGTATTTTGTTGTATATTTGCATTTAGCATTTTTGCATTTTCCATTTAAAGCCGAATATAATTTACAACGCAACGGCGCCAAGCAGTACAGAAACAACAAGAACGATATAAACAAGGAGAACCAGAAGAAGATAACGCGCTGCTGAAGACCGTCAAAATTTTGAACCACAATCAGCAGACACCACCTTACAGCACCTGCACCCGCACCCTATTAGCTGCCACCACGCTCCACAAACAGCAACCAGCCATAATGTTCGTCAATTCAATGACGTTCCGTGGTAATCCGGCTAATTATCATCAGCAGCAGCCGGCGCTTAGTCATCATACGTTGGCTGCTGCCGCTGCTCACCATCAACAGCAGCTACATCATCAGGCAGCAGCTACTGGCCACTTGGGCCATGGTGTTAGCGCCGGTCATGCAGCTAGTAACCATTTAGCTGCTGCCGCTGTCCTTGGTCGACATGGTCATAATTCGTTGAACGCTGGGCATACCTCCAGCTCTTCGCATTCGGTCGCTGCACTGGCTAGTGGTAGCAGTGGTAGTAGCAATAGCTCTCCAGATAAGGGCAAGATTTATATTAAAAATTTGGAACGCACAATAGACAACAAAGCGGTCTATGATACATTCTCAGTGTTTGGCAACATTTTAAATTGCAACGTGGCCAAAGATGACGATGGCAATTCGCGTGGATACGGCTTTGTTCATTTTGATACGGAAGAAGCTGCCCAAAGAGCTATAGAGAAGGTCAATGGAATGCTATGCAATAATCAGAAGGTGCATGTGGTGAAGTTTATACCACGACGAGACCGCGAGCAGGAGAAGGCCACCCATTTCAAGAACTTGTACGTTAAGAATCTTAGTGAAGAGTTTACTGAGCAACATTTGCGCGAAATGTTTGAGCCCTATGGACGAATTACAAGTCATAAGGTAAGTTTTACGAACAATAGTAATTCCTTTAACAATTAACTGAAGAGAACAATAGTTTCATAAAATAATTGGCAAAAGAGTGGAGCATGTTGGGGAAGTTTGATTGTATATTAAAGCTCAGTTTGGTAGACCGGGGCGGTGGCAGTGGGAAGATGCGTAACTGAGAATATGTTTCCTATTAAACATGTGGCACAGTTAGCCCATCTCTTAGGCCAACACCAACGGTTCGCTCTCTGTGCTCTTAAGTAATGCTTCACCGATGCTGCTGCGCATGCCTGGCCCAAAGAACTTAACGTGATTGTAGTAAAGTTAAATGATGGTTAAAGAATAGGGCAAATTGTTAGTCAAGTCAACGTTTTATTAATTGCCATTTTTCTTCCTTTGACGAAAGTTTATTTTATTGTGAAATATTTATATTTTTATTTGATAAGAATTTTTGTGGAATTCTTAAAGAACACTCCATATAGATATTAAATGTTGATTGTGTTTCTGTTCTTTTAATAACTTGTAGCTAATGCTGGATGAAGAAGGACGTTCACGCCGTTTTGGGTTTGTGGCATTTGAGAACCCACAATCGGCGCTAGCTGCCGTCATTGGACTTCACGGCAAGCAACTGGGCGATAACAAGTTCTTGTATGTTGCTCGTGCCCTTAGCAAGGCCGAACGCCAGCAGGAGATCAATCGAAAGCTGGAAGAGCGTAAACGTCAAAAGGCCGGACAGATATATTACTACTAAAGGCACATCAAATATATAGTGCACTTTAATGAAGCTGATCACAGTAGGAGTGAACACATAACTTTATTTAGAGCCCCCTTCCTCACCCACATAATAAGCATATTTATATATATATGTATATATATATATATATTTATATATATATATATATATATATATGTATGTATATATATCTATATGCATGTATTTATAGATATTCACAAGAAAATACTAAGTGCAACTAAATACGAATTCAGTACACGGAGTGCGCAGAGAAGACCAGCGAATCTGTAAAAGCATGTGCAGCATGCAAAGTAAGAAACAGGTGCAACTTCAAATTCAGCATACATGTACTCACACAAACACAAACACACCACACATACACAAACCTAAAATCTCTGAATCTTTAGAATCGGATACAGATTTCTATGAATTAGTAACGTATTTGAAATCTATAAAATAACATAAAAATCACTAGTTTTTCTTTAAATTCCTTTTGATGATTAGGTGTTTGTCTCTTGTTGAATTTAACGAGCAGCGGCCCTCACGGCAGCTTCTAGCTTCAGAGTACGTACGCATACTTCTAAAAAAAAAAAAAAAAAAAAAAATTATAATATAATGATATAACGATAATAAATCTATAAAACACGCAATTAGCAAGTGAAGTCTAGCTACCAATAATATTGAATATTTACACATACTATATATATTCAAACCTATACACAATTGATGTAAAATTCTATAAACAATTAAAGCACCCACTTTACATATATATCAATATATATATACATATATATATTTATATACGCTATATATATATATACATATATATACATATATATATATGTATATGTATATATACATAAAGGAACACTACACGCTGTAGTTTAAAGGCGTTTATAAAAAAATACTCACATATAATGAAATATACACCAACACACAAACACATCCACACTCTCGCAGCTTAACAAACATGAAGAAAGAAAATTGAAAACTTTAATTAAAAAATATTAATAAATATTTAACCGTCGAGCACGAGGGAAACTCTTGTGTGCAGCTGCAGGTTACACGATGAGTATTACAAATTTTTAGAAATTACAAAACATTTTTGTAATTAAATGTAAATTGTTTCAAAAAGGTTAAAGCAAAAAACAAAACACAATAAAAAGAAAAAAGAAAAAAGAAAAACAAAAAGAAAATGTAAACACAAAACAAAAAATTAAAACAAAGAAAACATTCGATGAACATAATACAATAATATACACTCAATAATTGTATGTGTATTTAAAAGGCAATGTTTAAATTTTATTTGAAAGACATAAGACACAAACACATACACTAATACATTTACAGGACAGAGGAAACGATCAAGTTCGATAATGAAAAGCAAAGAAAAGTAAAAGAAGTAAAACCCAAGCGTGTAAACAAGCTCAGCACATTATATTTAACCAGAAGATAAAATACCATAAAAAATAGTTTAAGATTATTGAGCTTAATTTTAAAAACAAGTTTCAAAACAAAAACGAAAATCCAAACCCTTTAAATTAAACTAACACTCGAACAAATTTGTATAGTTAAAAACAAAAAGAAAACAAAACAGGAAACCAATTGAAAGTTATAGTAATTAACAAGGAAAAAAAATAAATAGCGAAGAGAAAATGCAACATCCCTAAGAATTTTCAGACACAAACACACACTCACACGCGTTTAAAAATATTTATTAATATTAAAAATAAAAAAAATGTTTTTTCGTTGGAACGCTGCTTAAAATATTTATCAGCTGTTTATAATTTACAGGAAATTTGTAGTATTAGTCAAGACAAATACAAATATATACACATACACACACACACACACACTTGCAATATGAATTTAGTAAGAAAAAGAAATATTTATGCAAATGTACAAAAAGGAAAACAAAACAAAAAGAAACAAAAACAGAAAAAGAAAAAGAAAATGAAACTTTTCGTTTGCAAAGCAAATGCGACATAAATCTGTGTATTTTTTATCATTAATTGTAATAAAAACAGAAAACTTAATTGCTTTTGCAGAATTTAACTTAATAACAAAAAATAAATAAAGTTAAAAAAATTTAAACGAACAAGAAAATGAAAATCCAAAAATTTGAATAGAATGAGAAAAACCTTGATGTATAACCTTTTATAGTACTAAATTTTTAGCCTGTACGATTTAAATGAACGTATGCAAACGTAATAATGCAAAATTATACATGAAACATATTTACAAGGCGAAACTAAATAAAATAAAATAAATCACACACACTCCCACACCCTACACAAGCACACACACACACAATTAAATAACTTCTCTATTTTGCACATTTTGTTAAATGGGAAATGAATCACGTAAAAATAATACTATTTATTTCGAAAAAAAAAAGATAAATAAAAACCAATAATTATATAAATTCCTCCTTTTCTGCAACCTGTATACACCCTCCCCTCTCAACACACACACACACACGCAAACATATACACATACTAGTACGGACAGCATATATTTATACATATATTTATTTATATGTGTGTAATTCCATTAAAACAAAACTCCTAATTATAAAGATATTGAAAAACGAAAAACAAAAAGCAAAAAACAAAAATTAAGAAAATCGAAAATACCTACTTATTGAAAATTGATGAAAAATCAAGATGAAAAGTAATGCAGTAATACAAGAAATTTGAATAAAAATGCTTTTGCAAAAAGTGTTTAAAATTGAGTGGAACGTTTAATCTATAATAAATTATAATCTAAGTTAAATTTGGGGAAACGAATTTTAAACAGTTAACAAATGCAGAAACGGAAAACAAAAATACATTTTACAACAGTCCAATGTCATTCCACATCAATTATCTCTTGACTACTGTCACCGGACTCCTGTTCCTCAATTTCATCCTTTAAGTCCTCGATCTGCTCCTCATATTTACGTTTAAGGGATGCCATCTAAAAGGGAGTAAATAATTTATATGCCATTTTCATTTCGTATATATAGAAGTCAAATACCTTAACTTCAAATTCCCGTTTCAGCATGAGGATTTTCTTTTCATATCGCTGCTCACACTGCTTAAGATTCTGTTTTAGACTCTCCTCAAAGTTATCAGTAAGCTCCTTGCGTAGTTTCTCCTCTTGCAACTGCATCTTTAAAACATGCTCGTAGTTCATACTGTTTATTTTTTCACTTAAACTATTTATGTTTGAGTGCAGGCTGTAAATAATTTATATAAAAGTTAATTCAAAATTAAATTGATTACATTCAACATAAGACTGGGAAATGAATTCAAAGCCAATTTACCTGAAATTCTTGGCTTCCAGCTCTTCGATGTATTCCAAGTCTTTAAGTGCTGACGACTGAGTGCACTCCGCAAATGCCGAGTATCGTGAGTTATGCTGCTTTACCAATGGCTCTTTGAATAAAATATTCTTCGCTATCGAGGCAAAGCTGAGGACGTTCAGATTTTCTTCAAAATATTTGTCCAGTGGTGTCACCGTTACAATCATTGCCAACCGCTCTTTCCCTAACAACGCCGCCTGCAGTAACATTGTCAACTTTGAGTCACGATACGGTATTACATCTGCTGTGCTTTTCTTTTTTAAACTACTCGCCGCATCAAGACATCGGCCTAACACCATAAGCGAGGTGTTAATTCTTTGGGCTTCCTTAAGCCTAGATCCAATAGTACCTGTCTTATCCACACGTTCAGATCCTGCGAGATCACAAAACTTGTATGTATTTCTTACTGTCATGCCAGATCGATGGTACTTTAACACATCCACAGTGAAAACACAGTGCGATCGACTTGAGTTTGAATTTACAGCAGTTGACGCATACGTTAGCCGTTGCTGTCCCAACCGTAGCAGTTTAAACGCATCCTCGCTGCTTTTAACAAATATAGTTGTCAAACCCTTTATAAATACTTGCCCCTTATTGCAGACAATCTTAAGATTTTTACGAGGAGGCTCACATTTGTTAGCTTGCTTTGGCGGTATGGTAAGCAGATCATACACCAGCTCATTATATATTTCTGCAAATGAGACCCATATCATGACTGAGACTTTTTCTCCAGGAGCCGGCTCAAACTCATGATCGCCGCTAATCACCTGCTTTAGTCGTTGATACTGTGCTGCAATATCCGGGCATAATGCTAGCATTTGTCGACGATTTTGCATTTCTGTTATTGTTTCGTTATCTTCAAGAATAACCATCCGAGCATTAATTAGCTTAAGCTTAGGAGTGGCATACATTTGCTGAGTATACATTGTAAATATGTGTTCCAGAGCGCGCGGTATCACGCCGGCTCTAACATTATCACCTATAAAAGTACCGATCATCAATATCGTCATTTAACTTGTTACCTTTAAAGTTAAATTATGTATTGTAACTTACCTAGTAGCGTGTATGTCTTGCCAGATCCTGAAGTTCCATATGCCATTATTGTAACACATTCTTCTTCCATGATGCGGGGTCCCACACAAGTGTCATAAATGTCACGTTGCCCCACAAAACTATCAAATATTTTTGTGAAGCTATAATGCTTTTCCATACGGTTAACATTATTGCTACTTTTTTCATTGGCGGCAGCACTTGTTATTAATATGTTTCCGCAATCAGACGTCGTATAAAGCTTTGAAGGCGACTCAACTGGTCGGAGGCGAAGGAAAACTTGTGGTCCCGTTTCTACAACACTGTTTTCAGTTGATGCAGGCTCTTCACTATTTACTGTATATTCAGACTCTGTGTCAGAAACGTCGCTGGAGCTTTCATCCCATTCCTGAATAACATCCTCAAACAATCGTTGCTTTTTGTTTGGCCTTGGTCGAAAGCGGCGATCTATGCTAGGATCCCGAGGCATTAAAAAGGAGCGCATTTCACGCTTATTCTCATTTACAGGATCAGTTTCCATTTTAAAATTCTGCAACAGAAATTTATATTATATTTAAAAAGTATTACTTTTTTTTTGGCGGCTTTACCAAAAGACGCCTACGATCAGGGCTTCAATTTAAAATTCTATTGCCAACTATTTAATAAAAAAATGTACTAAGTATCGATGTATTATCAATTATCGATTGTCGTAAATCATTATTTTTATAAGTTGGTAGCTGTTTCATAAGGTGGCAACGCTCATCGGAGAAGCAAGTAAGGAGCATCTATAACATAAACATTAATAAAGGCGGGACTCCTAAAATTAAAAATTCTGATATGAGCAAAAAGCAAACTCGTTTATCAAAAATAAAAACAGATCCAGATGACGCTCCCCAGAAACAAGTAATATATGCAGAAAAGAAAGTGTTTTATATATCAGATAAATTGCTAAGTGCAGAAAGTGATGAGCGCCTTCGCCTGGAGTCTTTTTATCATCCCGGCAAATCACGGACAGCCATGTTCATTACGCTTCAAGATCGTGAAATAATGGAGGTGCTGGAGTACGCAGAATCTCGACGCAGTTGGATAATTAACAATGAAATTAGTTCAAACGGACGTTTTTATTTGACAACGCCAATAGATCCCACGCTGCTTGCAATACATCATCTACGCAAGAATTGCTCACAACGAGCAATATCGTTAGATACCATTAGTGTTGATGACCCAACTTCGAACACAAATCGTCTACTTACCAAACTTGTAAATTGTGATAATCTAAGGTCTGTGGCTGATGTTAAAACTGTTGACGATCTGAAATTCTACAAATATAATCCGGATCGTGCGTTGGCGTGGCTTGCATTGAAAACGCGACATGTCATGTCGGTGTTAAGGGCAAAACAAGTTCATTGTGGACTTGGTGCCAAGTCTGAAAATTACATTCGCAGTGAAAGAATAGTAACAGAGAATGATGTGAATGAAATGGACTATTTGCGCGTGGCCTGCGACTATGTAGGTCGTTATTTGGATGCAGACCTCCACGAAGAACTTATCCGCTATTTGCACATACCAAGTGAAATCCAAGCTTTATCTGAAGAAAAGGTCAATGCCCAAAAACGTAAGTCCCAGCAAGGACAGGCCAACGGAAATAATAAAAAACTAAAACTTTCTAATGGGGTTGACGTCGCTACACAACTTCAAAATAGCAGTCTGCTGGACAGTGACGACCTTCAGGAAAGTATATCTGCACAGCCAAAAGAACGTACACTAACAGCAAAGGAAAAAGCGCTAGCCAAAGGCGCTAAAGGAAGCAAGAGCATTGCATCCTTTTTTAAAGTCAAATAGAATTTAGTGAGATATCCAACCTTCTTAAGATACATTTATTATATTTATAAAACATTATATTTTTTAAATTTAGTAAAAGTAAATTTTTATTAGTTTGATATAACAAACGTTTATAAAGCAGACATGTGTATTTGCTGAACATCCATGATAAGAACCTAGTTACTTGTCTCCCTGTAAATGATTCATGGAGTCAAATCAAAGTCAAAAAAATAATCGAATTCAAGTTTGTATAAATTTTGTAAAGAGTGTACGGTATCTTCTAACACTATAATCTTTGAGGAATGTAATCTGTATTTGTCATTTAAGAAAAAAACAATTTACTATCCTTGTTTGAAAGAGTTTGAAGCTTAAAATTACATTTTGAACTTTGTCAATATTAGATGAGACAAGAATGGATTATCCAGAAAAGAACATAGACTCATTGGTGCTTTCAGTACCAGAGGAGGTACCTTGTAACAGCAAGGACAACAGGAACATAGAGAAGATGGCAGAAGTAAAAAGCACAAGTGCCATCGAGAGCAAGTCGCCTGGTTATGCGCACAAGCACACACTCGAAGGCCACCTTAAGCAAATAACTGCGGTTAAATTTGGTATCGACGGAGATTGGCTGGCCAGCGGAGCGGTTGATCATTTACTGAAGATTTGGGATGTAAACACTGGCAATCTTGTTAAATCAATTGAAGCACATAAACTGGGTATTAACGACCTTAGTTGGTCACCAGATGGCAAGTTCTTGGCAAGTTGCAGCGACGATTGCTCTATTAGTCTTTGGGATCCTAAAAGTGGCAATTGCATAAAGAATTTACAAGGGCATACAAATTATATTTTTGCTTGTACACTAAATCCGCAATCCAATCTAATTGCATCCTCCAGCATGGATTGCACCGTAAGATTGTGGGATGTGCGTACAGGGAAAACACTAAAGTCAGTGCGGGCCCACGAAGATCTCATTTCTTCTGTAGACTTTAATCATGATGGCAGTCTTTTTGTTACTGGAAGCTTTGATGGACTTGTGCGCGTTTGGGAAACGGTCAGTGGCCGAATACAGAAAACACTTATCGATGATGACAATTCACCTGTGGGTTTTGTTAAATTCGCCCCAAATGGAAGATTTATACTTGTCGCTTACATGAACAGTCAGATAAAGCTCTGGAACTTTGAGAAACCGAAATGTTTGCGCGAATACGTGGGCCACAAAAACCAAAAGTTCTGTATCTCAGTTAACTTTTCAGTGACGGAAGGAATGTGGATAGTCTCCGGCAGCGAAGATACGTCGCTCTACATATGGAATCTGCGTAGCGCAGAGCTTGTTCAGAAACTCGAAACCCACTCGGAATGTAATATTTGCACTGACTGTCATCCGAAATTAAATATGATTGCGACTGGCGCGCTAGAATGCTGTCAAAATATTAAAATATGGCAAAGTGCTGAATCTGCGATTGTTAACTCAGGGTAAAACATTTTATTACACTGCCGTTTCTTTGCAAAATAAGTTTAATGTATACTTTCTATTTTAAAGATGTTATCATAAAGTAACGATGTGTTATCAAATGCCGATATCTATCGATTGTCACTAAACGCAAAAGCGGCTAGTATTTTTTTTTAATAATTGGTAGTTTTTTCAAAAGGTGGCATCACTTAACGTAGTAAATGTAATGTCATCTGTAGCATAAACATTGGCAAAGGCGGGAGCTCTAATATTATAATTCAAATATGAGAAAAAAGTTAATCTGTTTATCAAGAATTAACATAAATCGAGCTTCAAAAAAGCAAGTAATATGTGCACAAAAGGAGGTGTTTTGTATATCAGATGATTTGCTTATTGTAAAATGTGATGAGCGTCTTTGTCTAGACCATTTTTGCATACCGGCAATTCACGAGCAGCAATGTTTATCACGTTTTAAAGATCATGAATTAATGCAGGTGCTTATGTAATAGTGAAATCCCAACAAGATAAGGCCAATGGAAAAAGAAACTTAAGAATTCCAATAGGGATGACGCTGCAACACATATCTAATTGCAGTCAGCTGACAGTAATGATCTTAAGAAAGGTGTACCTGAACAGCGCTAGCCAAAGGTAAGCAAAGGCATTGTATCCTTTTTAGTATTAAATAGAAATTAGTTAAACATTTTGGTCTTTTAATTACATCCCGTTACCAAATTTTTATGTTAATTATACAAGCTTAGCTTAAACTTTGTTTTTCAGTATGGTTATATACTTATAATATCAACATGCTTGCGTACATGTATCCAAAGTTCACTGACTTAGCTCTTTGAATTTGAAATATTAATATCACCCATTCGGCTTATTTATTGTTTGGTTAACACGTCTGGCTTTACTCCACCCAACAAATTGGGTAAATATGTCGCCCTTACAGCTTTAAGTAAGAAATCATTTGCCATTGTTCGATTTTTTTCTTATGTCTTCATATATCTTTTAAAATTTTAGTCTTGACTTTCATTTGTGTTTAAGAAAATTTAAAGTGGATTAATATGCGATTATAAATGTGCATCCGATGAACATTTACGACAAGATTCTTGTAATCTCATATTCGCTCAAAAGTGGGCCACAAAAATCAACAGTTTTGTATCTTAGTTAATCTTTCAGTGACGGACCGTATGTGTATAGAGTCCGTCAGTGAAGATACGTCGCTCCACATATGGAATCTACGTTTGCTGAAAAGCTTGAGTCTCACTCACTATTATCCTAAACTGGACATGATTGCCACCGGTGCTCGGGAATGTAGTCAAAACAATAAAATAAAAAAGTATGGATGATGGAGAGCTCATAGTAATGTAAGCGTAGAATAAGTGTAAAACCATTGGGCTTTAAAAATTTGAAAACACTTTAAATATGACAATATTTACTCATGAGTGAATGCACGGGTTGCATCGACTGCCTTTCCGGCTGAGTCCCTGACTCAAAAATTATCTTTCTTTTTCTTTCTTTCTCTTTCACACGCTCTCACGCTCTCTTCTCATTTCTAAGTGGGCTGACACTGAAACCTGCAACGCAATGCAGATAATGAAATGTCGGAACAGACCGGTTTGGATGTCTATATAATATAGTATAGTCAATCTCTGGGGGTACGTAATGAACTGTTCATTTTTTGTGTTCTTAGCTCGTGCCTTTTGGCCTGCTATAAACCTGATATACGAGCCAATAGGGAATTCCCTTTGATGCGTTTGCAAATACTTGTTAGGGTATTCAACTTTCGGTATCTAGATTAAGAAGTATCTTAATTCCCGAAACTCTAGACATAATTTCTTATCTATTAAGTAGTGTCATAATATCTTCTAATGGAAATCGGTCGAGCCCGTGCAAAAGATGATAAAGAAAAATGATAATCAAAATCGCAAATCATATATGGGTAAATCAACAAGTGTGCCTCAGGTTTGCATTGCCGTGCCCGTGCTCGTGCCCGAATGTGTGCTGATGTATGATCGTTGAGCGATTAGAGTGTCATTCAAGTCTCGACCGTCGAACCGATCGGCCGTTCGCCTCGCAGTTGTAATTCAACGCGGAAACCAGCGCCGATCCGAATTCGAAAAGATCAACAAATTGTGTTCAAAATCGGAAGTGAGCTGGCAGTGCGATGAGAGCCGACAGCTATGACGGTGAGTTTGAGCTGCAACTCCCGTTGTGCACCTTTTCCAGTTTTCAATGATACTCAGTTTATATACTGAGGGCACAAAAGATTGCACCATTTTCGAAGTTTTATGATTTCCAAAATCGATTTCAAAATGTTTCCTCCCGCCAAGATCCTCTTTCTTTATACTACGTACGTGATGGGTGTTCAAGTGCAAATAGAAAACGATTATCTCGAGGTTATTCGTGGCCCATACATATATTTGAGTCGGCCCACATACTGTAATCGCTTATTTATACCATTTATGGGCTTATTTGAAAACATACAGTTACTAATTTACGAAGCTTATCACCTTTTGTGGCCTCCATTAAAATCATTTGGTTTCCGTTTTTGTTTTTAGAAAATCTTTTCAAGGAACAGTTGCCTAATGTTGGTTCTCTCATCAGAGAGAGTGGGCGCAAGTTTTTTCGTCCCTCTACCATAACAAACAAGTTTCCTATATTAACTTGGTTACCGCGCTACCGATCTGCTTACCTAGTTCAGGATTTTATAGCCGGTTTTACCGTCGGACTGACAACAATACCACAGGCTATTGCCTACGGAGTTGTGGCGGGACTCGAGCCGCAGTATGGTCTTTACTCAGCCTTTATGGGATGTTTTACCTACATTGTTTTCGGCTCCTGTAAGGACGTCACTATAGGTAAGCCATATTGTAATCCTAATCACATTCATGTGGTTCTGACTACTTAGTATTTTCACAGCCACAACCGCAATAATGGCGCTGATGGTTCAACAATATGCGGCTCTTAGCCCGGACTATGCGGTTCTGGTCTGCTTTTTGGCCGGATCCATTATACTTCTTGCGGGTCTTCTCAACTTGGGAGTTTTGGTACGGTTCATATCGGTACCGGTAATAACCGGTTTCACCATGGCGGCGGCTACTACAATTGGAAGTGCCCAGATAAACAATTTTGTTGGTCTCAAGAGTAAGTGCGAAGACTCAATCGTAAGTTTTCAGTATCAGATAAAGTAAAGAGGTTTAATTGTGATTAATAACTGTGATTATTAATCATAAGTTATCTTTCTCATCTTGGCCAAATGCCGTTGTCAAGTAAGAGGCATTTAACAAAAGTTCTAAATTTGGTTCGTCGTATGAGCCAAATTATAGATTAAAGTCTTTCTTTTCTCGCACATCAGGTCCCTCGAACGATCTTTTGGTTTCATGGAAGTTTTTTTTTACACACCTGCCCTCTATCAGGCGCTGGGATGCCTTGCTAGGTGTTGTTACTCTTGTATTTTTGTTACTTATGAAGGTAATATTTAAATCTTTGAATCTTTCTAGTATTCATTCCTTAATCAGATCTTATATCCAGCAAGTCACAAAAATCAAATGGGGCCACAGGCTTTTCTGGAAGTACCTCTCACTATCACGAAACGCATTGGCGGTAATTTTTGGCACGTTTCTGGCTTATATTTTAAGCCGGGATGGACATCAACCATTTCGAGTCACGGGTAATATTACCGCAGGCTTGCCACCATTTCGATTGCCTCCCTTCAGCACAACCGTTGATGGAGAGTATGTGTCCTTTGGTGAAATGATCAGTACTGTAGGCACATCATTGGGTTCCATTCCAATGATTGCCATTCTAGAGATTGTGGCCATATCGAAGGCTTTTTGTAAGTTCATCATGTTAATTGATCATAAATTTTATATTTAAATTTTAAATTATATTTTTTAATAATCGTAGCTATGGGAAAAATTGTCGACGCATCTCAGGAAATGATTGCGCTAGGCATGTGTAACATAATGGGCAGTTTTGTATTATCCATGCCTGTGACCGGCTCCTTCACACGCACAGCAGTAAACAATGCAAGTGGTGTGAGAACCCCACTTGGAGGAGCCGTAACCGGAGCCCTTGTTCTAATGGCCTTAGCCTTTCTCACTCAAACTTTTTACTTCATTCCCAAAACAACGCTGGCAGCACTTATAATTGCGGCGATGATATCTTTAGTGGAGTTCGAGAGATTACCGGAAATGTGGAAAGCGAAAAGTAAGTTAAACGAACTTTAAAGAATACTAAGTTAATATCGAACATACATATATCTTTTTGTTGTAGAACGGGATCTAATGCCATTTACGGTCACAGTTTTGACCTGTTTGTTTTGGAGCTTGGAGTATGGAATTCTCTGTGGAATTGGTGCAAATCTTGTCTATATTCTTTACAGTAGCGCTCGTCCTCAAGTTCTTGTGTCACTAGAAAAGGTGAGAACATGATTAAATGATGGTTAGCGCTGTTTCATTTCTTGTTTTTCGCCTCCTAGATCAATGGTCATGAAGTAGGTCTAGTGGATGTGAAACAAAAATTGGACTACGCCTCTGCTGAATTTCTCAAGGAGAAAGTAGTACGATTTGTCAATCAGCAGAACTCTGAAGTTCGCCTTGTTGTGATCAAGGGTGAAGAAATTAATTCCATAGACTATACTGTGGCTATGGTAAGTATAAGAAATTCATTAATATCAATCTCTTATTGAGCGTAATCTCTTCTTATTCTATAGAACATAATCTCTCTGCACGGCGATCTTAAGTCACTAAACTGTGAGCTGATTTGCTGGAACTGGAACGTGGGCTCGGCTGGCGTCGTGTGCCGCCTCAGGAATGAAATGCGGCCCATATTCAAGTTTAATTATGCGTTGGAAGAACTGGTGGCTTCATTCTTTGACAGTCCATCCAATACAGCGTCAACTGTGACTATTGAGGCTGCACCCTGAGATTATTAACACTGCACAATCATTCCTCATCCGAAACGCACAGTATTTTATAAAAATTAATAAAAATCGTTGTACTTTGAAATCTGAACAAAGTTACGTTTTAAGTAACTTATGATCTTATGTGTGCTAGATGATCCTGAAGTTGTATTCCACAAAGTAAACCACGATCCTGCTTGCTTGGCGACACCGTGTCTGGTCAATCTATGTACAATATTATATTACAACCTCTCTAAAAAGTCCTTCGCAGAACCTCACACATTATGTCATAATATGTTGCTTTGCAACAAAATTAATTGATCTGTTAGCCACAGACTTTCGGGCAGACAGGCTCAACGCCTTTCTCCGAACGACTGAGTCCTGGATAGAATAATTTACGACTTTCCCTAACCACTTGAACACGACTGCCTGCCGTCTTGGTTGAGCATTTTCAAGTAGCGCGACCAAGAGTCTACCTTTCACCAGCTGGCTATGAATTTTTCCTTTCTGGGAACAAATGGTTTGTATTTTAATTACTGCTATTTTGTTTTATTAACTTTTCTTTTATTTATATTTGTACTTTATTTATAATTTGGTTGTTATCGCTTTAATTTCAGGTAAACAACGTATTTCCCCTTCTGAAGTCCTCTCATTATTAAAAAGGACATCCTACTTTAATTAGGAAAATGTTGAAATGTAAAAAACTTAAAATAAAATAATTAAAAATTTTAAAAATAAATAAAAGTGTTTTTTTTTATTTCATAATTTCGGCTAGTTTTAAAACTGGTCGGGCAGGAAGGGGTGGGTCTTTTGCGAAATTAAAAAAGTTTGCCTAAATCAAAAGTTGAAGTACTAGGCGAACAGAATTCAGTACAAAGCAATTATTTACAAACTGAGAAAGTTTCGAAGCACGTGTCATGTTTTGGCGCGAGTCCGAATTCGGCTGTGCTCAGGGCTTAGATTTCATAAAATGAGACAATTTACACCAGGCGAACAGAATTCAGTACAGAGTAGTTGTTTACAAACTGAGAAAGTTTGTTTGTGCACGTGCTTCATGTTTTGGCGCGAGCAGAAATTCGGCTGCGCTGAGAACTAAAATGAGCCAATTCTCCCCACGCAACTTATGCGCAGTGGTGCAATTATTAATCGATGAACAATTTTTTTGGCGCTCATATATCAAATTTAAACTTTCAATTTAAGTTAATATATCCAGTTTATAAATAAAACAATTTGTTTACGAATTTCAATTAATAAAAACTTTATTCATGTTATTTCTTCTTAAATCTAGATACAAACATATATGTTATATATATATAGATATATGTGAAAAAAAAAATATATATATATATATATAAATAATATAATATATATAATATAATATAAATATAATAATATAAATATATATATATATATATATATATATATATATATATATATATATATATATATATATTATATATATATATATATGTAATTTTTAATTATTAACAAATCTTTTGTTTTCCATATATAAAATAATATTTGCAGATGCTATTAGCAGACAAAATCATTTTTATTTTAAATTTAATTCTTAAGCTTAAATTTATATTTCGCAAAATAAAAACTATATATATTCCAAATAATCAAGTTGAAGTCCGATTTTGTATGCCTTGAAGCAACTATTGACAATCGAACGCCGACTTAAATGGAGCAGTCATTATAGTGGATTAGGCAGCAATATCAAATTTAGGTCCAGGTGGTTACAGATGTCGCTAGCACGCTTCGCGCTCACTTAGGGCATCCTTAGGATTTCCTTTAGATTTTCCACAATAATGTTCAATACCAAACAGACAAGACACTCGGTAAACACAAATTGTTTCATATTAGTGAGCGTAAACAAGAAAACAGCAGCTACCAGCTGGACCAATCTCGTGGCACGTTAAACTGGGAGATAGTAGAGATCGCACCATGTGTTGCGCCATCAACCAATTGTGGCAGTCTGAAGACACAATTCCGGAGCAGAGACACGCCTACATATGCCAAAAATAGGCAACACTCTGAGAGAGCAAGTAAACATCTATGTGTACGATGAGAACGCGTAAAAAGGAAGATCTCCTGAGTGAAGCTATCAGAACTATTCTATATGTGTTCCGGCGCGGTCATACGGATTTTTATAAACGATTTTAAGTTAAAAGACGGATACCATTTTTGTAAATTGAATAAGCTTCCAACGTTGTCACAAATTTTGGTCGGTGAAAGTGTTTAAATTAACAGATTTGTAACGTTCATAATAAACATAAAAATTACCTTATGCCACGCAAAAAGCGCGCATCCAGTCCTTTGGAGCTGTTCGATGATGATTTTGATGAGGATGCGAGTTCTCAAGGTAAGGCATATATCTTCTCAAGGTTTAACTGCTTGTGACTTATGCACAAGTTTATCAGGTTCTCAACCGCCGGTTCAAAGAAACGCAGCCAATGCAAGGGAACGGATGCGGATGCGGGTTCTATCCAGCGCCTATGGTCGTCTAAAAACCAAACTACCCAACATTCCGCCGGACACTAAGCTATCAAAATTGGACACACTACGGCTGGCCACAATCTATATTAAACAGCTAATTAACGCCGTGGAGACAACTAATGGCAGCTCCAATCCCAATTCTGGCACAGTACCTGATGTTTTGGACACGAGGAGTCACACAACAGAATGCGGCAATTCTACCGTCGGTGGAACGACGCCATTCAATTACCACCATGGGGGACATCTCGGCATGGTAAGTGTCAGCAACTAACTCTATAATAATATACTAGCACGCTTTGGATATGGTTTGGGGTATGCTTAAGTGATGTCAGTGGCACCACTTAACGCTGCATCCAAGATTCAGCATGCAGTTGGACCTCGTCAATTTGTGACAGGTGTCAGCCCAGATATGATAGGCCGGGTTGATAGGCTCAAAATCATCACTCCGACAGACAATCAGACGTGCGACGTGCACCGTTTAACCTAATTAATACATCATCAAAGAAGGCAATTCCAAAATTCAGATACCTAATTCATCTAGGGATGTCCGAAGCCAATATTATTTTATATATTGCATTAATTAATAATATATATATGAATAATATATAAAATGATTATAAATCCCAATCAAGTGGGACTTACGTGATCCAAGGAATTTTAATCCAGCACTTCATCGTTAAAAAATGATCATTTCTTCATACCTTCAGATCAACTATATCTTGTGTAACCTTCGAGGTATAATTTAGAATCATATTCTTACACATGTTAGACAGCATCTGCTCAACTGCTCCATACTTTATGTAGGTACCATTTGTGAAGGTGTGCGCCAGGGCCCCCCACTAGTTAAAGTACAAGTACAAAATCAAATTTTGTGATTTCAGTTTGTGCGTTGCTTTCCTGTAATCAGATACTTTTGTGAATTTCGAAAATACTAAATTTTGAGTGACAGACTCACACGGGGACGGGAGAGCAGAGATGGTGGCGGGCGGGTCGGAAAAGTGCGGTATCTGAGCATTGGTTATTCCTCGTCGGATTTTCTTGTTATTTTTAAAGATGCACGACTTTGAAGCGCTCAAAGTGAGTGACACACAGAAGGAAACTGTCGCTCCTTACTCTTCTGTTGAAGCAAATGAGAATAATATAAACTAAACTAAATAATATAAGAAAGAAAATAGGAATTTTATAAGACAGTTGGAAAAATTAATTACTTAGGAATTTGCATTTTACAAACTTGTGGAAAATCCTACGAACAGCTTACCAATCTATGTACACAAATTGTTTACTTATTCGCTGGAGTTGAATGCGTGAAAAATTCAGCAAATATTGCACTCTATCGGCGTCTTGCGTCCATATGGTGGCAGCAATGTTTGCGTTAACGAGGATCGTCCCTTAGCTTCCTAAGCGGCACCCTAAATTATCTTGGTCGCACGCGCCGCCTTTTGTTAGCATCATGTTGTTGATGGGCTGGTGGGAAAAGAGTGGGAACCATTACCCATTGGCCCAAGATTTCAATGAGTGTCTCTTGTCTTTGGCCTGCTTGTGTTTTTATAGATATGTTAATGACGCTGTTATTGTTGAGCTATGAAAACATTTCCCAAAGAGCCACTACAAACAATCAAATTTGTATAAATAAACAAAGGCGCTCTCATGTTCGGCTTGTCGTCAGATTGTTCCATTTATAGCCATGCGGTTTTCCCATAATTGTTAGTTTAAGTAGAATAACTTCGTGAGTGTCCTTTACCTTTTTACTTGCATAATTTGGTCGGATAAGATCTTCGTCCTGTTATCGTTATCATATTGTAATTGTCTACTTTATTTATTATCTACAGAGTTGGCCGTTCGAGTTCCACCAACATTTGCAACATGACCATCTTAATCGAAATACCACCCCATCATTCACTTCAACTCGTTTGGATTGGCAAACCTTTCCAAAGGCTTCTCGAAGTGACCCTCACACTGCTTCGGATATCAGCTTTACACAACTACAGGATTCACATTGGTATCAAGCGGATATGGAATTACAATTTGGCCAGTCCCGTGCTGGCCATAGTTGTTGTGTTTATGAATCAGCCGAAGGACCGCATCAACGTGGCATGACGATAGCTACAAGTCAGGCGCATGGTCTTTAACTGGGAAATTTATTGCATTAAATGTTTTTATCGGACATTGTATTAAAAAAGTGATTATTTTTTACAGAAGAAACAATTGTATGTTATGTACCTACTAAACCAAAGATTAGAATATTAATAAATGTAAATGTGTACAACTGAAAATAAGCTCTAATTTGAACTCATTTTTTTTCGCGGCAGCATTAAAATATCTGGCAGCACTGGTCACACAATATGTGTTATTGTAGCCCTGGGTCACAGCTGCTTTCGCAAAAACAAACAATAGGAAGTAAAAACAAAGAGACAACAATAGATAAGTGAAGCACAGCAACAAAAACTTGATTAACAATTTAACAATATTGCAAATAGTATTCTAGCGATTAAGATTGTAATTTCAATCCGCTAACGCGCGTTTAAAGTTCATAGTGCCTCAGAGATTAGATTTGCACCAAACATATGAGGTCTACGATTTTAAGAGAAGTAGAAATATTTTTAAGATTTCTACGCAATTTAGTTAGTACTCGTCAGTTGTTGGAGGCGGACGCGTTAAGTTGATTGAAGCTGGATTCAAATAGTTATCACTTTACACACAAATTAATTTACTGAGGCAACTTAAGCAAAATGCCAGCACTGAAAGTTAATGTTAATCCTGATTTGCAAAAGGAACGCAATACGGCGACCTTTGACCCAAAAGAGTTTTCCATCTTTTGGGCTGGCGGAGAGGATAAGTACAAAGAGAAGAAAGCCTTGGGTAAGTCAGCTCTTTATGCGCAATTGGATATTGCTCTTTATACGAAATTAACTGGTTTTAAACGTAAAGTGGAAAGCCACGCTCTAAATCTTTCGTAAACGAATTGCACAAATCGCACGAATCGCATTGTTAGCATGACAAAGCAAATAACGTGTTAAATTCAATACGAACTTTTGAACTGTAAAATTTTTTAAAAATTTTATATTTCATGGTAGATAGATGCCCATTGATGCTTGAAGTACGAACAAATGATCGTTTTGCTCAATTTGTTTACACTTTTCGGCATTTTAAACGTATTTATTCACTTTGTTTTGGTACGCATCTTCGTCCATTGGCCATTCATTAATTAAGCTAAATACATATTTAACATATTGCGGCGTGAAGCATATGCATTAAATGCTACATTTATAAATATGTAAATCAAGTATCATATTTAATAGCCGTTGAACTTTTGACCTTGTCCAGCATCCGTTAAATACCTAGATAACTCATCATACCAGCAACCTATAGACTTTGAGTTGCTGGAAACGTAATCCATCGGTACTTGGAGACGTTATAAATCTTTTCTAACCTCTGATAAGCTTTATCTAGCCTAATCGTTTGTACAAAGTGTACCCATTAATAGAAAACTGAAGCTAACATGATAATTTAAAAGTGATATAGAAACAAAATACGTGTTAACATAAATTTTTTGTCACGTACAATAAATTCTTTCTTTCGTTTTTAGAGAAAATGTTTCTTGAAGATCCTGAACTAAAGGATGATCTGAACACTTCATACTTTTCGCACAAGGAACTTTACGAGAATAGTTTGCGTAAAGCCTGTCTTATTGGCGAAAAGATAAGAAAACTGCGGGCTGAAGGCGAGGATGGGGTCGACACTTATAAGTAAGTTCTTTACTATCATTCGGCAGATTTTAAATTTAAATTATTTTGTCAGTGCGCTGCTTGGGGGCTCCTTGGGTGCTGCTATTCTCAAGGAGGGAAATCCAATGGCACTTCATTATGTTATGTTTGTACCTACTATAATGGGTCAGGTAAGACAAACTGATTACCCTTAAGTAAAGTAATGTCAACCCATCAATTAAATGTTTTTAAAGGGTACGATAGAGCAACAGGTGGAATGGCTAAGCAAGGCATGGGACTGTGAGATTATTGGTACCTACGCACAAACAGAATTGGGGCATGGCACATTTTTGCGAGGTTTGGAGACACGTGCGGATTACGATGCCAAGTCGCAGGAGTTTGTAATTAACACGCCTACACTTAGCGCATACAAATGGTGGCCCGGAGGCTGTAAGTATTTGATTATTTTGCCCTACAAAACGGTATAGTTTACGTATCCCACAGTGGGACACACCGCCAATCATGCAATTGTCGTCGCCCAGCTGTATACCAAGGGCGAGTTTCGTGGTCTGGCACCGTTTATAGTACAATTACGAGATTCAGAGACGCACCAGCCCATGCCTGGTATTGACATTGGCGACATCGGTACCAAGCTGGGCATGAAAGCTGTCAATAATGGATATCTAGGCCTGAAAAATGTACGCGTACCTCTTAACAATATGCTCATGAAGAATCAACAGGTGCTGCCGGACGGCACCTATGTGGCGCCCAAAAACAGTGTACTCACCTACGGTACAATGATGTTTGTGCGTTGTGCACTCATTAGGGACACCGCTCAAAGTTTGGCGAAAGCTTCTACCATTGCAACTCGTTACTCCGCTGTGCGAAGACAAAGTCCCATTGATCCAAATCAGCCAGAGCCGCAAATAATGGACCACACCACTCAACAGCTTAAGCTGTTCCCTCAAGTGGCAAAAGCCATTGTCTTTAAGACCACTGGAGATGGAATTTGGAACATGTACAACATGGTTACCGGTGAAATCGAGCAAGGAAACTTAGATCGCTTACCCGAGATGCATGCGCTGTCTTGTTGTCTAAAGGCAATTTGCAGTGCTGATGCTGCTTCCGGCGTAGAGATTTGCCGCCTTTCTTGCGGCGGCCATGGTTATATGGACTGCTCAAACTTTCCAACCATCTATGGTATGACTACGGCTGTGTGCACCTACGAAGGAGAGAACACCGTAATGCTCCTTCAAACGGCACGTTATCTTGTTAAGGTCTACGGTCAAGCTTTAAGTGGTGACGATCTAGTGCCTACTGTGGCGTACATTAACGAAGCTATTAAGCTACAGAAATTTGTTAATTTTGATGGGTCATTGGAGTCAATTGTGAAGGCTTTCCAATTTGTCGCGGCCAAGTAAGTTCAAGAACGGTGCTCCAGTAGAGACTTAGTCGATAACTTATTGTTTCTTTAGCAAAGTGCGTGTGGCTTATGAGCAAATCGAAAGTCGTCGCAAACAAGGTCACAGCACGGAAGTCGCCGCAAATCTCAGCGGAGTCTTTTTGACGGGTGCTGCGGATGTAAGTTGAGCCTTTAAAGCATACAAACTTAGCTTGTGCGGCTTTAATATATTTTGACGCATTTACTTTCAGCTACATGGCCGTGCATTCTTGGCTCAATCGGCGTACACCGAACTGATGTCTGTTTCGCGTCAAGTCTCACCGGCATTGGCAGATGTACTGAAGATAGTATTGGAACTGTACCTGATCGATGCCTGCCTCAACCGAATTGGTGACTTTTTGCGAGTAAGTTTCCTAACAATGTAATAAAACTGAACAATATTAGTTATATAATTTTAAATATATAACTTACAGTTTATCGACCTGACTGATGAAGATGTTACTCGACTGGAAACACGACTGGAAAGCTGCCTAAAGCGGCTGCGTCCAAATGCTGTCGCGTTAGTCGACAGCTTCGATTTGCACGATCGTGTATTGGACTCAGCTCTGGGAGCATTCGATGGAAATGTGTATGAACACATTTTCGAATCGACAAAGAAGAATCCACTGAACAAAGAACCTGTGAACCAATCATTCCACAAATACTTGAAGCCCTTTATGAAGGCACATCTGTAATATGACTATTTTTTTTTGCTATTGGGGTATTTCGTTATTGTTATATGCCTGTTATCTTTCTTTATGTGTGTATATATTATAAATATTGTTTGTAAAAGTCACGTTGTTTTGTTTGTTATTTTTTTGTTTGATTTATTCTAACCTTGTAGAGGCAACGGAAGTTGATTTGATTAGTGTTCTGGATATATTTAAGTTGTTCATTCCAGAATATGAAACATCCTTGCATACGTTCAATGGGTGATTCAAATAATAAGTTCTCAATCTTTTCTCGCATTTTTGAGGTCTTAGAGCTTACATTAAACGTTTTATTAAAGATTGTGTTTACTTAAAGTGTTTGTTTTAGAAAGAGAGTAACTGTATCTCCTCTTTATCAGCGGCAGACGATTGCGGGTAAAATCCCATCGAATGCTTAGGAGAACACAGCCATAAAGCCTTCGTAACTGTGGTTTATGATGCTCCCGCTGTGTTTTTAGAATTGCGTAGGGCATACAGACGTCGTAGAACTCGGTTGCCACAGAGGAATGTAAATACTGCGACAGGTATCAGCAGACGCAGTGTTTGGAACATGTTAAGCTGAAGCCAAAAGATGAAGAAGAGCGCCAGAATGCCACCGAAGCCAACATGGAATCCAATTGCGCTCGGGGACAAAGTGAAGTTTGACACATTTATACCTAACTTGGCCCAGAAGAGGAAGAGCAGAACTAACGGGGTTATGCAAAGTCCTGTGAATACATCAGACACAATCCTTGGTGGACGTTTTTCAGGTACACGGAACTGATGTACTATTTCCGGCAACGGACCTCTAACAACATTTGACTTTAAATCTGCAAAATGAAAATAAATTTAGATTTACTTCTAAGACTTGTTTAAAGGTTTATATTTACCTTTTTCGTGCTGGTTAAACTTTAGCTGAACATCGCCAAGAAGCCACTCAAAGGAGTTAGAAAGCGAGGCATCACCAACAGTAAGGTAAATATTGTAGAGTCCGCTTTGGTAGTTAAAATTTTTTCCCTGATTACCTACGTCCATGTCAAACTTATAGTTCTTGCTGCTGTCCTGCTCGGCTACAAAAATTATTTCCTTATCAGTTTCCTTGTTGTGAAGACGCACAAATGCCTGATGCACTGTGATAGGTTTGTTGTTGCCTTCATCGACGAGAAGTGTCTTCAAAAGCACCTTTTGTGTGCTGTCGGCCGTAAGGGTATCTGTTAGCTTGCTTGGATATGTAACAGTTTGCTTGCGTGTGGCAGAACTAGCATCGGATTCGGCTATACCCACCTCCAGGGATTGAACTTTAACGCGTCCAAGAACCTTGAACTGCAATTTTTGTTTATAAACACCGTCGGCAAGCAGCTCTGCTTGGTAGATACCACGTGTTGGCTTAAGCGCACTCAGGTCCGCAGCGTAGGTAGTTTTATCAGATGATTTAGCCACGAGTTGAATCTTTTCCGATAAGACTGAGTTGTCCTTCTTCAAAATTATTTTTGCATTCAGACTTTGCACAGCTGGGGAAACAGGCTTGCCAAGCAAATCAACAATGGCAACGTTTAAGGTTGGTGATTGAGCCTCCAATTGTCCGTTTCCAATTAGTTGAACGCAAATAGGTGCTATCTTTTCGGCACCACTGATCGTTTTTAGTGCTTCGATGAGTACGTGAGCTCCCTTAGCAGTTTGCACTGATCGACGACTCAACAAATAGTTTGCAAATTTAACTGCCTGTCCGGCACTAACTGGTGTTGGTTTGTTAAAGGTCTTGGCTATTCCAAAGACGCCGTTGAGTATTAAAGTTGTGATGCTTAGGCCACCCTCAAATTGTAAGAATTTGCCATCGACTTCATCAGCCTGAACAATAGCGTCTTCCATGCGATTTGCAATGAAACTGCCTCCAGGACCAAGTTGTGTAGCTGCATTGAATGCATAAGCAAGACTGCTGAGAGTATCATCCTTTTTAAGCAGTTCTTGTAGACGTTTAATAAGTTTTGCCTGAGTCGCTTCACTTATTTGTACTCCAAGCACTTTATGTGTAACCACACGATAGAAAAGCTCTTGAGTGCTGCCTAGCTCCGCCTCCAGTGCGTTGTACACTTTTGACAACAATGATTCCGAAAGTTTTGATGTGCATCGCAATTGCTTGCTTGCGCCAATCAGATAATAGTCCTTTTCAAAACTCTATAAAGTATGTAAAACATGGTATTGGCTATTTTGCTATACGTTTGAAATGATTTAAATGAGATACTTACATTTAGCTTTGAGTCTGTATGAATCGTCTCAATCTTCTTACAAAGGGCTTCTTTAGTGGCAGCATCAGTTGTCTCAATATTTAAGCTGGCAAAGAAAATAGATTGCAGATCGGAGGAGCTTAAGCCATCGACAAAGACTTTTTGTAGGCGGGTGAGATCTTTGGCTCCTAGGTGACTATCGACAGTACGAGTACTCCAAGTTGTTGCAGCAGTACAAAGTACGCATAACAGCGTTAGGCCTAAATAATAATTTATTAGTTATACAAAAAAAAAATATAATCATTTAAAAAGTTTTTAAAACTTTTATCATTTAGAACCAACTACAACGCCGGCGTTTGCAGCGCTGTCAAAGAACGAGACAGCGACAGACATTAGCCGGCGTTTAGACAGATAAGGCACATTTGCTGCCGTAAAAATCACTTACCCAATTTTAACATTTTCCTATATTGTTAGTTGTGGCAATTATGACCTATATTCTACGTATATCCTATAGGATAAATAAATAAAAAACAATTAAATACACAGCACCGCCTGTTTTAGCTTCGATATTTTTTACAGACACGTCAGCGGCAGTGTTGCTCTATGGGGATAAGACCACATTTAAGTTTTTTGTGTACACACTTTTTCACTGGCAGGTCGTATTATGTTGTCTATCGAAAAAATCGATATATATTCAATAGTTTCAGTTTCTTTTTCTTTTAAACCGTCCAAAATATATTTCAATTTAATTTACATAATTCTATAGAGTACTTAAATTTTCTAATGTAATGCTTTAGGGTGCAAACTTCTCGGTACACTGAGATATTGGTTTGCTAATTAAGTATTTAGCTTTAAAGGTCTTTGTAATATCACCCTCGTGATTCCATGTAGTTATTGCTGTGGTGCTGTAGAGTGGATATTTCTTGGACAGGAGTTGCCGCTTTTCTTCATTTTCAGCTGCTTTATCTTTGCAAAACTGTTCAAAGTATTCAGTATGATTAGGGCCCAAGTCAACCACTACAGAATTACGGCGGTTGTATTCATCAAAGAGTTCTTGCCAGAAGAATTGTTCCATGCGGCTCTCACGAGTAACTGCAAGTAAGCTTATTTGATTAAATATTTCTTCCTTTCTTATATGAAATTCACTTACTGAGTTTTTTGTTCTTCGAGGGCTCCGCAAAGCTTTGTTGAGTTTCAGAGATACTTGCTGTACAAGGACCGCCCCCCAATAAATTTTCTTTCGGATTCATTTTGTATGTTTAAACTAACATATAATAATTTATTAATCCGATATTAGGATAGAGAATGTTACAAAAAGCCTGCTTTACAAATCAAACAAGGTTGAAACTTGGTAACTTGCCTGCTAGGCAACCAATTGCGATGGTGGGTCTTCCTCGACGATAAGTGATACATCCTTGGGACGCAGTATTACGTAGTAGACTACAATAGTTAACAA
Source organism: Zaprionus lineosus (assembly GCA_035044505.1). Classification (NCBI taxonomy): domain Eukaryota; kingdom Metazoa; phylum Arthropoda; class Insecta; order Diptera; family Drosophilidae; genus Zaprionus; species Zaprionus lineosus. The sequence goes on along the minus strand of JAWNNX010000098.1, from coordinate 509,207 downwards.
AAACAAAACGCCACTATAAACGATCCATTCCCAAATGAAACCAAACCACCAGGAATCGAGCTGCTCGTTGGCATACCATATGGAGGTCATTGTAATATTTTCCGCCAGTATGAGTATAAGATAGCAGCCATACCACAGCCGTATGCTCTTGAAACATACCCGTAATTCTAACAACACAAAGATGTAGATGTAAGCAAGGAGCAAGTAAAACAGCGTGCGATTCCAGCCTCCACGACAGCGTGTTTCTAACGCCAACGCAGCGAGCATAACGACATAGTGAACTGCCACGGTAATAAAAAAGGCTCGGGGATAGAATACACAAAAAGTGGCCAAGGATAGCATACGCATTATAATAAAAGCTATCCAACCAAAGAAGGCCACAGATCTCCCGGCAAAGTCCTCCTGTTCTATACCGTTTACTATCTTTGTGGATCGAGGGAAGTAAAAATCTACCACATCTTTAGGAGTGAGAGGAGTGCCTTTCAGTGTTTGGCTGTCATTTGCCACCAATGGAGTTCGTTCATCATTGGGATCTTCATCGACCCGTGTTATAAGTAGCTTCGGTGGATGTGGTACATGCTCCTTAATATAAAGCTGTGCATTGACTAAAAGCATATCCGTAAATGTCCCCAATTGTGACAGCGGTCTAGTGATTCTGCGGCTATGCCTATGCTCATTGTCTGACATGGTGCGCCGTAGATCTGTTGTTGCAGGAGGACTATTTTCGGTGGGCAGTCGCACCACAGGCAACGCAGGTGGAGCTGTTGCTGGTGGTGGTGGGGGTGGCGGTGTTTCCGGTATAGTATCTAGTACGTCAATTCTGTTCCAATCTGCCATTTCATTTTTGTACAGATCCAATTTTGGTCTGACTTTGCTTATTTTATCATCGTCGGTAGCATTGCATGTGGGATCTTTGGGACTATGCAATAACACTTTGGTTTCCAAAGTCTCCAAGCCCTCGTTATCTACTTCATCGTGACCAGTAATGTGTATTTCATGTGTACCTTCGTCGCTAAATCCTTGTCTTACACGAAAGTTTTCCATGATCTTTTCGGATTGTGGAAAGCTTGTGGCCAGGGTCCGCTCGGATTCCCGTTTCCGACGTTCGACTTCGCAGCAGAGACGCTCGTTCTGCTCCAGCTGGCAACGATGGGTCTCCACTTGCTGTGGTGTTGCCCAGGGATAGTGCCGACCAACACGTCGCTGGCTTTCAATGCGATGGTAACTGGTTGTAATGCCGGCCAAATCAATGGCAGCGAATACCAGACTCATGGCCTGTAGGGTGGCTGCAATAGAAAGCTTTAAAATGAGACTCTCAACTCTGGTGCTATGTACACACTTGTTTCGAAATTTCGAAAAATATCCTGGGATAGCATGTGGTTCATTTGCAATATAATCTGGGGAGCAGCTTGTGCATAGGCTTGGATTAATAAGTACAGCTCAATACTCGACGTTTGGGTGGCCTTCGCCAGGCATTTCATACGCTCAACATCGTCATCCGCTTGGAAGAGTGCCTCTACGGACCAAAACAAGCGCATTGTAAGCCTTCAAAATGGAAGCGATAATTGAACTCCTTAAGAAGAAAAGTTGCTACACGAACTTACCTGTAGATCACTGCAAAGGGAAAGAAAAACAACTGCAAGAGTCCTAGTCCAAAGCTAGCACACTTTCCCCGCTGGGCACATGCGCATGTGCGCTGCTCATTTGAAACGAGAACCAAAGTAAGTGTAAGCAGCGGGGGAACAAGTACCAGAACTAACGTGCCGGCTCCGTAGCCAGGTTCGTGTTGCTTGAAGTGCTGATAGCTTAGTGACAGGTCAGTGGCAGTTTGCACCATAAACACTAACAGAGCCAGGACGGTGGGAACAATGTAGGATACATAGATGCGAGTGCGACTGCGTATGGTGTAGCCCAGAATGTGACTAGGGGGATGGGCCGCATGACCCACCTCAACACCCATGGCCAAAATGGAATCGCCCTACTTTTAGATTGACTGGTGTCTTCCAACGGATCACTTGAAGCTACTCTGCACATGCATCGATTGCAAAATTTCCCGTAAGACTAAACCTCCAATGAGTAATGCCTTTTCGCACTGCTCTCTGGGATGGCTTATCAGAGGGTGTTGCTTGGGTACTGATAAGATAAACTCATTGATAGCTCGTACTGGGGAAACGTAAAAGTTTGTTTATGTTTATGTGGACGACGGAGCACACATTCATGGTGATCCAAGAAGCCATAAAAGACGCATATCGGAGACCATACGTTTCTCTTTACATCTCTCTCTCTTACTCTCCGCTCGGTGAAGGTCTAAGGTGAGCCATGGGAATGGTGAGTGGATTTTTGATGACACCAAAAATCATTAACAGCTTTGGTTCAATTTACAGTTCATGGGCACGATTTAAAGTCTACTTAAATTGAACTCTAATTATTAAATTCTTTATTAGTTACGCTTCAAGATTAAGATAGAGGATCTAGGAGTCGTACCAGGTCTTTTTCATCCAGTTGGAAGGCTTGCAGTGCTCATTTAGAACGACGAAGGATCCCTTTGGATTTTCTGTGCTTTGTCTTGTGCGCCGACAGCCGACGGCGTACTTGGGATTACCTTCGATAATGGACGATTTGTCACGACATTTTGACGCATTCTGTAGTACGGACGCACGTCTTCCGTACTTGGCTGCTTTTTTTGGTCCATCAGTGGCTACACTATTGAAGTTCGGTGCAACTGTCGGTGGTTCCTTTATCTGTCGCGGGCGCGGGGGACGACGTTTAGGGTGTACCTGCATCTGACAGGCTTCCACTGAAGAGTTGGAACTCTTGCGCAGATTGTTGACTGGTACATCAACTGAAGCATTTATTGCACGCGGTCGTTCCCGCTCTCGTTCCCTCAATTGGTAGTTGTACCTAGCCCGTCGGTACTCGGGCGTTGCGGTTAGCTCCGTGGCAGTCATTGAGCTGGCAGTAGGCTCTAGTTCGTGGTCAGGCTGACGCTTAATACGCGGACTAGTTGTGGTGTTAGTAGTCCGGGGACTGGTAGTAGTGTTAGTGGGTAATCGGAAGGAAGAAACGGGTTTCTGAATAACTGGTCGAGAGCGAGGGAAGTCCTGGTAATTGTTTCGATATTCGGGATTAAATTCAATCTTGCCGCGTAGGCGTAGGTACGGCTCCCGCACCTTGCCCCTTTCGGGCACCTCTGTTATTTGGGGATCACGGAAGCTCTCATAATACTCGGGCACCTCCTTGGTGAATTCTCCTCTTGGGCGAAGGTGATCATCCGTTTTTAGAGATTTCTCTTTGGCTATATTCTTGGGTGGGACATTAAACTTATCACGATACTCGGGCATATCCCCGCCGCCTAATTTTGCCTCTATGTTGCTCTCTTGCTCGGAACCCGAGACGCGAAGGTTGTCGTTCTTCTTGATGGGCGCACTCTTTGCATAGTTCGCATACATCTTGAAGCTGTCCTGGTACTCCGGCACAGCGATAAAGTCGCCCTGCATCTTGATGCTGCTTATCTGGGGTATGGAGAGCGCTTTTTCGGTGGGGAACTGCTCCACAAACTGACGCCTGTACTCCGATGGTGTTGGTTCATATTGAGTGCCCTGTGACCGCATTTGCAGATGACATCTGTTCTGCTCCTGGGCAGCAACGTCTCGCTTAAACTTTTCCGTAATTAGATTATTTGGTTGCTCCTTGTCATCGCGAAACATTTCCCGTGGCAAAATCTGGGCGCTTGCATCAACCATGGGGTATGTGAGATATGATGAGTTCTTCATTTTGCCGGATCCATTCAAGTCCTCGTTGTGTCCCAGATGGAGATTCTCTGGATTGCGCACGGGATATGTACGGGAACTAAAATCAAAGCTATGAAATTTGTTAACAAACAAGGATAAGGATCGACTTACAACTGCAGATCTTCGGCCGTGTACCAATGATATTTTTCGTGATGCTCCGACAATAACTGCATGAAGCCTTCCAAGCGCAATGATGTTGCACGTCTTAATGATGAACGGGGCTGAGCGGTAGGTGAGTTACCTTCCAGGCAGTAGTGCTTTCGGTACTCAGATTTCAACGAACCAAAGGACAAGGTCGGCTCCTTATTATCACACAGGGAGATGTTGCTATGCGTATGCAGCTGCACGGGCTGTCGCCGGCGGAAGAACTTGAGCTCATCGACGGCTATGTACTCATGAGGATGTTTGATTGCAAAGCGATCGTTATGCTTTTGGCTGCCCGCTAGATCTGGCTCCGAGAATGAACGACTCCAGTTGAACTCCGCCTCGACACTGCAAATGGAAGAGGAGTTAAACGCGTTGTTAGCCACAAATTTTGCATGGTGTTGCCTTGGGCCTTGGCTACGCTTGCCATTGACGTTGCTATTGGAACAAAATAACAGAGAATCGAAGGAGCGTTAATAATGGCGAGAATTGTGCTAGAACAAAATGAGCCAAAGTATCAAAACTTTCCACAGGGACATGATAAGATATGAAATACCCTGTAGAGGAAGTGCTTCATATTTCAATCATTTCGGGGCAAATGTAGACTTGTGCCTAAGGTAAAGAAAATAAGGATATTTTCTAAGAGCAGTGTATTGCGCTTATTAAGAGGTAGGAGGTGGTTGAATGTTGGCGGCTCAGCACTTCTAAGTGAAGTCGCAAAGGTATTACGGAAAAATTTTGGACACCGCTGCAGAAAGTAAATGGTGCCTTATAAATAATACTGATACGGCCCAGGATTGGCCTAAGATGGCTGTAACGGAATTTTCATGGCGTGCCAACACGCACACAACAAATAAAATCATTTACACACACAAACGAGAATCCACACCCATGTTGCTAGGCACTCACACTCCTGCCAGGGCAGGAAAGCAGACAATAAACAAAATTGCAAACAAATTGGAAAATTGTCCATTTGAATCGAATGTAACGAATTGCCAACTAAAGAACATCCGATGTTGAAAATCGATGGCTGCCAATTTCAGTGCCAATGCAATGTCCCTGTTCATCATTGAACCGGAAACAAGGCTTCCTGTGAGAAGTGCCGAGGATTTAGTGTAACTTCTTGGAGTTGCCATATAATTAGGACACTTGCATTAAGAAATGAGTAATTTTACTTCACATGCAATTCAAAAAGTAAAATTAGAAAATGGAAAATCCTTTCAAGGCGAACACCTGTTGCGCTTTGATTGTAGTCGCTGTCGTGCTATGGCCGAAGCATTTGCATATTTAATAGTCGAAAGTTCACATATGCATTCCTACCCATTAAACCCGGCACGTACGAAGCGACTATTGCCAGCTTCGAACCAAGTCTCTAGGGAATGTCTTTTAATTGGAGAGCAGAAAAGTCAAACTGTTTCATTACCTCAAGCTGCAAAATAAACATAAAAAAAATGCTTTAGAAGAATGAGGAGAGAATATCCCTAGGCCAGGCACTTTTGATTTACTGCTGTCTCAGCCATAAATCTTAACTGGGTCATGTATAGGAATGCAAAAGGATCGGCCAATAAATATATGTATGTAAATTATACACGGACATAAATTAATTTATTGCTTAAATAATACTAGAAAAAGGTACAATTAAAATATAATATTACATATATTAAATATATTATATAATTTTAAATATATGTTGTATATTCGCACTTGCAATTAAGATAAACAAGTAAAAAAAAATATCCTATCAAAGTGTAGCATACTTTTCAGGGCTCAAACTTAGTAGGACTCTGAACTTCAAATTCTTAAAAATAAAAAAGTAATATCATAAATCCTTAAAATTAACTGTTCTCTGACCCAATTTGTAGTGCGTTCTAATATAAACACGGACTTAATTAACCCTAACCTGGTTTTCTTTGGCAAACTTATTGAAATTTGAATGCCCGTAGGATCATCAAAGATTCGCCGTGGAAATATTTATTTCAGTGTTGTTCTTGTTGTTAGTAATATTATGTTTGACTGTTTTGGTTATTGTTTTACTATATTCGATGGTGCGGTTGTTGTTGTTATACAATGAAAGTCATAATATATAAAAAAAACTCAGAAGATTTGAATCTCCAATTGTCCAATTTGTTGTTTGTGGCTATGGTAAAATCGGTCTTGGGAGGACCTTGGTCCTCCATCAATTCACAATATATGCAGCGGGGAACTAGAACTATACAAATTAAAAATATAATCGATTGCTGGGTAGTTCTTTCCAATTATAACCGATTTAAAAGGCAATTTACTCTACTCAGTGCTAAAAGCATATTTCATATTCGCCTCTGTCAGCTTTCTATCAATCGGCAGGACCTGCTGTCAGGTGCAGCTGCAATTGCGTGCGTGACTGCTGCCGCGAAACGGAAATAGATACACACGACTGCAGCTGTGGGTGCCAAAAGGTGCCTAAATCATGTCGAGCACGATTTTTAATAGCAATTGTGCCCAAAAGGCTGACCTAATTTGCCGCCCACCTTTGGGCAAGGAATAAATACAAACTGTGAAAACCTTTATATGGAGAAGTGCGAACGCCCTATAAAATCTTAAGGTAACATTAATATCTAATTAAGATAAATTTTAAATCAAGTAAAAAGTATAAGTAAAATTAAATTTAAATAGAAGTTAAATAAAATCTAATATAAAATGGCATTTCAATCGAGTGAATCCTTAATTATTTCTTTAGTACCTGTGGCACTTTTATGGCAAAGAAAATAAATAGAAGTAGAAAAAATTTAATTGATAGTTTAGTACTTCCTGTTCTAAATTGTGGCCCAAATATTAAATTGCCTTTACAGGGATTTTCCTTACGTATTTCCATTGCCTTAAGAAGGGATATCATATTAAATTACATTAAAAAATAAGAGGGTATTTTAAAGTCGATCACATGAGACACATGCGTTTTTTATTGCTCTTAACCAGCTTTTTGCCTTAATCTTGACAATGCTAAATGACCTTTGGACAGTCTGCTATTTATAGCGCTGGCGACCAAGGCGAAACGCAGCCCATTTAAATATGCTAATCATTTGGTAATTACAGTACCAGGCAATAAAAAACTCAATAATACAACGGCGAGTACATCACATTTCTGAGCACATAATTACACGGATTTATGGTGGGCATTTAATAAAAATTTACATATCACGCCACTGGGCGTATACGTCATGCAGGAGACATGAATGAGCCATCGAGCTCATATCTACGCAGCGTCCAAGGCCACGGCCAGTCATTTCCTGAAATTCTATTTTATCAAATCCATTTTAAGTTCCAGTTGGTTGTGACTTAAAGAGCTTGACGCCAGCTCCCATTTTCTGGTAAACAGGTGGATATTCATAAATATTTAAAGTATTGAGCATTCAATATGAAAAGCAAATATTTGCTTATGTGCGCTGAAACTTTACCCATCGTTGGTTTTCCAGTCAATGACGTTCATTTTGTTGTTGTTGTTTTGTATATTGTTGCACTTTAACACACGACCCAACGAAACACCAGAAAACGAAAGTGTCTTGGGGGAGTCATCACTGACGGCAATGCTTGTCGGCCACTGTCCATGTCTGCGTGCTCACACATTAGGGTTAACAGAAAGGAAGACTAAAAGGCGAGTTGTTGAGGCGCCGCCGAAGACACGCGCCGTTCAAGCGCAAACAACAACTTGACCGCTCAGATCGTAAATCCAAACTGAGCCAACAATTTCACACGCCAAAACTTCATTGAAGTACTAATGCGGCTGTGTGTGTTTCTGCTTATATATTCAAGTATACATAAGAGTGAATATGTATGGGTGTGTGTGTGTGTTTGGTTCTGACTTTGCGCGATTTGAGTTAGAGGTGTCACTTCTCATAGCTGTACGTCCAATAAACTCGAAATTTTGAGGACCTGACACAATCGAAAGAACCGAAACCATTGCAGGGTGCAGCTCCTTGCAGTTGTTTTCCAGCTGTCAGTTTTACGGGGGTTACCCTCAAGGGGCGTGAAAGATTAATGTGAGAACATTTAGGTGGGGAGCCTGAGAATTTTATTTCGCAACGCGTTTTCAATCAGGATAATAATTTCCGCAAGCCCAACACGCAATGTAGCCCTTACTCCAGTTTCAGTTCCTGAGCCTCCCTTTCAATGTTTATAAGTAGTGTGGACCATGTGGGTCAAGGGCGAATCAATTCGCTGACCGGAAATGTGGGCTTGTTTGTGTGAATGTTGTTTTAACAATTGTGTTAGCTGCTTTATTAAGTCTGCATTAACTAACTTAGGTAAACTAGCTTGTAAGCGGTTAATGTAGCAGTAGCTCCTCAGCACTCCTCCCCTACACCTTCGACAGTCCCTCCCATCGATCAGGTACTGTATAGAAATAACGGTCCATAGCATCTACGAAGCGCTGCTTGTAATGCTGTGGTGGCACAACCGTTGGCTTTTTGCCCATGCCTCCGCCCAGCAATCCAGTAGACTGCTTAAACATCGACTCCAATTTCTTGTCTAGCGTGTATTTCCGTAGGTAATCTGAAAAGAAGGTCGCTCTGTTGAAACTTTCCTCGCTATCAAGACGAAAGATTACACACCAATTATGCCCAGGACAAGTGTATTTCTTTTTGTATCCAGCCCCACCAAAAGTGAGTAGTCCATTACACCATGACGTTCAAGAAAGGAGGCGTCCCTTTGAAGTGCATCGCGCAACACAGCCTTGCTATGGGATAATACATAAAGCGGTTTCGACCAGGACACTGAAAGGAGCAAATTGCACTAAATCTTCCATTTGTTATTATTTTCGAGCCACTTACTCTGTACCAGATTTTCGTCAAGCAAAACAATTTCACCATTCTGATTGCTTGGATTCACTAGCCGATTGCGTTCCGAGCCTTTAAGATCGAACTTATTCGAGATTTCACATCCATAGAACAAGTTTTCCATTACAAGCAGAGACTTAACCACAGTTGAACTGAAAAATAGGTTTGGATAAGGAATCGAAGCATTTGACAATACCATAGCTATCCTTACTCCTTCTTTTGGATGCTTATTTTAAACACACCAAATATTTTGGCCAGCACCGAAGGCTGTTGCTTTTGCTGGTGACATTTGCCAACATACTCAAAGTACTCGGACGCAAAGGTGACAAAAGTAGTCATATCGTGTTTGTCCATTTCCTTGAGGACAAACCGATCATCTGCAAATTCGAATTGTTGTAAATGAAATAACAAGACAAAAGAATTTGTGGTTACCTAACGTCTTGCAGAAGCGGGAGCCCGACTTGCCCCCTCGGGCTTCCCATTCCACACTAGTGCGTAAGCTTCGCGCTAAGGCAATGCGAGCCTCTTCCTCAGCATCCAGCGGCTCCTCGTCTTCGACGGACACATCGCTGGGCTTGCTAACTAATTCCACTTCCGAGCCGTTGCGATTTTGTGAGATTCTTAGCTCTTCGCTCATTTTCTTTTTCTCCAATCGACGGTAAAGATTTCTGTCCAACTTTGCCGGACTTAAGCACTTCGCGCGCATTGAGTCAAATTCACGGGCAAAGTAAACTTCGCAACTGAATTGAGTAGAGCCGCTGGAAAACGTCAAAGAAACGTGAGAGCTGGGCACCTGAGGCTGCGTCTTCATCTTGTTGCGCTCCTCAGACTCGCCAGAGGTATTCGTATCCTCGGCATCGCTATCCGATTGCTTATGCTTTGGCTGTGGACTGTTGTTCAAGTCGCTGCAAGATCCTTCACCTGCATTAATAGCTGCTACAGAGCGCTGGTATTCGGCAGAGGTCAAGCTGTAGGCGATCACTGAGCTGAGGTCGTTCTCCCGCACTAGCACAGGAATCGAGCCCAAAGGCAGTGTCAAATGATCCTGTGCCGAGAAAGGAGACTGGAGCGAATTGACTTGGCTGGTTGGAGGCTGACGCAGTGTAAGCAGCATTGACTTGATGGATTTTTTGTCCACATTGATATTTACTGTTGAGGCGAGCATTTGGTCAACGGTTAGCTGCTTTTCCGTGTCACACGTGTTGTCGGGTGTGCCATCAGTTGAGATGGCACTGCAGCTATCGGCCTCTGGTTTCTCCTTTGTGACCTCCGCTGCTTGAGCTTCCGGCTGTTCCGGTCGCAATTCTTCGGTGCAAATTGTTCCTGCATCAATCTGATGTGCTTGTTTGCTATGCTTCTGAGTTAGAAGCTCGATTTCATGCAGTCGCGGACCCCAGTGCATAATATTCTCTGCCAGAGTGCGCTTCGCCTTGATGAGTGCGTCTCCAATATCATAGGAGTTCACTTGCCGCTCTGTCAATAGTGTGTGCACAATTTCAATCTTTTGCTTGAAGACGAATTGGTCCTGCGTAAGGGTCGCTTTGAGCCTGGATACTAATGGCGAGTTCTCCTCTTCGGTGGCCAAATCTGCGATCCGTTCATAAATGCGGGTGTATACATCATGTCCACGCATGGAAAAGTTTTTGATCTCCTCCTGCACTTGTTCGTTAACAAACGGTTTTGGCTCATCGAGTTTTAATGTTATGGAAGGCAAATCTGTTTCCCACACCTCAACAGGCGTGTACTGGAACTTCGCTCCAACTCCACGATAACTAAAATAATGCACGTAATCCTTGTGCAGTGAGTGCTCGCAGGATGTACCTACATCGGAAGGCGGACGTCGTTTATACGCGTGACCATGGAAGCGCATTTCTAAATACTTAGCCAGCGAAAGACATTTGGCGGCATCTGACAGAGGCACCGAGGGTGTAGTCGCATTGCAAATAGTGCACCAGGAAGTGAAACAGATACGTCTAGGATCAGAGCGGGTCACGTCCTCGGTTAGATACACATGAACACAGCCTAATGAATGGACGTACCGACGAACATGGCCCAGCATGGGCAAGTTACACGATGGGCACATTGAGTTGTAGAGACAACAATACCTTTGCAGGAATTGATCCAACATGATATCATGTTGACCATAGAACTTCATATCAAGCAGCATGGGCAGCTTGCAGAAGGAGGAAGCACCTTTGGGACTGTAATAAAAACTACAAAAGAGCACCGGTAGTCGCTGGTGATTCTGTGGATCGAGTGCATCCTTGTAAATTTGCTCGTCGGTCACCTTTTGTGGACGCTGAATGACATCACTTGTCTTCTTCTTCTGTTTTAGCACTGTAATGAGTTGTTGATATTAATTTAATTAAATAAGTGATCGAATTAAGGGAATGCAGGCAGATACTCACTTGACGCTTTTCCCTTGGGGTAACGTCCTCCGAACGAACGGAACTCTGCCAATTTGGTTTGAATGTCGCGACTGGTGGCAGCGGCCGTGATCTTCATTTTAACAAACTCATGAGCTGGTAGTAGTTGCTCCTCGTTTTCCTTATTCCCAAATTCAGTACTAGTGTTCGTCATTTCTGCACCTGTGTGTTCCGGCCGCTCTTGTGTGACTGATGATGACTTGGACCACAGCTTAGAGAAGTAGAGCTCAGATGGAAAAAGTTGACGGAGTTTACAATTTCGTCCTTGTTCAGTTTCCAAATACGGTAGTGGAAACGTGAGGAAAGGACTCACCGAGAGCAACGTAGAGCTTAATGCATTACGAAAACGGTTGTCATATCGCGTTTCAACTGCTAGTGCCTCCACGGCAAGATTACCACTTGGACTGGGAATAGTATCTGTCTGTGAAGACCGTAATGGATCCGTAAAATCAGCCACATTTTCGCTGATAGTAACCGTGAACTTGTCTTCCGACTTTCGTTCAACCAGTGGACGCTTAATGGCAGAACGGAGCTGAGGTTCCTCGGAATGTTCGTCTGAGGCGTTTTCTGTGTTGGGACTGGGCTCCTTGGAATCAAATATGGACGGCTTGGGGCTAAGCGGCCGAGCAAACTCATCCATAAGAAACGACATTTCCAGTCGCCAGTTAAAACGGGCAAAAAGCAGAGCAGAGGCTACCTTTTTGGCTCGAGTAAGTTCCGGAAGGGATCCACCCCGTAAAAGACATGTGTAACCACGCGGGCTCTTAAGCTTCTCGAAGAACATCAACGTCTTGCCGCAGGTGTAGTTGCGTATGTAAAAATCATTGCAGTGTCCAAGCCTTGGCATGGTTATATTGGATTCAATAGAACTAACAATATCACATTGAAGAGTTCGGGCGAGTCGCTCCATGACAGAGAGCTTGACATCAAGCACTAAGGTCACGCCATAAGAGCGTAGGAAGTCCTGGGCAATGCCAGCAACATTTTTATGCACGAGCACTACGTTGGGCTTAAAGTTCATGATACGGGCACAAACATTCCGCAGATATTCCTTTTCCTGGAGAAGAACCGTTTCAATGGTCACAAACTTGCCCTCGACGCGTTCATAGACAATGGGACACTGAAGTAGCAGAATACGTGGAAACTCTACATGGGCCGCCATATCCTTGTGGGCGACATTCTTGGAAAAGGCAACACCATGCACAATCATTGAGTCCTTCCGCCTGCCACCCGGCACCTTCTTAAAGTTGACATAGTTGCGTATGTCCATAAGATCATTAGAGCAGTATTCGGGCTTAAAATGATTCACAGCCGTGGAGCACAACGTCTGTAGCACTTTACCCCACTCGGCATTCAGTTGATGGGCATGAAGTAGTTGCGCCAGCAATTGCTCCTCATGCTCACAATAGGATTCAAGCAATTTTGTTGAATTTGTCGTAAAACACTTGTCGTTCTCAAAATCGAGCTCTTTTGCGGACTGAAAGCTCAAAGACACATCCATTGACTTTGGTGGCTGCGGTTCCGTGCTGGTTCCATCAAACTGGGGGCTTATGGGATTAGACTCATTGCTTTTGTCTAGCAGATCTCCTGCATCAGAGCTTGTTCGGGGAAGCTCCACAAACCTGTAGTGTAGTGATGCGTCAAACTCGATCTGCTCGACATCGGGTACAATGGGCTCGAGGAAACCAGCTGCTAGCATAGCACTCAGTATGGCTATGGCTTGAACCTCGTTACCTGACTTGTTGTTTTTGTTGAGAAACTCAATAAGCAACTGTCCACAGTTTTGGACAGGCAGTTCACGTTGCATCTCTTCATGCAACGTTATCAGCGAGTTGGACTGTTGCAGTATGTATTTGCGATCGTCCATTGACAAAGTCATGTAGTTTGGCTGCGAGGTGAATCGTTCCTCCTGATAGCCCAACGATGTCTTCCGCGATACCTGAACTCGCTGCTTCTGTTGAGAGAGTGTGCTGGGAGTGTTGTCTTGCACCTCCAGTTTATTGCTCAGATGTTGTTGCAGCGCCTGCAAATCATCGCCCATTTTCGATCCTGATGTTTCCAATGAAGTGAGCACAATTTTGGAACAATAATTGCAAACCTTTAGGTCACCTTCACAGCGGATTATGCTGCCAGGTACAACTTGGTTGCAGCATTTCGAACAAAATATTTGACCGCACAAGCGACAATGATGCTTTCGTCGAAATGTGGAGAACTTCTGTGCACAGTCATAGCATTCCTTAGCTTTTGAATCTGGCATCCACAGTTGCTGCAGTTCCGTTTGCTTGTAGTTTCGCAGATCCTAAAAGTTATCACAAACGCGGTCAACCATTGAACATTCAATAAAACAAAAAGCAACTTACGTTGTTGTTCTTGGAGGCAACCATGTTGCCAATGTGCTTAAGTACACTAGACACGGTTCGGCCTTGATTTGCATTAGCTTCACTAGTCAGCTCATCAATACGCTCGTTAGCTTCAATAATAGTTGCAATTGTGCTTGTGCTATTGGAGGGACTGTTGCTGTGAGTTTCATTATCGACTCTCAGCTTAAGTGTTGTTGGAGGCTGCGGACGAGTTGTGCTCAAGCTAGAGCATGAACTGTTTCGCGTTACGTCGCCGGATGCACCCGCATCCGAATTGAGTGCCTTCTTTTCGTCATAGAACATGGACTTGCCAACTTGGGTGCTCCCGCTTGAGCTGTTATTGCTAGAAATATCGTTGACGGTGTTGTAGCTTTGATTGTAAACATGTTGTATTTTGTTAACAACCCGACCGAATAGGGAGTCCGGCTTATCTTCGAAGTTTCGTGCAAACTCAGTTAATTTATTTGGGGAATGTAGGTGCTGGTGTATTGAATTGTTGTTGCTGTTGCTACTGCTGCTGCTAGTGCTGCTGTTAGTGCTAATCATGATGTGATGTGGTAAGTAAAATTTGTGGAGTTAATATCGTTGGGGACGTGCAACTTCGTGGACTGCTCGTCTTCGGTTAAATAGATGTGATATTAAGTTGATCAATCAAAGCGGCATCCGGCGTCAGCGAGCCGAGCGCTAAATCTGTCCACTTTTGCTCCTAAAAACACATGATGAGCCGACATTTCATATAAATACAATCGCTGCTTACCTGTTCACTAAGCGTTAGGTGTGAATCACCACCGTCTGCTTCGGGGTCTGGTAACTTTTCGATTGGTACTAATATCTGATCAAAAGGAAGTACTTCCATACGCCAAGCATTGTCCACAATGTTCAACAGAAGATCATCAATTGGCGCCTGCAAAAGAAGTAAAACAACGCCCCACTGAGAATCAACATAATACGATATCGATAAGCGTTATCAACATAATTACGTCATTGGCTATTCATGACTTCACATTATTAAACCTTTTATGAACAAATATAGATAAATTGGGCTTAATAAAAGTATAAAGCGGTCAGAAACCACTGCCTTTTTAAGAAGTGGTTTTAATATTAATACATATATATATATATATATATATTTATATATATGCATATATGTAATTTGTTGCTCATTTGCCAGCTACAAAACAAATAATTTAAAACGATAAAAAATAGAGATTTTTTTTAGTTGTATTTGTAGATTGTGTGCAACAGTTTTTTGTTTACTTTTTTACACACTTACATATGTGAATATGTATATGTGCAATAATACATTTATTCGAGCGTTTGCTGATAGTTCAACTGAATGCTTTTATTTAAACTACTTGGTGTTTTAAAATCAATGCTTTTACTGAAATTCAAGTTATATTTATAAATGCACTTGTTTATACAGATCTTATGTAGAGCTCAATTGCAGTACGCATTGGAGCGAAACTAATTGTGTGAAGTTATAACTTTCCGCCATACAATGGAAACTGTAAGTAATGTTGCTTTAACCATTACAAACGTACTTACTTGACTGTCCATTACTTAAACTAATTGTGATTCGTTTAAAATCCAGCTTAATTCTATTTTATTTTGCAATTGCTTATGTTTTACAGTGACAGCTATCGGAATTTAATGATACATTGATAATCTATCGATAAATATTATGAATGATGAACAGTGTTGCAAAATCCCATTAACAGCTTGGCGCAATTTAGATATTTCTTATCGGTTCATCTATACTTTAAATGATGAATATTTTATATTAAAACTCTTTTACTACAGAAAGTTTTTTATGGCTTAGTTTTTGAACTAACTGTATATGTAAAATAAATTTCTTGTTAGTCGATGACATTTTCAAAAAAAAAAAAAAACTCCTTACTATGCAAAATAAACAGAGGCAGGTATGTGCAAGATTTCATTTATTCTATATAATATTATATATATATTATTTTGTTCATGTGCAAGCAAATTATTTATAATTGTGTTGCAAGTATTTAATATTGTAAAACTCAGTGGGGGTATCCTTATCCGCTTACTTCGATATTTTATTGGTTTACAATTGTTTTTCATTGAAACTTTATAAAAATTAGTTATCCAGGGCTTGCCCCTAAGAAATGGGTAATATATACAATTTATATCCATCTCCATTGTTATCTGCGTCCTGAAATATACTTTTATATAAGGTTAACCTTAAATGATTGGGAATATAATATGATAATATATATGTGAAGCAATGAAATAGGACAATATATGGAATAATTGAATAACACTTTTGGAAAATGATCTTAAAAACCATCTTTGTTGATTGATCCATTGACTAACTGACTAGATGCAGCATAGCGCTATAAAATGCGCTTTCTAACGTCAGCTATGCCGACATCTTGCCAATTCAACAAGGGATTGCGACGCGATTGATGGACATAGTCAATTCACAGATTTCAATACAACACAACAAACGCTCGAAAAAATTGTTTTTGTTATTTTGCATCAACAAAACGAATATTTATCAATGAAACGCTTGTTGTTTCTTATGTGTCTTTTTTCATTTTTCTTATGAGAGGCACTTAACAAGCTTTGGTAGCAACGGCAATTGTAATCCGTCAACGATGAAGGCTAATTGGCAACTGATTTTAAAGCCATGAGTCGAGCTTAGCACCACACCTCGGCCAGCCTAAAAGTGAGCAAATAGCGGCGACAACAACGGCTACAACGACAACAACAGCCCCAACAACAACAACATCAATAACAACAGCAACAACAACACCAACAACAACAACAACAACAGAAACAGCGACAAAACGACGGTTAGAAGCCCAAAAGCGACAATTGAAGAAGTTTCGATTTACGTGCGTGTGTGCGATGTGCAGCTCACATAAAGAGTTGACTCTTTGAAGATCGAAACAAACAAATTTTGGAGACTAGATTGGATGATACCTTGCACTCTATATGATCACAAGAATGAAACGAATATTTCAGAATATTTACACAGTAAGTAAGTAAGTAAATTGGGAGTAGAGTCATAAGTCATTTGAGTTCTGAGTGGAGCTAAGCTGGAAGCCCGCTCTCAGCATACCCCACTTGGGCGATTTACAGGGAATCAAAACAATAAATGTTTTCTAAAACGGGGATTGATACTTGTTGCTATACACACACATAAACAAATACCTATGCAAAGTGGGGGTGCATGTGCGTGTGCCAGTGCCAGGTACACCATTCGGTATGTGCCCGTATGAGTGCGCTGTACAGGCTGCCAGTGGCAGGTAGCTGACGCTGCCGTTGACGCTGACGCTGCCGTTGCCGCTGCCGCTGAGCATTTTTAGCGCAATGGCGCCTGCTCGGCATATTAATGAACTCCCTTTTCAGAAAAGAAATATGAAATTAAATAAAATTTAGTTGCCAACAAAAGCCGTGTCCACGTTCACGTCCACGTCCACGTCCGAGTCGTTGTCGCTGTCGCTGTCGGAGAAGTAGTAGGAATTTGTCGCCATGGAGCCATAGCAATGCATTGGAAAGCGTTTTCCAAAGATGGTTTCAAGCCGCGCCTGACAATTATACCAAGCGCTACTTCCGCTATACTCCGTGTGGCCGAAGAAAGCGCCTCAGGGTATTTATTTATTTTTACAGAGCTTCATCCTTTCGGCTGATACTAAACAAATTTTCTACATAGAAAACTCTGATTCTGATTCTGATTCTGATTCCGATGGTAAGTCCCTGGCTCTCTTGTAAGCATAACACAAATATATAGCGTATCTGTGGATGTACATAACACATATACACACATACTTATGGCCAATTATATAAAACAGTCACGTGCTAAGCTTCTCATACATACCAAAGAACATATATGTACACCTCTGGGCCTATATAAATCCACACGTATGACTCGGTCTGGGCTATATGTACATACGCTGAAGAAGATGTACGGCGGCAATTTGGTTATTTGTCTGGCCTATGGACGGTAGAATACGATCACTTTTGGACTCTTCTGCGATCATATGATTGAGTATGCATTCTTGTTATAAATGCAGTGCTTTTTAATTCCCAGGTTTGGGCATCTACAATACTTGATTGGGAATATTACTGTTCATATACATCCGCCGCACGTCTCAGCTGCTATATTGCCGGCAGCTCACGCACAGATTTGGTGATCGTGTGGCCAAAAAACACTTGGAATTCCAATGTTAAAGACTCCATCGCAAAGATAAAAAGATCCACTGTTAAACTTATTGAGTAGTTACTATCATAAATGCAATATGGGTTTACATAGTGAATTGAAAGTACCGTTGGGTTTTTTTTTGTTTTTTAATTTTTTTTTTTTGTCAATATTTGCTATTTCCGTTTTATAGTGCGCCTGTGACTCAAAATGTGACTTAATGTGCATATTAATATGCATAACCCGAGGTACCGACTTGGCTATAAATGCCGTTGAGTATGTCCGACTGTTTCATAATGTTTCATACCCATTTTTTATATTAATTGTTATCTTGCATGCGTACATAAAAATTTATTTTAAACTTTGATATTATATTTCAAAAATGGATACGGCCTTTCTACCTTTACACTTTCAGAAGTAGAAAGAAAATTTTCCTTTTCAAGAACCCTATTTGAATTCAAGGCACAATTAGGAAATATATACTTTTGACTATAAATAAAAAAAACTTTGAGTTCTAGCAGATATAATTGAAGTCAAGCTATGTATTTATTTATTATGAAGTTTAGCTGAGCCATGAGTCCTTTAAGGAAACAACTGGTTGTCGAAAAATGCAATATTTTGAGAATATTAAAGAGAATAGTGTTTACATTTGATAACTTTTTTTGTTGTATCAGTTGGTTAACTGGGTTAACGTAGCTCACAAAAGATTCAACCAATATAATAGAGAAGACATAGTTAATTTAGCCATTTTCAGTCTTAAAGAATAATTTTTTTCTGTAAACGTGCAATACTATCCAGAAGTTTTGATTTATGAGATTATCAGTGATAATAGAAACCCATTAAATTTCACATAGTATCAGAATTGAAAATTGGCGCTTTGTTTTAGTGGTGCATTGAACTGTAGCCTATCGATAGCAATCGAACATGCTCGACATGCTTATCGATATTTAGCCGGCTGTAATAATGACAATGTTACTTTGCTATAAAAACTGCATTTGGCTATAAAGAAGAATATTTGTTGTGCTCAGTTACCGCAAACTGATTAAAAATGCGTCCCAAACGAAAAGTAGAAGATGAAGTGGAGCAGCTATTTGATAAAAAATTTCAATACCAAAAGCCAACCCAAGAGCCCTGGTCATTGCCATTAGAAGACTCACACTTCAGCGAGTTTTACCAATATGAGACGCTACAGAATCTCAAGACACATTTAAACGAAGTTAAAAGTAAACTAAATAACTATGGAGTAGTAGAATGGAATAAACACACCAATCGTCGGGATCCATCGGGGGAAATATCATGGCGGCTGAAAAGCGAAACAAAGGCTGAGTTTGTAACCGTAAGTGCTTCAACGGTAAATAAAACTAACTGTAACAATATATTTTGCAGGTAGCTTGGTGTAAGTTTTTTGAATGTTTGCATCGTTACCCTTTGGTTACTAAGCCGGTCCTTAATAGCTTACACTTGTGTGAGGCACCTGGCGCTTTTATTGCTGCAATGAACCATTACCTCTACTCGGCTTACACAAAAGAAAATGTGACTATTATTACCAATCAATACCAAGATTATATTGACAACATTTTCGTAATTTTAGATTAAGTGGCGCTGGAGGGCCACGACTTTAAACCCATATTACGAAGGTAATGCACTCAACGAAATGATATCAAGTGATGCTTTTATATTTCACACATTGAGCAATTGGCTATTCCATAAGGACTTCACCGGTAACCTGCTCAAAATCAAAAACATAGATAATATGACACAACTCTGCGCTAAGGATCTTGAAGGCGGAATACAATTGATCACAGCTGATGGTTCAATTGATTGCTCTGAACAACCCGACTATCAGGAGGAAATTGTTTCCCGTGTGTTGTTTGCCGAAATTATTTCAGCTCTTCAAATACTCAATCCGACTGGCAACTTCGTCATAAAGATGTTTACCTTATTTGAAGCGTGTAGCGTCTCCCTCCTATATCTATTAAATTGTGTGTTCGAACGGGTTCACATCTACAAGCCGGCAACGTCCAAACGTGGAAACTCAGAAGTCTATGTCATTTGTCTGAACTATCAAAAGGAAGCACCTGGACTGGCACGCTTACTGGAAGCAATGCGGAACAAGCTCGATCAGTCAAATGATGCTTTAGTCATGCCTTTATTTAAGAAATCCCAAATTCCAAAGGACTTTTTGTTACAGCATGAAATTGGATGTCGCCTCTTCATGAATCTACAAGTTGATGCTATTCACAGTAGCATCTATGCTTATGAGGCCAAGGATAGATATTACCTTCAATACCTGCACCAACTGCGCAGTGCTGTTTCTGACAGATACTTTGATCTCTACAAAGTAAGTGCAGTAGCCGACGAGTTGCGCATTGTGAACCAGAAAGATATTAACAAGGAACCCAACATGTTAATGAATATGTACACGGTTTCCTACACGGAGCTAAAGAATCTAAGGGAAGGGGATCTGCTTAAGCAAGTGTACTACTTGCGACGTCAACTCAATGAACTGGAAAAATGCTCCACTGGCAATTCCTCCTATACACATGTCAGCCGTACAGGTGCAGCAACTCTCAACGTGGATATATCAAGAAGCGCACCTGTTACATTCTTGCAGAGCAGTTCATTTGCTTCAGAACCCGCGCTTTTGCTTCGTTTGCACATCCTCGAAACATTCGATATCGACCCACTTTGGCAAACAGCGGCCAAGTGCTTTTTCTTTGACGGCAACGACAGCAAAACGGAAACGTTTGATTACGCACCGTTGAACGGCGATGAGTCAGCGTTTTATATAGTTCAGCGTCGAATGTTTGTCACGCTGATTGAGTCACTACTGCAATTACGCCCTGCTAAGGTTGTCTTTAGCCACGTTTTATTTCTAACACATTATGGAGCATCGGTGCTCCTTTTCCTGGCTGAGCTGGTTTATCGGCACACTGAATTCGAGAACACTGATCCCTGTCAGACTATTACACTGAGCGGTCTGAATGAGACCACTACATCGATGGAGCTCTTGAAAAATTTATACACTATATTGGAAAGCGATCTTAGCAATGAGGATGAAGCCGTGCACAGTGTGTTTTCCCTTAAAGATATGCAGAGAAATGAGTTCAGTAACGCGCTATTTTTGTACAACAACAGTGTATTGGAATCTTGCTACAGACGCATGCTGAGTGAGGATTCATTTCCGAGACGGTGCCAGCCCTAGTCGAGCGCATGTTATGCAGGATATTGAAATGGTCTGTTTATGACGTTAAAAACAATCACGTAAATAAAAAATCTTCTTTCAGTTAAGATCAAGGCGGTCTTGTTCCGATGTGATCCATAATCCAATTTGAAGTTGCTTTTGATTTTGAATTTTTGTTCTTTTTTCTTTTGTATATTTAAAAACAATTAATGTGATTTAATTTCTACTACAAATATTTATCGAGTTTTTACAAATTTGACAAGAGGTGTGTATAGTGGGTGAGCCGCTGTCTCGTTGGAGCTTTTTACACATATTTATTTCGGTTGTTTTACCATTATACCATTAATAATTATAATTTATCCGGATGCAATTGGATTTTAATCACACGGCTTCTTTAATATCTACTCCGAGGAGTTGATATCTTGAGACTAATCAGCTGGTCGCTTTTCGCTGTGTTTTCTTGTATAGTCCTCCGCGTTTTTAATAAACTTTTTCTTATCCTTGAGGAATTCCTCGGCTAGTTCGGCGCGCAGTGGATGCTCTGGCTCAGGGTCGTTAATAAGCGCTATCAGTGCCTGTACAACTTGGTCGGTGCGTGTTGCTGGCTTCCAATTTTCCGTACTGATGATGGGTAAGCACACTTGACCTTTTTCATCAATATTGGGATGATAAATCCTTGTTTTGAAACTAATCTTTGGTGGCTTGAAGGGATACTCTGCCGGGAAATTGATTTCGATACGAAATGCACCTTTATTATAGGGCGGATTATCGGGAACAATCAGACCCGTCCAGCGAAGTAGGTTATCGTCATCAGCTTTAATTTCTCGAAATGATTTTAAGCTACTTTCCTGCAAATCCACAAGCTCCTTGCGCAGACGTCGCGGTGCAGTCATTTTAATATATGTATTTAAATAATTGCTCCAAATCGATGGAACGTGCTGTTTTTAGATGATGCAATGCCTTCGTTTTAAACAGCCGTTGTGCGAAAATTTATTTTGGATAATTTTAGCTTCTCCTCTGCATTACAAGAAGGTATATTGAGTTTTTATTTCCATCGATGTGTGGAACTTGTGTTTCTGTTATTTTTTAGGTGATTATTCAACAATTTTATCAAGTATAAGTTTTTAACGAAGTGGCATCCCTTCCACAAATAATTACATTTTTTTTTCGCAACAAACTCTCCAACAATTGTTTACCGCACAATATTTGATTATTATAACCATATGTATTTTTATTATTATTATAACATATATGTAACATGAATATCTCAACGACACAGTTTTTTCTAAATAAGAATAAATAACAACGAAAATAGTTTATAAAATGCTTCTCTGTGAATGCAATGTAAAAATATGAAGAAGCTGCATTTACCATTCACCCATATTGTAAACAATATTGTTATCGATTAATTCAATCACCTAATTGTTATCGTAGTTGGGCTGCAACACGTGCGCCGCGCTCTTTAGATTTGTTTTCTAATAAAAATGACTAAAAAACAAGCTGTTAAGCGTAAAGTGAAAACAATCGAAGTAAAAAATGAAGAAACTTCACAAAACGAACAGTCCGACAGTGAAAAAGATGAGGTAAACTATTAATAAGTCATAATAATTGCATTATTCTTATGTATGTATGTATATATTTAAATAGGACTTGTTACAAGCCATTAAAGACCCTGGTGAGGACACAACTGACGATGAAGGCATAGATCAGGAATATCAATCGGATAGTAGTGAAGATCTCGAATTTGAGAGTGATGAAGAAGGCAACTATGTTGGTAGAGAAGATAACAAAGATGATGACAGTGATGCAGACGATGATGATGGGGAGGAAGAAGATAGTGATGAATCCGAAAGTAACGATAGTTCCACTGAAGAAAATGAGAATTCTGAAATTAAAAAAATTAATGAGGATAAGCCAAGTAGTAGCAAATTGACGGCGACTATCGAGAAGAAAGTAGCAGCACCTCTCGTTCCTGTCAGAGATCCATCGAAAGTAGAGTACGAGGATTCTGACACATCAGATGAAGAAGACATACGTAACACAGTTGGAAACATACCAATGCACTGGTATGACGATTATAAACATATTGGCTATGACTGGGATGCCAAGAAGATTATTAAGCCAGCAAAGGGCGATCAAATTGACGACTTTTTGAGAAAAATCGAGGATCCGAACTTCTGGCGTACAGTTAAGGACCCACAAACTGGACAAGAAGTATTGCTTACCGATGAGGACATAGCGTTAATTAAACGTGTAAACTCTTCCCGTATCCCCAACGCAGAACACAACGAGTATGAGCCATGGGTTGAATGGTTCACTTCAGAGGTCGAGAAAATGCCTATCAAGAATGTTCCTGATCACAAACGGTCTTTCCTACCTTCTGTGTCAGAAAAGAAAAAGGTTTCTCGCATGGTGCATGCACTAAAAATGGGATGGATGAAAACTACAGAAGAAGTGGAGCGAGAGAAGCAACAGAAACGTGGACCAAAGTTTTACATGCTTTGGGAAACGGACACCGGCCGGGAACATATGCGTCGCATACACGACCCTGTCTCTGCACCTAAGCGTGACCTTCCTGGTCATGCAGAGTCATATAACCCACCACCGGAATATCTGTTCGATGAGAAAGAAAGAAAAGAATGGCTTAAACTAAAGGATGAACCACATAAACGAAAGCTTCACTTCATGCCACAAAAATTCAAATCACTTCGTGAGGTGCCCGCATATTCTCGATATCTACGTGAACGGTTTCTACGTTGTCTGGATCTCTATTTGTGTCCTCGTGCCCGTCGCGTTAAGCTTAACATTGATGCTGAGTATCTAATTCCCAAGCTACCATCACCACGTGACCTGCAGCCATTCCCAACAGTAGAGAGTCTTATTTATCGCGGTCATACGGATCTGGTGCGTTCAGTGACAGTTGAACCAAAGGGCGAGTACATGGCTTCCGGTTCCGACGACAAGACTGTCAAAAGTAAGTTTCCAAAACAATAACATTTACTAGATTTTTTTATCCTTTCCTTTCCTTTTTCTTGCAGTTTGGGAAATTGCCACAGGTCGTTGCATACGAACTATTGAGACCGAAGATGTGGTGCGTTGTGTTGCTTGGTGCCCCAATGCCAAGCTTTCCATTATTGCTGTGGCCACTGGCAGTCGTCTGCTATTGATTAATCCCAAGGTTGGTGACAAGCTGATAATAAAGAAAACTGATGATCTGCTAGCTGAATCGCCCAGTTTGGATGTGATTGACAATGAGCGAATCAAAACTGCTGTGCAGTGGTCTACGGCGGAGCCAAACGAACAAGAGAAGGGCGTCCGTGTAGTCATTACTCACTTTAAGCCCATACGTCAGGTTACTTGGCACGGACGTGGCGATTACCTAGCCACGGTTATGCCCGAGGGCGCCAATCGGTCTGCACTTATTCACCAGCTCTCAAAGCGTCGTTCCCAAATACCCTTCTCGAAGAGCAAGGGTCTCGTCCAGTGTGTACTCTTTCATCCTGTTAAGCCTTGCTTCTTTGTCGCGGTTCGTACTTTAAGACATGATAACCCAAGAATTTTTGTTTTATGTGGATATCTTTTACCAACAGACGCAGCACAACATACGCATCTACGACCTGGTGAAGCAGGAGCTGGTCAAGAAGCTTTTAACAAACTCAAAATGGATATCTGGAATGTCCATACATCCTAAGGGTGACAATTTGCTGGTGTCCACGTACGACAAGAAAATGCTATGGTTTGATTTGGATCTTTCAACCAAGCCCTATCAGACAATGCGACTGCATCGGAACGCAGTGCGCAGCGTGGCCTTCCACTTGCGGTATCCACTGTTTGCATCCGGTAGTGACGACCAGGCAGTTATCGTCTCCCACGGCATGGTGTACAAGTGAGTGTTTAAAGCTGCCCTTCTCTTCATTCCTTGTGTCTTTTTTCTTTGTATCAACAAACTAATATGTAATTTTTTTTCTTTCTCCTCGTGTATTTCAGTGATTTGCTACAAAATCCATTAATCGTGCCGCTCAAGAAGTTGCAGACTCACGAGAAGCGGGACGAGTTTGGTGTGCTAGATGTTAATTGGCATCCGATTCAGCCGTGGGTGTTCTCAACGGGTGCTGACTGTACCATAAGGCTGTACACATAAACGTGCAAAACGTTGAACATAAAAATACATAATTTTAAGCCTTGTCTTGTATGAATATTATTATAGTAAACGATGTTTTTAATTGAAAGGCAATTGTATTTGAAAGTCCTGTTTAAAAGCTTTTTTTGTCAGAGTTGCCACCCAGTTAAAAGCTTTGCTTCACTTAGTCCCGGGTGAGGACATTACAGCAAGAATCGAATATAAGGAAAATTGCACTTCAATTGAAAGTTTCAACGGACCTACGGCTGATCACAATTACAATTACACACAGGGCTTAAGTAGGCGCGAAAGCTTTTGCCCAAAAAGCACACATGCCAACATAATTCCAGTCCGTGCGAGTGAAGTGAGTGAGAGCGAAAGCTTTTTTCTCTTTGAAAAGCCCTGGCGCGCACATGTCGCAATGTGTACCAGGAATCTAATCAGCTCATTTTCGGCTCCCAACTGTATAGCTATTTTGGAGCTTTTCCTTCAATCAGCAGTCAGTCGCCAGCCTTTGTCCATGCGAAGAGAAACGTTTGCACTTGTGCTCGTGGCGTTGTCGTCGGTCGTTGTCGTCGAGGATTTGGGTTTTTGGCTATCAGAGCGCGCACACACGCACACATAATTACAATAAAAAAAAAAAAAAAAAAACGAAAGAAAAACGTATAGAAAAATGAAAATCACATACGTATAGAAAAAAGCGCAGCAGCAGTAAAAATGAAAACGAAATGGCAATAATGTGGTAAAGGCAAGAGCCTCGAAAAAATATGGCAAGTGTTTCGTCGAGCTGTAAAGAATCATCAAAAATGTGATTATTGGAACGTGAGAATCGAAGAAAGAAGTCAACGAATGTAATCATAAAATTTAACGAGTGTCTAAGCTAAATTGCACTACTCTCGTTCATTTTCTCTCTCTCTCTCTCCCTCTCTCTCTCTCGCTCCTCTTTCTCGCTCTCTCTCTCCCACTTTCTCTCCTACTCTTTCTCTGTCTCTATTTCTCCGTCCCCCTATATATGTCGTGCTCTTTCTCTGTGTAGAACTTGAATCAAAGCAAAATCATTCAGAACAAAAAAAAATACCTACACATATTTTTAGTGTGGCAAAAATTTGTATATATTCGTTGCTCCTAAACATATAGAGAAGACACAGCACACAGCACACCAAATCAAAGTTGACTGTGCGCGTGCATATGTGTGTGTGTGTGTGTCTTTGCATATGTACATATATACAAATATGTATTCATAAGTGTGTGTGCGCGGAAATTCACAAGATTGGAAAATGTTTTCTACTCCAACAAATACCACACACTAAATAAAGGCTCCCAGTGTCAAGTACAATAAATGTTTCCCTCCCCTCGTCCTTATTCCTTTACCTTTCGGTGCTTTGCAGCTGCTACACTCCTAACAAGCTTCAGCAAGGCAAGCAAATCACGCATACGCCCCATCGGTCCCATCGCAGCAAACGCACCAATAAACCCAGCAAAGCGAAATCGAAACAAAAAAATATTATAAGAAGAAGCAAACGAGGAGAAAAGAAAATAACGGACAGTCGACCTCGCGGTTCCCACATAGAACCTGTGTCAATTTGTTAATGTGTTAGTGTTGGTGCTAGTGTTAGTGTGTGTGCACAAGAAACAAATAAAACGAAAATCTAAGCAGCAGCAGATACAATAATAACAACAACAACCCAACAGAAGCTCCAGCTGCTCGGAACAAAAACATAATAAAAGACAAAAATTTACTAGAACGCAAAGGAAATTCTTGTAGCTACCGCGTCTTATTAAAAACTAATATTGCTGAAAATACAAACACACTTTGTGTAGATGTTAGGGCAGCCAAGCATTTCCCCTTTCCCCTCCCCCTCTTCCCATCATCGCCATTACCCCCACCCCAAGCATCCCTTCCACTTGCCCACGCAGTGCCATTGAAAGTGAGAGCGCGCCTGTCGAACAGGAAGGCAGCGTTCGCATTGAGAATAAATACAAGCGAAATAAAATAAAATAAATAATTAGTTAATTAAATAATTAACGAAAGAACTATTAAAGTTAAAAGTTAAAACAGGCAACAAAAATAAAAAACACAATATTTGACTTTGCCCACATTTGTAATTTTTCAATTTTCGGTCATTTCTGTGTCTAGATAAAAAATCAAAGTTTTGCGCAAAGAAATAGAAGTAGAACCCCAAAAGCAGAGCCAAAAATTTCTTTGCACATGCATGTAAAAACTAAAATAAAAAAAAATCCAACAAGAAACAGTAAAGCACAACAACGGCAGCAGCAACAACAACAACAGCAACAACAGCAACAGCAACAAGAACAACAACAACAACAACAACAACAACAACAGCGGCAACAAAAACAAAAGCAGCAAGGAAATCATAGAGAGAGTGAGAGTGTGAGTTTGAGTGTAGGGCGCGAGAGCAAAAGCACAAAAGCAAAAGCACTCGATAACAAGTTATTAGCAAAAACATAAATACGTAACTTGCTCTCACACTCATCCGCTTTCGCTCTCTCTCTCTCGCTCTCTCTCGCCTACCCAGCTCCAAGTGTGTGGGAGTGTGAGCGTGAGGGTGGGAGAGGCAAAACGATTCGGAACGGTAGGTAGGTCAGTGGTAGTGGGCAACTAAGCAGCCCATCACCCCATCAGCCCATTAGCCCATCAGTCCCGCGACCCATCAACCTCACATAGCGCCCTTGTAGCTAAGCAGCAGCAACATCACCAGCTGTGGCAGCTGCGGCAGCTACGCCAACGCCAACATCGCACACCGTACACCGCACCGCACACAGAACGCAATACACCAACATCAAACTTAACTTGCTAAGGGCAGGTAAGTGGCGCTAATTGCTGCATCGAACTTGGGCAGCTGTTTAACCAAATTGAATTGTACTTTAAGTATGTCCTGCACTGTCTCCGAGTTACCCAGTGGCTGTCGATTGCGAGGCATGACTTCCTCTTCGACCAACAATGGGAATAACGGAAACGGCGATAGTGTCGGAGGCCCTGGCAGCGCATTAAGCTCCACAGGCGGTGGTGGTGGAATTGTTGGTGGATCTGCCAGTGGTACAACGCTACCCGGTAGTGGGAGCGCGGCATCGAATGTGCTCCAAGAGTCAAATGCACCGTTACAGCGTCCACAGTCGCAAAAGCCATGCTGCTTCTGTTGGTGTTGCTGTTGTTCCTGCTCCTGGTGAGTACTAACGGTTCTTAAGTTTACAGTAAACAGTTCTACATTCTGTGATATTTTTCTAACATACATTTTTTTTAAACTATTTTTCATTGACGCGGCGCCATGGGTTGTCCAACCACAACAACAGGGCTAAGTGGTAAGTTTCTAGGGACGCACTAAAACACAACACACACTCGCACACACACGCACACACATACATATTCGAAGGCATACACGGAAGAACACATACATACGCACCCACGTATTTGTAAGGCATTGCCTCCTGTCAGTTTGCCTACATCTGGCAACGTTCGGCTAGGCGAATAGTAAAAGCTGCCTTTCTCTGTTTCTGCTATTTATTTCCGTCCCCGTCTTCGTCTCCCTCTCCCTCTCCCACGCTATCTCGTGCGAACTCTTACTCTTGCTCTTTTGCTTGCATACTCTTTTGCGCTTTTCATTCACAATTTCGGGAGCGCCAAAAAGCTCGTTGTAGGGCACTTTAAAAATCAAATCAAACGGTACCATCCGAAAAAGTTGCAAGTTTTCGTGAATGAAATTGAAAGCTGCCCTTGGTTGGGTGTTACCAACATGCCCGCACCTTTGTATGTTTTATCGTCCATCTAAACACATTTTAATCATCTTTTGCCTGCGTGTGCATACATTTGATTCACAAATAACCTAAACTTAGGCATACATGTATTGTTTATGCATATGTTGTTTACGCGTGTGTGAGTGTGTGTCTGTGTGTGTGCTTGTCGTGTGTACATTATTGGTATGCTGTCCAAAGCGAGTAAACAGATAACAAACTTTGATGAGTTCTACGTTGCGAACAAGTATTGCTTACCTAATACGAAGCACATAAATCTATACGTTGATAACACATGTCCACTTCCAAGTGAGCCGCTCGGCTATAGGCAACCAATACACACAGAAATGACAACACAAACACATCGCAGAAAGGGATGAGCAGTTGACGGATCGCCTTATCAGTTGCTACTAAGCTTTGACCCAAGCTTGGGAGACGCTTGAACTTGATTGCGTTTACGAGTGCATAGCGCATGCTCTAAGAGAAATGAAGATCAAAAGATAGAAAATTAATTAATTTCAGATTGCAATTTAATAATCGATTGCAAAATATTAATTGAAATCTTATCTATTTTACTTACAGTCTTGCCATCAAGAATGCCGATGAAAACGCGCCCACCAAACGTGATCTCGTCAGCTCTGAATTCCTAGATGGTGATCAGTAAGTTATTCTTTATCAACTTCATCGATGATTTGTTATCGATGTATCTTTTATCCATTTTACAATCTTTATGTACGCTTGCAGGCCCACATTAGAGGAAATACGTAATTGGGGTAAAAGCTTTGATAAACTTATGAAGAGTTCGAGTAAGTGACACCAAAGATAAGCCAATTTATCTTAAGATAAATCGTTTTTATCCGATAATTAATCGATTGTCTGTTGTAGCTGGCCGCAAGGTGTTTCGTGACTTTCTGCGTAGCGAATTTAGCGAGGAGAATATTTTATTTTGGTTGGCCTGCGAGGATCTTAAGAAGGAGAACAGTGCGGAGGTTGTGGAGGAGAAGGCTCGACTTATATATGAGGATTATATTTCGATACTATCGCCGCGCGAGGTATCGCTCGACTCACGAGTACGTGAGATTGTGAATCGCAATATGATCGAGCCGACGACCCACACCTTCGACGAAGCTCAAATTCAAATCTTCACACTGATGCACAGAGACTCATATCCTAGGTAAGGACAAGCGGAACTTTCCATAGATTGGATTATCTAATTTAAATAATCTTATATATACATATATATTTATCTATATATGAAATCACACATATCGTTAACAGATTCCTAAACTCGCAAAAATTCAAGACACTCGCTCAACTGCAAGACAATTCGAATGCCGGCTCCAAGGCGGACAGTCCCACTTAGATGATACGTTGTATAAGGCGCTCCTCCGTTGATTTAGTTGTTGTTTTCCCGTTTCACTTAAGTATTCCTTGGTTAACCCCAACGACTATTCCCCCGCCACTGACCATTGGCGTTGACCCCGACCTCTGCTGCTTCAGTTAACAAGCAATATCTTATACTAACCAAATAGATCTTTTCCAAGTTGCGTGCGCAGTACCAGGGGAGAATAAATGAAAAGTCAGTAGAGGGTCGGTGGTTACGGTAATCGTACAGTCGTCGGAGGATACACTGCATCCCCAAGGATCGTACCAGAAGTCAACACACGAGAAAGAGCCTATCGACGAAGATAATGAGGATTATATAACGATCATCGCGATTCGCGATAACAAAAATGCTGATCATGATCTAGGTCATGACGATGACGATGACGATGACGATAACGATAACAATGACAATGACCATGAAGATAAAGATGACAAGTACAATGACGATAACAACGACAATGACAATGACGATGACGATAATAATGACGATGACGATGACGATGACGATAACAATGACAATGACGATGACGATGACGATGATGATGCATTATGTGAAACCGATTCCTTCTTTACAAGTTCTAGTCGTTAACAAACCAAAAACCAAACTAGGCAATTTATAAAATTAGTTGTTAAACAAGATTTAGGAAGAATGAAGTGAGTGACAGGCAGAAAGAGAGAGAGAGAGAGGGAGAGAGAGAGAGAGAGTGAGAGATAGAGAGAGGGAGGTAGGGAGAAAGGGGGTAAGAGGTGATTGGATAGATAATAGAAGAAGCATTTCTAGGGAGTTTGCGGAACACTTCAACTTGAACTTTACAATTGTACAATGTATAAAAGCAGCTAAGGGCCGTCCGGAAGGACAAAAGGACGAAAGGACGTCCCGTCAGGTGCGGGAGCGAAACAATTAGCATACCTTAAAATAATTGTTATACTAAGACCCATTAATCAAATTGAGAATGAAAACTTTAAATACGCGAAAACTTTTTCCACAAAATAAAAAATAAAATAAACCAAAAAAGCAAAAAAGCAAAAAACCAAAAAGAAGAAACAAAGAAACAAAGAAACAAAAACCAAAAGAAATACCAAAAAACAAAGCAACATTTTTAAACGTATTACATTTATACTTGTATGTAACTTAATTAGTTTTGAAAACGTTTTAGATTATACAATACAATACAATACATATATGGATAGCGACATCGAAGCATTCTGTAAATACAACAAATACAACAAAGAAACTATATATACAACAACAGCAACAACAACAGCAACAAAAGAAAAGCAAAAACAAATATTGAGGAGCTCATCAGGAGGAGAAATGAGGCAGTCAAATTTGTTGAGAATTGAATAAAATAAAAATAAATTAAATAAATAAAAGTGAGGGAAGGAAAAGAGGAAGAGGAAGAGAGGGAGAGGGAGAGGGAGGAGAAAACGAACTCAAGCCCGGATTCAAGCTAATTGAATTTGTGTCTAATGTCTATAGAGTGTGTAACGTGAAAAGTCGTAACATTTTTCTAATTTGATTTAAATATGTCAAGGAATGAAATGTTTCATATAATCGATCTACCAAGCGTACTTACTAACTAACTTAGTATGCACTAACTAACTAAGTATGTACTATATATATACACGTATATTATTTCTAGAACGCATTGATTTCGGAATCGGTATTCGGAAAAAATGAGCAAAAAGCAACTATGAATCCAACAAACGTTTCGCAATATCACTGCCAACTCCGCAAGAGATATATCACACATACATATGTACATGTATATGTATATGTATATGTATATGTATATGTATATGTATATGTATTACACATACATAAGCAGTTGCGTTAACTAACAAACACACACACACACACACACATATATGCACACACACACACCACCACACCAACACACCAACGGACATACAACTGCGGGCGGGGCTTATCAAGATGATGCCCCCAGACCCAAGCTCCAAACATTGTCCCCAAAATTCACACGATTAGACGTTAGTTTTCTGCATTCAAGAGCCACAGTATTAAATCCGAAAGAAGTACAACTGACGGCAAGCCGAAGTTTGGATGCCCCCACAGTAATGTCTGCCTACAAAAGTTCCTCCCCCATCCCCCGCAGAGCAGGTTAGATGAGTATGAAATTTGTGCAGGGAGGAGGAAGCACCCATGATCGATATCGTCTATAACTATAGTATTTCGATACCAACAAGAATCAGGAATCAGCCAAAGATCTGGTAAAGTCAGCTTTAAATATTAGCTATATAGTAATGTATTCCAGTTAATGTATTAGTTTCTAGTTTCCATAGAGATTGGGTTAGATTTTA
This sequence comes from Zaprionus lineosus, assembly GCA_035044505.1. Lineage (NCBI taxonomy): Eukaryota > Metazoa > Arthropoda > Insecta > Diptera > Drosophilidae > Zaprionus > Zaprionus lineosus. The sequence goes on along the minus strand of JAWNNX010000098.1, from coordinate 476,745 downwards.
TATACTTAGTGCTTCAGTCCCCCCTCAGCATTGACGGCGACTGTCGGAGCAATCGGAACAAATAGATTTAAGCCTCGGATACTTGAGGCGTTCTCCCTTAAGGGTACAATGGGAACGTGAACATGAACAATGGAACGATGGCAGCAAATGGAACACGTGTAACATTATCTCTAAATTTTAGCAATTGTTGTCGAATTAACCTAAAACTTAAATTTAAACAAATTACAATTTAATATGCAGATTATAGGAAATAGGCAAAAGTTAACATGAGTCCTGGCAGTTCAACCATGGGATGATTTACCAGTAACTGGGCAACTACGGGGGGGAGTTACTAGGGGAGTTACTGGGTTAGTCGCTGGGACGAGAGGCGCAACAATTTGAATGGCACAAATTCGCATTTAAAGTTCGATTCGAGGTTATTTTCTTAGTCTGTGTGCCTAGTCCTAGTAAACATAGTAAACACACACACACACACACACACACGCACACACACACACAGAGGGTTACTTGATAATGAAAAGTTAGAGCATTGATTTAGTTCAAGCGTCTTCCAAAGCATTTACAGCTCTCATTCTCAAAGAACCGCGCTGTTCTCCAGCCACCCGCAACTCACCACAACCCACCACTCACCACGCAGAGAGCCTTCTTTTAGTTGCAGACAGAAAGTCCCGTTACACCCACAGATACACGTATCCAACGAACACTAAAATTACGTTACTCAGGCTGCTACTTGGAATTGAAAATTCGACATACAAAATATCGAGATCGATAGCTGCGATAGCCGCTCGATAGCCGATAACAAGAGCCGTGCTATCGACTTCTCATACAGGTGTCACTCTCCATAATTTGTTAACTTAATTTTAGGTGGAAATCTTAAGATGAAACAAAGTGAAACAGATTTTTGTAAATGTTTTCTATTTAGTTTTAATTTTAGTTTCTCTCGAACTTTTGAACAGATCTTGAACTTAAGTTTATAGGTAATACACATGCATACGCACACACACAGAACCACTGTCATACACACACCCACACACACACATATATATACATATATATACTATATAATTGTATATGAAATAATTGCATATATACATATATATATATATATTTATATATAAATATATATAAATGTAAATGTAATCGCAAAAAGTATTAGAGAAAAGTTTTCGACCAGTTAAAAAAGTAAAAATAAATAAATTTATTATAACAAATTTAACACATACAACAATTTCAAATGAATACAAACATGTTTAAATTAAGCAAACATTTAGTTTTACAAATTTAATATATTGCAACAATAAACAACATGAAAATAAATCTTGAGTTTAATTCACGGAATTGGAGAAGGGAAACGAAAGGAACAGAAAAGGTTTCGAAGGGTCACCCTGTCTCACCTTTCAAGCAACGGTATCATAACAAAACAAATTCTTGATTTGCCGCCCACCTGCTCCAAATGGAACACCCTGTACGCGGACTGGCAAAAAAACACGGCAAAAAGCACACTGAACAAACAGTCGTCGGTACCGTCCACACGACAAAGCGTTGATTTTGCTGCCGCTGATGCTGCTGCCTGTTATTGTTATTGTTGCTGCTGCTGTTGCTGTTGTTGTTGTAAGGCGGCGTTGGAGTCTGCGCCGACGGCTACATGGCATTCATTTGTGCTACATGCATAACTATTTTACGTATGCTGAGGCTCTGTGCATCTGTGTATGTGAATGTGTATATGTGTGTGTGTGTGTGTGTATGGGTATATCTCTTTCCCTCTCTTGGTATGCGTGCGCGAGCAACTCTAAACCTCTGGCTCTACCTGGTGTCCAACTGCACTACCACTTTCACAATGCGCGCGGTGTTTCTGTAAGCCCGCAATACAGCCGCTGTCGCTGTCGCGGTCGCAGTCGCATTCGCTGCCGTACAACAGAAGCAGCGACAGAAAAATAGCAACAAGCAAAACAAAAGACACAGAGACTTCAGCTCGAATGTTCGAAAGTTCGAAAATGAATGCACACCACAAAATGAACATAAAAGCTACAAAAGCGCAAGACCTCAGGGCCGGTTCAGTGCCTAACAGCTGGGCGCATGCTAAGCTTGCCTCATCGTAAACGTATATCTTATGTTTGAACCTTCCCTAATAAAGCGAACACATCTAATGATGCTTGCTATACAATTGTGTTGTCGCTTTAGCCGAGTTGCAAACCAAATTTGAGTTCGTTTCTTAAGTCATTTGTTGCTGCTCTCAAACACGAGCAAAAAATCATTAGGTACGTACCTGAAACGCTGCCGCTGCCGCTGCGCAGCAGAGCAGAGCAGAGCTATGCAGGTGCACGCACACACAAACACAACTCACAAGCACAGAAAGTAGCAAGGCGCAGGGACAAACGCTAAAATATACAAACACACAAGCATACAAACTGACAGCCTTCTACCTGTGTGCTTGTCTGTGTTGCCAGTGTAGAGACAACATCATCGATTCGATGAATTTTGAGTTTCGCTCGCTGCTCTGCCGCCGCTGCTGCTGCTGTCGTTGCTGCTGCGATTGAGAGCCGACCGCAGCAGGCAGCAATAGCTCTCTTTCTCTCTCAATATCAGTTACGAAAGAGATGAAACCATAAAAAGCAATAATAATCGAGCAACATGCACGCTCTCTCACACAGACATTCACCTGTGCTCACTTGCACGTACACGCGCACAGGCGCACACCTAGACAGCACCTTGCATACAAGCATTGGCACAGGCGCGCAAAGCGTCGACTGAGACGGAGACTGAGCAGCAGCCAAAGCCGCGACTGAGCTGTAGCAGCAGCAGCACCACCAACAACACATTCAACAGTTGAACAATCTCCAATTGACTCTTTGGGCATTATAGCCGAGCTCAACGTTCATCCGCGACAAGTTTTTCGTACCTTTCGTGCAGGCGAGTTACAATTTTTTTCGCTTTGGCTCCTTAAAACGTAGTTAAAACGCAGCAATAATTTACGAAAATTCGCCAGTGAAATAGCCAAAAACTCAGCGAAAAAATTATGATATTTATTGTAAAGTGAAGTAAAATACATGAAGACACGAAGAAAAAATAAAGAAGAATTCGTTTGCGTTTGGTTTCGCGTGTGATTGTGTGCTTGCGTGCGTGTGTGTGTGTGCCTGTTGTGTGTATGTGCTTCTGTGTGCGTGTGTTGTGCTTACGCTTGCGTTCGTATTCGTGTTCGTATTTGTATTTGTATTCGTGCGCTGGTACTCGGTTAGCTCAACGTGCCTATGTGTGTATATAGACGTGTGTGCTTGTTTGTGTATTGCTCTGTCGTGTCTGCTGCCTGCCTATGTATGCGTGCGTGTGTGTGAGTGTAAGCCAAAACGAGACGCCATCAAAACTGAGCAGCCGCAGCAGCAACAAAAATATAATTCAAAATAAAAATTGTGATTAATAACAAAAGCAAAAGCGAAGAACAACAACAAAGCGTGTGAAGTTCCAAATCTGCGAAAACTACGAAAACTAATAAAACGCGAAGATACAAAAACAAAAAAAAGGCGCGCTCACAATGAAAAATGTATAAACTGCTAAACAAAGTGCAAAGGCAACAGCAGAAACAGCAAAAACAGCGAAAAGAAAACCAACAAAAACGACTACAGCAGCTACAACAAAAACAACAACAACCACAACAACGAAAATACACAAATGCTACGCGCATCCGCCTTCGCCACTGCCGCCCCCGCAGCCGTGTACCGTCGTGTTCGTCGTGGCAATTAAAAAGTTTTTATACAAAATACGCAAAACAAATGTTAATACTGTGAGTTGTAACTGTAAAACGTAAATGAGTGTATGTGCGCATGTGTGCATGTGTGTGTCCAAAATGCACAGACGCCCGCCAACATCAGCAGTAGCAGCAAAAGCTCAGCTCAACCAACAAACAGGCCAAGGAGTCGCGCATTAGAAGCTTTCAAGCCAAAAAAAGCACCAAGCACCAAGCACCAAGCATCAGCCCGCAGCTTGCATCCCGCATCCCGTTGCCCGCAGCCCGCAGCCCCCAGCCAACAGCCGAGTAAAAAGCACACCATAACAGTAGCAGCAGCACCAGCAGCAAGAGCAACAGTACAAAAGTGGCGAAAGGTGCACCCACCGACAGAAGCAACAACAACAACAACAAGCGCAGAAGTCAACGAGTCACAGTAACGATTAAGCGGCTGCCACAACACATTCGGTTACGGTTACGGTTACGGTTACGTTTACGTTTACGTATTCTCGGATTCGGATTCGGATTCGGATTTGGACATGCCGAGTAGTGTGCCATAGAGTGAGAGATCCTTACCACATTGTAGTGCCAAAATACAATTACGTTTTTACCTGGCAGGCACAGCTGCTTAACCATGTAAGTACTGCAACTACAAAGAAGTAATTATAAATGCATAAAACGCGACAATGCGCTCTAAGCCAGGCTTTAAACAACGCAATGCGACGCGGCACGTCGCGGCAGCGACATCAATAAAAGCCAAATATAAAGCACCCTGTAAGGTGCGCAGACGTCGCAGCCGCGTTGGTAATAGGCAATAGTGTTGGTAACAACAATGCGCAGCAGCCTGTTAGAGAGTGCGACAAAGAAAAAGAGAGCGCGAGAGAGACAGAGAAAGAGGGTGAGGTAAAGGTAGAGGTAGAGGTAGAGGTAGAGCTAGAGGTAAAGGTAGAGAGTGAGAGAATGAGAATGTATAAGCGCGCGTACACACACACAACACACACACACAGGTTAGGTTAGAGTAGTGTACGAGACTGAGCGATGAGCGGGAGCGAAAAGGGATCAAAAGGTGTTGTCTGTGTATGCGACGGCGCAGCGGCTAACTCTGCTGTTGTTGCTGCTGCCGCTGTCGACGTCGCAGTCGAGTTGTTCGAAAATCGATGTTTCTGCCGTTGTGTTGTTTTTGATTACGTTTTCTCGTGGCTTCTTGTATCGTTTGGTCTTCGACTTCGTTGACTTTGGCTTTAACGCTGTCTTTGTTGTTTTTGTTGCTTTTCTGTTTTCTTTTTTCCTTCTTCTTTATTTTTTTTTTATTATGTATTATTCTTTATACGTTTTGTTAGTGGTCCGCACATTGATGATGGCGATCAATTTGGGGCTGCGATTATGGTACAGTAAAATGAATAACGTCGTCGTCGTTGCCGTCGCTGCCGCCACTGCCTTCGCTGTTGTTGTTTTTGTTGTTAGCGTTGTCTTGCGTTAGCCACTACGCAGCACAAAATACTCACACACGCACACATATTTATATGTATACATATATATATAATATATACATCCAGATACATGCAATGACAGTCAGCCAACTTATTCACACATACACTCACCCATACATGCATGCATACCAAGAGACACGGATACACATAGAAGCACTCGGGGCACACTTAACCCACACAAAAGCCAGCGCGCCAAACGGGAGGCGGGGGTTACTTCGTGAGAGAGTTATTTTATTTTCGTGTTCGTGTTAACGTTTATTGTTTTTCTTTTCTTTTCTGCGTTTTTCTTACCTTCTTGGCTCTCAGCCTTTGCGTCCTCTTACCAAACCGCGCAACACGGCTCGGCACGGCACGGCACGGCACGCCACGGCGCGGCACAGCTCCGCTCCTCACTGCTCCTCACCACTCCTCACCGCACTGCTCCTCACCTTGTCTACTTCACTGTCTTTATCACCCCTTCGGCGTCTCCCCCACCTCACCATCATCAGCACTTGCTTTGAGTTTCAGTTCGTGTAGAGTTATTGATGCTCGGCTTTGACCGATGGGTTAGGGTTAGGTTTGTACATTTCTTCGATTCTTCGCTGTGGGATCTCGGTTCCAAGGTGCTTCAGCATATCTATACGATACATTTATATATTCATGTAAATCTATGTATATATATTGTATATATATAAATGTGTGTGTGTGTGTAAGTGTGTTCAATCAAATGGCTGGCCCCTCTAAGCCAAGGGGCCAAGTTATGTCAAATCTTGATAGGATTTCGAATGTTATTTCTATTACAAAGATTATTTCCCTGTTCTCGGCCGCAGACGTTGATAGCCCCGTAGGCGTTCGGCTCTGAACCGCGGCAATAAAAGAAGTTCAGAGATCAGTTCTTCAAATTGAATTAATTAAATTCGGTTTTACGTACATTTCCATATCTCCAGCCACTCCATGCCCCATGCCCCGCCTACAAAGTTCTTAAATTCAACTTAGGTAAACAGATATTACGTTTCACACTGAGGAGTCTCGAGTCGTTAACTTAATCGGAGGATAATATCTTCCGGGCAGTTCCTTAATGATTCCACATCCAAATAACAATTCGATGGGCTTGAATTTTATTTAATTTAGAATAGATCAAATATCAAAATTTTAATAATTAGTAAATATTTTTAATTGAATATAATTAAATTAATTTATTTGATTCTTTAAATGATTATTAATTTACACTAGTTCAGATTTTTGAAATTAGAGAAAAAATCAATTGAATAATTAAATAAATATTATTTTCGTTTTAATATTTTATTAATTTGATTTACTTTATTTTTATTAATTGAATCAAATTAATTAATTTATAATTGATTTTTCCAACGGAGTCTCTGTTTCCCGTTCATCACTTAAGTACGTTTCTTCACCTGCTCAGAGCTCCAAGTCTTTTAAAGATCTTGTCTTCCACCAGCCCAAGTCAATCTCCTCCAATCTCAATCTCTGAGTACCCGAAACTTAAATGCGTCCAAAGTGAGTGAAAAGCGATCTTAACTTGGCCAAGAACGATTATTGGCTTTGGGCTCTTGACTCTTGTAGGTGAGTGCGGGGGACTCCACCTTTCACTTCGATGGTCAGGGCCAGTGGAGAACGTGGGGCCACCTTTCATCATCGTGATGATGGGTTCAATCAATGCCGAGGCGTGAGGCGACTTCCAAATTGACCCAATTCTGTGGCTGATGATGATAGGGTGGCAGTTTGTGGATAGCCGCCAAGTTGGCCAAGACTGGGAGTTGACCAGAAGGTTGATGTTGGTCTAATCGTTTCCTAATTACTTGGCGACTTTCTACGCAGCACCCAGTCTGCAGTTTTCTTTTCCGAGTTCCGAGTCCCGAGTCCCGGACACCCGTTGCCATCTCTAATCGCATCAAGAATCTGCCAGCAACCTTTGAGTCACGTGCCGACTACAGGCCGCAGCAGCTGGGGCGGCGGCTCATCGTCGGCATGTGGTGACCGGTTTGTAGGGGCCTGTTCCAGTATCAGTTCCAGTACCAAAGATTGTGCATTGTGTGCCAAAAACTAGTCTATAAACGCGCCACATGACACTGACCTCACCTACTAACGGAACCAGCACTGGCGATGGGCAGACGGATGGGGGAATGGTTGAATGGGGGATGGGGGATGGGGGGCCAGAAGGAGTTGCTGTCGAACGTGGAGGCGGAGGAGTATGCGACTGTAGACACGACTCTGGGACCGAGACCGAGACTGAGACTGAGACTGAGACTGAGACTGAGATCTTACACTGACACCACTCGAACCCGAACCCGAACCCGAGCCGGTTCACTGACAAAAAATGGAAGAAAACAAGTTTATCCACATCCCCAACAGACTTGACTCACGGGCAGAGCAGCGGCAGCAACAACCGCAGCAGTGGCAGTGGCAGTAGTGGCAGCAGTGGCAGCAGTGGCAGTGGCAGCCGCCGCCGCCGCATTCGTCCAACTCCATGAACTTTGCAAGGGGCCGAGGCGACAGCAAAGTTTTTGGTGGCGTTTTTATCAAACAATAACTCGCAGTGGACGTGCCACCTGAATGTGAACCTGGTTTGGGGGCAGGCTGGCTGGCTGACTGGCTGACTGGCTGGATGCCTGGATGGCTGGATGAGTGGAGGACTGGATGACTGGCCGACTGGTCGACTGGTCGACTGGATGACTGGGTTGTCTGCCCGAACCAGAAAGTCAGCATCGGCAACTTCTGGATTAGGTCAAGGATTGGCGTTTAGCCAGACATGACTCGTTGTTGTTGTTTGGGCCTGGTATTGACTACCGGTACCTGTTCTAAATAACCAACAACAGCAGCAACAGCAACAACACCAACAACAACAACAACAAACGGCAACAAGTTTGTTGTCTCTTCTTCTTGTGGTTCTTGTTTTGTTTGCATCGATTCGGTATGGTTCACATTTTCGGAAAAATCCCTTGGAAACATGTTTTTTGGTTTGTCAGAATCTGAACTGGAACTGGAACTGGACTATTCATTCACAGCTGATGGAACCGGCAAGCAGCGAGCAGCAAGCAGCAAGCAGCAAGCAGCCAGAAAACAAGCAACAAGTATGCTTAAGGAAGCTAGTGCGAAGGCAGTGCGACAAAGAGAGTGAGAGAGAGAGAGGGAGAGAGAGAGAGAGAGATTGAAACTGGATAGCGGAAGGGGGAAGGGAGGCGTGCTGGAACGGGTCTTAGCTCTGTTTAATTCACACACAAAACGCGGCGTTTGGTTGTAAACAAAACAAAATACAAATAAGGCACCGGACGGGGGCAGCGGCAGCGACGGCGGCAGCGCTGCCAGCGTCAACAGCTGGCGCTTCTGCTGTTGCTGTTGCTTCTGCTTCTGCTGTTGTTGCTGCTGCTGCTTCTGCTGCTGCCGCTGCTTCTGCCACTGCTGCTTCTTTCCACCTGTTATTGTTGCTGCTGCTGTTGTTGTTGTTGTTGTTGTTGTTGTTGTTGTTGTTGTTGATGTGATGAGTTATGCAGTTACACGTTTGACATTTGCGAAGGAGTCAAACTAGTTCGACGGGCACGTGTGCAGCTTTTGTTTGCCCCCTTTGTCCGTCCGTCCGGCTGTTCGTTTAGCGGTCTGTCGGAGTTACCCTATTCCCTCGCCGTCTCGCTCTCACTCACTCTTTCGCTCTGTTTGGATTTCTGTTTATGTTTGTTTGCATTTTGTTTGTTTTGTTTATTTTTGTGCGCTTGCAAATCGTTCAACTCGAAAACAACAAAAACCCAACGACTCGTCCAAGGAACAGGTCGCCGCTTGAACCCGTTCCACCTTCCACCTTTCACGTTCTACGCTCTACGCTCCACGCTTCACGTTCCGCCCTTCCACCCGTTCCGCCAGCCACCTACCTCCTACCACGTTCCACGTTCCGTTCGTATTTCGTTTTCGGGGGCCCGACCTAACGGTAAAAGTTGTGCCAAGAAATTCTTCATTGTCTGTGTTAAAGCGTACCGCCAGCCCCCCACCCCCACCCCCCACTCCCTACATTTTGCCGATCACAAGGATTAAAAAGGAAATGATCGTAAAAGCTTTTTATTTATTTTAATGTCACTTTTAGCCGCATTCCAATTTAATCCGTCGTCCACATTTTTATCAATTTAATTGTTCCTTATTTTCCCACGCCAGTTTAAGTATAAGTACAGTTAGTCGCAGTAATTAAAAGATAGTCTCTAACTACTTTCTATGTTTGCTTTATAATTTCAGCTAATTACAACGATAAAGGAGCTTCTTGGTCGATCCGCGAGTTCCTTAGTGCCATAAAATGCAATAGTGAACACAAGTACAGCAACAACAACAACCACAGCAACAACAACACCAACAGCAACAACAACAACAACAACAAGTGCCTTCATAGAGAACGTGATAGTGATATTTATAATGTTTTTATACTCGTAACAATCAAACTTGCCACCAACTAAGCCCGAGGGAGGAAGAAGCAGAAGCAGAAGAAGCAAGAAGTGAGATCCACATCGAATGCCCTAGGATTCACACTCAGTTTAAGGATCAAAGTCTTTCCAATTGAATTCAAAGAATTTAGTGCTTTAAGTGTAAACGCCTTAAGTCGGAGACAGTTGCATATAATGTCCACATCCACCGCCACAACGAGCGTCATAACGTCCAACGAATTATCACTGTCCGCCCACGGGCACGGTCACGGTCACAATCACGGTCACGGCCACGGTCACGGTCACGGCCACGGTCATAGCCATACACACACCCTGCATACCCATACGCATACACATCGTCTCGGCGTGGGCGTCGGCGTGGGAGTCGGTGTCGGAGTGGGAGTCGGTGTCGGCGGCCATCTTAGCGACGCCTCACTCTCGCCCATCCAGCAAGGTGCCAACATAGTAGCCAGCAGCAACAGCTCCCCTTTGGCACAGAACGGTATCCCTCTGTTGACCACAATGCACCGATCGCCGGACAGCCCCCAACCCGAGCTGGCGACCATGACGAATGTGAATGTGTTGGACCTGCACACAGACTCCTCCAAGCTGTACGACAAGGAGGCGGTTTTTATCTATGAGACGCCCAAGGTGGTAATGCCGCCGGATGGTGGTGCGGGCACTGGTTCCAATGGTGGCCACGACGATGGCCAAGTGATTGACGCCAGGATCGCGGCACAGTTGAGCACACAGCACCTGGCGGCACCGCCGCAGCAGACGGAGCACCAGCCGCTGGCCAAGATCGAGTTCGATGAGAATCAGATCATCCGCGTGGTTGGCCCCAACGGGGAACAACAGCAGATCATCTCACGCGAAATCATCAACGGCGAGCACCACATCCTCTCCAGAAATGAGGCCGGCGAGCACATACTCACGCGCATTGTCAGTGATCCCTCGAAGCTGATGCCCAACGACAACGCAGTCGCCACCGCCATGTACAACCAGGCCCAGAAGCTGAACAACGAGCACCAGGGCGTCTACCAGACATCCCCGCTGCCCCTGGACGCCTCTGTGCTGCACTACGGGAACGACAATGTCATCAAGACCGAAGCGGAAATCTACGAGGATCACAAGAAGCACGCAGCTGCCGGCGGTGGCTCCATCATCTACACCACCTCCGATCCGAACGGAGTGAACGTCAATGTGAAGCAGCTGCCCCACCTGACGGGTGTGCCACAGAAGCTCGATCCCGAACTCTACCAGCCGGACAAGCACATCGACCTGATCTACAACGATGGCAGCAAGACCGTCATTTACTCCACCAGCGATCAGAAGGGACTCGAGATCTACTCTGGCGGCGACATTGGCAGCCTCGTCTCCGATGGTCAGGTGGTCGTCCAGGCGGGACTACCCTATGCGACAACCACGAGCGCCACCGGACAACCCGTCTACATAGTAGCCGACGTCGAGGATCACATGCAAGGGTGAGTACCACCACGAGGGGAGTTCCCACTTAAGGTACACTTAAGGGGCAGTGGGGTGAGGGGAATTATTTTAAGATTGTCTTTGATCTATTGGAGATTTGAAGGGGGAGACTTCCCTTAAGTAAATTTAGGTCAGGTTAGGTATGAAATATCGATAAATATCGAAATCCTTAACTCCCAATTAATCGTCAGTTAAAATGAGTAGTTATCAACATTGGTAAAGGGTTAAGAATTGCAAACCATTAACTGTTCATTCGCTATGTTTCTATAAAAAAAATGAATGTGACTATCGGGAATCATTCCTCAAAGAAAATGGTCCGGTAATTAGCTATCGATTAATCAACTACTTCTACAACTGTCACTCTTTGTGCTTATCTGATTAAATGATCGATTTTAATTCTTGTTGATGGGGAACATCAATTCAAGTCGATTACCAGAAAAAAGAAGTCATCTTTAGAATCTTTCTATAATTATCGATAAGTATCGATGCTCGTCTGAAACTCCCAAACGTTCCTTCTCACAATCGAAGCAGTTCATTGATCCCCCATCGCTGTGCAAACGTACGATTAATTCTGATTTGCTTCGATTAATATCGATTTGTTTCGATTATTCTCATGGAGATCAGCATCGGCTCTGGAACACAGCTTCAATCGGTTATTAATCATCCACTTGGTCATGGATGCCAAAGGCCAACCCACATATCTTATCATAGATCTCGTCTAATTGGCTGGCATCTTAGCCCAAAGCTGCCGATGGGTATCTGTGTGTGTGTGTGTGTGTGTGTCCGTATCTACATCTTCATACGCGAGATGTGGAGATGTGGAGAAGGGGAGTTCGAAGATCGGAGATTGGAGACCGCGTCCTTTTGGCTTAAATGTTTGTCATTTGCATTTCTCATGCATTTGAATGAACCGCTGCCCGTTTTACTGTTAATTATTGCGACTGCCAACAACAACTAACAAGAGCAACGGCCAGCGGCAAGAACGCCACTGCCTGCCTCCCTCCTCCCACCACTCTCTGCCATTCTGCTGCAATCCTCCTGCCTGCCATCCGCCTGGACCCAAACATTTGGCGCGCAAGCCGATCCTCAGTCCCCATTCCCAGGGGAATGACAGCTTCCGTTGTAACTGTTTCTTCCATACGTTATTGCAACAACAACAACAACAACAACAACAACGGCAACAACAACAACAACGAAACTCTGGCATTTGGCGTGCATCGAATCTGCAAGTAGGCGAGAGGCTAATAATACACAGCCAAAGAGGCAGCCGCCGATGCTGTGGCAGCCTCCACGCGGATGTGCCACAGCCTAGAGATGGCGGCTGGCAATTCATTTTGGAGCAGCCGCCATTGCCATCGCCATCGCCATCGCCATTGCCATCGTCATCGTCGAGCTTTTGGTATGCACAAGTAATAAAAATTTGAATATAAATTAATCTAATAGAGAACCGTTACGGGTCCCAATGCTGCAGTGGCACCTCCAGCAAGGTGCTGCCCCATGCCTCCTGCCACTGCCATTCCTGCCAAGACTCGCAGCCAACACCAACTAAGTCATCGTCATTTGAATCTGCATGCCGCACCATCTGCATCACTTCAGCCATGGCCAAGGCGGAGGCACAGGCACAGGCAGTGGCAGGGGCGGAGGCACAGGCAGAGGCACAGGCAGAGGCTCAGGCAGCGGCTCAGGCAGCGGCTCAGGCAGCGGCAGCAGCACCTTCTTCTTCTAACGTCGATGGTCATCCTGTTATAGCGGAGGCAGCTACAGCTTCGGCTTCAGCTCCAGCTTCAGCTTCAGCTTCAGCTGCAGCATCAGCGCCATGCATGTTGCATGCACGCCAAGGTCCATAAATAACGACAAAATTGCGTTTCCGCATATGGTCGAGCTGGACGAAGTGGACGCGATGGACGCGATGGACGCGCTGGACGAACTGAACGACGCGGACATCGCGGACACTGTGGACATCCTCGTGGACACGTCGTGGGCTCCATGGACGCCTCTGACGTTTGGCATGCTGTTTGACCAACGCGCTCAAGACGATGATGATGATGATGATGGCATTGCCGTTCCTTGCTGTTGTTGCACTTGCCTCCTACCCCTCGGTCCGCTTCTGCTCCTCATGTGTCTCCTGCACCAACTGCGACGATCCCCTCCTGCCGGCAACATTCTAACAAACGTGCCACATTGACCATTGGCCATTGCCTGGCCTCAGTTTCAGTCTCGATCATGGTCTCGGTCTTGAGCCTCGGTCCATCCCCACGTTTCCCCCCCATCGTCCATCGCCATTCCAGGTGCATCGCCTTGCGTGTTGGCGTCCAGAACGTTGCCTCGCTTGATGTACAGTTTGTTTCGCCTTGTTTGAGATGTAGACGAGGCCTTAACGCTGCTCTCCTCCAGCCGGGACACTTTTTGCCGCCTCGCATTGTTTGCCTAATTCTGATTCCCTCCGCTTCCCAAGCGACGCTGCCAGATGACGGCCTCCAGCCAATCAAGTCTTTCACTTCGGCTGATCATTGTTTTACCTGACGCGTTGGGAGCTAAACTTGCCTCATCTTCTCCTTCTTCTTCTTCCTCTTTATCATCTTGCTGCCACAGCTAGTGTAAGCGTTTACGTAGGGTATCTGCAGGTCGATCAACTGCAGTGCCCACTTGTAAGTCCTTTGCCAGCTGCCTGTCAGCTCGCCTTCCCACACGTCCACGTAGATCCCCTCAGAGCGATCGCAGATCGCGGAGTAAAGCTGATTACAAGCTTACATACACTAAGCTACAGGGTCTAAGCTCCCAACCGATCTTTCCCATGCGGCCGCAGAGCTTTTTGCAAGCTCGTCGAAATGTCAAGGCTTTGTGTTGCGAAAGCTCCGCCGTCCGTTGACTGTCCGATGCGTTGATGGCTCTCATGTCCGTTTATTACCCACATCAAGCGGCTAAGTGCAAAGCAATGTACGATTACACAAATACTAAAGATAGCTTTATTTATAGGCGTATTATCATATTGCCATATTGCCATATCGCCATATTCCCGTACAGCAATATTGCCATATTGCCATAATGCCGCATTACCTTATTCCCGGCTATAAAGCGACTTTACGGCTCTGTACATTTTTATAATTAGTGCGCGTTGTGCAACGGAGAATGGGAGACGGGCCCGTCCGAGGATCAATTATGATCTATCCATCATTTGGGACGCACTTCTTATGGGTAATTTAACGGACTCTGACCAGATCCCGGGGGGTTAGTAATCACATGGAAAGTGAGGAAAACCTTTTTCAATTTTTCACACCCAAATGAAAATGAAAATCAAGCAAAGGATAGTTTTTCAGCCTCGAAAGGAGTTACCTTTTTATTACCTGATGATGTTTGCCTTTGGGTGTCGAGAATCTTTTGGTTTGTAGCAGAGTGTAGATCGCTTCGCTTATTATACGGAAACCACACAAATTGTCTTAAAATGAATTGCATTTTATTCAAATTTCCATGTACAAGGAATGCCCTTCACGATAGCCTTCCTTGTGAGGTGTTCGCGGTCATACACTCACTCACGCACACACACACTTACATTCGCACACACACTGAGTGGCACACCTCATTTATTTACTTACTTTCACTTTAGTGATCATATTAAATTTCCGAACTGCAAAACATATATTTTTGCCTGTTATTTTGTGTTTTTTCCCCCATTTTTATTGAATTTTTATTTTCATTTTATTTTAATATGACATTTTAGTCACGATAAAGTCCAAGTGTCTACATGCATGCGTCTGTATGCGTGCGCATGTGTGTGTGTGTGTGTATGCGCGCTGGTGTGCATGCGACGTACAGTGCTGGTCAGCATAGCGTTGACACCTTTTGTTGTCGCTTTGAATGTCCAAAGGTAAACAGTGACTGTCTTAAGTTGTTTACCGGCCGAAGTATTTGTTTCTGTCTTTTGATATTGTTCCTAACTACCCCGATTGACGATATTTCAGTGGGTTTATTGTTGTCACCTTTACCAATACGCATAGCCAAACAAACACACCTCACACACACACACACACACACACACACACACACACATACATGCAGCGGATATAGAGCATTTAAATTTTTACTGTAATTTCATGCACATATTAGCTTTGTCATACGTTTTGTAACACACAAAATTTTAAATAATTTAATTAACATCGTTTAACAGAAATAAACTTGATTTATTAATTACAACAAGTTATATTCCCACGCTGTTAAAATGACACAGACTTCCCTATCAGAAACAAAAGCCATTAATATATGTAGTATGCATTGCAACGGTACTTCAGGGCATACACGATTCGGCCTGCAACTGTGATCGCTTTATTTTATTTTTGTATTATTTTTCTTGTTTCATTTTTATTATTATTAATATTAAAGGTGCAACAGCGTTTGGACATTTTGGTACAAAAACAAACCTGTTCACCTGCGCAGTCTACCTGCTGCAGCAGCAGCAGCTACAGCAACAACGTTAACACCGATAACAACAACAGTAACAGCAACTACAACAACAACAATGACATCGACGATGTCGAGCGAGACAAGAAGAAACATGTTAACACAATTCAACGTCGTATGCTTTCGACTGTCGTTTGTCGTCAGTCTTCGTCGTCGTCGTTGTTGTTGTTGTTGTTGTTGTTACTGCTTGCGTCTCTGCTCCTATACTCTACATCACTACTCCACCAGCTCGTCACCTCTCCCCCTCTCCACCTTCACATCATAACACTCTGAATTGGCGCTACAAGTTTATCGAACGCTCAAAGTGGTTTTCAGTTGATATCGAAAAGCCACAAGGTCGACAACAGCATCAAGTTTATATTTTTATTCTTTGCCGACTTCTTTCAATAAATGAATTCGTATCAGTGCCCGAGCTTAGCTTGACGAACGAAGCCAACGAAGCCGCGTCGTCGCCGTGTAACGAAAAGCGATAAACGACATACGACATACGACAAACGCAAACGCAAAAGGAAAAAGCTACGCAGGGTATCAAAACGAAGATAGAAAGAGAAAGAACAGACAATGTTCTTCAATTACAGTTTCAATTGCACATTCAATCGGGCGAAATGAGCGAAACGGCAAGAAAGAGACGAAGATCGCGCGCATTCCGTTTTCATCCTATAACTGTAACTATAACTGAACCTGTAACTGTAGCTGTAGCTGTAAGACGGAGCCACGCTCTACACTATTGCACACAATGCAGGATACTTCAGGCAACTATGCCATATCCTACACCGACTGGATAACTGAATCACGGTAGTAACCGCTTGTGGGGCTCGTCAACGTTCATGTGCTGAGCAGCCAAATAACGGGATTTCTCCATTGACTGAAACAATGCCGCTTTATGTTGTTCAGTGTAAAGCAGCCGTTTAAGAATTTCAATTGATTTGCATATACCACCCACAACACTATGTCTAATTAAATATGCGCATGTGTGAGTGAGTATGCGTATGTGTGTGTGTGTGTGTCTAACGTAATATTGTAACATTGAAAGCTCTAAAGCTGCTAAAGCTTTTTTTATCTCATGCTGTGTCTTGTCTCATCCGCGCTCTCTATCTCTATCTCTCTGTCTCTATCCCTTTCTCTGCATTTTTTTCAACATGGCCGTTGCGCTAACATCACTGATGTTGATATTTAAGCTGTTGTTGTTGTTGTTGTTGTTTTGTTTTTAGTTTTATGTTTTTCTGCTGCTGCTGTTACTGCCGCGGCCACTGCTGATAATATTGTAGTAATTAATGCGATACGAATGAGAAATTTATGGCCCCCACGCCCGAATAAAACGCTGGCGGCTTGGCTTTTGCTTTGATTCGATTCGTTTCGAGGCTCTTTCATTTTTGGGAGTCTGCGGTTATGTCTGCGTCTTCGTGCGCCTGCGACAGCGACAGCGACAGCGACTGCGTCTGTGTCTGCGCTGTGCTACGCCAGTGGCTCTGTTAAGAGTAACAGAAATCCATTTGCATAAAATATGAGCATGTAAATGCGAATGGGCAGACAAAGGGCATTTTCCAATTGGAAAAGGTTGGACAGCGCAGTCGCAAGCGTTTCTCACACTGAAACTGTGACTGCGATTTTGACTGTGACTACAACTGCGACTGCGTTAGCGTTGCGTATGCGTCTGCGTCTGCGCCTGAGTCTGCGGTCTGGTCAACATAAAAAATAAAAAAGGATGCGCCTTTGTGGACAAATTAATGGACCTTGATCGCCTGTGTTGTTATTAGTGTTGTTGTTGTTGTTGCTGCTGCTGCTGCTGCTTTCGTTATGTATAATTCCAGAAGATGCACACGTAGAAATGAGTTGGGGTGGATAGGGGAGGGGTTGGAAGGGAAGGGAGTTACGGACATACTCAAAGGATTTTGAGATTCCGATGTCTCTCCGCTTTTATTAATAGCATCCGCAGCTTTGCCAGCGACAGGAGGGAGTAGGGTTGAAAAGGACTTTTACCTGGTCCACATGGTTTGATGTTTATGCAAATTAACCGACTGCCCAAAAGGGGTTGGTATCCGTTATAAGTGAGTGTCCTATGCGCCGGACACGGTCACGGACGCAAACGCAAACGCGAACGCGGACACAAACGCGGACACGGACACGGACACGGACGCTTAAGGGACAGAAGGAAGAAAGAGGTGCGATGTCCAACTATGAGAAACAATGACAAACAACAATTGCGCCCCGAGCAGCGTCATTCGACCGTGTCAAATGCTAAGACATTGGCCCAAGGACCATGTGAATCGCTGCAGTCGCATCCCGCAGGAGCGTCTTACTTGCATGTGAATCCTTTTCAGAAACGCCAGAGCTGAAAGCATTATGCAAATGAGCGCTTTGTATTCTGCCTTTGGGCAGAAAGAAAAGGGTCGCCGCGGCATTGGACGCTGTCCGAGCAGCCGCCTCATTGTCTTCGGCTCCTGCCGCTAATATCAATTATGATCTAACGGTCGGATCGCATCTTGGGATGCGCCTCGTCCAGCGACATCCACAGAGTAAACAACATTAAGAACCAGCAGCTGCTTCCTTTTTTCCCTGATATCAACTCAACGTTTTACCGGTTTCCATCTATCCAGCGAGCGAGCACCTTGCCCATCCTCTGGCCCGGCACTTCCCAGGCTCGAGACGCGGAATACCGCAGAGTTCGGCCTCCGGTGCTGCCTTCTGGTACAGCCCCCTGGACCCCACGTACCGCTTGGCAATCGTCTACTCGGGCTTTCAGGTGTTAATGCGCTGCATGTGCCAAAATCCACAGGGTTGCCACACACACACTCGCACACATACACACACACACACACACTCGTAGAAAAAAGGGTTGTGCGCAATTTTCGGGCTTTTGTTTTTGTTTTTGTTTGCCAAATTCCTGGCAAATTCTGTACTTGTTGCATTACCCCCCGTCCCGAGGCGTCCAAGACGCTCGTTAATGAAGTGTTCCCGTTCTCGGACCTAATCATAGTATCCGACACCAGGATCCTGGCACTTGGTAGCTTTGGCAGGACTTCTTCCACTTCCCTGGGAAACATTTGTAATTAGTGTAGCTTTTTTTTAACCCGCGGACCACTTGTGGAGTCGCAGAAGGAAGAAGGAATCGTTCTGTTCCTGCCTCTGCCTGGAGTGGGCATGGGCATGGGCATGGGCATGGGATTGGGATTGGGATTGGGTCTGGGCGCCTCGATGGCTGAAGTGTTAACAAAAAGTTTTACGACTTTTCGTTGTTATTTTTATTGTTTGTATTGTTGCTGTTAGTTGTTGGCTGTTAGTTAGGTTCCAGTTGCTGTTGTTGTTGTTGTTTCTGTTTCTATTTTTGTTGTTGTTGTTGCTGCTGCTGGAGTTTTAACAGCGTTCGTCTAATGGCGCTAATAACGCTAAACGAATCAATTTCGATGGCGATCGCCGTTCACTGATTGAAGCTACGACTCAAAAGCAGCCGCAAAGTTACACACACACTCACATACGCAGACTCACACACACACACACACACACGCACAGCGGGCTAGCCAAATTTGTTATGTAAATAAATGCTAATGGGAACCGCTCGACTGGCAAAATGCACGCACATGAACGTCGCCCGCCCCTTGGGCCCTTCGGGTCCGCCCTCCGCCACCGCCGTCGCCCCCTGCTGATCATTGCCTTCAATTCTGCCAGACGCGGCGCCAACAATTTCAGCCTGGACACGCAGGAACCGCCACAACAGCCGCCGCATCAGCAGCTCCACCAGCCACAGCATCATTATGGGACCCAATCTCCGCACAGATACTACGAGTCCCCAAAGGACGACGGGATGCAGTCGGTGGCGGGCATGCCACAGCAGCTGCAGCACCTGCCACTGACTGCCGCCGCGGGGCTAATGCAATCTGTGTCCGGCGAGATGCAACTCGGTGATCACCATCCAACTCCTTCGGCTGCTCCAGCGCCACACGCCCCACTCACCGACCCCGCGCCCTACGCCGTTTACAGCTACTACAGGGACGTCGATGTGGCGGTCGATGCGGGGCCCGCGGAGACTGCGGAGGAGCAGCAGCAGCAGCTTGTGTGGAGGTAAGTGGGCAGCCATGAGCTGCGCCCGTCCCCCAGTTGACGCCTTTACGGAATTGGGTTGATCTAAGTTTCCAAAAGCGTTTCCTCCACTTCGTGGAAGCCCGCGTGTCGTCAGCGGCACGTAGCACGTAGTCCGCGGCGTCGGCGCTTCCGAAAATCGGGTTATGAAACGACTTTTGTGCAGGTTTTGTGGCACTGACCGTTCTGTTGTTCCCATGCCCTTCCCAGTGCAGCCCCTTGACTTGGTGGAGGAGTTGGTCACAATTCAAGGAGGAGGAAGATGGAGGAATCTCCTGAAGAATTGATAAATGTAATTGGAGGAAACTCTCCTTAAAGAGCAACTAATTAGTTGTAGAAAACGCTTGCCTGATTTTTTAACTTTCGGAGTAATTTTCGAGAGTCCGAAAGTGAAAAAAGTTCCACTCTGTTTCCGAATCGCCGCTTTTTTCTCTTATTTTAAATCTCTCATTTTCCCTTCAATTTTTTGAAGTGAAATTTGATTATTTCCAGTTTTTTGTAATTTCTATAAAATAAATTCTATTTTATTTAGTGTAGGGTATCCACCATTCGGTGTGTCCCTTAATCCATCCCAATTTGTGGCTCAAGTTGTCGAAACTGTAACGGGAGGCGTAGAGCGAGCACCGCTAAGGGGGCATGGAAAAGGTCGTTGCGGGTAGCTTTTGGTTTAGAAACACAATTAAAAACACAGTTTCAGCTGCGTGTGAGTGTGTGTGTGTGTGTATGTGTGTGTGCGTATGTGTTGTGTCGTATCTAATAAATGTTTCGCTGTGGCAACAAGCGCTACGTGATTTACACCGACTTGACCCTAAAAACGAGCGGCCAGCGACTATCGTTCCTTTCGCTTCCTCGCGTCCCCGGAAGCAGAACCTCTGGACTTGGCGGCATTCGGAAGGGAATGGAATATCGCATTACGAAAATACAGAATTTAATAGCAAAATATGTGTGTTCATTTCTGCAGAACATTAAAAAACGTTCCATGTTCCATGTTCCATGTGCCGCCATGTCCAAGACTCGGGGACCGATGTCCGAAGCGCGGCCTTAACCTCACATTAAGTGACAATTGCTCGCAGTTCGGGTGAAATCGGGCGCTCCTCCTCTTCTGTTGTTGTTACTTATACACATATACATTACAGATATGTATGAATGTGCTTGTGTTTGTGTGTGTGTGTGTGTGTGTGTGTGTGTCACATAGCAGACAATTGTATCTCGCAATCGCAAACCCTCGAAAAGCTTTGCCCACGGCAGCTGCCACTCGATGAAGAAATTGCGACATTTGTTCTCATTCCCGTTTTTATTTTTCTTCCTCCTCCCCTTCTTCGCCTTCTCCTTCTTCTGTTTACTCTAATACAAAATTTATGAAAAAATGAACTTTGACGAATTAGATCATTTTTCTCTCTCTGTGTGTGTGTGTGTGTGTGTGTGCCTGTGTGTAACGGTCACGTTTGCCTTTGGTGTTCCCAAGGAATTTATTTTTTAGGAAGTTCCAAGTGGAGTTTTTATCTACTCATAGCTTCTTGACTTAAGAATTTATAGGATCTGTTCCTAGATCAGAGTAGATCCTGATAAATTGTAAAGGTTTCTGTGAATGTTTTATAGACCAAAATCAGAGGAGACGTCATTGAAACTTAAGGAATTCCAAGGGATCCTTACACAATATATATGTGATAACCTAACAGATCAGGATTCTAGATTTTAGTGTCTCAACATCAGTTTCAAAAAGCAAAGGACATACATTTTTATTTAATTAATTAATATATTTTCAAGGATTTAAATATTCTCCGAATTTTCACCTTTTAACGGTTGTTTCTACACTCCGAATTAATTACCCACATTTAATTATTTATAAAGAATTTCAGATTAAAATATAACTTTTAATTAATTCATGCTCTTATATCTCCTTGGAAATAAAGCACAAGTATGTCCTGGTATCGATGAAAATATCCTTCAAATAAATCTCTCATTTTTCAAGACTTCATTCAAGTGCGCGTTGCGACCTTGAAGTCCTTTGGGCTCAGCTGAAGGCCTTGCAGGCTAAGTTATCGATTTGTTATCGAGTTATCGACGACATTGACTCGTAATTGTGCGTGTGTGCGTGTGTGTGTGTGTGTCTGTGCGTTCTCCTTTGGAAAGACTTGCCTCAAGTTTCATTGACTGCAATTTGTTTTTACTCTGCGGAGATTTTGTTGCCAACTGTTTTGGCCAGGCCAAAAGCAGCGAGTCGAGAGGTTCGCTTGGGGTTGTGGTAGCTGCTATCTGGAATCTGGTTTCGATTCAGTTGTTGCTCTTATTTGGGTGTGTGCATGTGTGTGTGTGTGTGTGTGTGTGTGTGTGCGAGTCGATTGGCCAGTTGGTAACAGGTCCAACGACAACTTCAGTTGCAGCCACAGGTGTAGCCTTGTTGTTGTTGTTGTTGTTGATATTGTTGTTGCTGCTGCTGCCACTGATGTTGTTGTTGTTGCTGTTGCTGTTGTTGTTGTTGGCAAATTAGGCGCAGGCAACGGATTAGCCATTGGAAAATTGCAATTGCTGCATATTTTGCGCTCTTGATGGTCAGATTCTGATTGGAATTGCGGATGAACAGTTAAGGCGGCGATTCGATTTTATGTGGGAGGCAATTAATTCTAATTAAGTATTTATATTTTGTAATTAAGTATATGTGTTCCGTAATTAAGTACCGTTATTAAGTAAAGCTTTTAAGTTGTTAATTTTTTACTCATGTTATGCAATTTCCCATCTTCCCTTTTCTTCGATTACTTCCCTGTGTATCTCTCCTTTCGCCTGTTTCTAATCGTTCTCTCTTCTTCCTCCCAAACTGCCCGTCTCTGTCGCTCCTTGCGCTCTTCATCTGTGCTTTTTTGCAGCAATGGGAGCAGCGCCGGCAAGCTGAATGGACAGACCACACCTATCGATGTCTCTGGCCTATCGCAAAATGAAATTCAAGGCTTTCTGCTTGGTTCACACCCCTCGTCGTCGGCGGCAACGACCGGCGTTGTATCCACAACGACAATCTCAAATCAACAGCAGCAGCAACACCAGCAGCAGCAGCAACAACAGCAGCAGCAGCAGCAGCAGCAGCAGCAACAGCAGCAACAACAGGCGCAACATCAACAGCAGCAACAGCCGCCACATCCCAGCGACATTGTGACCATAACAACGGCGGGCGTGGGGAGCGCGGGATCAATAGTCTCCGCCGCAGTGCAGCAGCAGCAGCAGCAACAACAACTGCTGAGCATCAAACGAGAGCCTGAAGACTTGAGCAAGGATCCGAAGAATGGAAACATTGGTGCAGCAGCGAACGGAGGCGGCTCGGTGATAACGCAGAAGGTAGGACAGTTATGTAGCCAAAAGCTTAAAGCTCAGCCTCTGAGCTTTTCATATATAACATGCTTTTAATGGACACGCACGCAATTCTAATACAAAAGATATAAAAAACAAATACCGAATTATATCTAAAAAACCAATTAGAAATCGGTCTAGGCAATTAGGCTAGAGATCAACTCCCCATTCACAATTATCAGTAGCAGCAGCAGCAGCAGCACTAGCACCAGCAGTGACAGCATCAAAAATAGCAGCAACAGCAACAGCAATAGCAACAGCAACAGCAGCAGCGCTGCGAGCGCACATCCTGCGCTCTACATTGTCAGCTCAATTAACATGCGACTGCTTGCTATGTTGTTGTTTTTGTTGTTGCTATTGTGTTTGGCTTTGGCGTAGCTGCTGCTCTAAGACCTGCAATTGGTCTGTTCACAGTGTGTGTGAGTGTGAGCAATGAGTATTAGCGGCTGCAGCCAATACGAATCAGCGTCGTTGTTGTTATTGTTGTCACTCGTCTTTCGTCGTGGTTCTATTGACGCAAAAGCAATGAGACAACAACAGTAGCAACAACAACGGTCGGGCAGGCAGCTAAGCAAAAGCACCAACAACTACAACCACATTGAACAACCCGCAGCAGTTTGCATTCGAAACTGTTATACGCTCAACTTGTTATACACGATCATCGCTTCGCGTCTCTGCCGCGGTCGGGGCGTCGTATTTGTGCTTGTGTGCGTGCGATTGTGTGTGATTTATATATTGCTCCCGCTCGCACATACGTGAATTACCCAATAATCTGGCCCGCTTACACTCAGGCTGATAGGTTGTCTCTGGCTTGCGCCTGCCGGCTCGAGTTGCAAGTTGCATGTTCGATGCAAGTTGTCTCTGGATCAATTGCAGGCGCGCATGCAAAAAGAAAAACAACTTAAGCCATAATTAAATCTTTGCACAGCAGCAGCAGCAGCTCCAACTATAAAAACAACAACAACAACAATATTAACTACTGCAAATGGTGGGAAATTACGCGTTGAGTAGAGAAAAACAAAAATACAAATACAGCCCAACACAAGGCGACAAAAGTTAAGTGCGCACTTCCGGCCCACTGTTGCGTTCTTCCTTCGATCTGTTTTGAATCAATGAAAATATTTTTTAATGTTGGATCGCGGTTCGCCGCGGCGCAGCTCTCAGCGCAACCCAACTCGACGCCTTGTAACGCCCTGTCCGGCCGCTGCTCATGTCAGAATATGCGACAGCCGCCAGAGATTCCAACCATTTTGAACTGATATGCGTGCGAGTGTGTGTGTATGATCGTCTGTCTCTCTGTCCGTATGTTTGTATGTGTTAGTGCTCGTTGGTCCAACTGGCCGACGCAACGCTGACGTCTGTCGAACGTCCATGTGATCATACATGTGGTTGCTTTCGTATACGTGTGAATAAATGTGTGTGTGCTTCAGGTAGCGCCGCCGCCGTCACCGTCGTCGTCGTCGCCGCTGCCGTCGTTGTCATACGTGAATCGCTCAGTCAGTCGTATCACGCTGTCGGAGTAGGATCGTTTCGCGATTCGTCTGATTTTGTGAGCAGTTCGCAGCAGCCGCGAGTGCTTCCTGCGCGTAAATCTTGTAATGCGAGCGCAAAAACCAACAACAGCAGCGACAAAGAGAAACAGTGTTCAATTGTGTTGTTCAGTTCAGTGATCAGTGCCAATAACCTCTCCGTCACCTTCGTCCTCCCTCTGTGCAAGTAATTCTGAAATGTAAGTGTATATACATAAATATATATATTTATATATAAATATATATTTATATATATTTGTGTGTCTGTGTCTGTGTTTATTGCGAGTGTTGTGCCCGAATTTGATATGCTGGCCATTTGCATATTATGTTGATATGATATATGATATAGTGCCGCTTGATTGGAATGTGGGCGCCCAGTTGCAATAAGCCAACAGTCGGACGGTCCAACGGTCCGACAGTCCAACAATTCAACGGCCAACAACAGCAACAGCAAAAGCAAGAGCAAGAGCAAAAGCAACAGCAACAACAACAAAACACCTGCAATCAATGTGCAAACGCGCGCCCAAACGAACAACCAACAAGAAAAACAATGAAAACAAATTCAACGAACACGCGCAAAGACAAATGTATAACAACAACAGTTAATTCAGAAGCAACAGCAACCTGTGCAATGTGTGCGTGTGTGTGTGTGTGTGTGTCTGTCCGCCTGAGTGTGCTTGTATTTGTGTACGTGTGTGGGCGTTTGGCAGCTGAGACGCAACGCGTTGCCTTTCAACACCCACACGCAGCGAACAAGTTTGCGCGCTCTAAGTCTTTTGTTTGGCGCGCGAGAACCCAACATCAGCAGCAGCCGCAGCAATACTACCACCAACAGCAACAACAGCAGCAACAGCAACAGCAACAACAACTGCAGCAGTAACAGTAATGGCAACATTAACAGCAACAAAAACAACAGCATTGACAGTTGTTGTAAAGCTCTGATTTGCAGATGAGAGTGGGCTTCATGTGTGTTTGACTGCCTTTCTGAATGTACATGTGCTTGCATGTCTGCCTGTGTGCGTTTGTCTGCTGCCCGTGTGCGTGTGTGTGTGTGTGTGCGCGCGTGTGTGTGAGTTAATAGATAAATTCATTGAGCAAAAAGTTTTATTTAGCTAATTTTTAATTGCCTTGTTTTCTTGTCCTCCGTTGGTGTTGGTGTTGTTGTTGTGCTTATTGTTTTTGTTATTGTTACTGCTGCTTTCGCATTTTGTTCTCTGCAATTTGCATTGCACTCTAATTTATTGTACGCTTATAAACATATTTTTATTTCGCATTGACAGTTAATTATTCGCAATATTTGTCCCAAGCATTTGCATAGTTATACAGTCTAAAGGTCCCCCCAACAACACACCAGCAACACAACAGCAACACAACAGCAACAACAAATCGCTTAGCTAATTTATAATTCAAATTCATATTCAAATTGCAAATGATAAATGATAAATGATAAATTGATATTGCATTTTTTCTATTTCCATTTCTGTTTCTGTTTCTGTTTCTGTTTCTGTTTCGGTTTGTGTTTTTGCTTCTGTTTGTTGCAACTCTTGACCGGAAAATGTAATCATTAGCCAACGTCAGCAACAGTAACAGCAGCAGGCAACAACAACAGCAACAACAACAACAACAACAACAACAACAGCAACAATAATAATCCTGCCGTAAATTTAATTGTCCAATTGGCCGCCTTTTGAGCGAAACAATAAAATGACTTCAAGTTCGTTTCTTGGCATGAGACTGAAAATGTATCTTAATTAAAAGCACTTAACTCGACACGAGGAACAATATTTGAATACAGATTTCGATCCATGAAAACTGAATACGAATTAGATTTGCATTTGCCGAAGGACAAAGGATTAAGTCTTCAATTAAATTCAATTCAGAGTCCCGAAAAGTTCACCAGGAATCGCAGTAGACTAGCTGAAATTTAGTGAGCGTCTAAATTAAAAGATTAAATAATTAAAATTATTATTAATTTAATAAATAAAATCCCCTGCTTAGAGTCAAGGCTAGGGGGCAGGAAGGGAGCCTAAAAAAACCGGAGAAGAATTGTCTTTTGTGAGTTCCTTTTAACTCGCAAATTACTCATATTTCTCGCATTTAGTATCGATCCCAAGTCGCGGTCACTAAGTGCCCGACGTCGTCTAACCTTTCGGAGCCTTAAAAGTCAAAAGACAGTCAAAAGAACAAAGGCAGAAAAAAATGAGAAGCAAAAACAAAACTATTAAAGAAAAATATATGCATAATAATAATAATTCTATATGCTGCATGTATTATTATTTTGCCTTGGTTTATTTCCGAGAATTAACGATATGCATAAAAGTACAAAATTAAAAAACGAAAAAACGAAAAACAAAATTCAGAATTCGGAATTCGGAATTCAGAAAGGAAAAAAAAATAATGCCAGATAAACAGAATATCAACTGGAGGCAGACAAAAAAAAAGTTTCACTTTTTATCATCCAAAGGCATTAAAATAGTTAATTGGCTTTATTTAAATTTTTATTTCTTCCTCATACATAAATATGTGCCACAGACACAGAGGCCAGAGACTGACTAGGCACAGCGACAACAGACTCCCAGCCAGCCGCAGGCCAGAAAGAGACAGCAAGTCGACGAAGCGCTTAGCATAATTCTAGCCAATCGCTCGCTCAGTTCCTATGGACGGACAGTCAGTCGCCTTGTCTATGAGGCGCGCGCGTCTGTCCGCAGCACAAGCCATCGATAAAGATTCACGCACCGCCAGCCAAAAAAAGAAATAACCGAAAACTGAAAACCGAAAACCGAAAACTGAAAACTGAAACCCGAAAGCCAAAATCCAAGAAACCAAAAGACCGAAAAAGACCGAAAATCGAAATTCGAAAATCGAAGGAGACAAAAAAAAAAATAAATAAATAAATGTATTAAACTGATGATCAGTCGCTTAGCTTCTATAGTCAAGGCCTCTTCTGACGCTGCACGTCGCAGCTTTGGGTTTAAAAAATGCAAATTGATTTTTATGAACAAATTTAATTAGCTCGCAGCTAGAATCATTTTCCGTCTCTTTCCCTCTCCCTTCCTCCGCCACTTGCTCCCTCTCCCCTCTCCTCACTCCTCACTCCTCACTCCTCACTCCTCACTCCTCGCTTCTGTTGCTGCTGTTGCTGTATTTTTGGAGACACAAAGAAACAATTTTAAAGACTGACAACAACAACAACAAAGTCACTAAATTATACAACATTCGATTTGTATAAATTTTAATACAAAAAAAAAAACAGAAAAAAAATACAGAAAAAATACAAAAATAACAAAAAATACAGAAAATACAGAAAATACAGAAAATATGCACAACAAAAGATACACACGCACGCACAACACAAATTAGGAGTGTTTTGTGTGTCAAATGCGACTAAAATCAAAGGGCGTCTATTAAGAAGAACTGATCGAATTACAGATACCCTTTAACACTTCCCAAACCAAAGGATTTAAACTCAAAAACTGAAAGGACATTTTGAAAAGTGAAGTTATCGAAGAGGAGTCGAAACTCTTGGAATTCCAACCTCAGTTCCGATCAGTTATTCTTTGAGATCATAAAGATTTTATTTCTAGAATAATATACATGTATATCCTTATACATATGTGCATCCTTTTGCATGTGTATCCTTCGTAGGGAATGTGAAGAAACAGTTTTAAAAAATGACTCATTTCTTTTCTTCGGTTTTCCACCTGTCAGATTTCCAATGTTGATCTTTAATCTCTTCAAATCTAAGGATTCAGTTTACTTATTATCCTTTACTATGGTAGTATCTCCTTCAAGGATTTCATACAATCCCTCAATATCATTGATATCCTTAGAAGTTAATCCTTAAAATAAGTGTGACTTTTCAAGTTCAAATCGCTGAGTTCTCTGTTCTCGTGTCCTTGACTCTAGATATTAAATGTATTATCTAAGGGTTCTTCCGATGCGATAAAATTTGAGATAATCGAATCCATCGATTTATAGATATTGATATTGAATGGAATAGTTTGGATTAATGGAGGATCGGATCGTGGTCTGTGACTTTATGACGTCTGTGATTTCACTTTCTTTGGACGCGTGAAATAGTCATCAACTAAATGTTAATTCGCGCCTAAGCAGGGCGTGGCACTGGCCATCATATAACCATAGGCAGCTTTATAAATGAATATATATATATTTATCTGTATATCTGTAGGTGTGCATGTGTGTGCATGTGTGTGTGTGTGCGTGTGTGTATCTCAATGTATTACCTCATTTAGCGCGCGCGTCAACCGCGAAAGAGTCGAAAAACGTTTGACATTTTGGTGCGACCAATAAAAAAAGCAATGCTAATTAACATATGCACATATAGTATATATAATCATATACCATATACCATATAACATATATCTCTGTGTATGTGTGTGTGTGTGTGTGTTTCCCCCACTCTCCCGCTCGTCGTCCGTCGCTTTGTCAACGCATTTTAATTGGTTTCTTTCCATTCGACAAACGGCGACTGGGGCTTTTTTCATAAACTGTACTTAAGTCATATCCAAGTCCGCTGATCGGACTTTGCATGTATATAGTATATATGAATATGTATATATATATATACATAATTATATATATATATATATGTATATATGAATTTATGAATCAGCTATCGAGGGAGCAACAGAACTCGGTCTTGAGAGACGCACTCTTTTGTCACCTGCGATCGACATGACCTTCCGCGTTTATAATCAGTCATCAATCAACAATCGGTGACCATTCGAAACAAAAGACATGTATGTGTGTGTGTGTGTGTGTGTGAGTGTGTGAGTTGTTGTTGCTGCTGCTATTTGAATGTGTGATCAATCAATGTAAATTACCCTCTTCTTAAACTACTTAACCACCTCCAACCACCCCCCTGACCAGCCGCCCCCTGGCCTGGATCTGGTATGTGATCCGAATTCGTGATCCCAAATTAGCCTTAAGTTGAAAGCAGAAAGAGCAAAAGAAATCCAACAAAAATCCACCCGACAACAATTTACAGATCTCGCGCGTGGATGCAGGCGAATCCGAGGGCGAAGCCGAGCCAACATTAGATATTAGCGATAGATCAACCCCTGCTCCTAGTCCCGCCAGAGCGACAGCAGATCTAGAGATGTACGCTACCACGGGCGGCACACAGATTTATCTACAGGTGAGTGTGTGCTTCCATCGCGGCATGAATGAATATAAGATAGAGAGTGAGAGAGAGAGAGAGAGAAAGAAAGAGATAGACTGAGACTGAAACAAACTCCTGCAGACCTCACACCAGAGCAACGCTGGAGCCCCACAACAGACGTCTCTGCAGGCCCAGAGCCCCAGTCCGGGGCCGTACATCACGGCCGACAGCTATGGCATGTACACGGCCACGCGGCTGCCGCCCGGACCCCCGCCCGCCACAACATTCATAACGGAACCCTATTACCGGGAGTACCTGCCCGATGGCCAAGGCGGCTACGTGCCCGCCGGCTCGGGGCGCAGCCTGTACGGCGAGGATGTCTCCGTCTCGGCGGCCGCCCAACCCCAGCCCGTGGGTGGCATCTACGAGGCACGCTTCACCAGCAACGCACCCACCACAACCACAGTCCTTACCAACAGCAATGCGCACCAACACAGTCAGCAGCAGCAGCAACAACAGCAGCAACAACAACAACAGCAGCAACACGACCTTTCCGGGAAGGGGAACGGAACTCCACTCTATGCGAAGGCCATTACGGCGGCGGGACTCACCGTGGATCTGCCTAGTCCGGACTCGGGCATTGGCACGGATGCGATTACCCCGCGGGATCAAAATCACATACAACAGGTACACACACTCACACACACACTCATACTCACACTCACACTCACACATAAACAACGCGACGAATGCCCCAAGGGGCGTCGCAGTTCCTAGATCTAAGCTAAGAAACTAAGAAACTAATTTGAGCGACTAAAAGCAATGATTTAATAGAGTAGCGAGTAGCGAGTAGCGAGTAGCAAGTAACGAGTAAAAGTAGCGAGTAGCGAGTAGCGCGTTACGAAAAGCGTGACTATCTTAGAATCTCTTTTTTTTTTAAACTAATGCGTGGCGTGTCCATTAAACCGTTTGCTTAACCAACCAAATAGTTGATCTAATTAATCCTTGACTCAATGTCTCCATTCTGCATTCTCCATGGCTAATCCTTGATATCTTACAGTCCTTCGACTACACGGAACTCTGCCAGCCCGGCACCCTCATCGATGCCAATGTCAGCATACCCGTCTCCGTGAACAGCATCCAACAGCGCACGGTGGTGCATGGCAGCCAGAACAGTCCAACCACATCCCTGGTGGACACCAGCACAAACGGCTCCACCCGCTCGAGGCCCTGGCACGACTTTGGCCGCCAAAACGATGCTGATAAAATCCAAATACCAAAAATGTAAGTTCACACCTCCTGTCCCCGCCTCTCCCATGTCCTGCCACCACTTCTGATTCACACCTGGCATCCATTCTAATTTTCTCCCTCTCTCTCTTTCTCTCTTTCTATTGTCTCTTCCTGCACTCCTGTAGCTTCACAAACGTGGGCTTCCGCTATAACCTGGAGAGCCCCATCAGCTCCTCCCAGCGGCGCGAGGACGATCGCATCACCTACATCAACAAGGGTCAGTTCTACGGGATCACGCTCGAGTATGTCCACGATGCGGAAAAGCCAATCAAGAATACAACAGTTAAGGTAAGGATCGGGTGAGGATTGGGCTAGGATAAGGCTGTGTTGGGATATGATATGGGATTTGAGTCGTGGAGCCGTTAAGTCTCCTACTGGTTTTTATTTTTATTGTTGTTATTGTTGTCGATGTTGTTTCCTCAACACGAACCCTTCACACACCGGCGACAGGACTTAGGCGGCCTTATTTGTCAGCCCTTGTGCCGCGGTCCTCGGTCCTTGAGCTGCGAGCCTCGAGCCTCGAGCGGAATGTCAGTCGCTCTGAGCGCTAATAAAGTTTGGCAGCATTCGCCACCCTTTGCTCAATTACACAAGCGGGAGAGGAAGACGAAGAGGAAGGGGATGGAAAAGAGGAAGGGGAAGAGGCAGAGGAAGAAACAGGCAAGGATTGAGAACATGATCTCACATTCATATCCTGCCTAAGAACCAGACACACGGGCACCCAGGCAGTCAGCCAGCCAGTCAGGGTCCTGTCTTCAGGAATATGCATATCCTGAATCGCTCTCGGCGCCGATGATAAATGATAAATGATAAATGATACTCTCCAAGGATCAACCTTTATGAGAATTTGAATACGACGCTCAATGCAAATTGTGAGCCTTTCAACAAACATTGTTTGTTCAGGACTTGGCTAGGAATTGGACTTGGGACTGGGACTGCGACTGGGACTGCGACTGCGACTGAGATTGGGATTGGGCTTAGGATCGGGAGCACATCAACATCATCAATCAGATAAGCTTAAATGACGTCTCCTGGAAATGCAAATTGTAAACTGAAGCCGTTGAGTTGAGGAATGACAAGCGGAGAAGCAGTTGAAAAATGGGAACTTCAAGGAGTAAAAGGGGAGGGGAGAAGTGAGAAGCGAGAAGAAGGAAAGTGGGAAGTGGGCTGCCGAAAGGTGGAAGTGCCAACTGTGGACTAAGTAAACAACAATTGAGATTGAAATCCTTTTGCTAGGGGTACGTCATTCAAGATGTCCTTCAGAGTGAATTTGCATACGCCGAGGAAAGTTGCGACAAATTGAAGAAAAACTTTAGCTAGAGAAAGGAATGGAGTAGGACGAAAGATCCTTAGATCTTGAAGATCTACAATTACAGAAATCCGATAGAAACGAAGGCAGAAGCAGGAAGAAGAAACTGTGTAGATAAAAGATAAATGTCCTTCGAATCTCTGATAAGCAAGATAAGCCCACTTTGAAGTCTTGCAGTTGCAGTAAAGCAATCAGAAGGATCTCAAGGAACAGAAGATAAAAATCCTTTAGAGAATTGAAAAAAAAAAATGGAAAAAAAACTTTGAATATCGACGAAAATTTAAACAAAATTTATTAACTAAGAGAAAGCCGATTTTAATGATCCCAAAAAAGGACACAGGGTCCTGGGGAACTAATTGTATGCTGGTATCCTGCCGGCTCGTATTACCATAAAAGTGCAATATTTTGCGTAAGACGATAGAAAAAAGTGTCAAAATTAATTTACGAGTTTATTTGTTTAACCCTTGCGCCCCTTTCTGGGCCCAACCCCCAAAATGCCTTGCAAGGAGCAGCGCAGAAGGAAGAAAATTCCAAGGAGACACACATTTGCATAGCGTGTGGTGTGTGTGATGTGTGTTTTCCATTTCCCAGCTCCTAAATCCGGAAAACTGACAAAAAACAACGAGTATAATTTACGAGCTGATTAGCCCATGAATATTTATGCAATTTATGGCAAAGGATCGTTAAAGGACACACAGAAAAAGGCGCACAAAATACACAAAAATATTTATGCCAAGTAATCAGTTTGTCCGTTGCATGGATGAAGAAGCAGGACGCCTTAAGGATAAGACAGCAAAGGGGTTGCAGCTTGATTGGGATGCGTATCTCTGCGCATCCTTTGTGCTGTCAGGATAATTATTCAAAATGTGAAAAAATACACAAATGATGCACAGAAAATGCAAATGTGCTCTGGGAAACGACATCTAGACAGACACATAGACACATAGACAGATAGGCAGATAGGCAGACGGACAAACAGACAGGATAAGAGTGTTAGATATTTTTCTGCTAAATCGAATTCGTCCTCCTTTGTGTCTCGACTGTTAATCCTTTTGACTTCTAAGGGGTGCGAGTTACAGTTGCCATACCTATGGCAACGTATGTCACAACTTGTATATGTCAGCGATCTCTCTCCTGGCATGACTGAGCAGACGACCAACGAATATCCTTTATACGTAGTGATTTTATGATCTAACTTAAAACATCGATGGTTGCACAGATAAAAATATCCTTTAGTTCACATGCAGTGCAATCAACTGTTATGTATCTGTAGATCGGCAATGATTGCCGAAAGATCGCCAGTGATCACTTAAGATCACCTTTGATCACTTCCAATCACTCCCTCGATCGCCAAGGACAAGAAAAGATTGCTAAAGATCACCTTTGATCAGCTTCAATTACTTACGATCGCCTGCTGATCCTTGCCAAATCGTCTGTCCCCAAAGTTCCCTGACTCTTAATAGAATCAAATCAAGGTCTAATCTTTTCTTTCTTCCGATCGATGTTCCAATCGATCTCCCGATCGGTCTATATTCTTACCCATCTACAAAAAGATGAGTGATCTTCTCTAGCGTTGATCTTCTCCAGCGATGATCTTTTTCTCCTGATGACCAGAAGAATCTCTTATATAAAAATCTATGATAATCCATAATTCTGCCATTATATCTGATTGATCCTTAAGTCTGCAATCCTCTTCCCCTTTATCTGAGCGATCCTTAAATCCACCTATTTTGATCGTTCGTTCGATCCACCAGCAAACGTGTTGGGGATCTGGAATGCGCCTCTGGCGAATTTCCATATATGAATATCTGAATAATCGCTGAGATTCCTGTAAATTATATATATGATTAATATATGTACATATGCGATCGGTTACTTAAGCGTTGTATCATATGACCAGTCATAAGGGGACCCAAATAGAACTCCGACTTATATCATGGGCATTGATAGGAAAATCAATCCACTAAGAGACTCAATCGGAGGTGACAGAAACTTGGAGACTCGAGCTCGGAGCTTTGAGATGGGAAAACTCTTTCCCATAAACATAATATTATATTTTTTATATATTCTTTAAGTAACTTAATGAACTTGCTGTAAATATTTTCCCTCTCTCTCTCTCTCCCCCCTCTCTCATTCTCTCTCTCTTTTGCTTGCAGAGTGTGATCATGTTAATGTTTCGCGAGGAGAAGAGCCCCGAAGATGAGATAAAGGCCTGGCAATTCTGGCACAGCCGTCAGCATTCCGTGAAGCAAAGAATCTTGGATGCAGGTGCGTACTGAACGGGCTCCAACAGCGAGCACAGCCCCCTACCCCTTCCCACTCCCTATAGTGTGTGTATGCAGGTGTGTGTGTGTGTGTGTGTGTGTGCACAGTGGGGCCATTGTATTGAGTTTCTAGCCGTAAATTGTTGGTTTTTATTGAAAGAGTAGCATTTAAACTGAACGAAGGAGCGAAGAGTTCGGCATTGGTAGCGGGTAGGAGGAAGGTGGCTGGTAGCAGGGGGAGGAGTGGTTGGGGGGGTGCCGAGTTATGACATTGATAAACGCGCAAAGCGTTCGTTCGGGTTTTGTTTGATTGCAGATAATCTTTGGGGTCTTGCAGAGCCGCAACTGCGATTCGTTTGTTGCTGTGGCTTCAGAGGAGTCCGAGGAGTAGCCCGATACCTTGGCGCATCCTGTTGTGCGCGCCTGACCAGGCATCAGACATAACTCATTAGGCACTTGTCACAGAAAGTTTTCCCTTAATTGTTAATACAAACATACTGCTACCAGCTACCCCCACCCCCCCTCCACTCTTCTCGCCACTCGCCCCTCTTAACTCTCAGCATCTGTGGCTAATCATGTGGTTTTTCCTTCTGTTGCAGATACCAAGAACTCCGTTGGTCTCGTTGGCTGCATTGAGGAAGTGTCGCACAACGCAATCGCCGTTTATTGGAATCCATTGGAGAGCTCCGCTAAGGTAAGTTCTATGCACATGGTACCCCTCCCCCCTTCTCCCAACCGCCAAACCCCATCCCTTGCCTATTCAGGCCCTCGCCTTACATTCGCACAAACAGTTAAAGCCTCCATTTTGTTTTTTTGCTGCGAGCGCCGCCTTAATTAAAACAACAACAACAGCAACAACAGCGACACAGATGAACGATGAACGAGACGGCAAATAAATGACCCCCTCTGCATGTGTGTGTGTGTGTGTGTGTGTGTGTGTAGCTGTGTTTAAGAATTAATTTGTGATTTATTTTCAATTGCAAGTACAACGCAAATTATTCAACGCGCGTCGCCAATTGCTGCTACAGCCATCGCACTCGCACGTCTAGATCAGAGTGTTGCCGTCTCTTTCGCACTCTTCTTTTATATTCTCGCAGCTGTTGCTGTTGCTGTTGTTGTTGTTGTTGTTGTTCTGTTCAAGAGAATAATTTATGCATTTATTTATTTATGACACTTAGTTTTAATCACCTGCCTCGACAATCTGAATGCCGTCAGTGTATGCGTGTGAGTGTGTGAGTGTGTGTTAGTTTGCTTATGGCTGGGAGTCTTTTGCGACAACTGCAACTAGTCGATCTGAGCTCCCAGCGCGTTTAATTTAGCAATTATCAACAATTTTAATCGCCTCAAATATTTGCAATTCTATTGAGCGTCAAGCGCCAGACGCCATCGGATTACGTCCACGCCCCTCCAACCACAGCCGCCCCCTTGCTGCACCACACACGAACCACCGAATCGTTTTACGGCTTTGCCTTTGGCTGGCAAATGCAAACGATCCCGGGCCTCAAAAGCCCCGCCCCAAGCCACAGCAACCGCAACAAGTGCAACGGCAACAACAAACAAAGAAACTGTAACAAGGAGGCAGCTGATGGGCGAGCAGATACCCTGTAGCAGGAGGAGAACTATAGATATCTATATATGCAGAAAGATATAGATATATAGCTAGATATATGTATATTCTAGGAATGATTAAGAGTTCCTTCGGAATTGTTCCTTAATGTGTGTAGATCTCTTCCATTTAAATTGAGCCTTCCTATGGGAGTATCTCTCAGTGAATCCTAGTCCTTGATGATCTTAGAGATATGTCCACTATATCCTGGTGAAGATTAATCCACTCTGTAGCCTCTGCAGTGCCTCTGAACACCTTAAGCACTCCCCTCAGATACCTTCTTTGAGTTTGTGTCTTGGCAGAAGGAAAAACGATCTTATATCTATATTTATATGTAGTATTCCGGTACTGATTAAATAAATCATATGATTAAATATTTAATTTTCAATTAATCCCAATTTAATTAATTCATTTGCATATAGAAATATCTGGAAAGATCTTTTGATTCGATTTTGTTTCTTATCTGATTATCACCTAATCGATTTCTATGCCAATCTTAATCCTTTTTATTTCCCTTACTCCTGTTATAAATATCCTTTAGTGGCTCTCTTATATTTGGGATGTACTCCATATACTTAAGTAGATCAGTTCGATTAAATTGGTAATTTTCTCTTTACTTTAATTGATTGAATCTGCGATTTAATAAAACGCAGCCAAAACCTGAACTATCGAAGGCGATCTTTTTATTACCGCTAATTGCGCTTTTTAACTGTTCGTCGCACGCACCAAATGGAAAATTTGTATTAATATACGATCTGTGTGTGTGTGAGTGTGTTTGTGTGAGTGTGTTTGTGTGAGTGTGCATTTTCCAGGCTATTGAATGGCAATTGAAAACTGAATGCATTGCATTTGCACTGATTTTCATTATTTTCCCAGTTGGGATTTGTTTTTCGTTTCTTTCTGTCTTTTATCTATTTATTTGGCATTGGCAGTTCACTGACTTTTTGTCAAATTGGCAGCAAACAGTTATTAACTTGGCTAGTTGACTGTCCCTCCGTCTATCTGTCTGCCCGCCTCCCCCCCTTACGACCTATCCATCTGTCCACTTGGCCATAAGTGCAATGATACGCGCTTTTTATTTACAAATTGTGTACGCGCTGAGATGTTAATCCGAAGTCTCGGCGGACATTCGGCGAGAGAGAGAGTCGCCGTAGGCCGTGGGCCGTCGCTGGATGTCGATTTCGTTTTATGCCGTTAGGCGACCGCACCCTCAACTCAACCCGCGCTACCTCCCGACTCAGCACTCGTGCACTCGTAGATGTGTCTGCATCTCTGTGTGTGTGTGTGTGTGTGTGTGTCTGCATCTGAGCGTCTGTGAATTGCCTTTCCCAGCGGCAGCAGCAGCAGCGGCCGCAGCAGCAAAAAACCGAAGAGAAAAAGAAGATGGAAGAAAAAAAAAACTTTCGTACGCATCGACACGCAGGTGCTGCATCTTGTGCAAGCCATGAGCCCCCATCCCCCCTCCCTCTTTCCATCTATGTGATTCGTGTCTCTGTTTCCCTCCTCAACGTCTTTAAAGATGCCTGAAGACTCTGTCTCTGCTTTTGCCTCTGTTCATATGTCCATCTGTCCAACTGTCCAACTGTCCAACTGTCCATCTGTCCATCTGTCCATCTGTCCATCTGCCCGTCTGTCTGTGTCTCCTCTTATATGGTACGCGCCCGCTAATTATTCACATTAAATACTGCTCCACGTTCGCATCCAACTCCACAGCGGCTGCAACTGCGCCGTCGATAGTGACTGCAGCGACGTCAGCCGCGACTGCGACGGCGGCTGCGCTGCATTGCACTTTTACCATTAAGATTGTTTCCTTTGGTATTTTTGCGTTGATGGATTTTCTACTCGCCTTTTTTCTGTTGCTCCGCTGCTGCTGTTGTTGTTGTTGTTGTTGTTGTTGTTGTTGTTGTTGTTCGCGTTGCGGTTGTTGTTGTTGTTGTTGTTGTTGTTGTTGTTGGTGTTACTGCTGACTGTTTGTCTTTGGCTCGTCGCATCTGGCTTGGACATGCTTAAAATGCCTTTACACGCATACACACACACACACGCACACACACACACACACGCACACACATCGCGACTTGAAGTCTGTCGCTGAGCAACTGAATCGAAGTCGAAACTACAAAAAAAATGAATTGGATGCGTTGCAAAAAGTCAACTTGCCGCGTTGCAGCTTCCACCAAGCCGCAAGGCCCCCCTCCGCGTCCTAACCAACAATCCAAAAGTTGCCACAGTTCGTCTGGTCCTCGGTGTATTGCCTTGTTATTGTCTCCATCTCCAGCTCCATCTCCATCTCCAGCTCCATCTCCATCGCCATCGCCATCTCCATCTCCATCTGCAGCTCCATTGGCATTGCCATTGCCATATCCAACTGTATCCCCGCCTTTTGTTGTGCGTGCCTTTGTGTGTGTGAGTGCGTGTGTGCGTGTGTGTGTGTGTGAGTGCGTATGTCTGTTATGTGTGTCTGTTGGAATTTTTTAAATTGTCGTGGGCATAAAGAGGACATCGACTTAATAGAGAGAAAACAATTGCTTCTAATAACCAGACGTCGAGTCAGTTTTTCAATTTGCACTTTTTATTCGCTTTAATTTCTTTTCTTTTTCTTTTTTTTTATCTTCATTTTATTTTTTGTGACTTTGTCATTTAGTTAGCTTTTCATTTGTTTTCCTTAATTGTTTATATCCATGTTTTTCATACAATAATTTATTGCCTTCATTTTCACAGATCAACATCGCAGTTCAATGCCTCAGCACGGACTTCAGCAGTCAAAAGGGAGTTAAGGTGAGTTCCAAATTATTCATTCGGGGGGATTACGATCTAAGTTCACTTTTGCTGCGGCCAACTTAACAGACTTACGGCAAACTTAACAGACTTACGAAATCAAAAAAAGATATAGACTTCTTCTCAGTGGGAGTCGACTTCTATGAACACTTGGCTTTGATATTCAGCTTGAAGTCCAAAGTCAGGGCTTACTTTGCTTAGAGAAAATATCGATTGAAATTATCGATTAAAAATATCGATTATATATCCCAAACCATATATCAAAAGTCGACTTAATTTCGAGAACTTATGATCTCCTTCTGCAATCACATAAATAAATGGCAGCTTCCCTTCGACTGAAGGGAGCAGCCGCTGCTCAGAGTCGGCTCAGCGATGGTGATGAATTTCATCGTGTAAACATACAGTATATACGATAACTATATCATGAATACTACAATAGCAACTGCCCTAACCTCTGTGTGTGTATGTGTGCTCTGTATGTGTGTGTGTGTGTGTGTGTGTGTGTGTGGTTCGCTTAATAAACACCTGAGCATTGCCCCAGGAGGCGTATCCCAAGCCCGTGTTACACACTTAATCACATAGTCATCATGCCCCAACGTGGCAGGGCCAAGATCAAAGCAAGGGGCAAGAAGCAAGAGCAGCAGCAGCAGCAGTGGCAGCAGTGGCAGCAGCGGCGGCAGTGGCAGCCAACGGGTGATTGTCATTTTGAATTTTGCTACAGTTCTTGGCCATAATACGTAGGATGTTGTTGTTGCACGTCGCATGTTACTCATCTTGTTGTTGTTGTTGCTGCTGCTGCTGCTGCTGCCGCATCCTCTGCGTACATTAAGTTGATATTTCATTGACAGAAACACAGAGGAACCGAGGGCCAGTTGCCCGGAGCGCGGAGTTCTCGTTTCTTATTTTTTCATTAAAAGCGAAGAAGGCAGCTAACGTGACAGGTACAGTGGAGCCTGGCTAACTGAGCCGCAGCAGTTCCATTGGCCAGTCAATTAGATAAATTATAATAAGTTATAATGTATCTTTATATATATATATTTATTTATTTATAACATTTCTCTCTCGCTCTCTCCCGCTTGCAGGGTCTGCCGCTGCACGTACAGATCGATACGTTTGAGGATCCGAGGGATGCGACGGTCTTCCATCGCGGCTACTGTCAGATAAAGGTGTTCTGCGATAAGGTAAGTGATTTCATTTCCCAATGTTGCAACCCGCAACGTGCAACCCGCAACGTGCAGCCCGCAACGTGCAACCTGCAACCTGCAACCTGCAACTTGCCACGCCGAATAGTTGCTACCACATACGAGCAGCATAATTACGCACACAGCTGCCACGTGCAACAGGTTGAATGGGCTTGGGCTTGGGCTTTGGCTTGGACTTGGACCTGGGGAGAAGCTAACTAAAAGCCGCAAACGTGACGTGCGTGGAGGAGAGCTACGATGGGTTCCTTCTCTGTGCCACTTGTCGTTGGCAGCTTTTATCGAATTGGGGGCAACTGCCTGTTGCATGGCATATGGGTTGTCCCTCCATCAGTCTGTCTGTCCGTCCGGTGTCCGTTCGTCAGCTCCCTGATCTCGGGCTCAGGTGGAAAGCGTAACGCGTACAAAAGTAAATGGACATTGCCAGCGGTTGGGCATTTCCTCCCCTCTTCCCTCCACCCCTCCTAACGTTCCATCTTCATTTCTGGGCTTGACTCTGATTTCAGGGTTTCTCGATCCTTTCGCCTCTCTCGTACCTCGTGGCGAGTCTGGTAGCTGTGGCTGTGTTCATACGTGTGTTGCTCCGTGTGTGCCCATGCCCTTGTTTCTTAGCCATCGCTTTGCCTTGGTACCTTGTCCCTTGTCTCTTGTCCCTTGTCCCTTGTCCCTTGTCCCTTGTCTCCGGACTTTTGCCTTTTGCCTTATGCCTTTTGCGAACAGTTTGAATCGAAGCCCTTCACTTTTTTTTCGCTTGATGTGCTTTATTAATAAATCATTTCGTGGATTTCCAATTTAATTTTCTCATATCATTACACTTCTCCTCCATCCTTGTCCTCCAATCCTCGATCAGTGCTCCATTCCTTCATTCCTCGTACGCTGTACTCCCCATATCATGTATGGATCCCTTATATTACGCACGGTAATCGACCCCGACTCCGATCCCGATCCCAATGTCCCAGTCCCAGCCTCGTACCCAACTCCGATCCAACTCCGACCCGACCCCGACCTGGTCCCACTTTTCTGTGGGTCCAGGCGTGTGTTTATCGGTAAATGTATCAATTAAATTTCGCGTACCAGCTTATTTTATGCCCGGTACCATCCTCCGGCACTGCAAGCATTTCTCTCGGACTCTCCTTCTCATTTGGTTTTTTGGGGACGCATTTTGATTTTCTGGCTTTCCGATTTCTCTGCAATTGCCGCCTCCTTGGAAACAGTCGAAGATCACGCATCGGAAACACTTGAAGGGACTTTCAATTACATTCGCTTACTCACAATTAACCCAATATCATTTCTGGATATCTTCTATATATCCTATATACACACGCTTCAGCCTGAAAAGTAATTCAAATTCCAAGAGCTGCAATCCAATTCCTTTTTTAATTCTAAATGTAATTTCATAACTGTTACAGTTAATTATTTTTTATTCACATTTTTCTTTAATATCTCTTTAAGAACTTTCTGGGTATTAACTTCGCCCGATAGAGAGAAAGTTGCATTTTGATCGATCGAAATTGAACGAAATGCGCAATAATAATTGGCATATCGATAATTGCGCTTCGTAATCGATGTGCCTATCGCAGCTCAAAAAGTGCATCACTTCTTTTCCCCCCATATAAATATGCTGACACTCTCTCTGTCTCGCTCTAACTCCCTCTTCCTCTCTGCTCCCGTGGCGTCTTTTCTGTTTAACTATTCAACCATTAACAGAGATGGCGAAAGAGGAAGAAGAAGAAGGAGAGGAAGAAGGAGAAGGAGAAGGCGGCGAACATTGACCGCAAATGGTCGGCGATTCGAGGCGCTGTCTGCGCAACTTTGGCGATATTTTTGCCAAGATAAAATAAAAGTATGTAATAAAATACAGTTATTTACATGCAGGCACACACTCGCACACACACACACACACACACGCACACAGACACAGAAACACACACGCACAGATGATGTACAGCGAATTGCAGCTCTAGGCAAAATTTGTAGTTGTGATAAGCGAAGCGAGAGCAATGAATGGCAGGCATTTACTAGGGGCAGGAGGGGGCAGGAGTGGTAACGGAAAGGGGACTCTGATAGTGGGGGGACCGAGGGGAAGGAGGGTTTATAGGTGGCTAGCACATCCTCATCCTTGCATAAGAGCCATAAAAAATGGCTACTAGCTCCGCAATGCAACCAACAGCTGGGGCTGGGCGAGAAGGAGGAGCGGCGGCTGCAGAGGAATGTCCAAGATGGGGATGTTGGCGCAAAGGGGGGGATGGATGCTGTAGATGGTGTAGAGGGGTGGGATATCACTTCCTGTGCTTCTCAATTGCTGATTTTTAATTACAAATGCAAAGTGCACAAGCGGCCGGAGCCGAGCCGAAGAATCTGTTTACACGCAAACCAGCAATCACAGCGGCCCGAGACTCTATATATAATCTAAGTCTGTGTCTCTGTGCAACTGTGTGTATGAGTGTGTGTGTGTGTGTGTGTGCATGTTTGAATGTGTGCCGCTCACTCAGTACCAATCAAGCAACAAGCAGCAGCTGCTCAGGTGGCCAATTGACCAGCTTGCAACTCGACACAAAGTTCGCTTGCAACAGTTCGCAAAGTTGTTTGGGGCGCCGCCGCTGCGGCTGCCTCTGCCACCGCCGCATTATTTATGATGCATGCATATTTATGCAGCATCTCCTAAGTATTTTATAATAATTTTACGGCAAATATCTTTTATTTACCTTCTTCTTTTCGGCTGTGACCCTAACGGTGCTGCGGCGTTTGGCAATTCAACAAGCTGCTGCCCGCTGCCCGCTGCCCACTGCCTTTGCACCGGCGCCGCCGTCGACGTCCATGCTGGCGCTGGCGTTGGCGTCAGCGTCGGTGGCAAGAAACTTGTTTAATTTCTGCAACAGGCAGCAGGCAGCAGGCAACAGGCAACAAGCGAAACAGTTGAGTGTTGCCTGCCACAGGCTGTCGCAGGCTTATGGCATTTGCAGCACATACACGAATTTAATTAATAAAAGAAACAAACCCCAAAGACAACAGCCGCACGTAAAAATACCCTGTAAATAATATTTATTTAAATAAATAAATATATGTTTAAAAAAATGTATTAAAAAAAAGAAGGGCCGCCGGACGCTAAGGCTGAGCATTCGAAAGGAGTGCGGCTGCTGAAGGACAGGTCAGTGCCTTGCCTTGGGAAGCTGCGTGTCCAATCAAGTGTCCCGTCCATCATAAGCACTTATATATTTAAAAACACATATATACATATATTTATTTATTAATTTTATAATTATTATTTATATAAATATATATTTAAATATTCAATCATCGAGCTGTCCGGTGACTACCGTAATACCCTTTGGCTTTGTGGCTGTGGGGAAGTAATAGCCAAATTGTGGGCATCCCATACATTTTGATTGATTGCTAATTACACACACTTGCGCACACTTGCGCACACTTACCCATACGTGTGCACACACCTGGGAGCAGGCACACACACCTGGCGCAGCTTGCGCAAGCCGCAACTGTCGACTGTTAGCTAAGCCAGCAATTAAAACCCGGCCCGAGCCCTGCCCCTCCCCCTATCGCTACCCCTGCCCCTGCCCCGTTACCGTTAACTGCAGCTGCACCTGCTCCTGGCTGTCAACTCCTGAGCAACCCAATCCCCTACTGCACTTGCTTCCTACTCTTACACCCAGACTCTAACACACAGATGCCATCTTTTTCTTGCAGGGCGCTGAGCGCAAGACGCGGGATGAGGAGCGCCGAGCGGCTAAGCGCAAGATGACAGCGACCGGACGCAAGAAGCTGGACGAGCTGTATCATCCGGTCACGGACCGTTCGGAGTTTTATGGCATGCAGGATCTGGTCAAGCCCCCGGTGCTCTTCTCGCCAGCGGAGGACATGGAGAAGGTAACTCAAAGCAACACGTTGCATGCCCCATTCAGCACATCACTCACCGCAACACATAACTTGCAGAGCTTCTATGGCCATGAGACTGACACGCCGGAGATAAAAGGCACCTCACCCTTCCTGCTGCATGGCCAAAAGGTTGCCACGCCCACGCTCAAATTCCACAATCACTTTCCGCCCGACATGCAGACGTGAGTAAAAATCGTCATCCTTTCAAGACTCGGAGTCGGAGTGACACCCCTCCCACTTGACCACATTGTGCAACATTAACTAACTGCCACTTTCTTTCTTCCGTCGCGTGACCATCACAGTGACAAGAAGGATCACATTCTGGACCAGAGTATGCTCAGCAGTGCGCCCATGTCCGACTTTGGGCCCCCCATGAAGCGAGGCCGCATGACGCCGCCCACCACGGAGCGGGTGATGCTCTACGTGCGACAAGAGAACGAGGAGGTCTACACGCCGCTTCACGTGGTGCCGCCGACCACCGTTGGCCTGCTCAATGCGGTAAGTACCACTAAAAGGGGGAGTCCCCTCTCCCCCTCTGGCATGTGCTCCCCTCCCCAACAAAGTAATATCTCAACCTCAACTCACGTCTCAGTCTAAAACTCTAATAACGTCTGTAATTTTGTTCATTTTGGTCGAATTGGAAAAAGAAAAAGAAAAGAAGAATAAAAGAAAAGAAAAGAATTGAAAAGAAAAGAAAAGAAAAGAAAAGAAAAGCTATCAAAATTTCAAAATCTCTATTGCCATC
Source organism: Zaprionus lineosus (assembly GCA_035044505.1). NCBI lineage: Eukaryota > Metazoa > Arthropoda > Insecta > Diptera > Drosophilidae > Zaprionus > Zaprionus lineosus. The sequence continues at coordinate 432,048 of JAWNNX010000098.1, read as the reverse complement.
CAAAATGTTCAAATCTTCACAAGTGAAGAGGCAGTTGAAAGTCAAAAGATTTCAAACTAATACAAAACTGACCAATCTTAATGCATAATGAACTAAAGCATTTTTAAAAACCAAACCAAAATCCATCTCAATCGTAAACCTCATTAAACCCAACGAGAAACTAAATCAAATAAAAACCAAGGATCGTAATACTTTTTTTTAAGACTAATTGAAGCGTCGTAACATTTTTCATAATCAATTGTAAACCTCATCAATCAAATCACCATTCAGTAGTTGGTCAATCTCCCTATACGACTATATATACACATATATCTATATATGTATGTATGCCCATATATATATATAAGATATCGATATATATCGTGTGATCTATAGATATCTATAAATAGGTATCTATCCATCTATAACTACACTAAAAACACACAATATACGGCACAGGATAAAGAGTTGGGGCGATGATTGTAATTAAAGATTGAAGATTGGAGATTGAAGATCAAAAATTGAAAATCTAAGATCGAAGATCAACGATAGAAGTTCAAAAATTGACAGTCCAAGATTGAAGATTGAAGATCGAAAATCAAAGATTAGAAATCAGAGATTGAAGATCAAAGATTGAAGATCGAAGATTGAAGATTGAAGACCGAAGATCGAGGATCAAAAATTAAAGATTTAAGATCAACAATTAAAGATCGAAGATTAAAGGTCAACAATTGAAAATTGAAGATCAAAAATTTACGATCGAAGATTGAAGATTAGAGATTGAAGATCCTAAAAATTGAATATCTTAGATCGGAGATTGAAGATTGAAGATCGGAAATTGAAAATCTAAGATCGAAGATCAACGATTGAAGTTCAAAAATTGACAGTCCAAGATTGAAGATTGAAGATCGAAAATCAAAGATTGAAAATCAGAGATTGAAGATCAAAGATTGAAGATCGAAGATTGAAGATTGAAGATTGAAGATTGAAGATTGAAGATTGAAGACCGAAGATCGAGGATCAAAAATTAAAGATTAAAGATCAAAGATTAAAGGTCAACAATTGAAAATTGAAGATCAAAAATTTTCGATCGAAGATTGAAGATTGAAGATTGGAGATTGAAGATCTTAAAAATTGAATATCTTAGATCGGAGATTGAAGATTGAAGATCGAAAATCAAAGATTGAAGATCAGATATAGAAGATTGAAGATTGGAAATTGAAAATCGATGATCAAAGATTGAAGATCGAAAATTGAAAATCACAAATTGAAGGTCGACAGCTTAAAGATTGAAGGTCGATGATTGAAAGAGTGGAAAAATCAAATGATTGGCTATTCGAGAATGAACAAAATCACAAACACACACAAGAGTTAAAAGAGAAATATTATAGTTTTCTAGTTAGTTACTCGTCACTCAGTTACTCGTTACTCGTTACTCGCTACTCGCTACTCGTGAAACACAACAGACAAAACATCATATTTCTCTCGTTTCTCAATTGCAGATTGAAAACAAATACAAAATCTCAACATCGAGCATAAATAACATTTATCGCACAAATAAGAAGGGGTAAGTAAGGCAGCTCTGTCAAGTGCTATACACACACACACACATACCTACACACAACACACACATACCAATACTTTGCCACACACACACACACACACAGACAAGTAAACACTCACTTGCACCACACACATTGAACTCAAGGGGCAGTTTCACGCACTCACTTACTCACTTACTCACACACATACACACACAAACAAACACACGCGCAAACACATACACACACACACACACACACACCCAGAAACACACACTCATCATGTAGTTTAGCTAAAATTAATCAACGCTTCGATTAATGGCATGGGCTCTATAAGAAGAAGACCTAACCCAACCAATCAATACTCACCCGTACATATCGCTTGGATATCGTTTCTACAACCTTGCACTCTTTTTTCTAGGATTACTGCGAAAATTGATGACGAAATGATATCCTTTTACTGCAACGAGGACATTTTCCTGCTGGAGGTGCAACAGATCGAGGATGACCTTTACGATGTGACGCTCACGGAGCTGCCCAACCAGTAGTAGTTGTAGTAGTAATAATTGCTCTCAAATACACCCCACCCCAACACCCACACACACACACACACAAAAACACACACCCAGATACCCAGACACACATACACTCATACAGACGAACACACAAAATGTGGACACAATTTTGCTAACAGAAGTTGTTTCAATAAGCCATTTTTCAAATAAGCCTTAAGCTAGGATAAGAGCCTTGATATAGGGATATACATGGATGTCCATCCATGTATGTATATATATATATGTATACATATATATGTGAATATATATACGAATATATATGTGTGTTAAACTGAACAAAATCCGGATGAGAACAATATTAAATTAGCTGTACGTATTCACGATTTGTTATTGTTTAGTTATTTTAGTAACAATGAGATTACATAAATTTTTTAACAAATTTACATTCTCGCTATGTTAATAATTAAAGCTGTAATTAAGTGAAATTATCAGATGTATCTACATATCTAAATATCTTATGTCTATATATCTCTTTATCGATATAATAAGCAAATGAAACAAAACAAAACAAAACAAATGAAACAAAACAAAACAAAACAAAACAAAACAAACAACAAACAAATTAGAGTTCAAAATGTCTGTCCAGTAAAACGTAAGTTCGCTTCTTGCTATGCTAGACCCTAGGTCCCCCTCCCCCCTCTCCCTCCCTCCCCTCTACAACCCTTTCCTCCTTCACAAAATAATTAATTGATTGATCAAAACTCTAAGCATTCGAATCTATTGAAATTATCCCTAGATCTTAACTCTATGTATATGGTATATCTTGTCTTAAGCATTTTTATTGTTGAATATACAAAATTTGTAATCGCAAGTTGCGAAAAACAAAAAAAAAACCTAAAAAAAACAAAAAAAAAATATGAATCGAAAATTATAATCAAATCCCAATAATTGTTTGTTCTGTGCTCCTTTGACCCTTTTGTTATTTGTGGCTATAATGTTGTAATTTTTAGGATCTCTGCTCTGAACAAAAAGAAACACAAACTTAACAAATCGATACACGTTATCGATATACATATACATATCGGATTTTGTCTATATGTTTCATAATTGCTTCCAATTCAAAAATCGAACAAAACACAAAACACTTGAAAGTTGAAAAACAATTGAAAGTATCTAGATACTTATTATCTTATGTATTTTTAAGATGCTCTGCAATAAAACATGTTGATAAAAAATCTTAATTAAGTTCAAGTTAAGGCAACAAAAAAAAACAAAAACAAAAAGAAAAACAAAAAGAAAGCAAAAAAATCATTAACAAAAAGAATATGGAAATGATAAATAAAAAAATTGTGTGCATTTGTTGTAAAACAAAAAAAATTAAAAAAATAATCAATATTAAAAAATTGATTCAAAACTATAAGAAAAAATCGGAAAATAAGAAATGAGAAGAGAGAAGAGAGAAGAGAGAGAAAGAGTGTGAGGTAAATCCAAGTTAAAAATGAAATTGAAGAGAGTTCAGAAGAGAAATAAAAATTAATTAAGAAAGAATTTCTTAAACGATAATTACATATATATATACATATATATGAAGCATAAAGAATAATACAATAATTTAAATTTATGCAGCGTTTACAATCTTTGTTTGCCATAATTAACAGCTTACTTAATTTAATTAACGATTGTTTTATAAATTTACAATTAATGTGAACGTAGAATTAAAGCATGAAACTTAAGAGCTTTGCTTCCAACTCGGTTTCCAACGAATACTCCGCATCAATTGCTACAATTTGAACAGTTAACGTTCAATGCTCAACACTTAAATATAATTTGTTTATTATTTTTAAAGAACACTTTACACACTCCGTAACGATAGCTGTAACTGTAACTGTAACTGTAACTATAACTGTAACTATAACTGTAACTGTAACTGTAACTGTAACTATAACTTTTACCATAAATCTAACTATAAATCTAACTGTAACTGTAACTTCAACTTTCTATCCGTCTCTGTCTGTATCAATATCTACTTCCCCTTATCTACGTCTTAAGCAACATATTATCCAGTTTGTCATCTTTTATGTTTTTCGGTGTTTTACATCACAATTTGTTTAAGTTTAACGTTATAATTCAAGATATCTACGAGTATATTAAATATTTTAAACAAGAAACGGAACAAAAGAGAGAATCGAATATCTTGCCGACATGTTATGAATCTGTATGCTTAGTTGTAGCTGATAAGTTTTATGCTCTCTCTCTTAAATATACATATATTTTATATATATGCATACAAATATACGTATATATATAGAGCACATATATACATATATGCAAAGCCAATAATTTATTTTTTGTTACCTGTTGGAAACGATTCCGCGAAAATAGTAAAAGTTAACTGAAACTGAAAGACAAACAAGTGAAAAGCTCATATACGAGTATGTGTATGCAACTTGAAAATTTTTCAAAACAACAAATTGTACAATATTATCATAATAATTACGCAAAATTTAAATAAAGAACAAAAAGTAAAATGCATACTTTGTTTTTCTTCTCGCTCGCTGTTAAAAAACATTATCTTTTCTCTTACATACAAGTCTGACTTTAGTAACAGAAGCATCTTTTAAAAGCTTCTCTCAGCTTCTCTGTAGCAGCATGTCTCCAAAGGCAATACCGCCCACATGTTAAATATAACATTGCCTGTTTATCAGCATAACGACAGCTGTTGGTAGAGCTTTTGCCTCACGTAAGACGCGTTGTCATAGCAACAACGCATTGCCTGCATTGCTACTTACACTCTCTCACTCTCTCTCCCTCTCTCGCACTTCATTCTCTTATTTGTTACATGGCCACCTACTACCCGACTGCATAACTGCATGCTAAGCAGTTTCCAACTTCTCTGTTTGGCATTTGGAATTTTGCATTATAGCTTTTAGTATTAGTTTTTCTTTTTAACTGTGTCGTTGTCGCTCCTGTGAGCTGACACCTGTCGGCTAGATTTTGGTTCACCGTTGCATTTGCACAATAATTAAATTAAACGGAAACATTTTGTAAACATATTTGCGCAAGTTAACAAGAGACTAAAAAATGTTCAAGTAAACAAAACAATTGTCACTCACTTTGTGCCAACAGACATTCGCAACTCGTGGCCCCAGATTTTGTGACAAAAATGTGAGTTAACGCATACAGCAAATATATAGATAAGATCTCCAGATGATCTTTCCTGTCAAACAGATAAAGCTGCATAAACACGCGTTCCCCGTGGAACACGCAAAACACAAATGGAGCTAAAGGAAAGCCCTAACCCATCACGTTTTTGACTCTCAGTGCTTATCTACGCGTCTTCGTGGTCGCTCGTGTCTCGTGAGTTTTCCGGTGTTCAGTTCTTTCATTTTCTGTCGGTTTTTGTATTTTTTTGTATGGTTTTGTCGGTTTTTGTTGATGTGCTTTGTACTCCATTTGTAAGCTGGCTACTCTTGCATGCGAGAAAGTGGTTAAGCTATCGATGTCTATCGATTAAATTGATATTTCGACTGCAATTAAAACAGTCCGAAGAGTAAAAAAATCGCGCGCGTAATTCGAAAAGAGCTTCATTTAAATACAGCGCAAAATTAAAACAGGTAAGAATTCCATAATGGTTACTTATTTATGTAAAAAGATGTGACTAAGATATAAGCTTTAACATTTAAAATGTAAACGTAATGTAATGTACTGCCTTTATGCTCATGTCGTATTCATTTAATACAAAATCGCAGTTATGGCATTTAAATTGTATACATGTTATTTTATGCAGCGCATTCTTAGGGTCACTTCGTCATTTGTTTTGTATTGTATAAAAATTCTTAACTAGAAACCAATTCCGTTCAATTGAAAGGGCGCAATCCAATGGAACATCTTACACACACACACACATACACATAAGCCAGACATCAGTTGTAGCGTTGCAGGCAGTTCAACATTCCGATTTCTTATGATGATGATGAACGGTTGACCATCGACACGCGAGATGTGGATAGATAGCCAGATTGTCACTGTTGGGGAGTAATAACAGTTATTTGAGAAGCTTTGGGGTCCTAGTAGTGTGTCCCACATCTCTTTTCCAATTAACAATGGACGTGGGAATGGAATAGGAGCTGCCATAGTTGTATTTATTAAGCAATTACAATATAAATTGTGAGTCGCAGTGACTGTGTTTTGGTTGCTCACGAGAATTGCAACTTCTTCCCTTATATTATTAATAAATCATTATTTTTAATTAATTTGTAGCGTAAAATCCAATCTCGTATAACTTTGTTTCAAAATCTGATAAGCAGCCTCCACATGGTTTTTTCGATTCAAAGTTCAAATCGTGTGGGTAATTCTATTTTCCTACTTTTTCATGTAGACTTTCCTGTTGACAATTAAATTTTTTTACTTCTTCAATTTCAAAGGTTCACTTTTCCACCTTCTCAAAGATTCTAGATTTGATTCCAAAGGTTATTGAAAAGTTTAATAGGTTTTTCTGAAGTAAAAGCAAGCGGCAATTTACGTGGGTAATTGAAATAAAAATTATTTTAATTATTTTAAAAGTTATTAAGGGGTTGGATGGTAGGGGTGCCGTTACCTTATTAACTACCTGCCAGCTGTGCTGTGCATCTGTCAATGATAACAAGCCAAATAATAAAGTAGTCGGGAGTCAGAAAATGTGGAGGGAATTTTATTGAAATTGTGAGAGCATTTTTACTGACTGACTTTTGCTTTTATCTTGGCCTACATTCTAGTATAATCAATGAATGTTACCGGTAGTCGTTTTTAATGGTTGTTAACCCATCATCAATTCTACAGAGCGTTCAGAAAACCTTTAAACAACTTTTTGTTTACTTCAATTGTTGTTGGCATTCAAAAGCTTCATTTAATCATAAAAATAGTATTTACATTAAATTTTAAAATGAGAAACTCTATTGTACGATGAACTATTAGGTATTAATATAAAAATGCATTTAATGTACCTGCCAAATATATTATAAAAATGTAATTACGATAAGACATTGAACAAATTGTGTCAGCGTCGTTCCTTGAAGTAACCTTCACCACTTTTATACTAAATTCCCCACAATGGAAAGTGTATTTACGGTAATGACTCCGTGGAAAGTAGGAACTGCATTGATACGCTTACAGTTAAAGCTTAACAGTCGCACGGCAGCGAAAAAGCTTTCAAGTCAAAGCTGCAGCATGTACTGTGGAACGAGTTTACTTGGACTTTCTAGACTTTGGGCTTTATCCGTTGCTCTTCCGCATGCATCTGGTTAATGTTTCATGATTCCCCGAAGTGAGCCTCAAAAGATAAACGCAAGAAAATTATAATATTATCATCTCAGAGATCGTCAAAACCACTTAAAATGTTTACACGCGCAAGAATAAAGCGTAAAGACTTTTTATGAGATGTGCCTGAATTTACATTTTTATATTTGAAGTTCTTGAAATCAGTACTGACCATAACAAAAGAACAAAATGAAGTTCGAATAATAAAATTTTGTTAAAATAAAAAAATTGGAGCAAATATCATTATGAACAATTCTAGAGTGGGGAATTTTTTATGACTGTTCGCGCCCCCAAACACCAAAAGCCTGCGATCGTAAACATTTCAAGGGAGGGAGGGAAGGGTGGGAGAACGAATGCCGGGCTAACCGCAAAACGTTGTGCTTTTAATCAAAAGTTAAATAGATTCGCGTTGAGGAAATTGTTAAACAGCCGCATAGTAATTTCAATATCAATGCAAGCTCGTGCTCGCGCTCGTTCTCGCCCTCAGAGTCTGGCCCACTGACTTATGCATGTTTCGTGCTCCACACTTTCCCACTCGCGCTTTCTGCTCAACTCTCTTACGCTCTGTGCCTCTCTGTCTCTCCGTCGGTCTGCTACTGATAGTGCACGAGCTTGGACTTCGGCTTTGCGTGCCTTCGGTTGGAGCGCTGTTCGTTTTTGATTTCAGTTTTGAAGATCACTTTGCGTCGAGCGGTTCACCAACTTCATGCGAGCTAGAGACAAGGAGATAGAAAGAGTGAAAGAAAGAGAGATAGAGCGAGAGAGAGAGAGAGATAGCGAGCGTAATGCAAGTGAGAGGGAGTTTAATAATTAATTTGTGTACTTAACGTATAAATAAAAAGTAAAAACAAAATAAATACAATTTAATAAAAGCTGTACAAACCAAGCACAAGCACAAGCACTTGCCTTAACCCAACTTCAATGTCAAGTCTTCGAAACTTGGACGATCGAAATCCGGGGTCACAATAGCTCGGCGACTGATTACCGTTCAATAGAAGCGTTAAACAAGGAAAAAACAAACACAATAACAATAACAGCAGCAACAGCAACAACAACAACAACAACAGTGGCAGCAATAAGAACAACAAAAACAAATAATACTATAAAAGGTGGAACGTCGAGAAACACGTTTCGCGTGTGTGCTTTTTTTCCAGAAACAACGCACAAAACAAATTAACAAATAACTTAAATAATTGCCCAAAACGGAATTGCCCAAAAGAAATAAACACAAACTCGAAAAACGAAATTAAATAAAAAACAAAAACAAAAACAAAAAATAAAAATAAAAATAAAAAGAGAGAGAACACAATTCACATCTGAAGCAGGTCCAGGGCCAAGTTAGGCTGAGAGCCGCTGCCATTGCCGCTGCTACTGTTTCGTCATCAGGTTAACCTGATCTGGATCTTGAACCCGATCTCGGAAGCGTGTCGGCCTTAACTCTTACCAAATATGAGCAACAGCCACTAGCCTACAGTCGTGTAATCCAAGTACCCGTGACAACAACAACAACAACAACAACAACAGCAACTGCAATAGAAATAGAAACGGAGACAGAAGCAAAAATAAAAACAATTTCAATACTCATAAGAATCCGGAGATATATAAGAGATACAAAGATACTCAACCCTCTACCCGCAAGTGTACTGGTAATTAGCCAGGGGTCCACCTCATCCCTCCCTCACCTAAAAGACATTCAGCCATGGAGCGTTCACACAGTTGCAGCAACTTTGAGGCGCGAACAGGAATTGCGGCGTCGCAGATGCACAGCTTGGAGGACCATTCGAACATCAAGCCACATACAGGCAGTAGTGACAATCTGCCCCAGGGGGTGGGGGCCAGCAGCATGTCGCCCTTTCCGCCCACGAAGCCGCTGCGCAAGCGCAGAAAACTGCAACGCCAGCAGCTGGTGAATGTGGACGATGCCGAGGACATTGTGATGGCCATGGAATGCGAGTGCGCCTATGCCGCCGATCTGGAGGACGATGCCGATGCCCATGAGCCGCGAGCGGTCACTCGCACGCTGACCAAACACTTGCCCCAGCATCAGCTGCAACGGCACATCTCCTGCAGTAGCAACGCCAGCAGCCGCTGTCTGCGGCATGAGGAGTCCTTTGACTCGAGCAGCACGGCGCCGGAGCTGAGTCCGCAGGCGGTGCGTCAGCATCGCTTTAGCACCCTGCTGCTGCGCGAGAGCTCCATCTCCATACAGTCAGACTCCAGTCGCTACTCCAGCGTGGACAGCCTCCTGGAGTCCCGCAAGCCGGACCCCGAGGCCATTCTAATTAACCTGGGCTTCGGTCCTGTCGGCACCGAGGACATGCTGTCCCGCATACCAAAGCGCTTCCTGAAGCCCTCGAAGGTGCCCGGCATCGATACCGATGCATTCGTCAAAAGACTGCAGCTGGCCAGCTCCCTGGCCGATTCTAGTGCCCTGGGATACCGTGGGCTGACGTCAACCTCCGACCAGCCACCCTCGTCCATCGTGGCCAAGATTATGGAACGCTTTGAAGTCAACAACCAGCGCAAAAAATCCATGGGCAACATTGGCCACGCGATTCGCTGACCCGGACCCAACCTGAAAATATCCCTAGCTTTAAGATTATCCATAGTTCTAATTGCCCCCCCAAGAGGGAGGCTAAAATCTTGTGATCTTTATCTTGTCCATTAGTTAGTCACTTATGCCGCGTACTTAGCTACATTCTATATTCCGTATACCAATCCTAAGTCCTAGAGCTTAAGCATTATTCAATATATTCACATCTGATAAAAGAAATCCATTGTTTCGCTTCCGCTTTGAAGGGCCTTGAAGGAGGTTGCTTTGGGGATACTTTTGTTCTCATGCGACAGCCTCATGTCTCATGAGAGAATTTCTTATAAGGCAGTTTCTCGCATGCGAGAAACCCTTTGACCTGCGACTTGCATGAAGTGAGCAGATAAATTAATATTTCCCGCTGCTATTTGCATACCATTCAATGAAATGCACAACTATTTATGGATTTCCCCCATTGAGCGAAGTATTTATCGATTTGTTAATTTTAAAATTAGAGACTAGCGTCATTTGCGTCACTTGACAAAAAGTGAGCAAAGAAACAACTTGCGATATAACTACAAATGTTTGCTCATATTTGCGTACGACCCAAGACTGTAGCTGGGGCATATCTAGAAACTACAGACATGTGTGTGTGTGTGTGTGTGTTTGTGTGTGTGTGTGAATGACTTTTGTTGTTTTCTTATCGAAGCTTACATTTCGAGGGGAAATGGTTTATTATTAGCGCCATGACTTGCCGACTCTGGCAAATGGCAAAGCCAAGCAACAAAAATGAAAACAATTCAAAACAAAGGAAAGGTAGAAGCTGAGCATTGGAAGTACATTTAATAACATCACAAGATCGAAGCTCAGAAATTGATCCCCAGCTGCAGGCCCCGCTCTCCGCAGAGCTTACATGACTTCGTACTTGAGATAGTTTATTGATTTTAATTGGCTTTAATTGTTGGCCAGAAGAGCGCGGCCAGTTCCTGGCCCGCAGCGCTCATCACGATCACATGGAGTGCATTCGTTATAGCACACACACACACCCAACTTACAACACACAACACCCAACACACAACACCCAACACACAGCACATAACAAAATAACACACAACGCATTACCGCACACTCGCCGCGAGCTGACTGTTTGAACCTTCCGGCTGGTGGAAAGGCAAAGCAAATAAAGCGTCATTACCGATAAGAACGGGCAACACCTTGGGAGGCGGTTCAATCGGGAAATCTATTTACCAAATTCTCATTATCAGACGGGGGCCAAAGGCACAACAAGGCATAGGTATTTACCCGAATAACGGTTATAAATGCGGCACATGACTTCAGACTTCCTTCCCTCTGTATCTGTATCTGCGTCTGTACCTGCAAATGTATCTGTATCTGTAACTGTATCTGTATCTGTAACTGTATCTGTATCTGTATCGGTGTCTGTAGCTCTGATTGAATCTATCTATTTGCCAAATTAATTCACGAATGCCGCAAAACCACCAGCGACTATACATACAGTCATTTGCATATGTATATTTAAATACCCAGCAGATAGAAGACGCTTGACAATGGGCATATACGCTCAAGGAATGAGTTATAACAATATATATCTATACTGCAAGTTACTCCCTATGAACATGGGTCTACAGGATTTGAAAGTTACTCCTACCAAGAAGAACGCAATTCGGAACAAAGGGTATTTTCTAGTCGAGTGTTTGGTGTGATATTTTGTTGTTGCACAGGCTCTTCTCTAGTGTGGAAGAAGACACTAAGATGACAAGTTCAAGGTACGTTAAGGTGTTGCATAGATACACGGATAGATGGGATGTAGGTGTTGCAGTCTTGTAGATACATTAAATATAGACACAGACTTCGCATGACAAACATAAAGCAGCCGCACGCCCACGCCGGAAGCGAGCTGAGGCAAATTTGTAATACAAAACAAGAGCAGAGAAAATAATGAATAAAAAAGAATAAATAAAATAAAAGTGCAAAAACGAATTGCGACAAGTCACAGAAAGAAAAACAATAACATATTCAAGAGAGATTGAAATGTATGTCACTGCAAGCGTAAAAGAATGCATTTCATTTATTTAAATAATTAAATTTGCGTAGAATTTGTGGGCGGTTGATTAATGGGCTTTGCGGTGGTGGTGGTGGTGGTGGTTTGATATGCATCAGCTTCAAATCGCAACATTGACATGAAAAGCTAAATGAATTTAACTTTTATTTTGATTCTGATTTTGTTCATTTCACCCATAAGCGTATTTATACTTTCAATTTATTTTTAATTTCATACGCTCATAAATGTCATAAATGAAAAGTGAAATTTCAAATTTCGCGCTTCCATTGCGTTACAGCGTTGCCACACCTAACATATTGCCGCCATTAACGCTGACAAGCAACATAACAGGCCGCTGTTAACGTATCACTAACAGCAGCGTTACAGTTAATTTGGCTAGACGCAGACGTCCAAACTTTATCGATAAAAAATATGTTAGTCTTCTTTTGTTGTTTCGCGGTTGCACATTCGCCCGAAGCTTTATTGTTAACATGTGTAAATAGTAATTAAATCGCCATAAATATGTAAAACAAATACAATGCAATCGTCTTAATGTTTATTTACACACACCTACCGTTCCCCACGTACTTAACCAATTTTATTTGTATTTCTCCGCGCTTTTTCGTGTATTTCGATTCGTGTGTTTTTAATCATATTTTGTATTGCAAATTCTCTGCCAAAATGGGGAAATTTAAGGAAATTAGCGCTTCGCTTTCCTCAAGATGTCTGTGTGGACCACTTCTACCTCAGCTGGTACTGGCCTAGAGATACTTAATGCTACTTCACAGCAACAGCAACAGCAACAACCACCACATCATCAACAGCAGCAGCAACAACAGCACCAACAGCAACAGCAACAGCAGCAACAACAACACAAACCACTCCAGCAGCTGACTCCAACACAAACATCACCCACTGTTAAAGTCATCGGCAACACTCAGCGACAAGCCGCCGGCAACCTTAACTTGGGAGCATTTGCTCAACCAATTGGCAACGAAATTACCACGTCATCCGTTGCTGCTCAGCATTTTCAGCACGTTGTCGCCGCCGCTGTAGCAGCCGCCACATCGGCCGCCACCGGTCAACAACAACACTACCAACTACATCCTCATCTGAATCATAATTTTAACAGCAACCTGAATAACACCCTTACCAGCAGTTCGGGCAGCAGCAGCCACAACGGCAACACTGTTAACAGCAACAAGCGTTGCAGCATCAACTCGGTATCCCAACTGCCCGACTCCTCCAAGGTAAGTCCAGTTCCAAGCAATAGCACGATTTTCGGTGTTTATATTTTCATTAAACCTGCCATCTTTTACCATCCCAGTTCTTCTCCCCCTCGCACCCATTACTTTTCTCCCCTTACGTCCGAAAGCTTTCAGCTGCGTTAGCATTTCCAGTGAATATGCCAAATCCAAAATTGAATCAGTTCACGGCTGTCAAAAATCCCACTTAACCTAACTATCTCCACACTTGACCTCCATTTCAAGTCGAACCAGGTTCCACATGACACGAACATGTACGTATGGGTGTAGGTGTGTCAGCGTGCTGTGTGTCTGTGTGTCAGTGTGCCTGTGTTTTAGTGTGTTTGTTTACCTGCTAAAAAAAAATATTGAGCATTATTTTTTCTGTTCCGATCTTGACGTTGACGTCATGGGACATCGTTTAATTTGGTTTTTTCACTTGCCCGATCTTAAATATAAATTCCCTGGGTGCGTTTTATCACTTGTTTACATACGATAAACATATTAGGCGTTCTATAAGGCCTCCCGCTATTTACCCAATTATTTATGTATGCTTTTGATACAAACTTTACTACGAATGCCAATATTATAATTGCTAATGTCGCACACGGCGCACACATGCCCAAAGCTCATTCAAATTTATGGTTCCTTTCGCGAGATCGTGAACCGATAACCGGATAAATGTGTGTATAGAATCGATTTTTCGTTTTACAAATTTCAATATTTGAATATGTGTCTCTTTTTTATTTTTTTATCATCATGTAAAGGGTTTTATTTATTATCACTTTATTCCCTTTAATCACTGCTTACTGCATTAGGCATTCGGGCAATCTAATATATTTTTGTGACTATCGCGTTTGTTCTATTTGATAATAAAATTGATTAAATAATAAAATAAATAATTTGTATAAATATTTAAATATATAAATCATTTATTATATCACATAACATGAGTAAGAGTGAGAATATAAACAAAAAGTTGCAATTATCCGAGTTGATTAACCGGACGACTCGAAGACCCGCATCGCTTCCTTCAGCAAACTAACCGCCAGTTGAAAGTGAGTTATCGTTTCCTTTGGCTGAGTTCTGACCGCAGCCACACAGATAACTCCTTAAGACGCGATAACGTCTTTGCGGTGCCGAAATGTAGCCGCAGTTATGTTCCGGGAAACCTAATTAGGGAACATTCCAAGTGTAGCGACGTATACGATCTCACGTATGAGGTAGACTGAGATGAGTTCCCGTGACTTAGCCCCATCATCAAATTGGCCCCCAAATTGATTTCAATGTGTGATGAGCAGCTGTTGTTGTTGATCGCATCTGCAGCAGCAGTTGTTGCACTTAATTAAGGGGTCATTCGGGGGTCATGCTACCACCTAAGGTACTAATTCAATCAGTTCCCAATCACAGCAGAGTTCAGGGCTGTGACCAGGAATGTGTCGCCTATTGTCGTGTGCCAGAAGAGCAGAGGCGCGCGGGTGGAGGGATTCTTATCGTCGGATCTTTTCGCCCGTTAAGAATGCTGAGAAAAAATATAAAGACAATTAATAGATAAAATTTGTTTAAGCCCAATTTAAAAAATTATCCATGTGCATGCGATGTGCTCAAAGCATTCATCACTGTAATTAATTTCTTCCCATTGATGAGCATCGGATGAGCAGACAGGTAGAAAATGTGCGAATTGATTTGCCAAGTGAGCAGTCTACTCTCACTCTCTCTCTCTCTCTCGCTTCCTTTCTCCCACTTCTTGCCTCTCTCTTTCACTCTTATTTATTGTCTATTAGTTTTGGTTGTTTCCCGTTTACCGCCTTTCACCCCTGCCCCGCCTTAGTATTTTGTTTGGTTTAATTCAAATGGCATTTGTAATTCGATTTTCTATTGTTATATCGTTGTTGTTGTTGTTTCTTTTTGTCGTCGCAGGCCACCACCAACCCCCCGCCTCCACCTCCGCCGTCGTCGTTGTTGTCGTCGTCATCGTCGTTGTTGTCGGCACGGTCGCCGAATTGATTGTCGAATTTAAATTTCACGCGCGCCACCGCCAACAGTTCAGAAACCAACGTCAACGTCGCCGCATCAAAATCATCATCGGCATCGGCATCGGGACGGTATCCGCCATATCAAATAGTTGTTAACTAGACGCGCTCGCACGTTCGCATGTACCAATCCTCCGCCCAGCCACCCACTTAGCTACCCGGTTCGCGATTGCCAAGGAACACACACACACGCGCGCGCGCAAACAGAGACACACACATCACATGGGGAGAAACCATACCAACAGTGAGCAAGAGCGAGCGAGTGCGAGAGAAAGAAAGAGAGCGAGAGAGATACGAATAAGACTGAGCAAGACGTGCAACGGCCGATGAAAGAAGAAGGGAACGGAGACGAACCAAAAAGGAAGGCAAAGAAATGTATTACATTGAAAGCATATGCAAACATTGCATTGCTAAGAAAATGAATTAAATGTGTTGCTGTCGAATAGAACCGATTTACTATTCAATAGAATTTATTGTCGTCGCCGTTCGCCTGGTCGCCGTGAACTTGTCCCCGTGATCGTGATTAATGCCACTTGAGCTAATAAAAAAGAAATAAAAGGCAGCAGCAATAATTATTTGAAAATAAGTGCTCAAAACGGCGAACAGAAACTATTTTGGAAACGGGTGAAAACGAACGCAAACGGGGAAAACGGGAGAAACTGTGAACTGCGCCTAAAACGCGTCTTCATAATCGTAAATACCTCGGCTATCGGTTAACAAGTGCATGGGAAGCTATAACTGTTTTTATTTGCATAACTACTTGTGCTAAATATATTGTCCTATTGACAATTGAAATTTAAATTTGTATATGATATAAAATGTTTATAAATAAAAAGTAAATATTTAAATAAGCTAAAACACGCACAAGCTGACACAAGAAAGAGAGCCCAAAATCGAAAAACGCTGCTGAAAAGTGCCAACAAACTGACGGGGACTCAACATTCTCATACATCCATATACATATGCATTGATACATCAATACATTGATGCATACAAACATGTATGTGCGTGCCTGCAAATGTAAATGTGTATGTAACTGCTGATCAATTGTCATGTGCTAATATCGCCGAACACACACACACACACACACACACACTCATACACACATAAAAGCAGAGCGAACAGCAATTATAATTAACAATAAGCAAGAAACGATAACAGCATCGTCATCAATAAAGAGAACGCCACCGCAAGCTACCCAAGCGAAACGAACATTTCCATAGAAGGCGCTCTCTGAGAGTAGAAGCTGCAGATTACAGTGCAGTGCAAGCGGATTGAAATCCGACAGCCTCTCTTACGCTTACCTTTGCTCTCTTTGTGTTTTTGGTTTGCTCTCGATGCGCTAGGCGGCTTAGTATCAGTTGTGTTTAGGCGTTAAAAATTTTACATATATATTAATTGATATACTATTTTAAAATTAAAAGTATTATACGTATAGATTGGTCAGCTATACGTACCTTTGTGTGTGTGTGTGCTTCTGTTTCTTGACTAACAAACACATAATGTGCATGCTTGATTGTGTGTCATTCATGTAAACAAAAAGTTACTAAAGAGAGACGCAGATAAAAGGGAAACGAATCGTTGCTATCATTAATTTCACCGTGTCAAACCACTGCACATGCGTTCCAATTCCTTTGAGGTGCCGCTTAAACCACCGCGTCGCCAAAAGCTACAGCTTAAGGACAAAGAGCAAGTGCAGCAGAAATCGGAAGAGAGTGAACAGCTGTTGCCGCTGAAGACAACTAACATGTACTCAAACCTTCGCTATGCACGCACAAATCTCAGTCACAGCAGCCTGCTGCTCAGTCAACAACAAAGCTCGTTCGATGGAAGCGCGTCGGCGCCTGCTTCGACTGAGCGAACTGAGAGCAACGAGACGCTTGATACGCCACTAACCCGGGAATCAGAAAGAGAAAGCTCTCACCCGCTAACGCTGACGCTGACGCAGACGCAAACGCAAACACAGACGCAACTAGAATCACATCAGACGCCACCGCCGCAGTCGCAGCCGCAGCAGCCGCCGCAATCGCTCCCTCTAACCACTGGTCGTTTTCTTCCCGCTGCAGCAAGCAGACGCTATGCCCTAGCCAGTGCACTGCATGCGACGGCCAAACTGGCAGCCAGTGTTGATGCCTACACAGCGGCGGCAACTGCTTCCGCCACCGCCAGCCACTGCCACGCTGACTACAGCCTGTGCGATTCTTGCCGACCGCTGAGATTTCAGACCCAACAGCATCAACAGAGCAACAACAATCTTAGTCGCCATACCCATTCGGGTCCGAGCAGCTTCGTCGGTTCCACGCGGTATCTCGACTACAGCAATTTGCATTCGAATTCGCCGCACGCGAACCCGCGTCGCTTCAACGCGCATCTAGCGTCGCAATCGCCGCCGCCTCCGCCGCTGCCATTGTCTTTGCCAGGGTCAGGGCCAGGGCCAGCTGCACCTTCCATAGTACAGTCCTCGTCCAGTGCATTTCCATATCAAATCCGCACCTACCAACAAGAAAAATTCTCTCGTTTTCAGCCACGCCGCATCACCCGCAGCAGCATGTCACAGTCAGGCGAGGATCTCCACTCACCCACGTACCTATCCTGGCGCAAGCTTCAGCTTAGCCGTGCCAAGCTGAAGGCCTCCAGCAAGACGTCCGCTCTCCTATCTGGTTTCGCCATGGTGAGTCATTACCCACATACTTCCGCAACTCTCTCCACTCGCCCCACTGTGCATCCCACAAATCATTAAATTCATTTTTTAATTTTAAAACTAAGTTTCTATCCTCGAGACAATAAGAACATCAGTTGCCCTTTGCACCCTAGAAACTAACAAACTATGTAAAGGGTATATCGACTAGGCACCACGAATATTTACATTGAAGGATCCGGCGGACTTCCTGATTTGACATGAGTAATTTATCGAATCCATAAGTAACGTTTCTCTGGCGACCTTCAAACTTCATCATCATTAAACTAACACCTTTTTTTAGTTAATGATTAATAAAAGTTTAATGCAGTTTGTAATTAATGGGAAAGGGAAAGGGAAAGGGAAAGGCAAAAGAGAGGTAGTTGGGGAGGGGCAATAAAAAGCGAAGAAAATGGAATGAGGTTTGAGTCTTTGCTAAATGTGCGAGGTATTGCTCGGGCGAATACTGAGCTCGGATAACAAAACTACAAAACATAAGGAAATGGGAGAAGGGCGGGCGGAGGCGGAGGAGGATAATCGCATAAATTGGACGAATATTCATATATGAAATATATAGAATATACATCCGCGACAGAGTCTGTTGCCAAAATGCGAACCAAGAATTGGCTAATAATATAATTATACATAATAAAGGGGCCATTGGCGTCCCGGCCGATTTCCCCACTGCAGAGGCGTACGCAGTGGGGGGCGGGGTTACACCCAAACATCTAATTTTCGTTTCATTTCAATTTCAAATCATGCCTGAAATCAATTTCCTGACCCTCGTTGCATCTTAGTCTCCATTGTTATCATCATATCATCTCTTACAGGTGGCCATGGTGGAGGTGCAGCTGGACAAAGAGACGGGCGTGCCGCCTGGAATGCTGGTTGCATTTGCAATATGCACCACGCTGCTGGTGGCGGTCCATATGTTGGCGTTAATGATCAGCACCTGCATCCTGCCCAACATTGAGACGGTCTGCAATCTCCACAGCATCTCCTTGGTCCACGAGTCGCCGCACGAGCGTCTGCATTGGTACATCGAAACGGCCTGGGCGTTCTCAACGTTGCTGGGCCTGATCCTATTCCTGGTCGAGATTGCGATACTCTGCTGGGTGAAGTTCTACGATCTGAGCGAAACGGCGGCCTGGTCGGCGGTGGTGGTTCTTATACCGGTGATGATAATATTCCTCGCCTTCGCCGTGCACTTCTACAGATCGCTGGTGACGCACAAGTATGAGGTGACCGTATCGGGTATACGGGAGTTGGAGATGCTCAAGGAGCAAATGGAACAGGATCACATCGATCTGCATAATAATGCCCGCAATAATGGATTTAACTATGGCGCTTCCGGGGACATCGTTTAGCCCAGGCCGTCCGGGGACTCCCCCACACACACGATCCAAAATTCTTCCCGAAACTAGCAAACGAAAAAGACATGAACGTCGACAAGCGGATGCGGATGCGGATGCGGACGCGGATAGACGTTAATCCTTAGACTACATCGATTCACACCTGAATTTGTAGCTAATGCAAATTGTGATACGCATAAGGCAATACATACATACAATTTTTTACAACTTTACATACGATAGTTACGATATATATCGATAAACGATCCATACTCTGAAACTGGAATTGGATCGGATCAGTTCTTAAGCGATAGATTTAATAGATAGACCTACACGTAAGCGACAGTCCTCGCTCCTATTTATACACTTAATATACGAAGAGACATTAGAAGCCCCTAAGGATCCCATCTAAACACTTTGTGCATGCAAATCGCTTCCATCGTTAAGTCTCCAATCGCCACCCACTACCCACCACCCAGCGCCCGCTAGCCACCAGTAAACAGACGCCAGCCACCACATGCCACCTTCCAACTATTGACTGGCACACACACACAGACACACACACACACACACACATACACATACAATACACATGCAATGTATTCCCCGCAAGACAGAGCCCATTCCAGGGTACTTAAGTTTGCGTGCCAGGCATTGGCCTCCATTGGTGGTGGGGTTGACTTTATGTGGCACGAGACAAGACAAGACAGGACATGTTTGTAGCCTGATTAGAACACGGATAGCGAGTGTAACGCACTCCGCACACAGCCCACAGCCCTCAGCCCAAAGCCCACCGCCAACCACCCACGTCCAATCCGGGCAACCAATTGTGATTGGCACCGACGCAGATGACAAAACGACAGTTGCTTCTTTTCCAGCTCTGCGCCTGCTGTTAGTCGCGGACGACATGTCAAGCCGTGCGAGTGGCAGCGGCGTCAGATGCCTGCGCTACCCTGGGGGCGGTGGCCATTACAAGGGCAGGTGGCTGAATGGGCATCATCATGGCTACGGCGTGAAATCGAATGGACGCGGGCTCATCTACGAGGGTCAGTGGAGCCACGGCCAACGACATGGCTACGGAACACTACGACGCGAGCTGCCGAACGGGCAAACGCAGCGTCTGTATGTGGGACGTTGGCTTAAGGATGAGCGCGGCGGTGAGGGGAAGCAGTACTACGAGGATGGATCCGTCTACTATGGCCAGTGGCAGGAAGACAAGCGCCAAGGTCGTGGCATACAGTGGTATGCGGACGGACGTGTCTACGTGGGTGAATGGCGCAAGGATGCCATGCACGGAACCGGCGTTCTCTTCTCAGGTGAGTTCCATTTCCAATCATTCATTTACGGGAGCGATGCGATGCGATGAGAAGCTCCGCCGTGCGATATTAAAAGAAATCGATCAAAATTCAAAAATCAATTTAAAGTTAACGTCTGGATGCCCCGAGGCGCTGCTTCTCGCTTCGCATCGCATCGCTTCGTTTTGTTCATTATTTGATCTTCATTTTTTACGATTCGCTTTGCTTTTCGACTCGCACTTCACTTTGATTTCGCCGCATTTATGAATTCGCCTTGTTTGGCTTCGCTTTACCTCATTATTTGCTTAACTGTTCATTAGTTTAGTTTATTTTCACACTTTTCATTGTAATGCACGTTTCGTTTTACTTTGCTCCTCGTTTCGCTTCACTTTGCTTCTCATTTAAACCGCACACCGACTCCCCCTCGTCCATCTTTGACCCGAGACTTTATTTTGCAGCCAACGGCAATCGCTATGTAGGCGAATTCGAGCTCGGATGCAAGTCCGGTGGAGGCGTCTTTTACCACGAACGCTATGGTGAGCGACCCGTGAAGCAGCACGGCGTTTGGAGCAACGACATATGCAAGACTTCGGTGCTACCCATCATCTCTCCAGACTCCCGACTCCAACGAAGGCATCAACTGTCTTCAAAAACGCATAAAACATAACAACAAAAAAAAAAACAAACAACTTTTAACCAATTAAACAAAACTCATTATATAAATATTATTAAAAACATTTGTATTCTAAGACATGGACACAAGTAGCTAGAGTTTATATCAGTTCCGTTGACGGCGTGAGCTGCTGCCGCACCCGACTACCTCCGGCAAGCTTGATGGCTGGACGGTCACATTCTGTCGTCTGGTGCGTGCCCGGGTGGTGACTGCCGTTGACTTGGGCGTCTCTTCGGGCGTTTTATTGCGTCGGGTGACCGTTGACTTGGCACTGGGAGCAGGCGCCACGGGCGTCTCTGACTGCTTCTGTGTCCGCGTCCTGGTCTTAGTGCATGCGGAACTTATTTCGGTCAGTTTTTTAACAGGCTCCTGTTCGTCGTCGCTTAAGTCTATGATCTCAATTAATTGGCAAGAATTTAGGTCCAACTCTGGGCTGCTGTCGCTCGGATTGCTGGATGAGCTGCTCATGCTTGTCGCATCTTCGGTATATATAGAAAACGTGGATTTGCTCACTAGCTTGGACTTTTCCTCCGGCGAGATGTCGAACTCCAACGCTCGCCGGGATAGTGTTATCCTCTCTGGGGGCGGCGGATTCAGTTCCACGCTCGCCGTCCGCAGCTGCAGCATCAAGTTATATTTGTAGTTCACATCAACACGATGTTCCAGCTCCTGACTGTCGATCAACTTTAGTGCGGATTTCGTCACCTCTATGGCCCTCTGAAACTTCCCAGTAGCACGCAAAAAGTTAACGTGGTAGATTAGCAGAAGCAGCCCCACTTGACCCAAGGTCATTTGACGTTTCACGTCCTGTTGAGCCCAGGCATTGGCCAAGACAAAGAAGTCATTAAGTTGGTCGAAATCGCGATTTAAAAAGAAAAGACGCGCGTGATGGATGCCTACGGCGAAGTAGATGCCTTGCAGCTGCATGTTATCCCGTATCACTGGGTGCACCTTCTGCATGTCCACATAATGTCGCAGATTGACCTTGCTGTCTCTTGAAACGGGTATCTCCTGCAATATTGAAAGTATTAAATGATGAAGGATCATTTAAGCAAATGCGAAGAGCTCACCGATCGGGACGCTGACATTGCGAATTGTTCCTGTTTCCTTATGGGCTCCACATTGGTTCCACCCGACTCTAGATTCATAGACCACATCTTCCCGACCATCTCACCCATATCTTTCGTTCGGGTATTCATGGGATCTTTACACGAAAAGATTTCGTCCTTGCTGGCCTGATCCATCAACGAGATCGCCTGGGGTAATGGTTGGACACAGAGAAAGTGGTTGATCAGCCGCAACTTGGACAACGCTTTGTCCAGGCACTCCATTCGCAGATTCGTCCACAACCAGGAGACCATAACCTCAACAGTTCGCAGTACAAATCCACTCTGCATCAGCACTTGAATAAAGCTGCTGGACAAGTTGGGCCGCTCGGTTAGACGGTTGGCAGTGCACTCAGAGTTGTCGGCCACCAAGTCGCACAAGAGAATTATAAGAGCACCCTGATCCATGGACGACAAGGCCGTAAAGTTTCGCACACTTTCCGCCAGCGGGTCCAGCTGCTGCAGCGCTGTCGGCATGTGGGAGTTCTCCGTCTTGAAGTACATGCGGAACCGCACCCAACTCAACGTCAATTGGACGATGTCGCACTTGTCCACACGCTCCGTACACTCATTGCGCAATTGCTCGACATGCAGAAGCAGCAGCTGGGCGTGTGACAAGCAGTCCAAGTTCGCAAAATAATGCGCCATGTGGCACAAGCACAGAAGCACAATTGTTTGTTGACGTTTGGAGAAGTGTGAGATGTGTATCTGCGGCCACAGCTCATCCAGCAACTCCTGTCCATATACCACCTCCATTTCCATATTGAAATCCGCATGGTGTGTGTGCCGCAACAAGAAGTGGCTTAGTGCCCGCAGGAAGGTAAACCTGTCGCCCAGTAAACGGCCAACACGTAGTAGCAGCAGCCAAGCCTTGTCTGCTTCCGGAATATAGCCCATGGTGGACAAGGCCATGGCGGCGGAAATGCCGTCATCAACGAGGGCCTCCCAGTCGATGACTGCCTCATCGCTAGTTAAGGGCTTCAGGTCCGCCTGCAAGGAACAGAGACTGTCAGATGAACAAAGCTCCAAACACTTAATCAAAGTTACCTGATTATAAAAGGATTCGAAAGCACTGATAGCCGATCTGGCCAACTCCACTACCTCCATTTCGGAGGCAATCGTTAAATCTAGTAGATTGTTGTTGATGAGAGTCGCTTCCAAACTTCCCTCCGCCAATTTCTTGATTGGAATCGTAGTTTTTTTCGCTTCAAGGGATACCAACAGACTGGAGACAGTAGCATGGCCCAGGACCAATTGCTGGAGGCGTGTTAGATTCTCCTTGTGGCGATACTTAACATGCAGCTCCTTCAATTGCTGCAACGCTTGCTTCTCCGCACGCATCTTGCGTGCCAGAATAACCATTTGATACTCAGTATGTCGATGCCGCAGCAGCGATTGCAGCAACGGAGGCGACGCCTGGCTCACTAGCAGAACACGCATGTCCATTTCATAGAGCTGACGCTTTCCTAAGTCGCTAAGCGGATTGCTCAAGGGACTGTTCTCGTGAAGTTCGTACAGGCACTTCTGGACGCTTTTCATTGTACTCCGATAGAAGCACAGTATTTGCTGGAACTGCCGAGCCGGACAGCTAATGTTCGCCATGTAGGTGCACTGAAGTTGGGCAGCCAGCTCTGCGTCGTCGCAGTGGCTGCTGGCCTTGTATATGCGACGTAGCAACTGTTGCATATGCTGCTTGTCTATAAGCGGGCGCAGCGCTTGCAGCGGCGTAAAGAGAAGTTGCAGAAAATTCATGTGTTCCAAAGAGGAAACTTTGTCCGCTATATTGGTCAGATGCCATATGAAGGTAACAAGTTCCCCACTAGCTGCAGTCATGCACTTGGTCACCTTTGCCACATCAACGGCGTACTGAATGATCCCGGCCAGAAACTTTTGCTGCGACTGAAAAAGAAACACTAAATTTCCAGCTTTCCATCCTGTGTTAACTTCTCGTACTCACCTTCTGAAGCGTCGCTTGTGCCGCCGGCTGCCAATTGCTGTACGCAGAAATGGCGCAGAGCCCCAGAGAGAAGATGCAATGTTTTCGCAGGCTCTGACAATTGGGATCGTTCATGCAGCGAGGTGAAATGGAACTCTGTCTACTTATCTTCATCGAGATAGTTGTAAGGCATTGAAGCAGCTCGAAGTGTATGGTGTAGGCTGGAGCGCTCCTATCAAGTCCCAACTCATTCCAAAAGGCGTCAAAGCAACTAAACTTGTAGTCAATCTTATGCAGACTTTTCTGTATGCGCACCAAAACGAACATGAAGTCTACAAACCACCGGTCCTGTATGTTCGATTCAGGCTTCTGCTCAAAGAAGTTTATCATCTTCTTGTTGATCTCAATAAATTGGACTTTCAAATTACTCAACTGCGCAGGATCACGCGAATACAAAAGCTTCAAGTAGTAATACAGCAGTTGCAGGACATAGTTCTGGGAGGACTTTTCCTTATACACCTCGCGGATACTGCGAAGTAGCTGTAACGCAAATGGTTGCGTCTGTTGCTGTCCTGCAAACCCATCCAGTTGTATTGTTGCCAACACGGCACTGAGGTATTCAGGAAATTGCGTACTTAGCTCTTCCGAAGAGGAATCGTTGCAGGCCAGCAGCTTGAAGAGGGAAGCATAAAAGTTGTTTGTACTCTCAGGGGGCAGGTTGGCCAAGACTTTTAGGAAACTACCGCTACGTTTGCCTAAAACTTGATTCACTTCGACGATTAGGTCGTTGAAATTCACACCAAGGCTTTGTTGTTGGTCAAGCATGGCTTGGAACAGATTGCCCAGTCCCTGCATTGCTTGGCAGAGCTGATCCACTGCCTGAGGCGTTGCTTGTTTTTGCATTTGTTGATTAAAGTAGTGGAGATGTTTGACATGAAGATTCATGTACGATTTGTAGTCTTTGTTGCCCTGCAGTTGATACCGTTGAGCACTTACTAACGCGTGGAATTGTTGGCATTCTCGAATTGTTTGCTGCGTATTGAATTATAAATTAAAATCGCTGTAGAAAATGGTATATTATGCACTTACCTCTCCGCAGAGTGCGTAATGTATGTAATGCAAGCTGACTAGATGATTAGCCCAGAACTCGGGCTTTTCTGAGCACGGCTCCACATGGGGTACGAGCGCGGCAACGATGTCGCAGTATATGTCAGCATATTTGTGAAAGTTGTCCTGTAGGGCACAGCATATTTGTCGTAAAATACTTAGCTCGTATTTTAAGGTATACAAAGTGACGCTTGTTGTAGCGCCATTTTTGATTTTAATAAATTGTGTTTGTATCTCTCTGGCGGCAGCTTGTGCATCGCTTCGTGATCCTCTAAATTGCTTGGCTATATCATCACGTGACATATTATTACTTATCAAATTATTTTTAATTAACAAATAGTGTGAGTCCACTTCTTGCAAACAGCTTGACCAATTAAATTTGTATACTTCGCCGATAAGTTCTGAGTGATATCGATAGCAACTTGGTTGCGCTCGATACCTTGCAGTGTTGAACAGTGCTGGGTTATTTCAATACTTATGTACACTGAACTGTAACGAAGGCGAACTATTTAAAATTGTATGTAGGGTTTTAGTTTATATTGCAAAGCTATTTAAACAAAAGTTAACTTAAGTTTAATTAATTTTTAAAAATGAATAACAAAAAAATAGGGTCGTTTAATTTTTGTAGTTTCACAATGAAAGCGTATAATTTTTGTTTGCACATAAATCAATTCATGTTGAACGCAATAAACCAGCCAAACCCATGAAGGGGAACAAGTACCCATGCATTGTCACACTTACGGGCCGAGTCCAACAAGTGTAGCAGAGGTAGATACATTTTTAACTTACCAAAATGGAAACATACTGCTAGGTATGCATAGATACACACATACACATGTAGTCATGTCTTTAGGGAACGACATGCTTAACTCTTCGACTTTAGGATTCTCCAAAGTCGGAAGTCACGTTTAAACGTTTTCGCTAAAAGTTTCACACACTCAGCAACTGATGATTGATGAGCTAAGCGCCGCACACAAGCGACTATGAGTGTGTGTTTCGTCTGTATGTGTGTGTGTGTGCCATTGAACACGTGTGTGTATCCGTGTCTATATGGCTCATGGATATGGTCATTAATGCGGCATTGTGTTTATCTTTGAGTTACTTTAACGCACTTGCATACACACAGAAATACACATGGATACACACATACACATACTAACATATATTCAGACACACTTAGGTGTATATACACATGAATTGGGCATCGCTTTACTCTAATTAAGATGAAGTAAACACACGGGGCAGATGTTCATGGGATGATGATTGAAGGGTGACACTTGGATAGGTCACACGCACTTAGGATACATTATTATTATTAACTTTATTACTTAAAGAGTACTTTAATTAGGGACTAGCTCTATCAGGTGGCCATTCCTTTCCTTAAGTCCTTTAAATTTGCCTCCAAAAACTTGCAATAACTTCTTTGAGGAGGGAAAATATATGTTTTGGTGTTCGCATTGCCCTGTTCCAACTTTACTCTCAAAGTATTCCCATTCTCATTCTCATCCTCATCCTCATCTCAATCCCCATTCCCATTACCATTTCCCTCCACCATCTTGACATGAGGTTCTTTGCCTTACTTGACTGGATTTACTTGCGTCAATATTTGGCTAGGATTTATGACTTGTGGTCAGCGTTGTTTATTCTGATTAAGTCGTTTGTCGGGAGGGGGAAGGGTGGGGGAATTTAAAGTTCCGGAGCTGTGGGAATGGACGATTACAATTGAAAATAAGAGCCAAAGGGAATCGTTCGTCGCAATCAACTATTATTCAGACTTTGTTGGTCGCTTAAATCAAATGCTGTTTACAGAATATCCGTAATAAATATGTCCACGGTCCGAGCGCCGGAGTTTCCCCAGTCGCTGGCAGGGAAAAAGCTGAAAACTGGCGCCGTCGACAAAGTCAACATTTTCCGACAGTCCCCAGTCCCCAGTCCCCCAATCCCCCAAATGCAATCCCCACTCTTAGTGTGTGCTTTGAATAGTATTTTAATTGTGTGCAAACATACGGACGGATAGGCAGACAGACGGACGGATAGATATGAATAGATATGCCGACTGGCAGTCAATTAAAAACGATGGAAAACTGAGAAATTTATGCGATTTTTCATGGGGACGTAATTAAATTAGTCGCTCACTAATTTTAAATTAAATAATTTGTCGGCATCCGCGCGATAAACGGAGACAAAAAGGTGGAGCTTTTACATATTTAAATGCATATATGTATATATAATTGTATATGTATGTGCATGTGTATATGTATATGTGTGGGATGGAAAAGAGAGAGTCACTTGTACATTGTGGCAGGAATTTATGCCACTGCGCGCCCATTGAATCCAAGGACGTAGTCGAAAGTGCAGCCAAGGGGGCTTGTGTCCTTCTCCTTTGCATTGCCAATAAGGACTATGAGCTCGGAGGACCTGCGAAAGTGACGCACGCCTCTGGCTGACATGTAGTCCTGTGTGTGTGTGTCTGTTTGTTGCTCCGACAGGAAACAAGGATTTATTGGCTACCCTTGGCGCTACAATTGCCTAACAAGTGCAAACTCCTCTTAATTAATTTTCCAGGCCAAGCGAGAAGCTGTCAGGCAACGCGCAACACAGTCCTTGGAATGAGTGCGACGATAAGGATAACGACCCACGGATGTGTCAGGTGTTCGCATTTCAAGCTAATTAACTGACTTAATACAGACCCCATATCCTTTGGTATGTAGGATTACTTGTCTTAGGTCTTTAAGGTTCCTAAATTAAGGACCTTCTCCTAGGGGATTTTTCTCTCACTTTCTCATTTCCATTCTTTATTCCTCTGTTCCTTCAAAGTTGCAGTTTAATTTTCATTCCTTTTCCCACTTGTCCTTGAGCCTTGAGCTGAACTTGACCGTTGCTTCTGATTTCCGATTCCCAATGCCTGGCAATCTGTCAACACAATTGGGGTCCTGGCGCCGGTGGCAGCTGCCCGGGTGGAAATCAGGGTTCCACTTGCAGGCAGATGCATCCCCAGCATGTGTGCAGAATTTACGCTCGAGAAGCATTTGGAAAATGCTGTCGCTTGTAAATTTTTTTTGGCATCCGACGAAATACTTGTACAGAGGAGGCGGACGTATTGGAGGAGCATGGATTGTGGATGGTGGAGCAGGAGCAGGGGCTCGGCGCAGGCAGACAGCATTAATTTATGTGCTGCATGCTTCAGTGGCATGTGCAACAGCGAGTGCAGTGTGAATGCAGCTCCAAAACGTGGCACATCACTTGCTCTAACGAGTCCATTACAGCTTCCACTTGGAAGTTGGGCCTTCCTCCATCTGATTTGCCAGCTCCTCAGCTCATCCTCCGTTTAAGTTATGTCGAGCCTTTAATTAAAATAGTTGGCCTTATGTAGATTCCCGCTGACTAAGTTGTTTTTATGGGCGCATTTAATGGTTGAGATGCATTCATAAAACTTCTGAAGTGTTCGGATTATGTTGGAACTTTTGTTCTTGTGATGTGGTCCATGGGTGGGGCCTTAATAACCTTACGTAACGGTTGCCATTGCCCCACCCTGCAACACGAGGCACACTCACAGCTCTCAAAGCTGAGAGTTTCAGTGAGTCACTTAACTGGAAGCTGAAAGCTGAAAGCTGAAGGCTGAAGGCTGGAAGCCAGAGGCTGGGGGCTGGAGGTTGGAGGCTGGGGGCTGGAGGTTGGAGGCTGCCACAGAGTTTGAGGCAAATGCCAATGGCCAAACTTTGGTCAGGGTCTCAAAGCGAGAAGAGCTGCCTGAACAATATATGATATACATAAATATGCATACATATATACATATATACATAAATGTGTAAATGTATTTGTGTGCTAATGGATGTGGATCATATTGGGCCCCACTTCCTGTTTTTGGCCACTTTCTTGCCGCTTTCGAATTTCATTTAAAACCAATTATCAAATCATGTCGCCTCCGGCTGACAAACTCATTTATTTATCACCGCAGACATGGGGCATACCCACATGCAACTCACACACACACACACACACACTCACACACACATACACAGCTCTAATTCAAGTCCAAGTGCAAGTCAAGTTCTAGTTTTGCTTTCGTTTCACACCAGAAAGAAATATGTTTCCATGGGGCTGAGATCCACGGACTGTCAAAGTGTCGCTGGGGCCTCAAATTGTCATTACTCAGTGTCTAGTCAGACTCTGGGGCAGGAGTAGATGTGGGTGAGGGGAAGGGGAAGGGGGAGAGTTCAACGGTTTTCCAACTAATTTTAATGTGTGAAAATTAAGTTTCGGGGGAGTCTTTCCAAGTGTTTCGAAACGTGGACAATCACCTGAGGGGCCTACCAATTAGCTTGTCGCCCCTGGGAACCTGTTAGAAAAGGTCCTCCCTGCTTGTAGCCTTATACAATTTTTTTTTGGCTTGCGAAATCTTCGGATTTTGTAAAACATATTCTCTGCCCGCAAAAAAAAAAAAATGAAAATATAAGTAAATAAGATACTCGCGGCATAAATCATGTGGCAAGCGCCGCAAAACACGGCGACATATTAAATTTACAACTTGATTTTGATTTATGCGTGAATGCATATAAATATTTATTGTTGTTGTCGCTCTTTGTGTTGTTGTTGTTGTTGTTGTTTGTAGTCGTTGTTGTTGTTTGTAGTTGCTGTCAAGTCGACGCTCGACGCTCGACGCTAACTTAATTTAACACACGCTTTTCCTCTCCCTCGCACACGATCATGCCGTCTCGCTCTCCCACACATTCACTTAGCCAACTCAATTTGCGGCTTGCCCCTACGTCAGCTGCAATTACAGTGGCCAAAAGCGAGCGATACCCTCGCTTGGGGTACCCTCAATGTGTGAACCCGTGTGTAACATACACGAATCTTCATGTTGGCTGTACTCCCAGTCAAGTTTTACAGTTTGATAACCTCTAGGAACTCATCCTTAATGGAGTTCTGTCTGGGCGTTAAAAATCCTTCAATATTCACTTCCTCTTCCTTTGCAGACTCACAGACGAAAACCAACAACTTCGTTAATTAAAACCAAAATTAGTGGTTTCGTCTTGCACTGAGCAAACCCTGGAGAAAAGGGCAAAGGGAAGAGTAAGCGGAAGGAGCTAAAGGGAATAACCATTCCAGGAAACCCATTGAAAGCTGCAATTAGTGCCAGCGTGTAAATCTTTTCGCTGGCAATTTGATAAATTCACATAACTTGACCTACTTCTGGGCACGTTGATGAGCTCCTCCACCTCCTAGCTATTTTTTCTCCGTCAGTTGCTTCATTTCTTTTTTCAGGGAGGATGAACGCTGTCAGTTTATAAAACAATTTCAATTTAAACCGTCTTTTTTTCTTTTCATCCTGAGTAATTTGGTAATTTGGCGGTGTGTGAAGGGAATTCCCTAAAGTCAATTTCCAAGCGATAAAAAATAAAAGCTTAATTTATTTGTAATTTTCCCAAATCTGAAAAGAGTCCTGGCTTTTAGAAATCTATTTTTGCACATGCAGGATTTTTGACCGCAACTGACCGCTGACAGTTGTGGGTGGCAACTCGCAAGAGTAAGCAAAAAATTAAAGGAAAAAATTAACTTAAATTTACAAAGAGCATAAAAAACTAAAGTCAAAGGGCAAATGGCAAATATGTAAATAAATAAATGCACATTCGAGACTTGAAAAGAAGTTAATTGAATCTGTCAACAGTTTGCTTGACAGGCGACGCGACATTTGTAAATTGCTGTTTAATCAATTTGCATGATAAACACACAAAGCAATGCAATGCAAATCAATTGAATCAATTCTATAAAAAAAATAGAATTACTTGCTTGTAAAAGCCTTACTTTATCAAATTAATTCAAACTTCGAAAGCTGCAGGCAGTGTTGCAAAACAAGAATTGTGGCGCCTGTATCAAATTGCAGACGCATTAATTAAACAAAACCTACACTAGTTATTTTTCTATAATATTTTATGTATTTTGTTCAAATTATAATTTCAAATTTGGATAAAAGGGCATATTTAACTACACGCTCTCATATTTAAATATCTCCATAGTGGCAACAAAGAAGGCGCTCTTATTTACAAGCGAATATCGATTAATATATCGATATGACATTCTATCGTGGCTCTCTGAGAGAGTCGTGCGCTGCTGCTTCTTTTCAATGTTTGAGCTGCAGTGTCTCTTCAAATTTGGTCGTGTGTGGTTGGTTCAGCGCGTCTCGTTGTGAAATTATTGTGCAAAAACGCGTTTTAATTAATGAAATGATCAGTAAAATGCGCTAAGGATTAAGTGCAAGTGAAATAATAAAAATTGCAGTATTTACCAAGCATCAAGTGCAATGGTTCTACACAGAAATTACGTTGAAAATATGATTTAAAAGAAAAATACAATTCGCGTTGCTTGCATGCAAGCAAACGAACCAAACGTTGGGTAGAAAGGGACAACACTATTGCATACGCAATTTGTTGATGTCGTTTTTGTTGCTGTAGTGCCTGGCGCTTGTCCTCGCAGTTGTGTTACCCGAGTTGTTTTTGTGCTGACTGCGCCAGGGTAGAACGTTTTGTTTATAAAATTTATGCTAAGCGCCAAAAGAATAAAGCAGGAAAATAAGAACAAATTACTTATCGTGGACACCGGCAGAAGCCACGCACATCGTAGGGTCCCGTTAATTGTCCTCTAATAGACGCAGTTTCTAGTGAAAAATAACGGCGAATACACAACAAAAGTGGAGTGAGATATACGGAACAAAATTTAAGTGAGAATGTTAGAGCAAATGTGAAGGGCGAAAATAAATTAAACAACGTCAAAATGCAGATCAACACTAGAGCCCAGAAATAACTGTAAATTGTAGTAAACGCGGTACTAATACGAATTTACCATAAGCGACGAAACGTACGCATTTCACGGTTACCCGCAATCTCAGCTCTCGGTACATTCGCAATGGCGGACTCCAAAAGATGCAACAACTGGATTTCAGGATCGAGGATATGGATTGGATGCATTCTGCTGCTGCAGATAGTAACAGCAACGTATGCAAGTCAAGGTAAATGAAAATTTAATTGGAAGTTTCGATTATAAGACAATTTTTCCTATTACTTTTGCTCCCTTTATCGCTATCATATCAAATTAACAGGCAATGGTGACACGTTGTCTGGTCGACGTGGAAAAGCTCAGGTTTACCCTCCGACTATTCGCATGTTGTACAGTTTACCTTACGGCAATAACAGATAACCGCAATACTAAGCAATTCCTCTAATTTCAAATATCGCAAATTGTAAACTTTGTCCACAATCAGCCAACCCCTCTTCATGTGCCAGTCGCATTTTTTATGAGTGGTTAACAGTAGATAAGACAAGGACGTTGCAAATATTAGTTAATTATCAATAATTTATTATCTCTATGGTTGAACATTTTTAATGAGTTCCGTTTGAGTCACTCCCGAATTCCATGTACTCTACACCTTGCGAAATATTTAAAAGTATTTTTCGTTTATTTACCTGAAACCAACTGAGATCCACACGGAGTCGATAGGATCTCGGTTGGAAACAACTGTCTCGTTCCATGGGCTGTACTTGGACATATTCGATTGGTGTACATATTTGAGGTTGGGTATAAGTAAACAAACACTGAGGTGCAACAACAAGTGTCCGGACGCACAGGTAGACGAAGAAAACCCTCTCAAAAAACAGGTCAAATTGTGAGCCGGAGGCAGCTGCAAGAAATCAACTCATTTCAATTTCCGCCGTAAAATCGCGTATTTCAATTTTGGTTTTTGGAAAATCCTCGCCAAATGCGCAAATAATGCAAACAAATTAAATGCCTTTATTTGGGGTTCTATCAATAGAAGAGCCGCCGCCAAGACAACCAAATCACCCCTTGAAAAGGGCAGCCAACTCGTGTGGGTGTGTTGGGAGGGGCGAGGGTTTGGGAGCCTTTGGAATTTATCACTGCCAAAGCCACAAAAAAGAAAAAATGAACATCCCCAAATTTTGAAAAGTCAAGGAAAATAATGATAAGCTGTCCCCATTGCTGGCATGTCCTTTATCATGGATCTTGGGACTGGAACTGAGAGTGGGAACTCTGTATGGATATGCAAATTGCGTGTAACGGGATGTCAGAATTTCGGGTCAGACTGAAAAATAGTTGGTTTGGGGTTTGAACTGATTTTTACTTTTGTTCCCACATCCCGCGAGCGCTTTTAAAAAACCAACTATGGCTTAAAGAGTCTCCGTTGACCTCGCCTTATATTTTTAATTAACAGCAGTAATTAAATGGGAAAATCTTAGTACTGGGCGTAACCCGAAAGCACAGCACGAAGGATATTTACGTGCTCAGTTCCTGTTACTGTATGAATAATCCCTTTTTTTTTATTCCTTTAATGCTCATAATTCTTTGTTTGCGCTTGGGAACTGTGACAATTGTTTCTCATGTGCGTGTGCCGCTGGCTGCCTGTGTAGGTCCTTACCCTAACCAGGATACCCTACCAGAGCAGACCCAGCCCGACCCGACCCGACCAGCATATTTGGCCGCATTACGTGATATACAATATGAGTGACATGTTATTCTAATTTACACCCCTTTTGAAGGGTGCGCTCAACGCCATAAATATTTCCATATGGTGACCACCGCCTCTGGCGGTCTGTGTCGCAATGTATGTACATACATTTGAATAAAAGAGACGTGAACGAAGTGTGAGGAGTCGGGGGAGGGGAGTTCACAAAATGAGGTCACTTCTCTTACAGTTCCTTGGGTTCTACTGTTTCATTTGTGGCCCAGTGCTGCCTGCTGTCAACTAATTACAGTCGCTGCAAAGGCTTTCAAAGAGCGAGGTCCGAGGTTGCAGACGGGGTCGCATCCTGGCATTTCCTTGCCCCGGAAATTGTTGATGACTGACTGGCTGGTTGACTGAACGACAGGGGACAATGGAGAGCGAAGGTGTTGTGCCTGAAAGGACGCCGCGCTGGAACTTCTTTTCCTTTCTTTGCTCTCAACGTTGAGTCAATTTTCAATCAGTGTAAACAAAATAATTTTGCCAAGGAGTGCTGTTTACCAGCGTCGTGTGTGTGTGTGTGTGTGTGTGAGGTGTGCGGGTGTAGCGGAAGCAATTTGTGTATTTGCCGTTATGTGTCATCCGATGCCGTTGACATTGTTCAAGGTTGCACTTGCTCGCATATTTGCGACCCCGGGGAAAGGACACCTGCGAAGCTCTTCTATTTCGGAATTACATTCCGAAAATGGAATTACATTAATCCGAAAGTTGACTGCAGTTGTATAAACAGTAGGATTCGTGGAAATCCGCACTCAAGACA
Source organism: Zaprionus lineosus (assembly GCA_035044505.1). Taxonomy (NCBI): domain Eukaryota; kingdom Metazoa; phylum Arthropoda; class Insecta; order Diptera; family Drosophilidae; genus Zaprionus; species Zaprionus lineosus. The sequence goes on along the minus strand of JAWNNX010000098.1, from coordinate 397,431 downwards.
ATTTCAATTCAAATTCCAAACACTTCCAACTGGCGTCTCCAGTGAAATGTTTACGAATGCGAAATGAAAGCAACTTTCAAAAACTCAAATGCTCCCACAAGGAGCAAGAACAAAGTCAAATTTGAAACTGTAAACATTTTCCATATTACAAATCAGATTCTCTAACAACTGAAAACTTTTATTTTCACCCACATAACGGTTTATTTTGTCTGTATTTGCCTTTGCCTCTGCCTCTGCTTTTGCCGTTATTATTTGGTTTTCCAGCTGAGAAATTAATTGCGATTTTTCGAACAATGAAAATTAATTTTCATTTGCTTCGCTTTGCACATAAATTTTTGTGGCAGGAACACTGAATGCGTTTTCGGCATGTCATGTTTTTTTTGTCTCTCGACAATTTTTATGTTCTTGCCACAACAAAAGCAGCAGGAGCTGCTGCAACAACAACAACAGCAGCAGCAATTTTTTTGCTGCAACAAGACTTTTTGCATAAAAGAACAAAAACATCTCCCAAGTGTTTTCCTTTCTCCCTCACACCTTGTCTCTTGACTCTTCTGAGCCTCAAATACAATTTGGGCCGGACTCTTCTTCTTTCCTTGCCTTTTGACCATATCGAAAAGACAACATGAATAATTCACATCAACAACAACAACAACAACAACAACAACAAGGAACCCATCTGCAGCAGAAACCAAGAGAAATCCCAAATTGTGTTTTCTGCTGTGCCTGCCTGCTGCGGCTTACAGCGGTTCAACGCACCCAACAACAACAACAACTGCCACTCCTCTCCTCTGGTCAGATCGCCTTTGGTCGCCTTTCTTGATCCCAAGAAGAGACCCAATTGCCATTTAGAGTCAAGGAATGGCAACAGGAAACGACATAAAACTCACTTTTTCTTATTTTCGCTTTACTTGCATTTGCAATTACTTGCGGCATTGGCCATGTCCTTGCGAAGTAGACACTCTTGCGGGCGTCAGCTTCAGCGTGGGCATGGGCGTGGTCGTGCCATCCAATTTGCATAGTGTAAATCTTGTGTGGGAGTAGAGCCAATCAGTTGAAGCACCAGCCAAGTGGCTTACCCGAAGACCGAGCCGCAAATTAAAATACCTGAAGCACTTTTAACCCCTCGTAGCCGATTTCTCAACTTGCGGCCATAAAGTGTTAATTTGCTTATATTTTTAACTGCGCAACTGCCAAGCGAGGCTCTAACTGAGGGAAAAATCCATTAATTGCTCCCTAAACGTAGTTGGAATTGATTCCAATTGTCACCTCGTAAATTGTTAATTAACATAGCGACTTCACCTCCCGCGACTCTTCATGCTGTTCCCCCAAATTAATAAACTCATCTTGATTTATTATTATTGTAATTAAATAATAATCTATTATTTTTTATAATCATAATAACTATCATTTCTAAGGTATTTAAACGTTTAACATTTAAAGCTGTTACTTTGAATTTAAATTTCATATGCATTTCCTGAGTTGTTGTTGTTGATGTTGTTGTTACTTTCCTTTCCACTGCTGATGATATTTTAAGAGCTGTTTTAACGGCACTTTAACGCTTACAACGCCAACAACTGTAATAAGCGCAAATCCTGAACCGCTTGGCCGCTACTCGAGCCGAGAAACTCGCTCGTAAAACTCACACCCAGCTTAAGGAGCTCCTGAACTTGCAATCGGTCTCCATTAAGCGGCCAGACGATATCGGAGCCTAGGCTATGCCAATTCACTTAATCACCTCTCTGTAAACGGAAGTCGGCAGAAGTGTTATTCGCTGCATACCCTGCACTTGTCCAGCTGCTCCCATGGGGTATGCACCATTCCAGGCTTGGGGTTGGATTTATTGGCTTTACCTCTGAGTCATTAAAATGTATCCGAGGGTGGTACCTCATTTGTGGTCATCCGGAGTATCGGTTGGAGCTTTAGTTGCCACAAGTTATCCAGCCCGCCCATTCCAACCTTCAACTGCAGATCAGCCCCGCCTCGTCTTTGGTTGAAATTCAAGTTTTGCCCGCAGCTGGGCAAAGAACTCAATTAAAAGTTCGCGCTCCACTCCTCTGCCCCCCTTCACTTTCTCTCTCACTGTCTCTGTCTCATGTCTCCTCCCGTGGGCATGACTATGGGGAACCGAGTGAAACTTGCCTTATAATTGTTTTGAGGGCACAAAAAACTTTTGCGGTGTTGTTGTTGTTGCAGCAGTGGTTGTTGTTGTTGATGTTGCCTTGAGGCAGCATTAATTGAAAAGGCGACACAAAATTGAGTTGGTCATTTAGGTGGCTTGTCCATGTCTCGACAAGACTCTCGACTTCAAATTCGGAAACTTATCGACCGCTTATCGGTCAATCCGCCGACTGTTGTTGTTGTTGTTGTTGTAGTTCCATGGCTGCCTTAAAGTAGATCGATCGTTGCCTCCACTCCAAATTCAATCCACTCCACACACAGAGAGAGAGAAAGAGATCTAGAGCGAGTGCGAATGGGAGCGCAGGCGGCGTGGAGCTCCTTCTATCCGTATCTGTATCTGTATCTCTATCTGCGTCTCTAATCTGAGCGGCTGCTATTGCCACACGAAGTAGAACATGAAAAACGATCGACGCTTACAACGGCGACGACAAACGATGTCGTGCCTGGGGAGCAGAAGGAGTGTGTGAATAGGTCAGGGAGGTGAGGTGAACGGGTTTCTGGGTTCATGGTGCAGAGTGCCGGGTGCGGTTGTTGGGCAACCAAAGTAATTTGTTACAAGCAGCACAAGACAAAAGAAGCGGGCACAACCCAGCGTCGAGTTCTACGATCTGAGAACTGAGTTCCCAACTCGACACCGACACCAACTCCCGCTTCCATTCCACTCGCCTGCCTCCTCCCCCTCGGCTTGTGCCCTGAACTTGGAATCGCAGTTGCAGTTAAAGCGAATGCGCAGCCGCTGCTATTATTTCAATATTATCTACAAAATGCACGTACTTTAAACCACTTACGAGTCTGTGCCACTGTGGCCGTCGCCCCTGCCGGGCGGCACAGTGGATGGGAGCCACTGAAAGCTGCTTGAAAGGTTGACTACTAAAACAGTGGATGACGATGCGATGGATGGAGTGGCAGCATACAAATCCTGGACTACTTGGATGATCAACATAAACGTCGATGCGTATTTTCAACTTTTTAACCGTTACAATAGGTTTCGGCCCCACTGTACATTTATGGCTGGCAGCACGACGCCAGGGGCACACACAGTCAGTGATCTTTGTTGCCTGTGCTGTGATCTTATCTAAAACGTTGTCCGGACAAATGGATGGATCAGCGGACACGTTCGGTCTCGGGCTCGGGCTGGGGTTTGGGGTTTGGGCGCGGGCAACTTAAATAGGTACTAAGTGCTGCATATTTCATAGCCAAGTGGGCAACGTGGAGGGGGGACGGTCGGTCTGGGGGATCCGGTGATCCGTTGAGCTGTTGTTGTTGAATCCGCTAAGACGATTCTGGGGCTTGGTATTTGTTCCATTGCAATGGCAATGGCAAAAGTCGATTATATGTGCAGTTTATGACACGCCCGTCGATCTCTGATTAATGGCAATTATCCGCTGGCCACAAGTCTGCATCTGGCAGCATCCATTCTCCATCTGTGTGTGCGCTGCCCACCCTCTGCTCCGCCTGCGGCTGCTGTTGGGTGGCATCTTCAATTGAGCTGTCATGTCCAGGTTGTTTTGTCTGGCTCTTGTCCGGAGTCTTGAAGTGTTTTGCGCTAATTTACGTGTCGCCGCTGACATTTGCATAAAATGTCTAAAATGCGACCAGACACTCACGCGGCGGCGTTGCAAGCGAATGCTTCAGTTGCCGGCCCATTAGCCGCCCAACTTTATGTGCAGCAAGTAAACACTCGACGCCGCTTTTCTCCCTCGGCTGACACTTGCCGGCGAGGCTCTGTCCAAGCCAGTCCACTTCTGGCCGGAATGCAGCAGCCGCTGGCCAAACACTTGACTCAAAAACTGCGTAACTTTGCAGCCAAACGTTGAAGGCATTAGTTTCCAGACTTGGACAACTTCTCATCCGTGACTGCCACTCGAGCGACGTGCTGGGGGGGAACGTGAACGGAAACTGAGCCCGAAAGGCCGCTAATGACTGACAACTGACTAACTGATTACACGCTGAATTGGCTTTAACTTACGGGTCAACTGCAAGCCAACAGCCGTCACTCACTCAGAGAGACGAATGACAAACGTTCACGAATGCGGAGCAAAACAAAATGAGAGCAGCCTACATATCACACACAGAAAAGGCTATTGAACTACGTTTACGGATACATTGAGGAAGGAGTTAATAAACTGCCCTTTAAATCGCTCAGTCGGATAATTTATCTATTCCTCCGAATGTTCAGTATTTTTCGCATTTCATGCCTAAAACAAAGTTTCTTCTGTCTTACCTTTATAAACAATGTCAGTTCAAAGACTTACAGACTGTGCGTATATATGTTATATATGTATATGATGAGTTGTCTTAATTGCAATGGACACCAAGCACAAGGTGGCTCACAGCTGTGCGGATCGTGTGATGAGGTGATACACAGCCAAAGTCTGAGGCACTTCTCACGTCTGCGGCAATGACACAAATGCCTTTTGTTTTGTGGGTGCCATTGAGATGCAGAGTATTGGAATGTTGAAATCTCGGAGCCAGGGTGAGAGGCTGAGTCCGTGGACACAGCCATGATTAGGCATGTGACCTAAAAGCACGTGTACGTCATGCTCTATACTCCACGCTTTACGCTCCACTCTCCACAGTTGCGTAATTGAATATGGAAGATCGGATTGGCTTCAAGTTGGACAATTAAAATCGAATTTGGCAAATGACAAGATTTATATTTAAATATAAGTTATTAGGAAATTCAGTTCAGTTGTAATCAATTTTGTAATGGGTTGGCGGGTGCTTTGCCAGCTCTCCTGTTTGATCGTCCTGTGCACTGGAAGTGTCCGTCATACGAACATAAAGTGTAAGGTCCTCGATAAGACAATCTGTGCGATTCCCACCTGCGGGCTAAAGGTACTGGGCCGTAACGTTATAGGAGCAAACTTTGAGATGAAAATCCTGTTGCCGCCGGTGGATGATGTCACGATTAACTTCAGTACTTGGAGGAAGCTGAGTGGCTATCATCCGTTCCTGTTCAATGTGAGCTTCGATTACTGTCACTACATGAAGCATCCGAATCCCATGCAGGTTTTCTACTACTTCCATCGGGCTCTGAAACCCGCCTCCAACATGAATCACACGTGTCCCTATTCTGTGAGTACCAGGACTTCCCTTTGTTGTGTCTCCCGAGTTAAACGTACATTACTCACACCCCTAGGGTAGCATCATAGTGAAGAACTTCATCCTATCCGATGAAATGTTCGCAAAGGTTCCGCTTCCTTCTGGCAACTACATGTTGAACCTGAAGATAGCCACCAAATCGACTTGGGCCGCAGAGTTGAGTTTGTTTTTCGATATCGACCTGAAGAACAACTAGCCCGTTGCAAGTTCCCAACTCCAAATTATAGCAAATAAAAATACGACTCATATTCCGCAACTTCTACTATGTAATTCACAACTAGTTTCTTAGTCTAAGCGGAAGCTTAAGAAACTTGTCACAGAGTAGCTGACGCTCCGGGAACATCTGCCTGGCCGATGGGTTTTTACATTCCATTAACCCCGACTGTCAGGTTATAAGCAGCTTTCTGATCTCTTGGCACTTATGCCATTCGGTCGAGGCGTTGCTCTGAATGTCTTACTGCCAGAGATGAGAAGATGCCAAGAGGCGCAGATGTGGATGCCACCACACGCTGTGGCAAGTTGTTGCTTCTGGTGCTCTGACAAGCGTAAAATTGCGCGGCAAGAACAACACGAAGTACATGGAACACCCACACTTGAACTTTTGCACCAAGTGTTTGACATGACAGTTAGAAAGGACGGAACATTGCATGTGGAACGTGCGACGTGCGACGAGGGGTGGCAGGAAGAAGAGTTTAAGAACTTGCGGGATGAGCACGAGTATCTAAGGATCTGTAACTGGAACTGGGCACCGGCTGGAAAGCTAAAAACTGCAAAGAGCGGAAGTCACGTCGCGACTTAGACACGAATAGAAGCTGCCAAAAGGTGATTGATGTGCCCTCAAAGCAGACCAAGGGAAAAGCCATTTCCGCATCTTCATCCACTTCCTAGTCGCTCCTTTGCCTTCAACAGCTTTGCATTTAATTACAATATTTTTCCCCTCCCCCTCTCCCTCCCCACCATCACTCTCACCTTCTCGGGCAATCGGCGCGATGTTTTATGCAAAACTCGTCATCATATCGATGAATTTGCCAAATGCAAATTTCCAACATGCGAGGCACTTGGAAAAGGGGAATTCGCAAACGTATCCCACAGTCGCAGCTATCGCTTCTCTTTGGTTGGCGGGGAGGGCACCTTCAAGTTCAGGGCCACGACTTGTGTCGCACCACCAGCACACACACACACGCACACAGACACACCTCAAATCATCTTCGCCGTTTGGTTCTTGTGTAAATATTTCTATACCAAATATTTTAGTTGCCAGTCAAAGCCTCTTTGGAACTGGAGTCGATGTGTGAGTCTCGCTTGTGGGTAAATATTTGTTGCAAGTACAACAAAGACTTCGATTTGAGTGTGAGCCAAGCAATCGAACTGCCATTCCGAGCGGATTCCCCACCCTCCCCAGCACCCGATGTAGTGCAACATTAATCTTCGTTAGGAAAGAGATTATTATTGGAGCGCGAAGGGAATGCCTGTGCTCCCCCGATCGCAGCTCTGAAAAGTCACTTAATTGCCTTCGAATGCCATTTGACCCTTCGCCGGGTCAATAAACTGCGTCGTTTGTCTTATTGATTGTGCTTATCAATTCCCGTATCCCAGAGCCATTTGTAGCGCATTTTCAGCCGTGATGTCCCCCCCACCCCCTGGAATACCCTGTAAAATGGGGCTCCAAATTGTAGAGTTCCTCTTCCGTTTGGGTCAACTTAGTGATGAGAGTTTCCTGTCTTTATGTACCGCTTACTTTACAGGGGATTAAATAGTTCAGCCTAGTCTATCAATCCCTGAAAACTGACTGTCCTTGGGATATACCTTGAATTGCCCATCTTCCTTTCCCTTAATCATGTCTCGACTTAATTCAAGGGTATCCTCCAGTTGGGCATTTCCCACTCCTGTTTAACTATTTACTCGATTCTTCACGTATCAACATACAAATATAAAACCTGATAACTGCCTGCGACTTCACAACTTCGACCAGCGACAGAGGCGACGACGACGGCGACGGCGACCATCGATCTATGGATACATTTTTGGTGGGGGTCAATTTTATAGTTTTTCAAAGTTTGTTTTGTTTTTCTGTGTTTTTTCTTTCCTTCTTTGAGTTGGGGAGTTGGGGAGCTGGAGGGATTTGGTGCGTGCCACATCTTGGGAAGGAGGAGTGCGGATGGGGGACGCAGTAATAAATAAATCCAAGTGTATACCCAAAATGCACTCACAATTTATGACCGCGAGTGTTTCGTGGACTGCAAATGCCACTGGGCAATGGGCCTTTGGGTATTGAGCATGCAGCATGGGGCATGAGGCATGGGGCACATTCGTATAAACGCATTATGGCCACGCTTTCTATTTATGAAAGTTGTTGCTGGTCATCGGGCCAACAGCTGGAGATCAGATTGCTCGCCGGGGTTAGGGTTCAGCTCTCGGCGTCCATCATTATCATTTTCAAGTTCCACTTTACACTCCAGTCACGTAGCCTCCGATGGTAATCGATGCGATGATCGAACATTTTCAGATTTCAAATTTTCAGCTTTTCAATTTTTAATTATCGAATTTCAATAAAAATGAGTTTTTTGGAAATTCCACAGGACTCGATGTCAACTTTGACTTTACGGGGACGGGACGGTAACTCGATAGTCGAGATACAAGTTCATTTGAGATACTTTGTGATCATATCGAGGCTGTAATCCTCTCAAGCTTTCGGTCTTTCTCCTCTGCCTCTTCTCGTTCGCTTAGAACTCAATTATCTTCGTTTCCTTTGTTATGCAATCTTCATCAGGCCTGCCCATGTGCGCATTCCTTATACAGAGATCGACTATATAAATCTGAATGATCGTACAAGTGACTGTCATAACTTATAGACATTCTAAATTGTTGCAGCCGTTGTTGTTGTTGTTGTTGCTGTTGTTGTTGTGGTTGCATTTACATTCATTTGGCAACAGATTTGAGCGGCTTTTGCCGCAATGTTGCACCGGTTGCAGCCGTAGTTGTTGTTAGTTTATTTGCCAGGCCGCAGCATATTTTCATCAAATGTTGCCCCTGACGTCCTCTCCGCCCATTGATGTAACTACCCCAGGCGCCTATCTAATGCGGTCAGTGTGGCGACTCTGTGGGCAGTGGCAACAACTGAAATATGCGTGTGGGCAGCTCATTGAGCGCATAAAACTTCAAGTGGAACTGGCCAAAAAGTTAATGTGACTACAAAATTAAATAAAATATTTAACGGAAATTTACGGAAAATATGAAACGAAAAAGGGGGGAGTGGTCCGTAAGGGCGGGGAGTGGGCAACGTTGAGCATCACTTGAACTTCAACCGCAGACACAAACTAGCAGCAAGAGGAGAAGCTCTGATGTAAGTGTGTGTAAAGTGTGTAAGCGTATATGTGTATATGTGTGTGTGTGAGTGTGCTGGTATGCTTGTATTTGTTAGCAGACACATAATTCATACATTCAAAAGCATTTATCGATTTTTTTCGCTTGCTTCCGCACACGACTGAGAAATGGACTAAAGGACCGGAGCCTCAGCTGTTGGTTGTGATTTGCAGAGTCGCAGAGACGCAGGTTCCTTTGCTCGTACAACCCTCGCACACCCACCCACTCCCCCACATACTCCCATGCCCACATAGCCACATCCAACCCTGAAATTCTCGCCATATTTTTACGATTCGCAGCAGACGTTTGGCAGTCCACAATTCGCACCCGCTCCCTGGGAGGAGCATCTATTGCGCCTTTTCAACAGCTTCCATTTACTACATACTATACATACACATTTGTGGATGCGCGTGTATGTGTGTGTGTGTGTGTGTGTGTGTGTATAAATATGTACTTATGTAGTGGAGCTTCTGTTGTTGTGGTTTGCTCCAACACGACAAATGTTTTGACGCGAAACACTCAGAACTGAGCTAAGGGGGTCGGAGTGAGTGCGAGGGGTCTGTCCCGGCGGGTCGGGTCATGACATTAAATTCAGAAAAATGAAAAGCAAAAAGTTGCTGTGTTAGGGAAAGCCCCCCGAAAGACAAAAGTCACGGCAAATGATTTCAGCTGCCGATGATTCAGAAAACGACTTTAAAGTTTTAACACGCATCTGAGTTTTGCTCCGAGAAGATTTTCTGGATGCCTGCACAGACGTTACCCACAGCTGGGCGGATGGTGGGTTGGGGATGGGGGATTGGAGGTGGGAACAGTTTTGCACCTATCGTAAACCTTTTGTTTTTAATGCGTTCCAAAAGTGTTTTGAACCCGCCCATAAATAATAATAGATGCCAGAATCAGATGATTTACTCCTCTTTGATGGCACTTTCATGGACATAATTTGTTGCCAACCGCCTGGGCACAAATTTTCCGTGTTATCATCGGCAGCACCGCCCCGAGCTGCCCCTCCCCATCTCGCACTGGCACTCGTGCTGGGGCTGTGGGCTGTGAGCTGGGGGCTGGGTGCTGTGGGCGTGGATGCACAAATAGAAAATTTTTTTGTTAAATCTTTTATGCCCGACGACGACAAGGCCATTAAATCAAAGTGTAGTTTTTCCCTAGGATGTGTGTGTGTGTGTGTGTGAGTGTAGTAGATAGGCTCACACACACACATTGGGCGTAAATTATGTTTTAAAAGAGTCTATGTAAATTTTTTCATATTATTTTTAAATTACATAAAAGTTATGTTCCTTCAAAAAAGCGAAAATTACAACTTTTATGATTTTGAAAAAAGGGGAAAACAATGAGAGAGTTGAAAAAGGGAGGAAGAGAAAGAGATGGAGGAAAGAGAGAAAAGAATAATTCGTTATTAATGAATAAAAGAAACTAAGCCAGAGGATCTCTAGTTGTCCCGCTCTGAATGGCTCGTCCTTATTCTATTTTTTTAACCTAACTTTTCTCTGTTCCTAAAGAACGAGGTATCCTTCAATATTAAGTGTTAGGGACTCCTTGCCACTTTTTGTTGCACGCATAATTTTGATGTAATTTGCAATATGAGAAACCTTCGGTTTTTTTAAGCCTTTCAAAATATTGACACGCGTTTGATAAAAATGTCAAAATGGAAACTCGTTTGATTGGCGGCGGCAACAAGTGCAAATCCTGTTACTTTTACAACTTGTATTTCTCCTATGGCTTTTATTTAGTTTAGTTTTTCCTTTCAACAAAATTCAATTAACGTCTCTCAACGTGGGCAGGCGCCACACTGGAGCTGCGTGGGATGCACTGCAACTGCAACTGAAACTGCGGCTGCTCCAAGTGGTTGGACACATTGCGTAATCCGACAGGCAGGCGGGCAGCAGCTTAACAGCTGTGCCCATAGCCAGGGGCGTGGCCCACTTTGAAGGCGACGCGACAGCCGATAGGAAGGCCCCGATAGGCCCTGACAAGGCAAGGCGAAAGTTTGAGAAGCAAAACTGCAACTGCAGAAATAAAAGCAATTGCAAAAATACAATAAATTCATTAAAAGTTGAAAATATGAAGATAATTAAATTTTCAAAAGTTTCAAACTTTTCTCACGTTCCCGATGACACTTTTCCGCTTTCAATGGAAAATCACGTTCCCGTTGCTATGAAAAATCACTGAGAGGGGAAAAGTTCTTGAAAAGTAAAAATTCTAAAAGTTCAATTTGATCAAGTTTAAATAATGAGTGTTATTTATAATTCCGATAAGAAGAACTTTAAAACCGAATTAGCAAACAGTCAGCCTTGGCAAGGACTAGGATACATCCTGTCGCACATTTAATTCAAAGCTTAGACCGATTTATTGGCATTACTTGAAATTCAATTAAAACTGAGAACTCCCTGGGCACCCTGTGAATTATGGGACTCAAATGCATGTGCCCGGCAGAGCGCCAGTCGATGGCTGGGAAGTCACGAAGTGGACACCTTCACAATTGCAGAGTTGGTGGCGTCGCCCGCCTGACAATTGGCAATTCACACGCCGGCCACGTAGCCAGAACGGCAGGAAAATCTGACAAATTTCCAATATTAAACGCTTCAATGGGTTTTATGGGGCATAAACAGGAAATTTGGTAAAGAATGCGTCGTTTTGCGAATGACCGGCCAAAGGGATGAGGAGATGGGAGAGCCAAAGGAGACACAGATGGCTCGAAAGGATAATGAACAGGATGCTTGAGTTGTGAACGGCGCGCTCGCTTCCTGCAATCATTCAGCTACAGTTACAGTTACAGCTACAGTTAACAATTTTCAATTTTGCTGTGCGCCAAGAGGAAAACGAGGAAAAGCTTCGACTAGCAAAATGGTCAACAGCCCAAGGTTCGTTCCTGCAACATGTGGACATGTGGGGACTACGGTCCGTAGATGCGTGTGGTCTGTCATTGAAACCATAAAACATTAATTTCAATTGAAGGAATGCTTGAATGACTGAGTGAATGAGTGAGTGTGTGAGTGAGTGAGTGAATGAATGTGTGAGTGAGTGAGTCAGTGAGCTAGTGAATGGAGGAATGAGGAGAACAACAGTCATGGCATTCAGTATTCAGTATTCAGTAGTCAACAGTCGGAATTCAGTATATGGCATTTGATAGCCTCCAGTTCCTGGCCCGTAGCCGTGGACGTAACCCAAACCGCATTAGTGGGGGGGGAAGGAAGGGCGCAAAGTAATGCCTGTTGTCTATGGCTTACTGTCAAAGTAATGTGCATGTGTGTGTGTGTGCGTGTGCGGTATGTGTGGTGTGGGGTGTGCACAGGGTGTGGGCTACGGGCTGCGGGGTAATACGTAATTAATTTGTTGGGCCAAACCACCGGGCTTATTTCCAAGCCGTGTTTGGGGGAGGCGGGAAAAGTTTTCATAGACAGCAGCTGTTGTGGCAGGCAAGAGCAACAATGGATGCACTGGAAACTAGCAACAGTCTCGGGAGATACAACGGCAGATAAACAAATAACAGCCTCAGCAACAACAACAAACACAGCAACAACAACAAACACAACAACAACAAAAACACATGTTAATTAAGGACCAAAAACAAAGTTGATTGAAACTTTAAGTTAAACTTTCACATCGCATTTAATAGACACGCAGATGCAGGAGCGATGCGAGCGAATGATTGAATGTTGCATTTGATGCCCATGCAACTCCCAGGCAACTCCCAATTACCCCGCCCCCTTCTTTTTGTCCGTGCGCCGCTTCTTCCGTCATGTGTCAAAATCTGTCAACAACACTTAACCTTAGGCATAATTCAATGTTCGGGATGTCGGGAAAGTTGCCATCAATTGTAGTTTCCAGCTATTTTGGGAGTACCCCTCCAATCCCCATGCCCCCCCCCCCCTCTCCCTCCATCCCTTCCTCCCAGCACCTGCGTCTCCAACTTCCGTTTGAGGCGCTTTAATTTGTTTTAATGCCGTTAAATTATAATTCCCCATAAATAGACTCTCATATACATACACACATCTACATATATATCTGGTACATATACACATATGACACATATCCACATGCATATCTGACACACATATAACTGACACATCTGACGCCCCCGCGATGCTCTTTTGGTTGCTGTGATAATATTTTGAGTGCCTCTCAAGTAACCATAGGAGGATGGGCGTGTGTGTGTGTGTGTGTGTGTGTGTGTGTGCGAGTGTGTATACGATTAAATGGTGCCTACAATTGTTTTGCTGTGTGCCCAAACTGTCGAAAGGCAGTTACTAATCAGTTAGGAGGCGTGGCTGCTACCAAATGTTGCAGCAGCCACAGAAAGTGAAGCGCCTTAAGGTCATAAATTACGAGTGTCGAGGCTTAGGGGCTGCTCCTCGGGGACGAATGATGATTGGATATTGCGAGCAGCTGTGCGAAGAGCTGCCAACTGGGAACTGGAAATTGGGAAACTCGAAAACTCAGAAACTCAGAAACTCAGATTGGGAAACTGTTGGGAAATAAACATCTGTCTTCTTGATCCGACACATCGGTAAATGGGGAGTACTTCGGGGATGTTTTCCATGTTCAATGTCAGATGACATTACTGATGGAAGCAATTTCGAGCAACGTAGCCAGTACAGTAGTCAGCGCCTAAGAGAGACGAACGCCTCACATTTCCCGCTGCTCGGGGGTCTTCACAAATCGAAGTGCTTCAAATGCGATTATTGGTAATAGACGTTCAGTCGGCAATAAAAAGGAAAAGTTCTTTTGAATTTCCCTGCAATTTTCAATGAATGAGGCATTCAGATGAACACAAACCAGGGACGTGTGAAGGGGGGTCGACATGTCGAGACTTGACTGAAGGAAAACCATATTTAAATTGTAATAAAAGTCAAGTGTGCAATGGAACCTTATGGGAGGCCCCCTTTGAATGGCAGCGCCTCCGTCACTGGCAGCAACTTCATCATAGGCCGAACAGCAAGAACTTCCTGTGGGCACGGCCAACGTCAACGCTGGCTGGGGAGCAGTGGGAGTGGGTGGAGAATGGAGAATGGAGAATAGAGGAGTGGAGATGTGCAGCTCTATGGAACATATGCTTTCGATAAATCATAAATTTATATTCTGGCGCGCTCTTTGACACACGAGTCTTGGGTCCCATAAGAAGCGCGGGGGCTCCCTGGAAGGGAGGGAACATCAAACGAATCTGATGATCGCCGGAGAGGGAGGAGAGCAGCAGGGGATCGGCAATCGCAGCCAACTGTGAAATGCATAGATCAATTTGAAAGTTTTACAACTGCCCATTAGTCTTGGAAAAATTGTTTCTCTTTTTAATAACGAGTGGGAAAGCGCATCGTAAACCTCCACGAAAGGCAACAAATCCATATTTTTACTGCCCGAGATTAGTAAATGTCAGGGAAGCGTATGGAAAACAGAAACAAAGCCAAAACAAGGGGTTGCTTTGCTCACCCCTGCAATAAACTCGCACACACGACGGGCACACGACCGGGACAATACCCAATCCTGACCCAGACTCGAACCCGAACCCAAACCCAAACCCAAACCCAAACCCAAACCCAAACTAAAACCCAATACCCGAGGGTGGGAGCTGTCAAAATCTCATCCGAGATCGATGACAAATTCAATAAAACTCAATGGGTCGAGGTTCAATTACCACTTTTCATACAATGAACCACCCCCGCACACCAACCCTGCACAAAAGCCAACCCCCAGATAAGCCACCGAACGCATCCAGACCCTCATGCGTATCCCAACATGCCCAGAGTTACGTGTCTGCCACCCGTGAAGGTCTTACCTGCCCCAGTAACTTTCCCATTGCATCTTCATGGGTCATGTGGTACTTGGCAGCTCATTTCAATGTAGATGCCACTTCTTGCCAAGAAGATCTTCGGTACAGAAATCGGAACACAACTCCAACTGTTGATTTAAACTGGAAAATCATCTCGTATCTCGGTGCATTCAGATTATAATAATTGGAGCAGCACTAAAATTGAATTCAACTGACCGCCACTTAAGATCCGCGTATTCATTGATAAGTTATTTGAACCCTGACCCCCAGCCTACATTCTTCGTTCTACAGTCTTGAGTGCTCGGTCCCAGTTCGCAGTTCCAATTGCCAGGCTGACATCATCTTTGGCCGCTGAAAGTCAGCGCGACTCTTTCAGCCATAGAAACAATAACTTTTCTTGCCCGGGAAAACTTGGAGAGCGGACGACAAGAAAGCAGGAAAAGTTGAAATGATAAGATTTTAATTCCTCATGCCACAAGTAAATGCAATCAAAAACAAAACGAACCAAAAGAGACACCAGCGAAGCGACGGAGAACGAGACGAAGAGATGGGGCGATGGGGAGCGGTACAAGAATCAAGCGTCAAATTGCTTTTGGGGGAGGAAAAGTTTAGCTTTTCGCCATCTGTGGGGCACCTTCTTAGAGCCCACCCTGTGACTATCTGAGGGAAACACAGGAAAGCAACAACAGGACAGGAGCAACAAGAGTGGAATCTGGGAAAGTTGAAGACTTCTGTTGCATAGAAACCCATAGAGCTTGAAGCTGCAAAACTTGGTGGTATGCTGCATGTTGCATGTTGCATGAGGCAAAGAACGATATACCCGCCAACGCTGTGCACCCTTTTATGTGGCAACATTTACAATTTCATAATGCAAAAGTTGCGCTGCTGTGCAACAAGCGGCGTCACAGGATGCCCAAGGACAATGCATAGACAACGGAAACGCGCATTGCCGGGCTCCAGACTCCAGGCAGCAGCTGCTCCCCGTCATGTGGCCAAAGTCATTTGCAGTGGCCAGCAAATGATGGAAAAAAACATCAACTGAAATTGCAGCTAACACACAGGGAGACGTTAAGGAAGCATTGAACTCGAGAAGGAACTGACAGCCAAATGGACTCCTGTCCGAAGGATACCCTGTAAAAAGTGCTGCGAGGGACTGAAGAGCTTGGGAGGGAGAGGTATATGAATGTTCCGACCACAAATGAATAAAAGTATTCTATGTTCCATTTGGAACGTAAAGTGAGTCCTGGCGTCTGTAGCTACCCCCTTCCATGTGCTAATTACAGGGTATAAGGCGCGCACGTAGCTTTATCCACAATTGAAGTAAAATGAAATTGAAGCCTTTCCAGTTGGTAGCTACGCATTTAATTTGCGGGCACACCTTTGGTCCTACTCCCCCTCAGTCAACCTGCCCATGGCTACTGCTACTCGTCCTGGGCTCCAATTGAGCGTCATGCGAATTTCTCATTTTCTCTGTCATTTTGAATGAATGATGTTTGCCGCCTAAGCGACTAAATTGCTTAGGTTGCCGCCTCGCTCGTTGCATGCCACACTCAGCACTCGGCGTAAGCGGTTGGGCAGCGTTGACAGCGTCTTTAAGCTTATGTTTAGTCACACACACACACACACACGCGCATACACACATACATACATATATATACTAACTCACGTTGCTCACGTGACTTAACCCCTTCCAGTGCTATCGACCGATACGCCACTCGTCGCGTCGCGTCGCATTGACGCCGGCGGTTGACCAGCTGCCAGTGGACGCCAGTCGCCATTGTATCCATCGTAGCCATCGTAGCCATTGTAGCCGTCACAGTTGTGCCGCTCGATTATATTTTATACCCTAAACGGTTTGATCCCCGGTGGATATACGAGACGCAACATTCAACTAGTTACGCCTTCTTCGATAGCCTCCAGTTCGGAGGGTAACGCAGTCTCGACCTAAACTTTCGTATTACCCAATCGTTAATTAATACATCACACACACACACACACACTCAGGTCGACAAGCGGCAAACTACACACACAGTGCACGATTGTAAGCAGCTTAAGCGACTGTGGTCGAGCGGAGAGCTCAACAAATCGATAGGCTCTCCTCTGGTCTCCCCCCCACAATTATTCCAAGCTCTTCCAAGTTCTGTCTTCACCGAGCAACGAGTCTTGGTGATTTTCCTTATCGATGGAGTGAGAGCGGGAAAATTGATTTATAGTTTGTGGCAGCCTGTGACACACATCGATAGCCTTATCAGTGGCAACTATCGCTTGCCGGTGGCTATCATGACTATCATGACTATCATGGCGGCAGTCTCAGCCTTGGAACGCCCCAAATCGCGTCGTCTGCCATTGTAAAGCGATTTTCCTATCTTATCACGCTTGGGAAATCGATAGCTCGATGTCTCCACGTCTGATTGTCTCAATGTCTCGATTTCCCTCTAATTGATTCATGGGAGTATCACAATTTGACTGCAGCTGTGCGGGAGGCATTGCCCACCCTTCGGGTCTCCCCTCCCCCTCCCCCTCTCATACTCAACTCAATTTCTAGTGATATAAGAAACTTAATTGACTTCTTTATAAACCATCTAAAGATCCCTTGTTTTTTCTCATTCCAGGTAAGTGCATCGTCTGAGCAGCTGAGATCTCGAAAAAGCTGGAAAATGAATCCGTAAATCGGTCAGTCTGGCAACTTTATTTAATTGAATCTCAAGATGAGTGGAAAGGGAACTTTTGTATACTCTTTTAAGCGCCAGTATCTAAAACGTAATTTGTTTACTGTTCCACGTCCATAGAATCACCTAAGCCTCTCCAAGTGTAGGGTATTGTAGGGTATCAAATATTTAATCAGCAAGTGCTTCAGGCTGCAAGAGCTTCCTTTGTCTCTCGCCTAATGGCACTGAGAGTATTTTCCAAGCGATTTTCCATTTAATCTGCACTCATCATTATTATCATTATCATCATCATCATCATCGTCATCGTTCGACGCACGTATGAACAAGTTCTCGACTTTGTTGAACGTTCCTTTGGAGCGAACGCGTCATAAACTGTTGAGAAGCCTAAGCGTCATTGAATGGGCTTTGGCTTTTGGATGCCGTAGCGGGGCGAGGGGAAAAGCATAGAGAACAAGAGAAAAACCAATAAGCGCAGGCTATTGATACAAATCGAAGGAAGTAGGAGGACTGAGAAGGGAGGGAGGTAAGGAGCGAAGACAACTGAGAAAATGACAATGCACCAATGATTAACGATATGCGAACCTCTCGAGGACGCAACTTATGCAATCTGCTTGCTCTTTTAGGAGTGAAGCATCGACTGAAGATGGATTCCTGGCACCGCAGGCACGCTCAACAGTCCAGGAGAAATGGGCGTGTGCCTGACTGCTGTCTGATAAAACTTAATCCTTCACCGGATGAGGGGTTAGCTTCCAAATGAAATGAAATCCACTCCGTGCCCGAATCGTCAATCGCCTGCGTTGCCAGTTGGCAACTTTGGTTACTAACTGGGCCAACAACTGGGCTGCAATTGGCGTTTATTATTCTTGTCTTCCTCAGTCCGCTGGTGCCTCCGACATGGCATTATTAAAGCCGGCAGCTATTTGAGTGGCTCAAACAGAGGAACGCAATTTAACTGCGAATCCCGGCCAGTCAAAGGCTTTTGTCTCGCTCCTTGTCGCCGCATTAGCAGCTCCTTCCTTCAGCCTTGTGCCCATCGTCACCGTTGTCGTTGTCGTTGTCGTTGTCGTTGTCGTTGTCGTTGTCGTTGTCGTTGTCGTCTTTGCGCATTTCTTGGGAATTGCAACATTGCTATGACGTACTCCACCCTTCCCCTATCCTCTGTGCACCATCCGATTCTACGCCTCGTCCAATTTGTATGCAGGCCCATGATAACAGCCACCATCCTGGGATCTCAGACTCGGTCTCGGTCTTAGTGCGGGTCTTGTCTTTGGCTTAAGTCTCTGTCTTGGTGTTCGTCTTTTGGCCACCTTTATTTATGTGGCCGTCACACGTCTGAGTGGCGCTTTCAGGGCTCAGACCCCAGAACAATACTCGCATTGTACATGGTTTATTTGAATGCCCCTCAAACGGGATGGCGATATCCATGTTTTTGCATGTCTTCATGTGGAAGGCATACTCCATATTGTCGCATTGTCATCCCTCGTCTTTCTTTCCCACACAGCACACTAAACACACACACACACACAGACAGACTCAGAACTATCTACACACTCACATATCCTTGTCCGATGAAATTGCCGCTGCGCATAATAAAATTTGTTGTTCCTGAAATTATGTGCCATAGATGACTATCGTAGACTACTCCTTGTTCCAGCTGTGACTAGTCCTTGTGCCAGCTCCTGCGTAATTTGAGCTTTCTTTGTACATTCGCATCGCATTGTCGGACTTCGCTGGCAAGGACAAAGACGACCCCCGTCCATTCCGCAGCCCTCACTTCATTTGCGCCATTTGCTTCAATTTCATGGCCCTGCTCTCTATTTGCCTCGGCATAAAAGCCTTCCATAGAAAAGGAGTCCCTTTACAAGTGCAGTGCAGTTCGACATTCCCAGAAAAACTCCCTAATAGAACGTGTAAAAGCCAGACGATGGCCTCTTTACCCGAAGGATACCCTGTACAACTTTCATATCCTGAAAGTACAAAGTACCGCCTCTCTAATCAAATTTGATAGCTTAAGTACAGGGTATAAAACTCTCAGCCCCCCCCCAATTCCATTTATGCACAGACAGGATCCAAATCTGGCGTCGCTGTCGCTGTCGCAGTCGCCGTTCACTGAACCGTAAATTCCGTTGGTGTGGTGGGTGAAATTGAAGGGGGTGCGCAGTAGGGAAGGTTATGCCTGGCAGGAGGAGTCGAAGGAGGCGTTCGTAAGCTCGTAAATTAGCTGCAAACCGCAATTGCTCAATGACAAAACGTAAAGACAGTCGGACAGACGGGCAGACGGACAGTCAAACAGACAGTAAATGAAGTAGAGCGGGCGCATCGGATTTACTTTGGGTGGAGGCGGAAAGTGAAAGAGGGGATGGGAGGTAGGTGGTGGGAGGCGTGCCTGGGTGGCACATAAATCCTGGCCGACAGCCATTAGGTGTTTGATGGCTTGATGGTTTGATGGCTGCTTGTAATTAGCATAATTGAAATGTAATAAAGGAGTGGAAACTGATTGAAAGCAGCTGCTGGTGTGGCTAAGCAGAGAAATGGAGCGCAGGACAAGGAGGTGAGTTGGGAAGCCTTCAAATCGATTGGAGTTTCACTTTAAAGCCAACTGGCAAATGTCAAATGCCAAGTGGCAAAAGGCAAAACAAGGCGTCTGCAGGGGAGCAGAGTCATCCATTGGTCAGCCAAGCGTTCATGTCCATTGATGTTTCCACTCGGCTCAAAATCGATGCCAGGCGGCTGAACGGAAAGGGAGTTCCTGTTTACTGTCGGGACTAGCAAAACTCCGGATCGTAACTGTGGTGCTTAGGGGGTTGAGAGGCGAGAATCCCGTCTAATGGTAGGCAGACGCTTATAATTATATTTGTGCGCCGAGCAGGCGCAGACAGCCACAGGACGAGTGCCCAGGAGGGGTAGGGGATGAAACTGAAATGTGAGTTGGAGTTGGAGTTGGAGTCGGAAACGACTGGCTTGTACTTTCGTTGGTTGTTGTCGCATCCTGCGGCTTCGCTTATCCTGTCGCCCTTTGAATTTAAATCTCTGGCCCTCACACAAACTCCTTTTCCCCCATCCCCCGTCTCTCTCTGCCTCTCAGTCTGTCTCCACTTTCAAATGCTCGTTTGGTGGCTGTTTTTGTCGCCCTTGGGCAGTGTCGTCCCAGTCGCAGCTCCCGTTTTTTCTGACTCTCCTGGCCATTTGGGGGCTTCGTATTAAAGCCAAAGCGTCGCCTCAACGCTTCAAGTGTTAATCAAAGTCAGAGGTGACACCTGTGGAAAAAATGGTCAACAAAATTTTGAATGACGATGACGAGGGGAATCTGAGTGAAAGGAAATGTAAAAAGGAGAAGATAAACACTCCTCTCTTCTTCTCTCCGGTTACTTTTTATATTCATTTTCCTAACGGTTGACTTGCTGGCACCTCTTTGAACTTCATTCGTAAACGTTACTTCTCTCCAAATTTGGGTAGTTTCTTTCCTCATTTTCTGTTTCGTTATTTGGATTATCTTTTATTACTTATGACATTTGTTTTCTCTTTCTCTGTTTCTGTTTTCTGTTTGAGAATCCATTAATGTGTTTCGCCTCTTCTCTCTTCCTGCTCTTCATTCGCAAACGTTACGTAACACAAGCCTCAATCACCTGGAGAGAAAAGCTTTCAATTTGTTTCCACAATATTGAACAACTCAATGCACTTTGAGTTGTGAAGCTGGGAGGTTGGGAGAGTTCAATGAAGTTTCAGACTTTCCACATACGCGCCCCGCACTCCCCTTTAATTAAATTAGTTGGATTGCACGCAGCGTGGGAGGCGGCAGTGGGGAGCTGCCGGGAGAGGTCACAGTGCCTGCGATTGCCTTCCGCCGTGCACTTGGCAATGCAAATTGCATTGCAGCTGCTTTTTGTGGGATCTGCTGCAGTTCACAGTCCGCTTCCCACCTCGATTCATCGAATCGAATTCACACGCACAACTTTGCGAGTTGTCGAAGCGGGATGGGGGGATGGAGCATGGTGCAGGCGGGGGCTGCATTTCCGGCAACAACTTTTTGTACTGCTTTGTTTTTCCTTCGTTTGACTAACCAAATGGAATATCAACAAACCGCAGTCCAATCGATGGCTCCCTTCCCCCCGCCCTCACTCTCCCGCAGACTGGATGTGTCCGGCGTCGGTGGATGTGGTGCTGTATCTGAGTCTGGGCTCAAGGCTCTGGGTCGCGACATGGCGCGAGCTGGCGATGCACATTTCCCGATAGCAGACCAAGCACCAGGAGAAGGAGCAGAAGCAGCAACGGAAACGGGAACGGGAACGGGATCGGCGAGAGAAACGTCAGCTCTCCTTGGAAAATGCAAATACAATTGACTGCAGCACCCGTGCCGCTGGTTGGAGTAGGAACCGGGACTGCGACTGGGCTTCGGTCTGGGTCTGGGCCCCTGTAGATTTGGCCAAGACGATTTAGGCATTTGGCCCGCATTTCGGCTGGCTTATTGGCACATTTGAACCCTTAGTGCCGACTGTGGCTTTGGCTGCGCATAAATTTGCAGGCGATAAGACGCCTGAGCCGGACACATGGCCTGCACCCTCCCAACCACCCCCCCACCGACCATCAGCCACCGACTTGGGCTGTGTTCCCAATTTAACCTTAAAAGGTGCTACCATTAGCCCGCTCTAATGGCCTTTTCTCTCTCTTGGCCCCGATCTTTGGCCGTCGATAGGAGCGTTTGTTTTGGCTGCTTCTTTAAATATTCGCCGTTTGTTGTTGCCATTTTCCCCATTGTTGTTGTTGCTGCTGCTGATGTGGCCCATACATACAATTTTGGCTAATTGAGCGCAGTTTGCGTGTTGTTTGGACCCGAAAAAGAAACGAGGTAAGGACTCCTTTGCATTAGATGCAGATTTGGTAGATTTTCTCTTTTGGCCAAATGCAAATTTGATTGGTTTTCCATGCGATTGCATGCAAGGGCGTGCGAATAGCTTCGCCCACTGGGCGTGGTCGTGGTCGTGGTCGATTATAGTTCATATGCCTAGGCAATTAGCCAATTGATTTGGAAGGCAGTTAAAACCCTCATTGCCACAGGCAAGTCCAAGTTTTAGGTGCCAAAACCAAGGCAAATGAAAAGTTCAAGCCTCTTCTGCCTGGTCTTGGCCAAAAGGAGAAGAAGAAGAAGAAGAAGGAGGAGGAGGAGGAGGAGGAGAAGCAGTTGACGGCGTGTTTTTCTTTCGAACTGCTAATTTTTTATCGTTTACTTTTCTTGCTGCTTTTATTTGACATACAAATTTGCATACTCCTCGGAGGAGTTGTGGACATGGATGTGGATCTGGACTTGCCACGTCGAGGTGGACGTAGACGTCGTTATGGACGTGCATGTGCATGTGGACACAGTCATGGATGGAGGAGTTGTCTCCGTTGCGTTCACTTGGCGTGCAGTTGTTTATTTTTATCGCTCGCAAATGAAAAATCGTAAAATATGCAAATTCATTGGAAAATCATAAATATTCATGCTGTCCCCCAAGGAGGATGCTGCTCCAGAACTGGCCTTTGACTAGCTGACGGATGTGCCATCTTCCACACCAAAAAAAAGAAACATCCAAAGCATGGAATCGTGTGGTGGACGGAGGGCGGAGGAGCGATATCAAAAGAGCACGCATCTAACGGGTTCTTCAAATTTTATTAGCTTCGATTTTGTGAGCGCCTTTGTCGATTTCGCTTTGTGCTTCCTTCGTAAACGTTTGCAATTTGTATTTCGAAATGACAGCTTCATTTGCGTTCGAGGTAAATTTTATTGATGCAAGAAATGCATCGTTTATTATACCCGGATCTTTGCAACCCCTGCAGCCTCCCCTCCTCCTTCTCTTCTCTTCTACTCTCTTCTCCCTTCTCCCTTCTCCTAGCTATTATTGCTTTTCTTCACTTTCGTTTGCACCTCCATGAAAAAGGGGATTATGTAAATTTTTTGTACTCTGCGTGACTCGCACATTTGAAGTGTTTGCTGTGTGTTCAGTGTGTGTGTTTGAGTGTGTGTGTGTGTGCGTGCTGTGTGCTGGCTGCGACGGCGACGGCGACGACGATTCAACAATTAAAGTCAATTAAGTTGAATGTATATTTCATAAAAATGAACTCAACATCTTTTGGCTCTGCTTTTCAATTTCCTTTGGCTTCAATTTAAAGTGAACTTTTCTGGGGAAATGAGCGCATAAATCTGACTAAATCATAATTGTTTAATTTGATTCAATGAGCGGCGACTTCAACTCTTGTAATTAAAGCGAGCTTAGAAGACGTAAGAAGAGCGGGGGATGGGAGCAGGGGGGGAGACAACGAGGAGTGGCTGAAAAGGTTCAGCGGGCCAGAAGAAGGGGCGGGTCTGGGCAATTCCGATTGTTACGCCTCAGTTGCTCTTCCCGTGGAGGACAACTCAATCGAGCGGGAATTCCAATTTGATTATTCAAAAAAAAAAAATATTTATGCTTTTATTTCGTTAATTAAAATAAATATTTTTCCGCCTTCACTTCACATGGTGCGTCGGCTGAGGGGCAAACCCTAAGTAATCTCCATAACGAGATGATGTTTGAGCAGCAATTCACTCGCTGAAGCTCCTAGGGAACCCAGCCTACTTGTAGTTTGACTCCTGGCGATGGAAATTGTTGCATTTTAAGGACCTAACAAAGCGTTTGACGACTTTAAGGAATTTACATAGAAAAGTAGCTTGGGATTTGCATTTCTCGTTGCCATGACAAGGGTCGGAGCCATCAGGGGCAGAGGCAATGGGTGTGGGCGTAGGCGTGGGCGTGGTGGACGCCCATTAAACATTTACACATTTCCACGGCCTATGCCGCTTCGATGAATGTACACAAAAATCTTTTCAAGCGAAAAAATGCAAAAACTCCACAAAAAAAAAAACAAATGGAAAGCAAAGGAAAGGGCGGGTGGGGCTGGGGGAGTGGCACAAAGCCGCATAATAAACGTAATGCAACGTTTTGTTTTATAAAAATATGTTTTGTCCTTCGTATTTGTTTTTTGCTTTTCCTTCTGCTTCCGCAGAAACAAAGGCAACGAGGATTTCGAATGACGCGAATAAAGGAATCGCAAGTACGAAACTCTATGGGTCCTTCCCGGAGAGCTTTATTTTCGCAAATCATGGAAAATAATGTAAATGGGAGCTTCAAAGTCTGTTCGGCGATTAAGGAGTTTTCTAAATATTTGAAGTCCTGAAAACCGGAAACTTTTCAAAAAAAAGTTTTACTGAAAATTGTGTAAATAAACCCGTAACTTCCAGTCTAGACTGGAAAATACCCTGCAGCAGGAGTTAAGGACTATTTAAAGTATTTACAAGTCTGTCTGAATATTTACCCAACATTTTAGTGTCCATTCCTGGGCCTCTCATATATACAACATACTCACATATAGCTGTAGTCGCCGTGACGCACAGGAAGCTAGACAGACGGCACATGTGTCAAGGGCGGAAGGGGGAGGGGGAGGGGCATGGGGGGTGGTGGGTCTGGTATGTGGCATTAGCAACTTTTGCCTCATTTAATTGACAACGACACTAACTGCAACCCAGCAAAGTTTCCATATGGCTCACCGCCCTTGCGGTTCAGGACGAGATGGGACAGGATCTGAGCGAGGACAAAATTTGATTATGAAGCCAAACTGTAAAATGGGTGGGGGGCTTTTGGATTTGTGCAACTTCATTTGTGGCACGCAGCAAGGCACAAAGGAAACTATTTACATATGAGAACGAGTTGAACGACGCTTTAAGTGCTTCTCTCTTTTGCTTCTTCTTCTTCTTCTTCTTCTTCTTCTTCTTCTGATTCCTCAGTTTTATGATTCAGAAATGTTTCCAGATCTTTTTTATTGTCCATTCAATTAGCATTTAATTAAATTTCGTTTGGCTGTCGTTTGTTTTGACATATGAAAATGATGATTTTCCATTTTATGGGTTTCCCCTCTCACGTTTTATGGCCGCCGCTGCTGGCGGGTGGGCGTGCAGCCGCCCACAGATAAGAGCCTTTCCCGGGAAGGTGGCGGGCAGAGTCGAGCAAAAGCAATTGACACAATTTCAGGAGCTGCTCCCCGAGAGATAACCTCAATTTATGCCTTTCGAAATTTATCTGTATTTGTATCTGTATCTAGGCCTGTGCTCGTATCTGTATCTTTGGCTGGGAAATGTGAAACATAAAGCGAAAACAATAAAAATCAATTCGAGCAATAAAAAAAAAGTTTTTAATTGAACGCGCGTCCCGTTGCTCTATGAGTTTTGATTGTGGCGATGTCTCCATTTGATTTAGAGCTCCATTATGATTTCATTCGAGGCTTTGGCATATTTGAGAAATTATTCAAAAATGCAGCTGCCTGCCTGCCTGCCTGCCAGTGTGCGGCGTATGCGGGCGTGGCGCGTCGGCCATGACGGGCCCATAATTGAGACGTGCCACAAATGCAGGTAGCACGAAAAGTGAACCCGAATTCGTATGAAACTCGATACCCAATGCCCAAAGACCAAAATGTCAATCAAAGTGCAGCTGCATTCCCTGTTGACAGTCGCAGTCAATGTGGTCTAAAGGGATAGGCAGAGGGTGACAGAGGGGGGAGAGGGAGAGAGCGGGAGGAAGATAGTGGTTAACCCCGTGACACTCAACGGTCTTACATTTAAGCAGCGCCTAAAAGTCTGTACCCAAAGTCATTCGCAGCGACTTGTCCCGGCTATGGACCCCAAGTATACCCTGTAATTATGAGTGGATGGGACCTGAAATACCCCTCAGTATAAGGCAGAAAGAGTAATCAAAGGAGCTCCAACTGAACTCTTAAATCTTTAATAGCGCGAACTTAGCTACCTTTCGTGGGGGTGCATGGTGTAAAGGGTATTCCCTTGGAGTGTCGGGGGCAGACTGCGAACAGCATTCCATGCGATGAGTGAAATGTGACAAGCAACGAGTCGCGGAGCTCACGTAAAGCCACAGAGCACCGACTCCTCCCGAGAGCCGGGAGAACGACAGCAGCAATAACCATAAAATCCACATGTCGGGACTTTAAATGCATGAATGATCCGTCCAGGAAAGAGTGAGAGAAGAAATGGGAAAATGGAATTGGAATTTGAATTGGAATTGAAATTGGAATTGAAACTGAAACTGAAACAGAAATGTGGAGGAGAAAGGCAATCAATGAATGGATTAACCCTCTTCTCAGGTTCAAACGCGCGGTGACTCCAGCCACAAAGTAGCCTTTCATGTTTATGCCCGGCGAGGGGCATAAATTTGGAATCCTAATGAACTCAGGCAGCAGTTCCTCCGTTCCCCGTCCCCCGTCCGCCGTCCTTTGTCCTTTCTAAACTTCTGGCAAACTTCTGTGCGGCGTCTGTAAGCGGGGCGGAAGCAAAACAAAGCGTGCCAATTTCCAACATACTTGCCTTTAACTTCCACAGAGAAGTAACTCAAAGTGGTTGCAAGTGGCAAGTGGCAGGTGGCAGGTGGCAGGTGGCAGGTGGCATGTAGCAGGTATTAAGTGGCGTGGAGTTCACGTGCGGTCATCATACTGCAGCTGGAATGCGGTTCTTGAGGGTTCCACGGATGAACCCACACGTCAGTTGATGATGCAACCGAACACGCATTTGCATCTGCATCTGCATCTGCACCTGCCTCCCCCTCACCCTCACCCCATGGCCACACATTTGCACAGCTGGATAAATCCTGCAAATTATGATGCCGATGTCGACGACGCATTGTCCTGGCTCTCGACTCCTTGATGCCTAATTAATGTCCTTTAAATATATAATTCGAGAATCACAGCAGTCGCTCCTTCGCTTACGTGATTCACCTGCTGTGCAGTGGTTCCAGCTCCAATCATAGCACTTAATATATTAAAGACTTACACGGATTTTATAAGCTAATCCCAGCCAGATTTATGGCTAGAACATAACAATTCTGGCTGCCGATTAGGTACTATTCCCAGGACAACAAGGATGTTGGACAGTTACTCCTTACTTAGCTTAGCTTCCAGCACTGAGACTGTTCTGTGCCCAACTCTAAAGAACCTTCCGTCCTGGACTAGGGAATAGGGGATGGCACGAGGCGGCGACGTGGGCAACATTCGATTTCACCGCCGTTGCCATTAAAGAATTTTAGATATTCATTGGTAGCCTCTGCGAGTCTGGGGCCAAAGTGGAAATGCAAATATTTGTCTGGCCCGAGGGCATGCGGAGCGAAGGCCATTGTAGAAGGATGGGAGGATGGGGAGGATGGGAGGATGGTGGAGGCTTTGTGTAGCGGGCGCAAAGGATTGCTGGGCTTTTGCAGCTTCAATTATTCAGACATGTTTACAAGTTGACAGATTGCAACGTCCGTCGCCCCCTGCTGGCTGCCTGCTGCCTGCTGCCAACTGCCTGGTGACTGGTGCCGCACCCGGTAAGTGGCTGCGCGTGCTCTGCCCGGGTGGGTCAGATGTTCAATGTTCAAAGTGGAGCCACGTGGGGTTGACTTTTGCCCGACAATAAGAGCACCAACAATGACTGAACCGCCAGCTCATTCCGTTCTTTCTTTATTTTTTCAGCACTCACGTTCACATTGGAGCCGCAGGACTCGGTCGTGCCCGAGGGCCACTCGGTGCTGCTACAGTGCGCCGGCAAGGCTTATAGCAAGGGCAAGGCTACGCCCATTCCGACAAGCATACGCTGGCGGGGACCCGATGGCCAGGACTTGGGCGTTGTGGGCGATACGTTCCGCACACAGTTGAAAAACGGATCCCTCTACATAAGCTCCGTGGAGGAGAACCGTGGTCTAACCGGTGCATACCAGTGCCTCCTCAGCGCCGATGACATTGGCAGTGTGCTCAGTCGACCGGCACTGGTGGCGATTGCCCGTCAGCCAGAGCTGAACCAGGACTTCATCGAGACGTATCTGCTGCCCGGGCAGACGGCTTACTTCCGTTGCATTGTGGCTGAGCCCGTCAGGCAGACTGGAGTCAACATAACGGTACACTGGCTGAAGGATGACATGGTGCTGCCTTTGGACAACTTGCGGATGGTGGTCCTGCCCAACGGGGCACTAGAGATCGATGAAGTGACCTCCGCCGATCGTGGCTCCTACCAGTGCAATGTGACCTCGGGGAGTGTCTACCGCCTCAGCAGCAAGACGAACCTTAACATCAAAAAGATGCCCGAATCCGGAATGGAGCAGGCAATGGCGCCTTCATTCCTTGTGGGTCCATCGCCAAAAACGGTCAGCGAAGGCGACACTGTGACTTTGGATTGTGTGGCGAATGGCGTGCCCAAACCAACCATTAAGTGGCTCCGCAATGGCGAGGAACTGGATCTCAATCACCTTGACTCTCGCTTCTCCATAACTGGCACCGGCTCCTTGCAGATCTCAAGCGCCGAGGACATTGACTCGGGCAACTATCAGTGCCGGGCCAGCAACACAGTCGATTCCCTGGACGCCCAGGCCACTGTTCAGGTGCAGGTGCCGCCTAAGTTCATCCAGGCGCCGCACGACAAAACCGCCTCCGAAAAGGAGGTCCTTAACCTCGAATGTGCAATATACGGCAAACCGAAGCCCACGATCCGTTGGCTGAAGAACGGGGACGTCGTCCCACCCAATGAGTACATGCAGTTTGTATCCGGACACAATCTCCGTATCCATGGACTCCTCTACTCCGATGCGGGCATGTTCCAGTGTGTAGGCACAAATCCCGCCGGCACAGTGCAAGCCTCGGCACGCCTTCGCGTGGTTGCCCCAGGAGGTAAGTCCTTGTTTAGTTGCCCGACCTGTACATAAGTAGCCATAGCCTCCATAGAGTATACATTGCTTGGTGTCCAGTATTCTCCAGCTTAAACGATTGGTGGACGTCCAGTTTGTAAAATAGTGTCCTTTTTCAAAATTATTACCACCCCCACGCCTCCTCCCCCACATATCCCTTCAGCTATTGTATAATAATTTTATATATGTGTTCGTGTCTATGTGTGTGTTTTTTGTCCATGTATTTGTATCGTTTATGTGAATCGTTATGTTCCTTAAGTTATGTTGCTTTCTGCTCAAAATCATGTCGATCCTGGGAATCTTCCGCTTATTCGAATACACCAACAGAAGGATCCTCCACTTACTCGGAGTTAAAAAATAAGAGATCCTTCGATCAAAAATGAATCCCATTTTTATTTAATCTGAGAATTATTCCTTTCAACCTTCAGAAGGACTGTCTTCTGCTGATTTCATTTATTTGAAAAAGGATCTCGGCTCGAAGATTGCGAGCAGAAAGCGAGTTAAAATAATTTTAGTCTAATTTATTGTTAATTTGTTTATTAACTTTTGGTTTTTCTTTTTTATTTTTACTGTTTTTCCTTTTCACATTAATCTCATAATTTCCTGCCCATTCATCCTAACCCAAACCCAATCCTAACCCAAACCCCAATCCATCCAAATCCAAAGCCAAAATCAAAAAACGTAAACCTCAAGGTCAAAGCACGAAGTCCTTGCATAGCTCAGACGCATACCTTAGGCGACGACGACCGTTCAGCTCGGGCGAAGTGCGCACCAAATCGGGTGGCTCTAGTTTTCCGGACAGTGACGAGGACGGTGACTACGCTGACAATGATGCGGACGCCATGTCCGTGCACACGGGACGACGCAAGACGTTCCGCGTCCCCGAGCAGCCGCTCAACGATCGCAACTATGGGAGCAATGAGGCTAGTGCGCTGCGCCGACAGAGCGACAACAACAAGGACAATGACAATGACGATGACGATGACGACGACTATGACGAAGGGATTTCGGACAAAATACTGGTCCCCAGGCAGCAAACCAAAAACAAAAATCTGCAACTCCAACAACAACAAATGCCCCCCACGTCCAATCTTGCCCCTACAGATCTATCAGCCGGAGAGGAATATCCTCCCGGTGACAGCAAGCCGCTGAGTAGCGGCCTCCAAGCCCGACTACCGGGTCCACCGCAAAGCCTGGCAGCCAAGATTGTGACGCCGCGCTTTGTCACGCTCACCTGGCAGGAGCCACAGCAGAATGCCAACGAGGTCGTCTCCTACACTGTCTACTACAAAGTGAACAACAGCGAACGGTAAGTCTTCCTTGGCGAACTGACTCTGTGGACGCCATTTGCTGATCACTCCACTTTTTCAGGGAACAAAAAATTGTAACCAAGTCACACGAGGATCAACAGGTCAGCATACAGTCGCTGCTGCCAGGACGAACCTATAACTTCCGCGTTGTGGCCAACGCCAACTTTGGCACTGGAGATTCCTCGCAGCCACTGGAAGTGAATACACAGCCTGAGGTTAACATATCGGGTCCACCACGTACGGTCGATGCGCACGCCCGCAGCCACAAGGAGATTTACGTGCACTGGAATCCACCCACTGTGAGCAATGGCGAGATACTGAAGTATCGTGTCTACTACTCCGAGGTAAGTGCTGTGTGTGCCCGCCAGACGAGACTGGAGTCTCAGATAACTTCTGTTTGCATCTATCCACAGAACGACAGTGGAGCGGATCTGTATAATGACAGCATGTCCTTGGATCTACTGCTTACCAATCTGCGTCCCTACACCGACTACGTAATCAGTGTAGTGCCTTTCAACCGGAATGGCAACGGCGACCCTTCAGCAGAACTGAAGGTTAAGACCTTCTCGTCGACACCCTCGGAGCCACCAAATAATGTTACCCTGGAGGTGACTAGCTCAAGCGTGAGTATCACCACTTTCCAAGCCTTGTTTTTTCTGAGATTTCAATTTTTTCTTTTTTTACTTCAGTCCATAACAGTGCACTGGGAGCCACCTGCAGAAGAGGACTGCAATGGCCAAATAACCGGCTACAAGATCCGCTATCGGAAGTTCAAAGATGCACCTCAAGTGAAGAGCACGCCTGCCAATATACGTTACTTCGAGCTGAATGGCTTGGATCGCAATGCCGAGTACCAGGTGAAGATTGCGGCCATGACTGTAAACGGCTCCGGTCCCTTCACTGAATGGTATCGCACCAACACACTCGAGAATGATCTGGATGAAACGCAGGTGCCTGGCAAGCCAGTCTGGATAAACATACAACCAGGCGCGGACAACATCCGGTTGCATTGGGGTCCACCACAGCAGCCGGAGATCAAGATACGCAACTATGTGCTGGGTTGGGGCAGGGGCATACCAGATGAGAATACTATAGAGCTCAAGGAGACAGAACGCTATCACGTCCTGAAAACCCTTGAGTCTAATACGGAATACGTTGTATCCTTGCGGGCGCGAAACGTAAAGGGCGACGGTCCACCGATTTACGACAACATCAAGACCCGTGATGAGGAGCCGATGGATGTGCCGGTGCCGCTAGAAGTGCCGGTTGGTCTCCGTGCGATAACCATGTCCAGTTCCTCTATCGTTGTTTACTGGATCGACACAATGCTCAATAAGAACCAGCACGTGACCGACAACCGGCACTACACTGTGAGCTACGGCATCACGGGCTCCAATCGCTATCGATACCACAACACAAGTGAACTCAACTGCATGATCAACGAGCTGCGTCCGAACACGCAGTACGAGTTTGCGGTTAAGGTGGTTAAGGGACGTCGCGAGTCCGCGTGGTCGATGTCGGTACTGAACAGTACCTATCAAAATGTGCCAGTGACGCCGCCAAGGGATCTGAGTGTACACTTGGACGAGCAGAATCCGCATAACGTGATCGTACAATGGATGCCACCAAAGCACACAGTTGGCCAGATCACCGGCTATAACGTCTACTACACGACTGATAGCACCAAGCGGGATCGGGATTGGTCCATTGAACCATTCGCCGGCGAGGAGACGATGCTACTGCTTCCCAATCTGAAGCCATACACAACCTACTACTTCAAAGTGCAGGCACGTACCAGCAAGGGCAGCAACAACGCCCCCTTCTCCGCCTTGGTCTCATTCACCACCAGCCCTGCGGTAATCATGCAAGAGGCGGACACCATAGCCAAGGGCATAGACAACCAAAATCTGCTGTACATAATCATTGGCGCTACGGTTTTGGTGCTCTTTATAATTCTCCTCGGTCTGCTATTGCTCTGTCGCCGCAAGCCGGAGTCCTCACCGGAGCACACAAAGAAGAGGTAAGTATCAATTACTATCTTTTTCCTGAACACGAGTTTACTGACATTCCTGGTCACTCTTCATCCACAGCTATCAGAAGAACAACGTGGGAGTGCCGAAGCCACCAGATCTATGGATTCATCACGATCAAATGGAACTGAAGCACATTGACAAGAGTCTGCATGGTGCCACGCCCGTGTGCAGTGACAACGCCTCCAGCAGCGGCGCACTTACTCTGCCTCGCTCCGTGGTCCACAGTGAATACGAAGTAGAGACTCCGGTACCAGCGCATGTGACCAACTCCCTGGACAAGCGTGCCTATGCAGCAGGCTATATGAGTAAGTCATCTCTGCGGTTAGTGACTTAAGAATGGAATCCTTAATCTTTATCTCACCCACAGCCACTTCAATGAACTCAACTATGGAGCGACCTCAATATCCCCGTACTCAATACAACCATCAGAATCGGTCACATATGGCCATGGAGACGGGTCTCTCGCAGCAGAGCCTTACGCAGCCGCAGAACAGTTCTTTGGCCCAAACACCGGAGCATCCCTATGGTGGCTACGATGCCAACTTTTGGTAAGTTTCGTAGAGGGTAATCCCAGCTAGGCAGCAGGCAGTTGGAAGGGAGGCATGGAAATCAAAGTAGGCAATCTCATTTTAATCCAAATTTGATTCATGACGCAAAATTCGTGCAGAACCTCCTACTGTTTTGGCAAATCGTAAAATAATTAGTTCGTTCTTTAATTGTGGCCATGGGTAATCGAACTCGATGGGGCCGGATTGATCCCACTGTTCAGGTGAATCTGGATAAATCACCCATTAACCGAGTGCATCAGCTAGACGATAAGACACTGCCAAATATTGTGCGCCAGCAGTTACTGCTGATGGCATCAACCTCGCCTTTCCTAAACTTTTTAAACAAGTTTAGGCTGGACGAGATTCTGATCAATCAGCAGTTTAAGGGCGTCTACACGATGCGGACCTCGGCTACAGTCACTGAGCTGGCTAGTCGCACATGGCGCTCAATGAGCCTCCCCGACCGTGAACCTTACATTAACCTGGCGTACAAGGCAATGCAGCTCCAACAGTTACGGATGAGCCACATAAACCCCAATACTGTCTATGATTCTATGTTATTTGGAATTGAACTTCCTTCAAGTGATAAATGTGACGCATTTAATGACGACTAATCCTCTGTTGTTTCTCTTCTCTCTACCAAATGCAGTAATGCAGGCTACGTGGGCGGAGCAGCGGGTGGGCCTGGAGCCGCCGGCAATGGCTGCGTTTCGACAATTGAGAGCTCAAAGCGCGGTCATCCGCTCAAGAGTTTCAGTGTGCCGGGTCCACCGCCCACTGGCGGTGCCACACCCATTAACAAGCACAGTAAGTAAATGATTTCGATCGCTTCTGGCCATTTAGCTAAGCCCATTCTTTGATCCTTTTTCAGCTCCTGCCGTCACAATACGTCCACAGAACCAGTCGCCCTACAAGAAGCCATCTTTCTCCGCCGCCACACCCAATCGCTTGCAGGGCGGCGGCTCGGTGGCACATTCCACCGATGAGATACAAAGACTTGCGCCCAGCACATCCACCGAGGAACTGAACCAAGAGATGGCCAATTTGGAGGGACTCATGAAGGATTTGAGCGCCATCACAGCCAACGAATTCGAGTGTTAACACTAAACGTCCTCGTTCACAAAACTGGCCAAACATAGTAGATCCACTCATAGGATGGATATTTCGGGAGTGTTAATTGTTTTTTAGTTGATCTTGATTTCTCTTAGTTTTGACCCTGATTATTTTGGTTTGTAAGTTGCGCGGTATTTGCCGTGCGGTTCGTCTAGTTCCATGTTCCATGTGGGACATACCGATACGATCACCGAAATAGAACTGTAAATACGATCGAAGCCATATACATAATACATATAACATACATTTACATTATTAAGCACTTAGCCTGGTTAAGCGTTTAGCGTTAACAATTAGGATGACACACCAGATCTTTGGGTCTTCCTTCATCCGGAAACACCAGTCAAACATAAAACATAAAAGATGCAAACATGCAAACTTGTCTCTTAAGTCTAAGTCCCACATCCCGTGTCCCTTGCTCCTCGTCCCCCGTCCCCCGTTCATTCTTAGGCTAAGACTCATCATAACTATTCGAGAACTCCTCACGCATATTAACTTTATTATATAACTAACTAAACAATCAAAACACAAACATTCGACTTACATATAGTATATAACTCCTAGTAGCTAGCTCTCAGTTTTAGGCTTTCCTTTCCTTTTCTTTTACCCATTCTCTTTTCGTTTCCGTTTTCATTTATCATTCAGTTTTCAATACGTGCCATTCTTTATAATTTTTTACAATCCTTAACTCTAATATTATATATACGAATATATATATATATGATCTAGACGTCAATCTATAAGTAAAGCAAAAGCGCAGCCAGCAACGCATTTAGCACTTTAATTCTGTAGCAGAAACGAGCAATCGTATGATATGATAGTATCTATAAGAAAGAAATGTGACTTCTGTATTTTCTGTGTTCAATATTCGTATTTTAATGGTATTTTAATTTCAATTCTAATTCGAGTCTAATCGCAATGCTAATAACAAAAATCTCTATTTGGTAATTCGAGCATCCGAATGTTGTAGCAAATACGATATTCGAGATACGAGATACGAGGGATGCACAAAAACTACAAGCACATGAAAGTTTTGTAAATCAATTTTATTTAAAGCCATTTTTGTAAGAAACTATGAAAATTTCCTAATATACATTTATGGAAGACATTGTGTAAAAATTTCATAAAAATTGTTCGTCTATCTGAAGGAAGGCCTCAACCTGTAATTTCCAAACCTTTTTAGTGGCAAAGCGCAGCTGAACTTTGTACTTGCCCTGCGGCATCGGCAGCGTTTTAAGGAAGGCATCGTCGAACACCAGCTTATCCACTATGACATCGTGCTAAAAGGATCCAAGAAAACGAGTAACTTAAATGAAGGAATTCAATCTTTAAAGGAGGTGCTCACATCGACTGGGCAAGTGTGATTGATATTAGATCGCGAGCTAATGGCGTTGATCACAAGTCCTTCGAAGGAGATCCTCTGCGGATGCGCCAGTAGCTGGCAGAAGTCGCAGCTGACATTGTAGAGAAATGGCTTGTACCCGTTATAACGTCGCCAAAAGCTCCAGTTGATCTGATTAAAATAACTGTGTATAAAACATCAAATGCATTTTAATTAGTACTTACGGAAATGCTGTTAATTGGAAGCTTAAGCATATTTATGTGTATACTTAGGGCGACCACGCCCCTTCCTACTACCTTAAGCTGGCAGGTTTTGAACACTGCGAACGTGTCATCCAAGCTTTCACACTTGACATCAATGAACCTGGAAGCCGACTTTCGACAACTGCCCAGTGCAAATCCAAGTACCACAACTGCCAGGATGGCCCAAATACGAGAAGCTGTTGTAGCCATTGCCCCTTTACGACTGACAAGCTCTAATAAAAAGGCTCTTTATGAATTATATAAATTAGTTAAGCTTCAATAATTTAGATAATTCACATTAAATACCATTTAACTGCGTTCGATTAAACAGAATTTAAAAACAAAACAAAAAAAGCGATAAACAAAAAATTCTCCCAAAGTAATTATAAAAAAAAAAATAATAAAAGAAACAATTGCATTTTAAACATTTTTCAATTTGAACATAGTCCTCAAGCAATTATAAAGTAATAAAAAATTATAATCAAGTAGTTGCATGGTGCTGTGTATAAAGTTACAAACTTGGACAGCAGGGTCGGGGGTTCGCATCTGGGTTACGACGGCGAGAATTTTAAGGAAAGAAATAATTAAAAAATGTAGAAGTAAAGTCCAAAGTCTTAAAATTTGTATAAAAACTAATTCCAACTTGTTTTAAGTAATGTTTAACTCATCTACTTGTAATGTGGGCGATGGCTTAGTGCATAGGAAGTCAGATGCAAGTGCATGAGGTCGCGGGTTCGAACCCCCCCGCTGACTGGCATCTTCTAAAAATTAAAAAAAGGAGTGAGCTTGTGTGTTTGGTCGGATATTTGGAAGAAAGAGAGAGAGAGAAGAAGAGTGAATAGTTTGTTGTGTTGGTGGTAAGTTAAATTTATTATTTACAAAATAAATAAATATATGTATTAGAAATTAATTGATGCAAAATTATTCCATGTTAAAATGTTGTTGTTGTTTTGAGCTTTTACTTTTCCAGAAGACTTCTGGTGAGCCTTTGTAAAACAGGCGGGGGCGGCGTGGTGTGTGTGTGCCGTGCCACGCATGTAATAAATAAGATGGGAGAGAGATTTATATGTGTATTTGGTTTGAGGGGTGTGTCTGTGTGTCCAAGTGTAGTGCTCGTACAAAAATATATATGTAATGTTGTATGGTTGTAATATGCAAATGCTTTTGTTGGTTGTGTTTGTTATTATTACAAAAGCAAAAAAAGCCACTGTGTATGGTGATTTTGGGTTTGGTTGTGTTGGTTGGCCACTTGGTCTGGTCTCTCGGAGGGGGGATATATTCTTTGTATTTTCAAAATTTAACAAAATTCAATAAATTTTCAAGCTTTATATTTTATTCGCTTCCGGCACATTAGAAATTATTGTGGAATGTATTTTAACCAAATTTGTCGGCCACGTTAACAATTGTTATCCGTTTTGGGTTAACACGGCTAAGAGCAAGGTAACGGCTGTATTTTGGTACTGTTGTTGTCTTTACAACTTGTTTTTGTTGTTGTTGTTGGTGTTTAAGTATTGCAGTAAGAAGGTGACTAAAATCAGGGAGAAATCTATAAAAAATCCCTAAAATGCCAATATCTCGCAAACGGCAAGGACAATACGGATGTCCTTTGGTCAGTTGGTAGACCCCGTTATCCTCTTCTGAAATCCGAAGG
Source organism: Zaprionus lineosus (assembly GCA_035044505.1). Lineage (NCBI taxonomy): Eukaryota > Metazoa > Arthropoda > Insecta > Diptera > Drosophilidae > Zaprionus > Zaprionus lineosus. The sequence continues at coordinate 360,378 of JAWNNX010000098.1, read as the reverse complement.
ACTTCCCAGGATCGAACAGGATACGGCCGAGATATGAGCAGTTTTTTCTCAGCAAAAAAATCGGTATATCTCGCGTCCTGCAAGGACTTTTATCCTTTCGAGGACAAAAATTGATGAGAAATACCCCTAGCTACCTTTGTGTGAAAGGACATCAAAATATTCCTTCAATTGACGGAGATACGGCGGTTTTTCTGATTTTTAGACACTTTTTCCATGCATCACCCTGCAAAATTTGTTCAAATTTTTCTTGATGTTTTTTTTTTTGTATGCAGCAGTTTTAAATTTGAAAAACTGCCTTTCTAGCGATTCTGTTTGCCTGGTGCTTTTCGACTTTTGAGCCGCAGATCTTTATGCGATTTTGCCAGTGCTGCCAATCAAAATAATTGAAGGGCGGGAAATTTAAATAAAGCACGAAATGCACGATTTATTTTCATGTTATTTTTATTTTTTATAAATTACTAATCTAAATAAAATGTTTTGTTAATTTATTTATGTTTACATTTATATACTATTATTTAAAAACATAAATACTACAAAATGTGGTCTTTATCAAGATGATTCAATGGTTTTAAATGTATGGGAAATAGATAAAAAAAAACAGTTAAAACAACCAATTTTAATTAGTTTTGAACTAAAATCTGGTAGAGCTGTGTTTTTGTTATTCTTCACGCATCAAGTATATTGCAACCTGGAGTTTCCAGACCTTCTTAACGGCAAATCGAAGCTGTACCTTGTACATTCCCTGAGGCAGCGGCAATGTTTTTAAAAAGGAATCGTTAAATACCAAGTTCTTCACTATGACATCATGCTAAAAAAAACAAAAAAAAAATAAAATTAAATACTAAATTGTATTAAATGGGATAAATAAAAATTCATCGTGCCTACATTAACCGGACATGTGTGATTAAGATTGGAGCTTGAGCCTATGGCGCTTATCACAAGTCCCTCGAAGGAAAGTCTATTTGGGTGCGCCAATAGTTGGCACAAACTCGAGCTGACATTGTACAGGAAGGGCTGGTAGCTGTTATATCGACGCCAAAAGCTCCAGTTAATCTACAAATGAAGACACGATTTAATATATTTATTATATTGAAATGTTTTTAAGACTTACAAACATATCATGTATTGGCAGCTGAAACAAGTTAATGTGCAGGTTTGCGGCGACCACGCCCCTGCCAATAACATTGAGTTTGCATCTGTTAAACTTGGCAAAGTTCTCATCGTAGGACTCGCACTTCAGGTCTGTGAATCTGGAAGTTGACCTGCGACAGCCTCCTGGACACAGCAGCACAAAAGCGGCTAAGAACCACAGCTTTAAACCTTTTGCGGCCATCACTTAGTCAGAAATGAAAGCTCCCTTCATGTCCCACATGTTTAGTGATTACTGGAAATAAATTAAAATGTACTTAATAATTAGTTAAGCATCATTGATTTTAGAAATAGAGTTTAAATTGTCATTACGGAGATAATTGGGGCTGCATTCACTTAGGTACCTCTGCGATGGACAAACCCCTACGCATCTAGGGAAATTCTAAAGGTAATTTAATTAAAGCTACTTTTCATTAAAAAAAAAAAGTATAGATTCAACAATTATTATTTTGATCTAGACCAACAGTTGTTCCTTTTTCAATTCACGAGCGGACAATTTAAAAAGTACTTAATGTGAAATAAATTTGCTAATCATTAATAGCGCTCTGAGTTAATAGCTTAGGTTAACTTGTGTTTGTATCAACTGATATATATATATATTGATATACACATATTTGCAGGCCGATTCCAGAAATATGTATTATTTATATACATATATACATTCTCTCTGGGATCGGTCCATTAAGTGTAGTTTATTCCCATCGCGTACGGACGCAGTGAGCCGAAGCCCGAGCTAGCCGAGCTGAAGCCAACGCCGATCATTAGAAAGCAGCTGACGCAAGCAGACAGACTCGGTGTAAGCCCGAAGAGTGTGGCCACAGCGGATGCCCAAGCGACAAGCTGAGCTTTTGGTTAACCAGTTTACATCTGGCAGCCGTTGAGTACGCAGTGAAAACGGCAGTTGGCAACGGGCAATCGTTTGGCACGCCGAAGACATCAAAATTCTTTTCGTTCTCGCATTTCCATGTGCAGCCACATAAAAGTTTCTATTACCGTGTGTGTGTGTGTGTGCGTGCGTGTTTATTTTGACAAAAGCAAAGAACATAAAGGGCAATTGTTTAATCGTTACGGCTAACGAGTGAAATCTGATTTGAATACCAAAACCACAAAATGAACCAACTGCCAAAGTGCGTCTGGCGGGTTAAAGCCACAGCAATGGGCACAAGCACACCTGTTCTCAGACGAAGTGTGTCAAAGATCAGAGATATGAGAGCAGCCTCTGTTCAGCTTTTGAAGGCCGAGCAGCGTTGGAAAAGTGAACCGTCGCGTGACAAATCTGCAGCCGCCACTGAAGCGACTGCAGCGGCAACACAAACTGTTTGTCCCCATCTTGGCGTGGAGCAGCAGCATCAGGAGATATCAGCACCGCGCATTCATGGGACTGCCGAGTGGCAAAATGCGCTGCCCTACAACGAAATACCAGGGCCAAAACCATTACCAATACTTGGTAATACTTGGCGGTGCGTATGAAAGACTTAAGCGACAAACTTACTTTCACTTAAAAATACGCACAGCCCTGCAGTTCGATTGATGCAATTCAAGTGGCACGCACGGACAGACAGAGACAGACACCGAGAGGGAGGGAGGGAGAGGTGTAGAGAGTGAGAGCGGGGTTTTACATCTTTGATTTTGCGTGTCTCTCTTGACCCAATTACTCATGCATACTTATATGTGTATTGTGTGTGTGTATGTGTTGTTGTGGTTAATCAAAGATGATGATAGTCGTATTTTGATGTGTTGATTTTCGACTTGTAAGCAATTATTTCACTCACCATAGCCAAACGGTGCTCCATTCCAAGCCCCTTCAATGCCGCGCCCAAATAATATTTGATATCAAATTGTTCATTGGTGACAAATTCCAGCGCATTTCTCTTGCATCATAACCAATGGGCACCGCAAATGGATCCCTTGCTGATTCTAAGGTCACTCAGTCGACGCTTCTCCACTTTGATTAGCGTTCCATTAGCGTCATTTTCAAGGTCGACACTATGTGTGAATCTCTGGAACAAACTGAAAATAGTAAACAAACAAACTTGGAACTCGCAGCTTTGAATGCGAATGCGTGTGTGTGTGTGTGGGGGTGTGCGTGTGGGTGTGGGTGTGGGTGTGTTTAACTTGCAAATAGTTGCAGTCATCGCCAATAGAAAAGAGTTGAAGCTTACCTTTATATCCGTGAATATGTGAGCAACGTGTCTGCCTCGCTGAATGTCTTCCGGGCAAAAAGCAGACGCCTCTCAGAACGGCTTTCGTTGCCACATCGACACTCCCCAATTTAGAAAGTGTCAAATGTCTCTTAGTAAGGAACTTGTTTTAGAGCGAGTCAACGCTTTGGCTGAATTCCTACAAAAATTTAAATGTTACATTTGTTGATTGTTGATTGGGTTTAAACTTACAAGTTTGTCTTTCGGATGATCAGTCAATGATCTGCACAAAGATTTTCACCTGTCACTGTCATCGACTCTGCCCAGCGGCAGCAGCAGCGGCAGCGGCCGCGGTACCAGCACCTCGAATCGCTATGCGCATGAGCGATCTTTTTCAACATTCAAAACATTCAATGATTATTTGTCGTTCAATAATTGTTGGCATTGCCTTCACAGGTTAATGCCAATCATTGGCCAATACACGATATCGGACGTGGCCAAAATCTCGGCGCTGCTGCATGACAGATATGGACGTATTGTGCGCTTCTCTGGGCTAATGGGCAGGCCCGACCTGCTCTTCATATACGATGCCGACGAAATTGAAAAGGTAAGCACAACCCACAGTCCGGAACTGGTAGACAGACACAGAGAAGAAGTACGCTCCACTGGCCACGAAGGCAACAAAGCATTAAAATCCAAGTATAACAATTTGTGACGCTGAAGTTGTTAACTACCGTCATTTGCCTCAATGTCTTTATGATTTCAATGAATTCAAGAAGGGAACCTCTTTGTAGTGCTACCGCAGCGAGGGTCCCACTCCGTTCCGACCCTCAATGCCCAGTCTGGTGAAGTACAAGAGCGTGGTGCGCAAGGACTTCTTCGGTGAACTCGGCGGCGTGGTTGGTGTGTAAGTAACCTGCGATGATTGCAAGAATCACACAGTTTAATTGATTCCTTTACCTTGGTAATGTTTCGTCAGTCACGGTGAACCATGGCGGCAGTTCCGATCGCGGGTGCAGAAGCCCGTACTGCAGTTGTCTACCATTCGACGGTACTTACAGCCACTAGAGGTGATTACGGAAGACTTCTTGACACGCTGTGAACGTTTATTGGATGAAAATGAGGAGCTGCCCGCTGATTTTGATAATGAAATTCACAAGTGGTCTCTGGAGTGTAAATAGATAAATGCCCAAAATCACTTCATCCTGTTTAAAGAATCTCCATTCGTAGGCATTGGTCGTGTGGCACTTGACGCTCGCTTGGGCTGCTTGGAGGATAACTTATCGCCGGACTCGGAGCCGCAGCAAATTATTAATGCAGCCAAGTACGCGTTACGCAACGTGGCCACCTTGGAACTGAAGGCACCATACTGGCGGTACTTTCCGACACCCTTGTGGACGCACTACGTCAAGAACATGAACTTCTTTGTCAGGTACGTGATCCACATCTCTATCACCACTATCAGAATTTGTATGTCCTATTTCTGTGTTTCCATGTTTGCTGCAGCGTCTGCATGAAGTACATTCAAACTGCCACGGACCGTCTGAGAACCCAGGACGCCAGTCTACGCGTTGGCGAGCCATCACTGCTTGAGAAAGTAATTATGTCCGAAAAGGATGAGAAAATAGCCACCATAATGGCCCTGGACTTGATACTTGTTGGCATAGACACGGTAAGTCGCATTCAAGGCTTGACCAAACAAAATTTCGACTGTTCACTTCTACAGATATCAATGGCTGTCTGCTCGATCCTATACCAACTGGCAACACGTCCCATCGAACAGCAAAAAGTACACGAGGAACTAAAGCGCCTGCTTCCCGATAGTAATACACCGCTTACGATTCCGTTACTTGATCAAATGCATCACTTGAAGGCGTTCATCAAGGAAGTATTTCGAATGTACAGTACTGTCATAGGTAACGGACGGACACTGCAGGAAGACACCGTCATATGTGGCTATCAAGTACCTAAGGGTGTGCAGGTGAGAAACATATAATGTACCTTTTATTCTCATGATAAAATTCTTACCAAATGAATGCAGGCCGTCTTTCCCACAATTGTAACTGGAAACATGGAGGAATATGTCACCGATGCAGCTACATTTAGACCGGAGCGCTGGCTTAAAGCACACCAAGGCGGAACTCCCGGCAAACTGCACCCTTTCGCCTCGCTGCCCTATGGATATGGGGCTCGCATGTGCCTGGGAAGACGTTTTGCCGATTTAGAGATGCAAATCCTGCTGGCTAAATTGCTGCGCAACTACAGACTGGAGTACAACCACAAGCCTCTAGATTATGCTGTCACCTTTATGTACGCACCGGACGGTCCACTGCGTTTTAAAATGACGCGTATTCAGACATAATTAATTATATTCTTATAAATGTATACCTAATTTATAAGCAACTGAATTTGTGCTATTCTTAAATTTTGAGTAGCTATTAAATATGTAGATGTACGTGTATCTTATTTGCTCTCTCTCGCTATCCTATTGGATGCTTGTCTTTTTTTTTTTAAGTTTTTCTACATTTAGATTCTTATTAATTACTTATTTAAAATAGAAATTTTATACTTGTAGTTGCTATTTATTTGCGTTTCCAGTTCCTATACCAGTTCTTAACAGTTCTAAAGCTTTTATCGGCATCTGCCTTAGTTTCACCGCTAAGCTTGTACACAATTCCTGGCTTATATGCTTCACGGGCTTCCTCCAATATTGTACCAAAAATTTCACATTGTATATTTGATGCTAGCTTTTTCTCATTATAATTTCGTTCCTTAAGCCTGTCGTAGAGTGTTGTATTGGGACAAGTCACAACGAAGACGGCCTGAAACCAACGCTCGGGAAAAAAATCACATCCATGGTACTCCACAATATTTCCACCTTCAGCAATGAGTGGTTCTAGGTGATCCAACAACTAAAAATAATAATACATATATATTTTATAATATCTATACAAAATATAAAATATTGTTATTAAACTAAAGGACAAACCTTATCTTCATCGAGAATTGGGCAATCGTATTCCTGGTCATATTCCTCAACAAAATTGTTCTCCCTCACAATTTCTGAGCAGTCTAACCAGTTGAACTTCAACTGGGTAGCCAAACGTTGGGACAAATATGATTTTCCAGCACCAGGTGTGCCTGTTTATTAAACAACAATATTTAGCGTTTTAAATATATGTATATATAAACTCAAAATTTATTTAGTTACCAGTTATTAATATATTTGGTTTGCTCATTTCCGTCATTGTTAGCTGTTTAGATCAAGAAAACAATGTGTGTATCAGGGTTGCAGTATCAGAAATTCTTAAAATACCAAAATATCGATAACATTTCGAGTAGCTTGGCGCGATAGATCAAAATTCGTTTTAAAGCAATAAGATTTATTTGTCAATAAGTTTATATTACTCGGTTTATATTACTTAATTTATTTGTTTTTGTTACTATGTTTTTCTTACCTTCTTATATTACTTGGTTGTTTTAAAATAAAAATAAAAATAAAACAAAAAAAAGAAATTTTGTTGATTAATCTGATTAACGCATTAATCCTTGTTGTCATGCCTCTCTTTTTCTTGTCACAGTTATTTGCAATATTTCTTCACCTCATTTTTCCTTCTACATTCTTTTGAATTCCTCTTTAGCATAAGTGGGTACCGACAGATTGATGTGCCTATGTATCTATCTCAACAATTCTTCATTCCTTTTTCTGCACTTACACGTACACTTGCGCACATTTGAACAATGACGCAAAAATTAGGATAGAAAAGTTTAATCGAATCCAGCAACTTAAAGTCAACGGTTCACTTCATTTTTACGGAATTTTGTGCAATGCCAAGGACTGAACCAAACGGTGTTCATGAAGACAAAGAAGCAACTTCTAATGAAGAAATATTAACTGATTTGGAGGAACGGCAACACGTACCGTACATATTAAATGGCGAGCTCTATCGTATCCAAAGCCAAATTGGCGATAATGTAACCGTCCAATGCTGCCATTGTCCAGCGGATAGAATCTATCGCGGCAGTGTCCGCTCAACTGGCAACTTTCATATGCATATAAAGGTAGGGCTGGTTATGAGATACACGGTAATGTCAGTTTTGCAGTCAACAATTTGCTTCCAAATTCCTTGACAGCGTCGACATGCATCTTTGTTGGGAAAACTGCACGATATGAAGGTGGCGGCACTTGTAGCACGTCGCGATCGCATTATGAAAAATCGACGAATTGCCAAATTTTTAAAGAAGTCTAGAATCTCTGTTCCAAGTTCGAATTCATCTTTAGAAACACCAAAAAACACAGAAACTCGCGAGCTTAAAATTAAAACTGTTTTTCAGCGACACAAACAAGAACATGACGAATTGGAGGAAGCGGCGGCCACAAGAACGCGAAAGGTAAAAATTTAATTTTGTCCTTGTCTAACTACAAAGTAAATGAGAGAAAGACCGCAATGTTGAGCTATAAAATTTACCGTTAAAAATGGAATACATATGCAACACTATATTGGTGTGTATGATTATCACGAATAAATCTCTAAGGTATATATAGGGATGTGTGAATGTGTGTTTGAGTATGCATGTATCTGCAATAGAGAAGAAACTGAATGAAACAAAGTAACTAAGTAAGTGCATATGTATATACATATGTAGTCATATGTGTTTTTTTGCGTCCACCATATTTATGTTGGCAAAATTTGTTCTTCAAGTCTCTTTCAGTGTGTGATTCTTTACTGGATAGCACCAGTCAAAACTCCGATCGTCTTTCAAATTCGCTTTCAAACAAGGACAATAGCAAAACTACGAAAAGCATTGAAAACATAAAAAATGTAAGCGAAATAAAGCTTTAAACAATAATTTAAATGAAAACTTACACATATATTTTATAGTTGTCTTTTTTAAGCACAAGCACAATGGAAGCTAACTGTAGCAGAAGTGCTTCTGCAAATGAATCAGTTTTGTCAGCAAACGTGTTACCACAGATACGTCCATTTCCTTCAATCAAGCCGGAACAAAAAATCCAAACGGTTGTTGAGCAACCGGAGGCTATAGACCTAAGTCGAAGTTCATCGATTCAAAGTAATACCACTGAACAAATTGATTTAAACCATGTGGTGCAGAGTGTTGGAGTACAAAGTTATAGAGATCCTACGGCATATGTTATTGAACCTCCACATGACGTCTTGGTACGTCTCAACAAAACATTAGCCGATATAAGGAATGAGCTGCAATCACGCAATCAAATCGAACACAAGCGCTTAATATTTGACATGGCTAAATTTCAATATTTATATCCAAATTTTAGATATGATGCCACTCAATAACTATTCTTGTTTATAGAATACCATGCCTTAATTCTCTACATGTTAACCAAAATAACGTATTTGTTGGTATTTTCCATATGCAATAATAAAATCAGTCAATTAAATTCTTGTATTATTTTAAACTATCGATATATATGCGTGTATCGATATTTTTCATAGTTTGGACATTTGTCAGCTCCTATACTTTTATCTGTCGTTCAAGTTTTGTTGTCTTGTTTTTTTATTGTAAGGTTAATTAATATTTCTATTGAAAAAAAAACGGTAAAAGCCGTTGTTATGGATGATAGAAGTTGTTTAATAAGTACTGCAAGCTGCGATTCTATCAGCGAAGATGAAGGCAAAAATATTGTTTCGATACCGCCCCTAAACAGTGAAGCTTCGACCTCAACAAAGAAACGAGTTGAATTAAAGGGGAATTCCGATAATGAAAGTATTGACGACAGTCCTATTCTCCAAGTAAATGCAGACGAGGCGCAGCGAATTCCTGTAAGCTTTTATTGGTGTAATTTCTTTTGGGAAGATTTATCATAATTAAAAATGATTGCAGTCTGCAGTAATCGAAAGGCAGCTTGAAAATAATAAAAACTTGAATTATATTTAAGGAACGCAGTCAGGCACTGGATGATCCTAGAGAACCTATTTTTCATTTGCGATCGAGAACAGCAGTTACAGAGAGGAACGACAATAAATATGAGGTATTAACGATCCTAATAAAATGTTCAGTAAAAACATTTGAGTTTATCATTTTGTTTTTCTTTACTAGAGTCTCGACTACGATGTGTGTGAAAATATGCTCTTTCAGAAAGAACAGCGAGAACGTCTCACAGATCGCTTCTCCCTGCGCATCCATATCACTCGCTGGATTATATTTATTTTTATAGGCATTTTAACCGCTTTGATTGCATGTTCCATTGACATTATTATCGAGTTCCTTTCGGAAGCAAAGTACAATTTTCTTAAAAAGGGTATGTGCAACAATATTTTATAAAAAAAAAAAAAATGTTCTCATAAACCTTGTTTACTCATAGCTGTGGATAAGAATGTGCCAATGACCGATAGAGACGGTGATTTGGCAATACCTTTTCTCTGGTGGATTTTGTTCAGCACTATTCCGGTAGCTATTGGCGCTAGCATGGTAACCTATATTGAACCAATTACTACTGGCAGTGGTATACCGCAGGTAAAGAGTTATTTAAACGGCGTTAAGATACCACGAATAGTTCGGATCAAAACGCTAGCCGTGAAATCGATTGGAGTCATCACATCTGTGGTGGGTGGTTTAGCCGGCGGCAAGGAAGGCCCTATGATACATGCGGGTGCCGTCGTTGCAGCAGGAATATCACAAGGAAAGAGCACAACATTTGTGAAGGATTTCCGAATATTCAAGGCTTTTCGTGATGATCACGAGAAACGTGATTTCGTGTTGGGCGGTGCTGCAGCGGGAGTCTCTGCGGCTTTTGGCGCACCTATAGGCGGCATGTTATTTTCGCTAGAGGAGGCAGCTAGCTTCTGGAATCAAAATCTTATTTGGCGAACTCTTGTTGCATCTGTAATCAGTTCGTTTACTCTTAACATTGTACTTTCTGCGTATCATGGCCTGAGTAGCCTCACCTTCACCGGATTGTTTAATTTGGGAAAATTCGATCAGCCGCTAACTTACGAATATTTTGAGCTGCCAATTTTCATGTTACTCGGGGTGTCGGGCGGCCTGTTAGGCGCTGCATGGAATTTTTTGAACAAATGTATAAACAAATTTCGTAAACGATATATCCCTTGGAAGTTCGCCAAGGTATGTGAAGCTGTGGTAATCGCAATACTTGGTGTCACTTTAGCCTGCACCATGATCTATTTCATTAACGATTGTCGTCCACTGGGTAATGACCCCACTATACATCCGGTGCAGCTGTTTTGTGAGGACAATGAATACAATGCAGTAGCAGCTCTCTGGTTCCAGACACCTGAGGCAACGGTTCGTGCACTGTTCCACGATCCGCCAGGTAAGTGGTCGCTACACATACAAGCTGAACCAACACAATTTTTATATCTTCATATTTTTACAGGCTCCCATAAAATACTTACGTTGACTGTCTTCACCTTCGTCTACTATTTGTTGTCTTGTGCCACTTTTGGTCTTAATGTTTCTTTGGGAGTCTTCATACCGACGGCGCTCGTGGGTGCGGCTTGGGGCCGATTAGTCGCCATGTTGCTGTTCTATCTCTTTCCCCAAGCAGTAAGATAGTTCTAGTGCTATCATTATATAATAGGAAATGATAATCTTTAAACTTAACAGAACTTTTTAAATCCCGGCAAATATGCGCTAATTGGAGCTGCTTCCAATTTGGGCGGCGTACTGCGGATGACGATCAGCCTTTCGGTCATACTGATGGAGACAACGGGCATTGAGACGTCGTTCTTTTTCCCACTTATTATTGCTCTTATCAGTGCCAAGTGGGTGGGCGATTACTTTAATGCTGGCATCTACGACACTGTCATCGAGGAAAACAATGTGCCAATGCTGCCTTGGGAGCCACTGCTTCAATATCAGGGTCTCACCGCCAACGAGATATTGAGCAATAATGTTATTTGCATCAAACTACAGGATAGTGCCAGATATATTTATGAAGTTCTCCGGAAGTGCACACATAATGGATTTCCTGTCGTCGATGATGTTGTAGACGTAAGTATTGACAATTCTGTTAATATTAATGAATTTTAATCGATAGCTTCTTACTTTGATTTCAGCAACCACGCTCCGAAGGACGTGTTTGCGGCATCATATTGCGCTCCCAACTGATTGTTATCCTCTTGAAATCCCTCTACGTTGAGAATAAACGTTTCTGGCTGCCCGAAACTTCAATACAGACATTTAGAGACGTATATCCGCGATACCCTTCCATCGAGGTAAGACAAGATTGCATTTGTGACTATCTTAATACAACGTTTAAACTTATTGCATAGAGCGTGACTTCCTTCGACAACAGAAAAGAGAATTATACTGTGGACCTGTCTATGTTCATGAACTCGTCACCCGTACGCGTCAACGCGGTGAGAAACCAACCAAACATTGTCCAAATAATAAGCCTCTAATACTAGCTGCTCTTTCCTTTTTAGCACGATTCAGTTCCAAAGATCTTTAACATATTTCGTGCCCTCGGACTGCGGCACATGATTGTCATCAATGAAAACAATCGCATTGCTGGCATTATAACACGACGAGACTTCATTTACAAGTGAAGATTCCTACGAGTATTTAAATATTTTTAAAACATATTTTAAAATCGAATCTTATTCGTAAAAAATGAATTTTTTTTAAGTATTTTATATGTCTGACTTACAATTTTTGGAATAAAGCCAGGTTATTTTTTAATATGAACATATCCGAACACCAAAAGTAGTTATTTATACATACTTCTCCCATTGGGAAAATGTTTTCCAATCAAAAAACTTCTAATCCTGACGAATCCGCGTCCGAGTATACAAGCCAGTATAGATAATCGATCAATCAAGACCTCCGTGCCAGGAAGGATACTCACAGGGGAATTATATCAGTTTAGATACTTATTTAATTAGCTCATCCGATTTATACAACTTATCAGCTAAACTTAAAGGTAGGTGTATAATTAATAGTATTCACAAGGAATTGTACAAGGTTTGATTTGTATAAAAATACGTAGCATTTTCTTTAAAACTATTAGCAAATGTGGTGTGTATTAATAATAATAAAAATCTTAATTTCTAAACAGACGTTGATATAGATTTAAATATTACGAACTCCTAAGTGTCTATTGTGTTTAGGCCCTCAATCTTAGCTTTAAAATATATATATATATTTACGAATAATTAACATGCCTTACAATCTTAGCAACTGTGGGGAGACATCTTTGTTAGAATAGTTAACCTTATTGTAGCATTTTGAACGCCTAATGCTAAAAACGCTGCCAATTTAAAAGCTAACACAGGAGCTACTCAAATGGATGTAGTAGGCTTATGAATATGTTCTTATTAGGAGCAATACTACGCCTATCATGTAAATGACTTTTTGTACAAGGTAAAAAAGGTGGTTATTGCTTATCGATTATCAATGATCGATGATCGATGATCGATGATCGATTTACCAATATCCGACTAACTTATTTGTTGCCATTATCAAACTGCAATCCTATACTATAGCCTATTATAAATAGTCTATAGCCAATACTCCAATGTGTCCAGGAACTGCTATCACATTTTTCATACAAACACTTGAATCGAGTTGCGTTCCTGGAGGCGGAGGGAGGTGCCTCACTTGAACGTATTCGGCCATGTGGCAACGGCTAAAACAACAGCAGTGACCGCAGCTACCGGTTAGCTTTCCATGGGTCGAACTTGTTGCAGTGTCGTCTCCGGATTGCCAGCAGATGCTGCTGCTGCTGCGGCGGCCGCTGCACTATTGCAATGCTGTACATTAGCTGGAGTTGTTGCTAAGGAATCAGCGTTAAGAATATTGTTGCTGCCGTTGCCGCTATTGTTGCTGGTTATGCTGTTGACTGAGTGCGTTGTGGGTACAACTGTTGACGCTGCAATAGTTGCTGGGACAGCAGAGACTGTCGTGGGCAGGCCCGCTGACGCAGAGGATGATCCTGTGACTGTTACACCTGCATTGCCTGAATGCAGTACCTTGTAACGCGTGAAGATGCGATACGGCGTCTTCGACGTATCCTTTTGCGGCAAAGGTTTGGTTCTGGTACTAGCGCCCCAGCCACTGGCATTAATCTGCTCCGGTGTATTGCCTAGGAGCCAATCATTGCAGTGTTGCTGCAGTTGCTCGCTGACGTGTTGTTGCAGCCACTTATTGACATAGTTCTCGAATCGCCTGAACTTGGCCTGTGTGACACGGCAATGACTCTAAAATAATAATGAAATAGGATTTTAGACCGAATGCCAGGTGATAATCCGATAAACTATTAAATTGACTTACCTTCTTCGCACGACGCACTGCATCGTATTTGAGTAGATTGAGATTCTTACTGGTCACAAAACATCGCCCACTGCTTGCGTTTGTGGTGATTTCATCCCTATCGTTGAACGCATATTGCTCGGCCAGGCCCAGTTGCGGTGCTCCCAGTCGTTCCGGCATGCGTTTGTTCCAACTGTTGTTGTTGTTATTGTTGTTAATATTAATGTTGTTGCTGCTGCCGCTGTTCAGATCGCCAGCAGCATTTGTTCCACCAACACAGCTACGCTTCTGTTCAAACAATTGACGGACTTGCTCCTCGTGCAACTGCGAACGACGCTTGTTGCGCAACAGAAACCGCGCTTTAATGGGAACGCGCAGCAGCTGCAAATAGGAAAATCAGAGAAATAAATTGAAAACCTTTGCTCTTTCTAAAAACTTATAGTTGTTTAAATGCCATTAAGCATGCTTACACATATATATATATAAAGTAAAGTACTTAAGACTTAAGCGATTGTGTGTTTGTGTGTGTTTGAATGTGAGTGTGGTTGATGGGGTATGGATGATGGATGGTGGATGGTGGATGGTGAATGGTGAATGGTTGATGTGGTTGTAGGTATGGAAGTAGGTAGTCGGGTAGATGTATATGCGTGCGTGCATTTTGTTGATCGGTCAAAATAAATAGATGTTTGTGTTTGTTGTGTCTGTCTATGTGTGAGTATGCGTAAAACTAACAACAAAAACTATAAACAAGGACAATTACAAAACGAAACAAGTTGTTGAATGAAAGTACCAGGCCAAATATAGCCCAAGACTGGACATGGACACATTCATATAGAGCACACACATGAATTTCAAGACTAAAGATTTTCACAACAACAAAATTACTTGTACTTTTAATAAATAAGTGAATTGAATTTATGCATACGTAGGATTGTAAGGCATAACTTACCTTGCTGAAAACATAAAAGCGTATACACTATGCATATATACACTATACAGCTGCACTAAGCACATAACACAAACCCCAGGGAAATTCGCCCAATTTTAAAAAACCTTAACATCTTTTACATCATGTTCAGTTTTATATTTCAATTGTTGATTTTGTATTTCCTTTTTTTTTTTTTTTGTATGAAATATGTCTTGTGTTGTGGGCCGTGTAAAGTTATGTGTAGTTATAAAAAATGTTAAATATATATAACACGCCCACGCTTCCTCTTTACATGTTCTCACTCCTTTTATCGTTCCTTTACAAAATTAACTATGCTGATCACTTAAGCTACATCATAATAAATACATTATTTACATATCTCGTTTCTCTTAATTTCATATCTTTTAATTACCCTTACCAACACAGATTTTGATTGCAATCGATAGTCGTCGATAGTCTTAACACAATTAGCTCACCCACACACACACACACTCTCAAACGCAACAAATAATATAAACCTGCTTCATGTTCTGATTCTCCTTTTTCTCTCTTACTCTTACTCTCTCTTGCCCTTCTCTTATCGCATTCACATATATATCCACATTCACATTCACTTGGTGTTAAGTTATTGCAAACAAACGAACGCAAAACAGAACGAAATTAAAAAAAAATGCAATAAATGCGTGCCTAAAATTAATTAATTATTTAGAAACTACTTTGTTAACATGTTTATATATGCAACATTACTTATAGTTTTTGCTTTCGATTTTGGTAACTATTCAATTTACATAATTTATAATTATTATGATACTCGACTTTTTACATATTCTTAATGCTGTCTATACGGATGAATCAGTGAATGAGTTAGAGTGTGTGTGTGTGTGCGTGTATGTATGTCTATGAGAGAGTGTGTAGTGCAGGTGGTGGGATGGCTGGTTGATATTTGTTTTCATGTGGTTTTGTCGATTGTTTGGTTGTTCGGTTGGATTGGTATTGGTTAATTGTCAAAAAACAAATTCATTTATTACTATTTCATTTTGCAATACGACTTTTTCTTCTTCTTATTCAATGAAATTATCAAAACTATTTTGTCATTTCAAGCCTTGGAATTGACCTGGTACAAAAAAAAACAAAGTGGAAAAAATGAGAGAAAAAATGCAGAAAAAAGCATTAATTAGTGAATTTATTCTTTTTTGTTCGGTTTTATTTAATATTTTTTTTTTTTTTTTTTTTTATGTGGTTTGGTTTGCATACGGATAGATGTGGGCGATTGGTGGGCGGCATGTTGAAATGAGAGACAAAAAGGAAAGGAAATATTGACAAAAATAAAATGTGGAAATGCAGAATTGCAGAATTGCGTAAAGCGCAATTATCCAGCATATTGAAAATAAGAAAATACAAAAAAAAAATTTAAAATAATTCAAGATTATCCCAAGTTCTTGAGGTAATGAATGTGGTTTAAAAAATAAATTACTTAAATGACAAGAATAACTTTTTAAAAAAAAGTAAAAATAGTTTACAAGCAATACATTTTACATATTTTATTTATGTACACACATATGTACAAATGTTCGGGCGCTAAAACTAAGTACTTATCGCTGTTCTATCGGAAAATCAATTGTATCAAATGCAGACCACAGTATCGATGGTTTTGTTTGCCACTATTTATCGATAAATGCTTGATTGTATTTTAAGCTAATCTAGTTTTTAAATATGTATAGGCACGTTTATCCAGCTAAATGACTGTGATTATTAACAAGCTTAAAGGCAATTAAATCTAACGTGTAATAATTGAAAGTATCACGAAATTTAAAATTAAATTAAGGAGTTTTAACTGTTGGAAAACTTGAAAGGCATCAAATTCAAATATAATTTTACGTTCTTTTTGTGCTTGGGAAAAGCAATAAAGCTGCTTAATAATATGAAAATGTATGGAGCCTGTTTTCTTATACTATTGGATGACGGATCCGCCGAAAGCATATCAAGTACAAAGACTATCAACTATTTTTCTAGCTCTAATTAGGTTAGTATGTACATAGGACTATGTTTTCGAATTGTTGTTCAAAACATTCTTATTTGAGTTGTAAATTAAGTCGAAACTGTAAACCAAAGTTAACAACGAACATAACAGTTAAATGAACACGAACGAAGAAATACACAAACAACATGGTTAACCACTCTTCAAGCACACACAAAACTTTCGCTGCCGCTGTTCTTAGGTGTACATAATGTAGGGTTCACTTACCTCGGCGGCGTCCTCCTCCTCTTCCGTTTTGATGTCGGAAGACTCCATCATGTTGTCGTGTCCCGAGACTGCATTAATCGCAACCATGTTGCTGTTACTGCCTCCACTCATTGCTGGATTTGCCAGTCGCTCAACGTATTTGCTAAACTTTTGTGCTTTAAGTACAGCTGACTTTTCCACTTCCTCGGGCTCTGAGTCGAGCAGCTCGATTGTGACGCGACAGTCAATCTTGTACTAAAAATGGTTAAATAGATGCATCAAATTTGTCGTCCAATTAAGAGTAAAAAGTTTCTTTTACTTACAATATAAACTTTGAAGCAGTTCTCTTCATTAAGTATGGACTCGGCCTTTCGTTGATAACTCAACTCACGCTCGTAGTTTCTGTGTGCGTCGCGACAATAACCACCGGTACTGGCGCGACGTTGTTCTGATGCAAACAGCTCAACACAATCCAAAGCAGCGCGCTCCGTGACACAGTACTGCAACTGCCGCACGGCATTCGAGACAACCTACCAAGTGGAAGAGGAAATTTATGTTAGATATCCGATTTCAGTCTACGATTCGTTCTTGTTGATTGTCTTACCTTATCCAGGGTAAATGAAATATAAGCGTATATGCCAAACATTTCGCGCATTGTATCTTCAAAAGTATTTGAGTCCATGTTCCCGTCGAGCACATTCTTAAGCATATCAAGGAAGGTTGGGTAGTAATCCTCCACCTGGACATCTGGCTTAGGTTTCAGTCGTAGAGCTGTGGCAGTGCTTTCTCGTCGATTTACCCGGCAGCGCTCTTCCTCGATAGCTAGTTGCCGCGCTCGCTCATACATCACATGCAGGCGATCGCAGAGTATTGCATGAAGCCGCAGGAACAGGTACCAGTTGTTGTTCGCGAAGAAGAGGGAATAGGATTCATTCTAAACAGAGATACCATCGATTAAAAATTATAAAGCCATTCTACACAATTCAATTTTCAAGTCACTCACCTCACGTTGACCCTGAGCATGTGCCGGCAATATCGTGGGATTTACATAATCTGCCTGCTCCTGCTTAACGTTTATATCGCTGCCCACAGACGTTGTCGTCGCATCGTCACTTCGTTTGGGGCTACCTATTCCACCTGGAACATTATTGATGCTTGTTGCCGTTGCTAAAGCTGTTCTGTCTTCACTACTCCTACGCATATCCAGCTCATTCTTTCCCTTGACATCGTTAGCTGCTGCAGCTGCTGCTGCCGCTAATGAAGTCGACGGTGTTGCATCATCCGATGTCGAGGCGGCTGCTGTCGGTGTTATTGATGTTGTCAATAAAAGTGTGTTCGATGACTCTTCGGACTCCCTTTTTATGGCCTTTATTGATGTTGAAGTTGTGATGGCAATGGCGCCAGCCCCGCTGCTACTGCTGCTCGCAATACTGCGCGCCGGGGAGGCGCCCTCTGGCGTGCCAATGCCGCTCTTGTGGATCCGGCTCAAGGGCGAGTCGACCTCCATTTTAGAGTCATCTACCAAAAATTGAAAGGCTATAGAGAAAGTCGTGCAGACAACAAAGTTTCGTATCGTATTGTGGTGAACGGTGGATACACGTTGGTGGGTCGGTGTGTTGTGGTGCGTTGGTGGTTTCCAATATTTATATTTTCATAATATTCAGTTGGGTTAGTCAAAATTATGCAATTCAAGTTACAGTTGATTAAATTACAAAATTAATTGATTAATTATTGCAAAATGCGAACGAACGATCAAACGAACGGTAAATGAATTGCAATTTCAAAAAGAAGAAAAAGAAAACAAAAATAAACATTCACTAAGTTAAAATACTTCAAAAAATACAGTTACAAAATCTATTTTCTTTTAACTGTGTATAAGTGTGTGTGTATGTGTACGTGTGTGTGTGTGTGTGTAAGTGAAATTGTTATCAATTAGGCTTACGTATGCATAAATGCTGGTTAAATGATTGCAAAGCTAATCAATCTAACAAAATACTAACTATAATCTTAGTTAAATACACGTTAAATATAAATTAAAGGAAACAACTTTGAAAGTATTAGTGAAATCAAATACATATTTAAATGTTTGTTTAGCAAATGAGGAAAATTCATAAGAGAAAGCAGTTTTTATCGAGAATTCGGGTAAAGCTAGAATACTAATTTAGCTACAAGTTGATCAGATTGAAATACCTATATACAATATTATAATATATGTAATTAATAAATTATATAATTATTTTAATTTTTAAAGAAGAAGTTAAGTATTTTAGCAACCAGCATTTATACAAATATTAAGATCGAAAAGATTGGCAAATCATCAACAATAAACTATGATTTGTGTTAAGTTGAAAAATGATGATAATGATGATTGTAATGAATATAATGATGATTGTGATTGTATCGATAATTACAAATACAGTGATGTTTAAGAGGGTATGGTTCATTGAAAGGTGTGGAAGCATTTCACAACTTACCATCATCGCGTTCGTCATCGCTGAGCGGTTGACGCGGCGCAAAGAATAGATCAGGCACAAATTGTCGTATAATCTGTTTGATTTTCTGCTTCTCCTGTTTTTGGATTCCCGTTTGCCGTTTAACATGGTGAATCAGAAGATTGGCGGCATCGTCCAGAATGGTTTTATCTTTATATGGCAGCACCAGATGCGGCCCGGCCGCCTCAATTGCATCGTCCTCCTGATCATGCCGTTCATCATAGAGCGTTTCAATCTCATTGAAAAGGCTCTTTGAACGCAGGGCTTTCATATCGTTGGGCTTAAAATTGATAGCCTGATGATCCAGAGATTTCAGATAGTATTTCTCATTTTGTTCTCGCCATTGTTTATTGAAGTTCTGCAAGGGTGAAGTAGCAAGTTAAGTGAAAGCTTTCTCTAAGTGTACTTGTATTTAATGCAAACCTTCTGGGCATCCCGCCACTCCTCCTCCTTGACCTTGAGCCGCTTAAGTACAATAGGCACCGCCACGAAGGGATTCTTTTTCATGCCTTGTATTATCTCGCCAGATTTGTCCCCGTAAATGCGATGAATGGCACGCTGGTGTATCGTTTGAGATGTTCCACCCAAGTGGTCGTCCAAATGGTATTTGGCTAACTCCTCGGGTGACATACGCGACATTTTCTTTTGAACATTCTCAAGGACTCGTATCGTTGCGCTGTTCACTTCAATAACCAGATCCAGTTCAAAGCGCTCGTCCTCCGTTCTGTGAATATTCCTTTCGTTTAGAGCGTTTGGTTGGATTTGGTTAATTCATAAAATGTAAACGAAAGCCAAAAGAATAGAGACAGAAACGGTAACAAAAACATTCAAAGAATAGAAACGGAAAATAATAATTAAATTACAGAAAACAAAATTTAAAAATACACAAAATCAAAATCAGAAAACAGAATCAAGATACAAGAGTAAGAACAATAAATACGAAAATAAAGCAAAACTACATAACAGTCTCACCTGTAGATAGTCTCCTCGAACTGTGTTTTTCGCGAGGTCACGAAAGTGGAGTCCTCACTGGCCCAGGTTGGAAATGAGACCCACTTGTCGTTAAGTACTTCGCGACAAAGGGAAGTGCGTCCACTGCACTTCTTTGGAACGGTGGACTGAGGCAGTGCGCAATAGGAAGCACCTAGTCGCTTGCAAAGTGATAGATCCACGTCTTGAACAAAGTCAGCGCTTTGATGGCTACTCGCTCTGTCATGCGAACTACTATTGCTTCCCTGACGCTGTGTAGCGGCCAAAGGCATGCCGTCGATTAAGCTACCACCACCCAACTGGCCGGCAGACATGGGCGGTCCAAGAAAGTCGGTGAACCAACGCAGCAGATCAGGAAATTTCATGAGGAATGGCGACACAAGTGCTAGTAGTTCCGTTTTCGAGACGATTTCCTGATTGAAGAGTGTTAAGCAGCGCAAGAAATTTTCATAGACCTCAGGATTGCGAAGCGCCTTGCGCACCTTGTCAAAGAAGGCGGCATCCGAAATTGTACACTTGCGAGACGCCTCCGAGAAACTGACATCCCGACAATATGGCTTCGGTCGTTTCGCTGGCGGTGGTCCACCACCACTACTTAAACTACTGGCACCACCAACGGATGCAGTTGACAATTCATCCGCCGCCTGTCGCCTGCCTCCACTAGAATTGTGCGCGTTGTGTTGCGGATGCGGAGTCAATTGCTGCGCCGGTGTTACATAGCCTGCAATGTTCGGGGAATTTCGATCCAGCGAATTGTCACTTAAGTGATGAAGATGATGTGACATCACACCACTTGAGATGCCGCCATAGCTGGGCGACTTCTTTTGCGACATAGTCTGATGTTGATGCTGAGGCACGAATTTTTGCGCATGGTGATTATTGCGTTGGTCTATCACGGAGTTCACAGCGCCTCTTAATCCACCGGCCAGCTGATGATGCTGCGGCAGACCCCTATGTTGCTGTTGTTGTTGTAGCTGCTGTTGTTGCTGTTGCTGTCCCAGTCCATGATAATCCTTTTCAAACCCACCACTAATAATGTGATTCGGTTGCACGCCGCAGGACTTTATGCTGACACTAGTATTTACCGCTGACAGATTACCAATGGCAGTAGCATGTGCGTGCGCACTGCTTGTATCAATCTGCGAGAGCGTCGCCCCACTGCTCAGGTGTAAAGGTGAACCACTGTTGGGTAACGTTGAGGGTGACGCCGAGGACATGCTAATATGTGCACCACCACTTAACGTGGCTGTGGTTGTAGTTCTCTGCTGCTGCTGCTGCTGCTGCTGTTGTGGCTGCGGCTGCTTATTGTGATGATCGTTGTGCAGCGCCGTCTTTGACATATACTGTGCGGCTGCAGCAGCTGCCGCCGTCGACTGATGGTTTGTCGCATCTGGTAGAAACTGTCCAAATTCTCTTAAAAGATCTTCATCCTGACCAAAGAGTTTGGCCACCTGCGTGTAGACCTCCTGCTCAGTGAGCATCTTGCCTTGGTTCAGACCCCCACTGTTGCTGCTGTTATCCTTCATTACCTTCTGTTCCTTTTGATAGGCGTGCAGGATTTCCAAGAATTTCTTGTACTTGGCCGGCTGGCTTTGGAATCGATTCTGTGAAAAAATCAGATTTTATTAGTACTTTTCAAGTATGGACTGAGGCACAGACTGTTGTGCTCGTTAAGTAAGTTCAATGAATTAATCATTACCTTTATTTTGTTCACATAGGTGATGGCGTGATTGAACTCCACCGGTTGGTTTTGTTGACCCGTCGTTTCGCCTAAGAGTATGGACTGATGTGCCTGCTGGATGTGATGCAAATTGTGCTGCGCCGCTGGACCGGTATGTGGACTTAGTTCGCTTAATGAATTTGGAGTTGGAGGACCTCCTCCAACCACAATACTAGCACCTACTGGTGTTGGCACCGCTGCTGCCACTTGACCAGGACCTGCGGGCGTTATGGTTGCACGTTGGTCTCCTCGGTCTCGAGAATAGTTCTGTGGTAAGCTATGCGTTGACACAGTAACACCTACTCCAACACCGACACCAACTCCAACTCCTGGCGGTGCTGCACTGCTCGTTACATGCACATGTCCACTGCCTGGGGATTGAGCTGCCGTTGTAGCTGTGGGTTGCATGGCATGTATGGTCGTTTGCGTGAGTGAAGCCCCACCATGGGTCATTAAATTTACGGCACCAGCTGCTTGGATTTGTGCCACAGCTGCTGCGGTTGCAGCGGAACCACCTCCTGTCGTTGAGACAGAAACGGCACCACTTTGCGTCAAAGGCTTAAGCGTCGTATGGGGACTTACACCGCTTGCTAGTGGACTGTTGTTACCGCCAGACGTAGCTATCATATGGACTGTGCCAGTACTGCTAGGAGCCCCAGGTGGAGAGGGCATTGAGACAACTGGCACTGAGCAACCAAGTGCATCGGAATGGATCTCAATCTTATATCCAGGCGGTAAAAACATATTAAAGCCATAAATAAGCTCCGTGTGACCTTTAAAAAGTGTGGAGACGCGTTCTATGACACCTGGTGTATCGATGCAATGCGACTTAAATTCTTTCATAATATCCAGAAAATTATTGTAGATTTGCGGCTGATCGGCATACTGATATTTAACCTGATCCAAATAGCTTAGTGCGTCCTCTACTTTAAGGCGAGGGGCGGCAGCAGATGATTGTCCTTGAGGTGGCGTGGTATTGCCTCCAGGAGTAGCAGCTCCGGCACCTGGTCCATTGGGTGGCGTCTGTTGTGTTGGTATTGGCAAAGTTTGTTGTGCTGTAGTTGTCAGGCTAACGCTAGTAGTTTGGGTACCGCTTATCGTACGCTGTCGTAGTGTTCCCGCTTGGCAGCTGCTAGAAACTGTCTGAGAGCCACCCCCTGCTCCACTGCCAGCTCCACCCGTCACATGTATTTGTACCGCGTTTCCATCTGCTGTGCTGCCCTTCAATGTGCCACCTGCTTGTATGGAAGCAACACTATAAGCTGCAACGTATACAATTAAGAGAAAAGAATAAGATATTTTTTTTATTTAACAAGAATTAAAATCAACACTTACATGAGGTATACTGCAAGGTTTGGGTGGCTGCACTGCCTGTGGAGACAACTACACCGCCTGTTGCAGTGGTTTGGGCACCACTGCTGACTGTTTCGACATGGCCGCTCGTCGTTTTTAAGTTAGTTGCCGTTGGCGTTGTAGACGGCAAATATGCAATGGTTTGAGCACCGCCATGCTGCGGAGTCAATATCCGATGGTGTATGGAGCCAATGCCACTGATTGTTGCACTGTGTGCGTTTGGAACAACAGTACCAATGGTTACACCAGTAGCAGTGTTTACGCCCACCGTAGCTGAGCCACTATTAGCGGCTGCACCGGCGGCCCCACCTGGTCCGGGGCCTGGGCGCGTTCCAAATTGAACTTCATCAAGGCGCGTGCGTTTCATCATGCTTGGATTAGAATTGGGATTTTGATTCCTTACTTCTGTTTGTTATTTGTTATTTTTCTTATTTACTTTTTGTGCTCTACTTAAGGTATTATTTTAATTATATTGTGGCGTTCGACTCCTCTACAAATTGGTCGGGGAAAGATATATTCACTCTCCCTACGAGCGTATGTAGTAGGCAACAAACGGTCGAACTCTAAACTGGTAACTGTAAATAGATCGCAATGGTTGCTCCTCTCGTGAATGCCACATAGAATGTTGCCTTTGTTCTTCTTCACTTTTCCGTCTTAGTTCTTGCCTATGCATTTGGATGATGGCAAAAGCAGCCAGTCCGCTTAAGCGGCAGGCAGCAAATGATCTCGAATTGCTTTATCTATTTTTTAGCTTTACTTTTGGCGCTGTCTCTAGCGCTGCCACGTCGCAGTCGCGGCAATTGCGTTCGCTCTCTTGTCAATGTTGCAGCCACTGAGAATGAGAAAAGCCAAAAAGAAAAAGAAAATAATATAATAACCGTTTAGTTAGTTAAATGCATTTAGTCGACCATAAACTAATTGTTGATCTCCCGTACTCTTTGGCTCAAAATCAGCTGATCACTATACGTCATCAAATTTAATAGCTATATGTTCATACTGACTATTTTTAGAGAAACAAAAAATATTTGAAATATATTCGAATAACTATTCCATTAATTCGCATTTGTCTACACTCTTAATATAAAAAGAAAAACCCTTTAATATTACTTTATTTCATTGGCAACTTTTTATACAATTAAACAAAATTAAAAATTATTTCGAAAACAAATTCTTTAATGCTTGCATATACAGGCAATACTATAGCTATTTACATGTATATACGAACAGTAGTAAAAGTTATCTCTATATAAACCACAGTCAATAACAACCAGAACAACAACAAATTTATGAAGAGCAAGAGCAATAACAGCAGCAGCTAAACGGGCCGTGAGCTGAGTAAAAAAAAAAAGAGAGAGAGGGAGGGAGAGCGCATCAGATTGGAGTCATCATTTGTTTAAATATTTACATATACACATGTGGATGTTTCAATATGTATGTGTGTTTGTAAGTAAGTAAGCGCAACCGGAATTGGGCGCGCGCGCTTTGTTGTTTTTAACGGGTACAGTAAGAACTACCAAGGGAGGGCAGTCGCGAGAGCGTGGAGAGCTTTTTTATGACCCGTGCATGACGATGACGACGACGACGTCAGCTTGCATAGAATTCACAACCAATGTTGTGGTCGTCATGAAGCAGGGGGTTACGGGATGTATAAAGTATTTTGCCTGTATCTACACTTCTACACTGCTTACAAGAGGCTGTTAGCACAGCAGCCGCCGTACAAAACAATGGCAAGTATATAAAGTGGTGGTAATAGTAGTGAGGCGGCTATTTCTCTTCTTTTTACCTTTTCTTCTTCTTTTTAAGTTCTGCTGCAGCAACATGCAAGAGAGCAAAAGAGCACGCGCACAGAGAATGAGGGAACAAACAAGGTCTGCATATTTGTTGTGTGGCGCAGTTTTAATTTGCTAAATTCTTTTTTTTTTTTTTGTCTTTTTTACACGTTGGCTCAACAACAGCAACTACAACTACAAACAAGTATTTGGCGGGCGCTCAAAAGCGGCAACAGCAACGAATCTCTAAAGAATGAAAAGCAAACCGTTTCTATGCTCTTTCTCTTCGTTGAGTGCGTTTTCCATTCTCTCGTCTAAAGTGTAAATATAACTTGAATTTAAAGGTGATTGTACGTGTGTGGGTGCTAGCGGAAAGCAATGGTACGGAAAGTTCATAAGAGTCAACTTAGAAGTGTCACTCCTTATTTACTTTTCCAGAAAAAAAAATAAGAAATTATTCTTGTTATTTTTCAATCTTTATTATATATATTATTATTAAACTTTAATTTTCTAATAAAAACTGAACCGCCCAAAACAAATAATCCTTTAAGTGTTATGGCCAAATGCAAAAATCAAGCTGAAAACGTTTGTCGCTGTCGCACTCTCCCACTCGCTAAATTACTATGTGTGACCATTTGTTGTTATTGCTGTTGCTACTGTCTGTATTTTGGAGCTGAGTAGCCGTCATACCAGCCACACTGCGCATACATACATCCAAGCGCTCTCTCAATCGGTAAGTGATCAAAATTGGGGCGTTTGTTGTATTTGTAGTTGCCTATGAGCATGTGTAGTGGGGAGACATGTGGACAAATTTTCCCTCCATTTTCTTTTTCGTTTCATTCTTTGTGCATAGCTTTTATATTACGTGCATACGTCTATTATCTTATCTGTTTTGTTATGTATACACGCAAAAGTAGACAAGCAGTATGCAAAATTATTTTGCTTCGACGGCAACTTCTTAAGTTTTCTTTTTTATTTCTTGTCTTAATTATTTGTGTATTAATAGTATTTTTTTTTTGTTGCCGCTTGTGTTCTCATACGCACACAATTGGAGACTGGGTACTCGCTATTTATAAATTTTGCAAATACATAAAACATATGGATGTATTAAATATATTTGTATATATGTATATTTATATACTATAGTTAATGTTTTGACAAAAACAAATTTTCAATAGAACAAGAACAAGAAACTAGAAGGCAGACTGGTAGCTTTAGGCTTACGACCCAAGTAGTGGAATAATTGTGAACCAAGATGCTCTCATTGAAATACACACACACACACACTGGCGCACATATATATATATATATATATTTATACGCAATGTATTTCTACATATATACATATAAATTAACACAGAAATGGAGAGAGGTTGGCGCTTACTCTCTTTTGGGGCTGCTTGCCAAGCCAGCTGCCAGCGGGCTATTCTGTTATGGGAGCTTATTTATATACACGTACACAAATACATACATTCAAACATACATGCGAATGGCGCATCAAAGCAAAAGTTGAGATAAGCGCACGAACTGAGAACAGACGGGCGAACGTACGAATGAACGAACGAAAATAAAACGACATTACGTTGAAAAAATACAGTCAGTTCACAAGCAAGCCAAAAGCAATATTATAACTTGTGTATGTGTTTGTACGTACGCGTGTTTGTGGCAGTGTGCACAGTTCTGTTTGAATGTGTGAGTGTGTACGTTTTGTGTTGAGTGCTGTGTAAGTTGAATGCGAGTTGCCCGTCGACGACTTTTTGTCTGTGCGCTTTGAATGTATGTATATGTGTGCATGTATGCACGTCTATTCCACATGTGCATGTGTGTGTGTGTAGCCATTGGTGTGCCGTCGTCGTATATAAACCAATTCAAATTGACCTAACCTAAAAATGTTGTATTTTCACAAGTTATTGCTATGAGCAAGCAGATGGTTTCAACCATCATATAACTAAACAATTATTGTTCACTTTTAGCTATAATTTTCTTAATATTTTAGTCAATTTTCCTTCCAGCATAATAAAACTTACATCAGAAAAGTGCACATATGCATGTATGTGTTGGAAAATTGTATGTATGCACATATACATCTATACATAGGAGTATTTACTATAAACCGCTGTATTATTATTTAAAACTTTCACGTTTTACGCAGTATTTTGCAATACCATTTATTTCACTAAACAACTTTTCACCTTTTCTTTTTCAGTACTTGATTTTTATATTACATCTATATATAAACGTATTTATATATCGGACCAGTTTTTCACAATTTTATGAGATACGCGTTGATTGAATGTGATTTCAAAACTTTACCACTTATAAACACATATTAAATATTTTATAATTTTCTTTTTAATAAAATTCTACAGATATTCACAAAAATTTGGCGAGGAAACGTTTTCGTACGTCTTAACGCCGCCGCAAACATTTTCGATTAAACGACTACTAGTGTGAGCAAAGAAACAAAAGAGCGCGCAAAATGCAGGAGAGCATATGAGAGAAACGAAGAGAGTATAAAGCAGAAACGGGTGGCTATGAGGGAGAACAAATGCGCGCGCACAGTGTTGCTTTGGAATTCTTCATTTTCATTTTGTGGCTGTTGTTGCTATTGGTACAATAGCAACGGACCAGCAGAACCAGCGGCAGCATATCAAACAGGGAGGCAACACAACAGCACAACACTGAACCTCGTCAAGTATAAAAAATGGGAAAAATATATAAAAGTAAATACATGCATATACATTGTATACTTATATATATATAAAATTGACGGTACGTCGCAAGTTTTATTGCTGTGCGTTAAAGTTGCAGCTCATGTAGGAAAAGGAACGTCGTGTTACTATTCAAAAACAAATTAATGCAAAAAAGGATTACAATGATAATAAAACAAATCCTTATTACATTAAGGGCAAGTGTTGTTGTTCTTATAAATAAGTTTAACTAAATCTTATGTAAGTGCGAAAAGAAAAACAGCTATACATTATAAAAAAAAAAGTTAGAATGATTGTTTAATCAACGAAACAGGGTGTGTCGATTGTTTCCAATCAAACCCATCTAAAAAAAGATGACATCAAACGTTTTACCTATTGATAGCACCCTGTAAATGAGAAACGGAGAGAGCGTGAGAGTCAGTTATGTGGTGAGAGCTAAAACCACCAACCACGCAACAGTGACGAAAAATACAGGCTCACATTCACCAAGTCCAAGCAGCGACTAATATTGCAGTACATAATGAAATCGACAAAACTGAAAATCAGAAACCAAACGGACGAGTAGCTGGCTACAACACTGCCACGGTTACACTTTGCGGCGGCAGTGCGAAATACACCTTGCCTCACCTCACCTTACACTTGACTAACAACACATACACATATATACATGTGTGTATATGCTTTCAAGGTGGTGGTGATATTGTAGTTTTTGTTGCTGTTGAAATGGAAACGAGAAGAAGCACAAAGACAAACCAACACATAGCGGGCATAGAAAGCAACCAAAAAGTTCGAGTAGAAGGTAACGAAAAATAAGCGGATGCAAGCCACGGCGATGCCAACGGCAGCCATCTCACCATGGCAATGGCGGAGTTAAAAGTATGCATGTATGCACATATATTTCAAGCATACATATAAGTCGTTTTACTCTCCCTTGCTCTCTAGCATTGTATCTCTGCAATGGTCGAACACATGTTGGAATTTGATCGGCAGCGAGAGAAGAGAAACTAAACGTTGAATGGGTCTTTGGCTGGCTGCAGTGTAAATAAAAATCTGTATACTTGCGATTTGTATGCGCTCGCTCAATGGTGGTGAAAATGGAAACCTTGCAATTATTGATTTCTTTTTCATGCGCTCCTCCCTATTGCAATGGGCAACGGGAGCTGAGAGTAAAGACACAGTGTAAAAGAGATGATTATCACCTGCACTAACAGCATTGAGCTAACCGATAGCTGTGGATAATTCAAAATCAAGTGACCAACAACAACTGAATGTAAAACGGTTGCTTAAAGTTCAAAGTTCACGGGCTGGCGCCTGTGCAGTTGCAACGCCTACAACACCTTACCCTCTACCTACAAAAAAAGATAACAATAACGCAGGGCTAGTGCAAAAGGGACAACCACATTTGTATGTGTACATGTGACGACTTATAACTCTTGTGTGTGCCCTTCTCGCATGTGACTGTAATCTTTACTGCAATGTGCCAATTAAAGAATGAACCAAACCTCCTTTGCTTTCCAGGTATCAACTAAGTAAGTGCGTGCCTTTTCGGGTGCTTTTACATACTAATTGTTATACCTCATTTTCAGATTGCCACAAAGCTCACCAATTACGCAACAATTGTAACGCTGATTGATCTACTTGCATTCCTCAATGAACGTTTGAAATACCGTTAAGAGATAGTTCAAAACTAAGATATTCATGCTACGGTCTTCAGCTCTAGTTTCGTGTGTATATAAATAAAAAAAATTATTGTGTCAAAGGCAAGTTATAAAAAAAATTATATAGTGAAATCAGATCTATACAGATTCTGAAATATTTTATATTGAGATAAACAACGTGATAGATTTAAAAATCAAATATTTTGCTAAAGTCAATTAAAAACTTGCTACGTGTTGAAGAAATAAATAAAAATATTATCTGGACGATAATCATATGAATACAAAGAGTGGTCTAAATAAATCAAAGTTGTATAAATTTATTTCAATATTTTTATTATAACTTTCTTAAAGAAACTAAAGTAAAATAATATGTTTCCAATTTTCCCTGAATTATGGTATATTTTAAAAGATCTTTGAGCAATTTGCAACAGATGCTCGCCGCATATAAAGTTCTAAACGTCAAAGCTTTTACCTTTGGCACTTGGCAAACAACAATTTAACAATCAAAAAAATTTCTTAAATTCCAACACAAATTATTTGTGCTAAAATTATAGTAAAAGAAAGAATTATAACCATAAAATAAAATACCCTTTATAACAAAATACTGACAACAGAAATGTGATGTATACGACCGAAAACGTATTGAGGAAAAATGTACATAAATATACCTTAAAAAATGTTGCTTACAATGCGTAACACGTTTCGTGACAAATGTGAAATACCTGGCGGGAGGGTATACAAATGACAGTACGATCGCATGTAACTATAACTTGTTTTTCAAGTTTTTGTCTTTTTGGTAAATAAAAAAAGAAGGCAACAGCCAAAAGCTTAGGCCAAACATGAAAAGAACTCACGGGGAAAAGCTGCTCAAACTATGGATTTGAAGACATGCTGATTTTTGTAAGCACTTCAAATAATAAAAAGCCGGCGAATATTAAAATCAAAAATAATGGTAGCCGTAACAATGAATTCAAAAAAGGGTATTTTATAATCATCAACAAGATAAATATTATTAAATGCACTTTTCTTTTTGTTGTAATTTTAATAACATAACATTCTTTATGCTTGTGGATCGCTGAGGGCGATGGGCTGTATTATAAATTGAACTGCTGACTACACAGTATTTTTAAAATATTTCATATATTTCTTTATTATTTACTTTTTTTCCTTTGGTATTTTGGTAATAGCGTATGTGAGCAATTGTACGTGTGAGCAAAATAATGGGAGAGCGAGGTTTCAAATGCTCTCTTTAAAACAACACACACTCGCACTTATTTCTATATATGTTCATAATTTGTTTGTGTGCAGATTGCAGTCGTGTGTTTGTCTATATAATATGCGTCATTGTTGTTGCTTTTGCAACACCTTCCTTTTTACAGCAATTTGTGTGGCGTTTTTTAATATATTTTTATCAAATAATATAGTCAAAGGCAATTAAAAAATGCCAACGTTCACAATCTGTAAATATTCACAAACACACACAATGTACACATGTTTCCTCGAGCTATGAGTTTTATTCTGACAGAATTTGTACAAGGGTTGCCTTTAGAATAATTAATTAACTTTTAATAAAGTACATAATCTGGAGCAGTACATTTAACTTGTGACGCCTGCTTAACGTACGCTATCGTTCAGTGTAATCAATTGACGAATTGAGGTTATGTATAAATTACTAGGCACATACGCAAATATAAATATACAAACGTATACGTTTTTATAATGGGCGCGCATTTTAATACTTATATACATATATGCACATATACATTTACGTTGCATATCTTGCATGACCGTATATGTAAATAGGATGAATATTTTGAGTAAGCAAAAAAAATAAATTAAACATACCTTAACTATTTTAATTTGTGATCACAATGTTTTTCTCTGGTCTTTTTGAACTCAAATTAGTAACTTGCTTTGCAATTTTTTTGGTCCATTTGTGAAAATAAGAAGCGCGTGAGCCTCGGTCTGCTTCTTACGTTTGCAATAAACACACAACACGCACACTTGCAAACATACAAATATGCATATATACAAATTTATGTACATATATGTAACATGCACTTGGAATCGATTTATGCTGCTTCTGTGCTCCCGCTGAGCTGGCGAAGCTCCAGCGGCTATGAATATTATGTAGGCTTTACACGAAAATACGCCTGCACAAAAGTACGCTTCTTAATAAACTTCACATATGTATTTTATGTATACATACGCACATATTTAACATTGCTCACTCGTGCAGCGCTGCGTGTTTACGTTTGTATTATTCTGTGCCAATATTTAAACTTTTTCGATTTATTTTTTTTTCAAGACACTTCTATACCGTTTATTTTGCGCGCTCCGTATGCGTTACGCTGATTTATTTTGACTGATTAAATTTAATTAGTTGCACCACAGAGATGTGACCAGCAACTTGCAGACGCGCGATGAAACTCATGTTCGATATAAATTTTTAGCACTGTTTTTATAACGACTTATCGACTTCCAACACTCGCGATGTATACGTTTTTAAGTTGATAACAAAAAAAATACTACAAGAAATAAGCAACAAGAGACCATAAAAAATTAAAGTTTCATTATATTCACATGACTACAATTTTATTCACAAATCACGTAATGAGAAGGCTTAAAATGGTCATCCTTAATATCGATATAAAAATGTAACTGTAATTCACCAAATATACCAGCATATGGCTATTAACTGTCTTGAAATATATCGATAATACACTAGCATAACATCAAGTTTAATGTCATTCTTGAATTATTAATTTATCTATTTCCAGTGTACACAATTTGAGTAAGAAAAAAAAATGTTGCAAAACATTTATTGAACTAATCAGAAGAGAAATTCAACAATAAAGGACGTAGGTAGCGATCATGCGAATATCGATCAGTGCGCAAAGTATAATAATATTCGATAGATTTGGTTTTCGTAACGGGTATTAACACGTTTTTATTATTTCCACAGAGCTAAGATAATTGCCATAAAGACTTAAGATTAAAGTTCTAACATATTTATTACAAATTTTTTTTTTTAATGTAGGTTTTATTTAGTTTTAGCTCGTTTGGTGTTCATTTCTGAGCTTACAGAAAAACATAAAGGAAGTTGGCAATTCCAGTTTAGTGAGTAACGACTTTTTCTGGGAAATTTCAGTCTGTAAATAACATTTTAGCAAATGTTAAGCTCTTGGCGCGCAGCAGAGACAACTTACTCTGTGGCGCGTATGCGTATTGCTGTGTGTGGGTAAGTTGTCTCTGCTGTGTGTATTAGTCGAACATTCGTGCTGGTACGAGCAAACGAGAAAGACGCGTTGGGTGCGTTTTCTAATTTCATAAGTGTGTTGGTGTTTATAGCTAACTGCAGCTGTCATTTATAACAAATAAAAACACAATAGTTTTTGTTAAAAAGTGTTTGGGTCGCAGCTAAGAAGTATTATAGTGCATTCAAAACCGATTAAGTGCAAAAGAAAAGAAAAAAAACGAAACCGAGAGAAAATACATAAAATAGTGCATGTAAAATAATTTCAACGCCCAAAAGCCGCCGGCGAGCAGCCGTCATAGGCGACGCCGTTGACGCCAGCACCGCAATTGCTTGTTAAAACAAATGATATAAAATATGGGCTTTTAATGCCAATTTTGCTGAATTTGTTAAAATGTGGTGCTGATATAGTGAAACGAGAGCATAAAATATTTATGAAAATGTTAACAAAATCTACAATGAAACAAAACTGTGGTCCTTTATTGTGTGCGTGTGTGTGTGTGTGTGTGTGCTTGTGTGCATGGCTTGTGCCTTCAAAAGTATGAAAGTGGTAATGTGTGTGTGTGAGTGCAGAACGAGCAACACAAGAAGGAGGAACGATGGTTACGACGTCGACTTCGGCGACAGCTTCAACAGCAGCAGCGGCAGCGGCAGCCGCATTTTGCTGACGTACCTGCTCCACAATTAGAGTATCCGAAAATCAAGGCAATTGTTGCGGCTTAAAAATGCAAACTGGTTACTTTAATTGCCAAACAGCTACGTAACGCTATTTTACACTGAACGCTCATCTACGATGTTTGAATATGTGTGCTGTTGCGGACGTTGTCGCTGCTGCTGCGCTGCTGCTACGCCGCTTACGTTACTCTTGCTGCGAATGAGAAAGATTGAAGTGCACATAGCGAGAGAGAAAAAGAGGGAGAGAGAGCTGCTGGCTTAAGAAAATGTATGGCCATATTTGTTTCTTGTCGGTTCCCTTTTAATATTATATTCTGTGCTGTTCTCCGCTGCGGCTGCTGCTGCTGTTGCCGTTCTTACCGTCTGCCTTTTGTTGCCGCATTTCTTAGATAAAACGAATAAAGTAAAACGGCAAACGCGTCTTAAAGATACAAAATCGTGCCGCAAAAAATGTATCTTAACGTTTAAAATTTGCTCATTTTTCTTGTGTGTGCTGAGTGTGTGCGTGTGTGTGTGTGTGTGTGCGTTTGTGGTACTCGTTTGTTTACGATGCGTTTCTCATTTTTGTTAGGTGTTTGAACGTGCAAAAATATAAATGCTATTGTGCAAAAAATTAAAATCTTTATTATCTTGTAATCTAACAGAAAATAACTTTAAAAGACCTAAAAGGCCAATACGAAACATAATATAACAATAAAATAATAATAAAAGAAAAAACAAAATATAATACGCGAAAGGGAAAATATAATTTAATAAAATGTCAGAAGAAGTCGATCGCAACGATCCCGAGCTGAAATATCTCTCGGTAGAGCGCAATCAGTTCAACGATCCGGCCACACAGGCTGAATGGACACAGAAGCGTCTTGTTTGGGTGCCCCACGAGAATCAGGTAAATTATCTAACACTTAATTAAAAATATATTTATTTTATCTCTGGTTGCTGATTTGTTTATAAATTCAAAATTTCCGCTGAGTTCCCATTTTCTTAAATTGTTTCTTTCACAATTTCTGTGCTTTTACCCCTTGACCTCAAATACTTCTTTATCCTCTGAATGTATGTGTTTGCCAACACTGGAAAAAGTCGGCAATTTTATATTTTAGTTATTGTTTTGTTTGTTTGTTATCCCGTTTTTTATATTTGGCTCTTTTTGTTATTAATTTTCATGCTCCTTTGCACTCTGTTACTCCCGTTTGTGGCTTTCACCCGGCTGCGCAGAAGTCGTCGTCGTCGTGGTCGTGGTCGTGGTCGTTGCTGTCGAAGTTCTTGTCTCCCCGTTGGCAAACGACCTGAAAAACCTGTAGAGCGCTTCGTTGCGTTGCGCAGGCGTTGGCCGCAGCGTTTCGTTCCTGTTGTATTTGTTGTTGGGCGCGAGTTTGACCAGTTTTTTATCTTTGTTGTTTTTTGTTTCTTATTTTGTTCTTCGGACTGCTGCTGCCTTGTAACTTTTATCTCTCATACTTTCGGAGACGATAACCTGAACTTTGTTATGTAGCTGGAAAATACGAAGAAAGAAAATAATTAAAATTTAATTGAAGCAATGTTTTTATTTAAAATGTACCTGCCATGTACCAAGTACATTTGTTCTTGTTGACACTCTCGTTGACGGTGCTTCTTACAGTGGCCGGCAATATGAAATAAGGGTATCAGATATTCTGTATTACACAAATAGTTTTTCTTTTGGATTATTTTTTATTTTTTGTTTTGTGTGTTTGTATTTTATTGAAAATATTTTTTAAGCCGATTAAGGGACAGCTTTGTGTTGGTGGCTCTGGCAGCGGCGTCCACGTCGACGTCGACGTCCGCAAAGGTGGGATACTTTCAAGAACCTGTATGACAGCTGATAGTGAAACTTGGAATATTGGAATTGGAATTGGAATTGTAACTGCAACATTTATTGTTGTTCGATATGCACTCTCCTTCTCCTTCTCCTTCTCTCTCTCTCCTACTTCTGCTCTGCTTTGCATATGAGGCAACCGTGTGGATTTCCAGGCCGCTCTCTATGCGTGCAGCTATCACCTTTTGGCCGCACACTCATCCGTCGCATGACTCACAAGGCGGCGAGGCGAATTCTTTGAAT
Organism: Zaprionus lineosus; assembly: GCA_035044505.1. Taxonomy (NCBI): domain Eukaryota; kingdom Metazoa; phylum Arthropoda; class Insecta; order Diptera; family Drosophilidae; genus Zaprionus; species Zaprionus lineosus. The sequence goes on along the minus strand of JAWNNX010000098.1, from coordinate 324,981 downwards.
TTCACGGCGATAAAATTAAATAAACATCCGTTGAGGGATTCGCACATGATGTTGTTGTTGCTGCTGCTGCTGCAATTGTTATTGTTTTTTGTTGTGCGTTTTTGGCGATCCAGAAATTGATTCACACGCAACAGATACCAACGCCAATGGAAATGCAAATACGCAGATACTCAGATACTCAGATACTCAGATACTCAGATACTCAGATACACGGATACATTCATTCAAGTTTAAATCTTCATCCATGGGAGACACTATGAATATAATTCGTAACTGGCTTTTAACTGATTCACTTATAACGGTCAACCACTCACCGATTCCAATTTGCCAATGTGTCAATACGTCGAATTTGCATTTCGTATAATGAATCACCGAATGAAAGCCAAGGAAGCAAAGCGGCGGAGGGAAAGAGAGAGGAGGAAGGCAAGAGGAAAGAAGTGATAATAAACTTTCGGGCCAAGTAGCAACGAGTAGGAACAAACAAGTTTTAATCACAATGTACAATATTATGTGCAATGTCCGATAGATGTGTTTGTGTGCGATAACGATAATGATAACGATAACAATCACGATCGCGATCGCGATCGGGACTGAAATAATTGCTTTTTGTCGCACTTTGAATTGTTATGCAAAATATTGAGATCATACTTGGGCTCTGATTTTTGATGTCATTCAACTTTTGCACCGTACAAATAGAAAAACCGTTATTAATGCTATAAAGGAGATAATGCAAATTTCAATCAGAATTTAAAATATAATTAGAATCCAGTAATCTGATCAACTTCGACTTTAGTCTTGGGCTTTGCGACTTTGGCGCTTTAAGTGGGTTAGGTAACCTTTTGGCCACGTTAAGAGGCAGAGGGTATGAGAGCGGCGATGGAGACAACTTGTCACATATTTTTATAATTACGCATTTACTTATAAAGCCATTTGCTCGGTCCAAAAGGAATTTCAAGCGCACATAGACAAAGTTAAGTAAATAAAAAACGAAAAGATACAAGCCAAAAGAAAAGAGAAGAGAAGAAAAGAAACAGAGTCGAAGGAAAGGAAAGAAAAAACGGCACGACTTGACGCTGACGATTGTCATGAGTTGTCAGGCAGATAGACAGACAGACAGACTGACAGACAAACAGACAGCCAGACAGACTGACAGCCAGACAGACTGACAGACAAACTGACAGAGAGACCCACAGACTGGGGACAGGGGAGACAGACTGAACGGCGGACAGATAATGTAAAGAAATTTGCATATGGCACAAACTGTTGCTGCTGCCGCTGGAATGTCCAACAAGCAAACACACAGACACACATACACACACACAGGCACACAGGCACAGATATCCACACAGCTGCGCGGTCTACAGTTACATTTATTTCTTGGCAAAAAGGGTATTCAAAATTGTGTCAACACATTTTGTGCACTCGCTTTGCCGTGGACAAACACGCCAACAACTGTTCCAACTTTGCGCGAGTTTAAATTATCAGGAAAGTTGTTCGTTCTGTGTGCATGGCATGGGGATACCCTGGAAATTATCTCCGAGAAGATAATATGAAAACCTGCAGATTGTATTTTATTTGCACTCCCATAACTTCGATGTAACCCACTATACCCACTATATCCACTATACCCCCTATATCCACTATACCCACTGTATCCCATATATCTTTATATATCTCTCCTTTGTATTCGCTGGAATCTATGTAAACAACTGAAGGGGAACAATGGGTGTCTTTGTGCGTGTGCACAGGCCGCTGGAGTTGATAATTTGAAACTCTGTTGAGGCTCGGTTATACTTTTGGTATTTCATAAAAACAGTAAACGAAACGATCAAATGATCAGTCGATCGCTAGTACAGGGCTTAGATAAGTTCTCAAAAGTTCCCAAGGTTCCAATGATCATTTATTTGGCTTCTCAAATTCAAAGATAACGACTGTGACACAAGAATGATAACATCGCACCTACTCACACACACACACACACACATGTGCACATGTATGTATGCTTGTTTATACACCCGCACATAGAGTAAATCGTTCTCACACATGCATGCACACACACACATACACACCATCCCATTGATTAGTATTTGGGTAGCAGGTCTTACACATTTAACGACCACAAGAACCGCAGCTGAACCTTATAGGCATTTTTCTCTCCCTCGCACTCGCAGATCACAGCGCACATGTAGATGAGTATGTGTGTGGGTATGCGCGTATGTGTATGTGATACAAATGTCTCTTCTTTACCGCTAATGACAAACGTAGCCAGAGCTTTCGTCCGGTTTACGGTCAACGAACTTGCGGCATTCATATCTCTCCCTCTCCCTCTCCTCGCCCTTTCTCTTTCTCTTTCCACTCTTCTCGGTGGCTTGTTGATGTGTGTGTGTGTGTGTGTATATATCGATAAATATACATGTATTCCATGCATATGCCTCGATCGATTAAATAAGCGAGAGATATATGTATACAAAACAAAAGGAATATGAATAAAAATAAAGCAAAATAAAAGAACAAAAACACACATAAAAATACAGAAAATGCGCCAAGTAACTGATTGTCTTCGCCGTTGGAGAATCCCAGCTTGGGCGATCTTCAGCGCCTTCTTTCTTTTTGCATGGAAGAAATGCTTTATTACCAAAACAATTGATATTAAATATTGAATTTAAGACGAAAGATAAAGAGAGAGAGAGAGAAAGGGGGAGAGTGATTGAGAGAGGGAGAGAGTTAAAGGGTTACTGATCCGAGCTCATATCTTCACCCAGTCTTTAATCCAAGTCGTGACCCGATCAAGCTCCCACACTGTCGCAGTTGGCAGTTTCTTTTGAGAATCGTCGATATCTTTGGCTCTTGCTTCGTCTTGGTTCGTTGATTGCTTGGAATGTGATGAACAAAATATAGAGAAAATCTCTGCTAGAGCAATACGAGTGGAACGGGCCACGGGCATCGGGCCAGGGGCCAGGGGTAACAGGCAACCGATGGGTGACGGGAGCGGATCTGTCGAGATGCACAGCTGATTGATGATCTCATGGCCGAGGCGTAGATTCGAAAACAAATAAAGATTTTTTCCTTCAATAAGTTCTATCAAGGCTTTAACATGAGATATCAAGTGTGTATAAATAGGTTCTTTTTACTGCAGGCAGGCCACACACTTAAAGACCAATGATTCACCTGCCCAATGTTGTGATAGATGCGGTTAAGTGGATTCCAAATTATTTTCCATTTCCAGTTTCCTTTCATCCGTTTTATGAACAAATCTTTTTATGACGCGCGTCGATTTCAGTTTCTGCTTATCTGTAATGCCGGAAAGAGCAAAGATAGCACATACACACACAGGCACACGCATACACACACACACACACACAGACGCAGACTCGCAGGCATAACATGAGATAAACAAGTCCCGTAGTGTTGGGGCGTTCCTCTACTGGTATCGCAGTGCAAGCGCTTTGATTGTTTGTTCGCTCAGTTGCATTTCTGTTTTTCAACCTTTAATGAGTCCATTAACTGTAATACTTAGGATCACGAATTTATGATGTTATTAAAAGTGTTTATTTTTCCGCTGACTCCTTCGATTTGATTAATATGCTTTCCGGCAACTGCAGCACTTGAATTCTAGCTGGAAGATTCATGGAACTATAGCCATTATTTTCCTTGCATTCCACAATTTTTGTTTCTGCCACATTAACACACAAATAACTGAATGCTCTTGTGTGTGTGTGTGTGTGTGTGTGTGTGTGTGTGTGTGTTTGTGAGTAGGTGTGTGGGTTGATTATTAAATCTACTAAGTTGGCAGGAAACAATGCCTCAAATGAATGTTAGTTCCTGGTGTGGCACATGGAATTATATTTTTCAGCAATTAGCAAAGTGTTTGGGTTCTGTTTTAGATATCCAATTGAATTCTTTTTTTTTTTTATTAAAACACTAAAAGACTTCAGGTGATTAAGCGTACGAGCAGATGTACATATGTGTTCATCTTTGGCTGAAACACCCCACAATTAATGCTTGTCCGCCCTGGGGATGGAGGATGTGTGGCTAGATAATGCATACGCTTGTAAGTTGTGTACACTTGAGTAGCCAGCGAGAGCCTTGAACTTGCCAAGGCGCACACATACACACGCATATACGCATACACGCGCAGATGCAAGCGAGACAATGAGAATGGGGTAACTCCACTGTCCCTACCCTTGCTTTAGCTGCAGTCGCATTCGCAGTCGCAGTCGCAGCCGTAGCCGCAGCTTCCTCTTATCTGCCGTCTGTTGTCCGTCGTCTTTCGTCTGCCTTCCCGTTGGCTGCTTGCGTTTGTCGCTCGTACGTCTGCAACGGTACTTGAACGGGCGTCAGTTGTAGCGTCTGCATTTCCTTTATAATACCCTCTGTCCGAACAAAGAAGGGTATAACAAAATGGCGTTTGCATACTTTATAATTGAGGAGATAAAAATTTCTTTATTTCTAATTTCCAACTTGAAAAAAAAGTTCAAAAATTAAACATTATTTACATATGTTGAATTTTTAAGGCTTTACAGTATTAAATGTAGGGTATATTTCTAGTTGCGTGTCTCCAACTCTTTCGTATTGTTAGTTGTTATGTATGTTATTTTTTATATAGTTGATGATGATGCGCTTGGCGCTTGACTCATGCAGCGCTCCGTCAAGAGATGCACTCACAAGTGCTCGCACACAAACACACGTGCACACATACAAATAGGCGGCACTCATACACATTCTCTTCGCGCCATACTCAACGAAAGCGCGCAATAACAACAAAAGGAAAGTGATGCTGAAGAAGAAGAGATGGTGAAGAAAAAGAAAAAGAAGAAGAAGAATACTAACAAGGCGTGTGCATTGTTTTTGTTGGTATTTTACGTTGTTGTAAGAGGAGTGCCGCAAAGTTTTGACTTTAACCGCTTCCTCTTCCTCTGCATCATCTTTGTCATCTTTGTCACTGGAAATTCGCTAATTTGGTAATTTTGGGTTCCCCGAACACAAGTCATCTTTATTGTTATTATTTTCACCTTCGATGAATATTTAATAAGCCTATGATAAATAACGGTGTTAAGTGCTAATTGACTCAGTCAAGTGAGTCACCAAAGAAATCAATTTGATTGTGATTTTATTAAATTTTTTCTTTCTCTCTCGTTTGCAGGGCTTCGTTGCCGCCAGTATTAAGCGTGAACATGGCGACGAGGTGGAGGTGGAGTTGGCCGAGACCGGTAAGCGGGTCATGATCCAACGCGACGACATACAGAAGATGAATCCGCCAAAGTTCGACAAAGTCGAGGACATGGCTGAGCTGACATGCCTGAATGAGGCATCCGTATTGCACAACATCAAAGACAGATATTACTCTGGATTGATCTATGTAAGTACATACATACGTACATATATCTATATCTATATCTATATCTATATCTATATCTATATCTATATCTAAATATATATACATATGTATATTCGAATATACATATCTTCAAAGCGAATAGAAGCCATTAGAGGGCTGCAATGGGTTTGCCTGAAAGTTGCCACAGCTGTTGGCAATGTGACGGAGATGACGTGAACTTTATATAAACATTGCATGCTAGTTTTGGGGGCGAGGGCTGTATTAATAGTAATTGGAGCTGCTTTAGTATTTTGAGCTCGTTACCGACATTAAAAGATATTCAGCGCTTCAAACAACTCGCAGAACTTCCCTCGTTAGCTTTTAAAGCGCTTTATTCCAGACATGGAGTATTCCCATTTTTTTGTAGTAAAGCCCAGCAAATATTTAACGCTCACACAAACATAGAAGTATACAAATACACGCACACATGCAGCGATGTGTATACATATAAGGAAATACAAATATCGAATCATCAATTGCTCGTCGTCGTTTTCAGTGCATTTGTCAATGCCCAAACACAACAGGGGAAACATCAAATTATTCGTCTTAAATCTTAGCACATCCCGCCACTAATTGTTATGCGAAATGTGTTTGCCAAATATGTGTAGAATAAAAAGAAAAAAAATAACAAAAAAATAATCAAAGATTTAAATAAAATTTTTTGAATGAAGATAAAAAATTCAACGCTTGCAGCCCATAAATAAAACTGAGCAGCTGCTGCTGCTTTTGGTGGTGCTGCTGTGATCGCTTTCAATTGCAAGTTCAATTAATAGAAATTTATTCCGTCAGATAAATAACCGAAACTAAATGAGCAGCAACAAATTGAGAATTGATTAGCCAGCAGCCGCGGCGTCCAGCCCCTCATTAACCCAATAAAATAAACAACTGCAGAACGAAGTTTCACTCTGAGCTAACCGGCAACATGTTGCTAAGCAAGCGAGCTTCAGCGGTTGTTGCTGTTCAGCTTGTTGCTAAGCTTTTGAGCTGTGGGTGTGTGCGTTTCGTGCCTATTCTCTTTTTCCCTCTCACTTACTGTGGCTTTTATATGTATGCGGCTTCCTCTTACTAACAAATTATGCGCCGTTTCTTTACATAAATATTTTATGTGCTTGCTGCCTGCTTACCACATTGATATTGTTAAATGTTGTTGTTGTTGTTTTTTTTTTAAAACTCTAATTAAATGCGAAAACTGTTTTCGGGCTTTGTAAATGCGGCCGCAGTTGCTTTTAATGTGGGCGCGCACTGCTTTGAATTTGTTTATACACATTGAGAATGTTGTTGTTGTTTCTGTTGCTGTAGCTGTAGCTGTTGCTACGCTTCAGCGCACACGACGCCGACGCACGCTTTTAAAGTTGTTGCTGCTGCGCCGTCAGCTTAACACTCATACAGCCGTTATAAGCATTTTACTCTCATTTCTCTTTGTCTCCTTTTCGGCTTTTCCGCTGATTCTCTCTTCCAGTGACCTGTGTCATTTCTATAGCGTGTTGCGTTGCGTTGCGTTGCAGAATAATGTTGCTGACGTGTTGAGAGGGGGCGCTTTTACGTCGGCTGTTGCACTTAACGGCATAATTATTGTAATTTGTTGACATTTAATTTGATTTTTAAATTTCAATTAAATTAATTTGTGCGGCAGCTGCTGTTGCTGCTGCTGCTGCTTGTAAGTAATTAATATGTGTCGAAAAACTGCGTAAATATATGTACATACGTACCGCTGTACGTACGTCCGCTTAATATGCAAATAAAATGTCAACACCTATCGCACGGCAGCAACAAATATGGCGACTGGCAATTTGTTTGACATGCCTGTCCAACGAAATGGGCGTCAAATGTTGTCGAGCCACTAACAACCCTGTCTTCTGCCCCTGACCGCTGCCAGTCCAATTGGACGCGCCTGCTTGCAGTTCCAATTGGTTGCGACGCTCTTCGATTTGATGTCTTAATTTCGTGTATTTCCTTTCTGCCAATTTGCTGCAGTTGCTGCCCAGCTGAATTAACACTACACGAAACACATTATAAACAACAAACAAGAATATGTTTGTTTAGCTGTCATCGGATGCGTTGGTAGCTAAAAATACAAATAAAAATACAAATATAAAAATACGAATTGACGTGTCTCTGACCCACCAAGAGCCAGCCGAAAAGCCCGCCAATGACGCCATCTTCGCCCTTTCGGCCTCTCGGCCTTGCCCCACACCCAATGGCAAGAGCTGCAGTCACAATTAACCATCTTTAAGATGTTTAGCCTTTTCCCTCTCTCTCTCTCTCTCCCTCTCTCTTCCCCCCTATCATCTCTCACGCTGTCTGTTGCCGTCCGCGCATTGCCACGTCGGTGTCAATCTATCCCTGATGACACTTAATTTGCTTTGCAAGATTTACAATTTGCAACAGGCGAATGCAAATATTCAACAATTTGGGCTACAAATGAGATGAGATGCGCTTGCAGAGATAAAGATACGCGTATATCCATTTATTTATGATGCATGCGAATTGTGGCTACGTTGCGGCATATAAATTATATTTCTCAGAGCCGGGCCGTGGGTGGATTTTGGGTGTAAATATATTTGACTTGTCGAATAGATCGCTAGCCCCCCACCCCCCTTCGTACACCTCGCACATGCGACTACACCCATGCTTATCGCCCATTAGCTTTACAAGTATTGGCAGCTTGAAAGCTTTGCCGTGTACCGTTTCTTTCTTGGCGTCAGGGTGGCCGCCGTCAAGGCGCGGGGGCTCACACAACGTAATTAACATGAAAAGCGCCGACATTATAGAATTTTTTTTTATTTTTTGTATTTCTGCATTTTCCCATTTTCGCATTTTCGCATTTTCGCATTTTCGCATTTTTGTAGTTTTGCATTTTGTGTAATGTAATTGCTTGCAACACTCACGACAGGTCGTTGCAAGTTGGATTTACGTACGTTCTGGCTATCAACAGCCACAATTAGGAACTTCCCCCCTACTCTCCCCCCTCCCCCAACAAAGCTCAAAGCTCGACTCAAAGCTTGACTTTGAGATTAATTGAAAAGCGTGACACGTCCACCGAACAGGCGTTCATATAAATTACCTGTGTTTTACTTAAACACACCCTGCACCCGATTGCTGCTCACCCTTGGGTATGCCCAACTTTAAAGTTGACTTACATCAATCATTCCAACTGATTCCTTACCCCTCCTCTGGCGGATTTCTTATTGGAAACCTCCATAACTTCACTTTGAAGTCGTAACTCACATGCGAGACGCAAGTTCGTTTCTTTTTCTGTGAGTCATTGAAGTCATTGAGATTTGAGCTGAAAATCGATCTTAATTTCTTTAGACAATGTCTGTCAGTCGTTAATAACTTTTCACCTCATCGTTATTACCGCATTTGCATAAACATTCAATGAAGCAAATCTCTGGATATTGGTTTATTATTATGCGAGAATTTTTGTTTCTGTCGCTGCCGTCGTTGGCGTCGTCGTCGTCGTCGTCGTCGCCGCCACCGTCGCCACGTTTAACACTTGAACGACCGCTGACCAAATATGGCAATATATAAGCTTTATGGCCGCCGGATGACGTGCAACGTTAGGAGAGGGGATATTTCTGGGGGCGGTGCCAAGAGGTTGGAGGTGGCCGAATGATCATCTGCCTGGCGGACTGACCGCAGCTCGAAGCGATTTGCGCTCTCAGCTTCTGTTGCAAGGACCAATGACTCAGAGCCTTGGACAGCAGCATAAAAGTTGCTTAAGCTTGAACTGGCAAATGAATCATTGGCGACGGAAGAAGCAGGAGGGGCGGAGTGAAGGGAGGAGAGCGAGTTGGGGTAGAGGCAGAGGCAGAGTCCGGGGCAGAGGCTTCGTCATTGTCGTCACTTCTAAAATCGATTGCCAAAAAAAGCCCGAAATTTTTAGATGCCATTTTTGGTTTTTGTTTTAACAAGGTTTTTGTTGTTGTTGTCGTTGTTGTTGTTGTTGCTGCTGTTGTTGTTACCGGTGTTATTTGTGTTGTCTGTTTGGTTTGTTGATTGCCAAGACGTGATTCTCTGGCCATATGCATGAATTACTCAAACACACACACACACACCCCTATCCCCACCCCTACCTCCCGCTTAACCCAAGCCACCGCATGACTCACGGCTGAAACTTTGAAGACTTTGAAAGACGCAAAGTTTAAGGCGCTCGAAGACTGAAATCGAAAATATCTTTTACTTTGTGGAGGCAAAAGGTGGCAGAGGGCGTCGCCAGGTGTGAAATGTGTGATCCTCTGACCTTTCCAGTTTCTAGGATCTCCGTATCATGTGTCCTGAATTTCTTGAAAATCAAGAGATTTTCAATTCTGTGTTTCACCTTTCTTATTTGATTTTCAGGGGGAAGTTCTTCTTTCCTCTTCTTATTTAAAGTCTGTTCAACCCTTAGGGCCTCCATTACAGGGTATTTATTGCCTAGGATCTGAATTTTGGGAGTCAACGCTTGAAACTTTCAATTTCTCTTTTGCTTTGTGCGTGGGCTGCGTTTCGATTTGATTTCTGTTTTAGTGTTCGAACTCGGATTCAGATTCAAATTCGAATTCGAATTCGAACTCGAATTTGGGCTTTTAAACGACATTCGATGTTCGTTTTGTAGCTGCGAAATTTGCGTTAAATGTTTGTTTGTTTAATAACTGAAAATGTTATGCGAAAGGCGCTCAAGAGACGCATACTTAGTGCCCACACAGTACACAAGTGTGTGTGTGTGTGTGTGTGTGTGTGTGTGTGCGTGCGGGGTGCGTGTGTGTGTATGTGGGCTGTCTTGCAGATACAGATACATTCGTTTGCTGTTTTTGGAGCCGCGAGTCTCCAACTTCAAGTCATGTGTTGTGCGTGTGTGTATGCCACTCAGTGTGTGTTTGGGCAACAAAAAACTAGGCCACTGAGCATCCAATTGGTTGCTACTGATGTTGTTGGTGTTGCTGTCATTGCTACTGATGTTGTTACTGTTGGTCGGGGGGCTGTCTGATATGTTGGATGCATGTGACGAGCTAAAATGAACATAGAGCGTCCAAGGGGGAACGCAAAACCTTCGACTAGAGGAACCAAAAGCCAAACAGCTGATGGTCAAGGGTAATCTTAGAATTATACCATACTTATACTCATACTTTACACTCCTCTTATACTTGTACTTATACTTGTTCTTATACTTAAACATAGACTTATACTTATACCCATACCAGGGAAATCTTTACTCCCATTATTTGTATCCTTCGACTAATCGACGCTTCTTTTATCCTTTCAGACATATTCCGGTCTCTTCTGCGTTGTGGTCAATCCCTACAAGAAATTGCCTATCTATACCGAAAAGATAATGGAGCGGTATAAGGGCATAAAGCGACACGAAGTGCCTCCGCATGTATTTGCAATAACGGACAGTGCCTATAGAAACATGTTGGGTGGTAAGTTGAATATATCGTACACCCTGTCGTACACCCTATCGTACACCCTATCGTACACCCTATCATATACAGTACTCCCCTCATATAGTATGGCCCATTAATCATCCGATAAATATAGAGTCATGTACGAATTGCGAGCTCCGAGCTTTCGGCTCAGTGTGTTTGCGTTTCGTTATCGCTGAAATTCCAAAGGAATGAACATAAAACAAAAAACAAAAACAAAAACAAAATCAAAATCAAATGCAGAAGCAGAAACAGAGAAGAGAAAACAAACAACGCACCCGAAAAGAAAAAACATCTGATAAGATATCAAGTCCAAGAGCCGAGAGTCTCCGCCGAGTTTCTGCGAACTCGAGGATGACATACATGGAAGATATAAACTCGGGACAGTCGCTATCACTCGATGGCCTTTGGGCCTTGACAGCAGCCTGAAAAATAGGCCAATGAATCACAAGACTGAAAGAGGTGAAACATTGTCTAAAAATTCCGAATTTCTAGTGGTGGAACAAAATGAAAAATGAAACTGAACTTTTTTGTATTGGGTTTTCTTTAGGTTTTTGTCTTCGCTATTGTTTTTGCTTCTGCTGGTTTTGAGCCTCGATTGAGCATGAAGTTCGCAGTCGATGACTCATTAAAAACTGCAAACACATGCATATCTTTGGCCCTCCCCCTACATCGCCGCCCTTCGTCAACAATATGGCGTATACGTGTCATTTCCATATTTGGAAAACAAAACTCGAACAAAGTTTTTTTTCCTTGTTTTTCTCTTTCTTTAATTTATTTTTTATTTTTATATTTTATATATTTTTCTGTTTTTCTTTTTAATTATGTTCTGTTTTTCTTTTTAATTGTTACTCTGTGTTTTGAAACACTGTGTCACCACATTTGCCGCCTAATCAATTTCTGCCCATGTATTTTTCGTTAATGCAGAAATAAAAATTTCATTTAACTGAAATCCGAAGTCGAAGCCAACGATCGAATTTTCTTGATTGCGGCCATGTCCGACGTGAACTTACCCTAAGTTTTTTCCTATTTGGAAGCTTCTCTTGAGGACAAGCTTAACTTTATATACACCTCTGCTTCAAAGTGGGATAGGGGTATAGAGGGAAACACAACTTGGACTTTGACTTTCGGCATCGTCATAAGCAAAATTGTTGTGCGGGTGTGGCCTTTGTTTGCTTTTTGATTTATTTCTCGCTCCTCCGATTTGGCATTGGTGTCTCTGCCCAACCCATTGCCATCTCCACACCAGCTCCAACTCCAACTCCAACTTCGGGTCCGGCTACGACTTCGATTTCGATTTCCATTCCAAGTGTCAGTCTCAAGCCTTCGAGCTTCTCTCTGCCATTGGCCCCAAACACGCACCGAATTTCGCCGCAGCGACAGTCCGCGTGTTGGGGTCACCTTCGTGGCCCACTGCAACTTAGCCCCCCAAGCCCAAGCCCTCCTCTTCACCACTCACCTTTCCTTAAAGCGCTCAATGTCATAATTTGATTGTTTATTATACAAAAAGCAGCCACGCCCTTAAGGCGTTGGCTTTTAGGTAACTGAAACTGCAAAACTTGTGCCAGGCCACTCTTTAATCTTCAGGCAGATGCTTTACAAGGTGTGTTCCACGCTCGGGTCAGTCCCAATCCGCAGTCAGGTGTATTTTTCTTTTTCCTCACGAATATCAAGATTTATGAATTTATGTTGATTCAAAGGATTTGCTTGGCTCCTTGAATTCCTCAATGTCTGGAAAGCTACTTTCAAGTTTCCAGTCAACTGACCGCCCAAGGGGAGCCTCAGAGATCTTTTCTTTCTTATTATATATAAGTATATATATTTTATATATATATAATATATATATATGTATATATAATATAATCTATATTTGTATATATAATATAATCTATATATGTATTATATTTATTATTCAGGTTTTTTCGCATTTGCAGTCAAAGCTTAAGTTTCCAGCTTCGTAATTTGAGACCACATAAAATAAATAATAATAAATAAAATAAATAATAAATAAATTAAATTTCTGTGAGATTTTTAATTTTGAAAAAATAAATATTAAATATTAATATCAGTTTATTTTTGATTTGTTTATTATAGATAATATCTATAGATATTATAATATTTATCTATAGATAATATAAATTTATCACAAAAATCTTTAAATTATTTTTGATTTATTTTATTTATAATACATATTTTAATTTTAATAAATAAAATGTTATTTAATTAATTAATTTATTTTAAATAATTATCTTTTCCTTATTCCCAATTAAATTTAATTAGTTGCATTCATTAAGTTTCGTTAATTATATTTCCCATAAATATATAATTTCCTATAATGCATAGTTTCCTATAATTTTTGCTTTTATATCTTCTTGATCGCCAGAGATTCCTCTAGGAACGAGAATTCTTTTCAATTCCGAGTTCCAAGTTCCGAAATGTTATTTTAATTGAGATAAAAAGAGAATTAAATGTGACATCAAAGTTGATAATAACAACAATAAAAATCATTAAATGTGGCGCCAAGCATTTTTGTGCGTGTTTTTGTTGCTGTTGTTTTTCTTCTTATTTTTATAGCATTTTTCATTGTGGTTGTCGTTGTTGTTGCTTTTGTTGCTTGGGGGCCTGAGTCTCGGTGCTCGATAGGCAGCGATGAGGATCTGTTCAAAGGGTGGGGGGGACAGTTGGACAGATGTGGATAAATGATGGGGAGTTGGAAGAAGGAGTGAGGTAGTGCTGGGTAGTGGAATAGTGAGGGGAAGGGGGAAGGGGGAGTGGCCTATTATGCAATGCAATGCGACGCCGTCTTGGCGACGTTTTGAAATCTCGTGAAAATAAACGGAGAAAAAGCAAACCAAAACTCGGATCTACGGAGACTAGAGTCCATCTATGGACATGGTACTGACAGCCATAATAAGTACGGGGTCGTTTTGTGTGCCAATTTTATTTTTCAATTTCTGCCTTTTTATTTGTATTTTGATTTTTATTTTGATTTTGATTTTTATTTATTTTATTTAATTTTATTTTTTGAACCGAAAAATCTGTGTCGTTGCTTTTGCGGTTACAAAAAAAATAAAAAAAAAAAATAAAAAAAAAAATAAGCATCGTGTGTATCGAATGAGTGTATCGAGTAGCTGGGCGATAGTTAAATGCTTATAGCCTATAGACACATAAAAACGTAAAAAACAAAATCGTCTATGGATAAGATCTCCAATGTGTGTGTGTGTGTGTGTCATTATTTGTATCTGTGCGATGCGCGCAGTTTTAAATGATTTTCAATTGAATGAATGTCCCTCAGTTTTTGCCTCTTGTTTTACTGGCGGGTTATACCCATTAATAGCCCATACAACGGGGTACAGGGTACAAAGGGAGGGGTATGACCAACTTAAAGTCAGGATCTCCAAGATATGAGAGCCCAGATGAGTCGACTTATGTATGAGACTTGCTTAGCCAATGGAAAGAATCGCCTGGAGGTTGAACCTACTGAAGTTTCGCGTGTTGTAGGGTATTTAGGTGTTTATAGGGTATCGAGGGGGCAGCTGCGGCTCTGCCCTGGATGCCAGCCCACAGTCAAAGTTAAGTGGTAGGTCGAAAGTGGAGACTTGGGCGAGACTCAAGAGCTGCCCACGCAGTATCTCATAGTCGGGCATACCCACTTGTGTGTGTGTGTGTGTGTGTGGATGGATGTGTTATTTTGTTTTCTTTCGCGCACTTGAATTTGGGTCAAAACAACAAATTTCAAGCTGAGTTTTTGTTTAAACAAAAAGAGAAACTGTAACTGAAACAAAAGCAAGAAACAAAAATAAACTTTGTCAGCTTTTTTAAGTGCATAAACTTTGTCAATTAGTCAAAAAAATTCAGGTAGTATCTCAATGTCTGTTTATGCTTATATATCCATATGTATCTATATATATATATCTGAGTAAAATCTATCTTTATCCGATCCCTAATAACTTTTATGCTTGTCGTGTCTTTCAGATCGCGAAGACCAATCGATTTTGTGTACTGGCGAATCGGGTGCTGGAAAGACGGAGAACACCAAGAAGGTCATACAGTTTCTGGCCTACGTGGCTGCCTCGAAGCCGAAGGGCTCTGGTGCGGTAAGTATCTCGCGGATACATTTGTATCTGAGGCCATTTACGGGGCAGATGCAACGCGTGGTGTGCGGGTCGCAGCAGTCGTTATTAGAAATATGATTAATCAGAGATTTATAGCTTCGACTGTGTGTGTGTGTGTGTGTGTGTGAGTGTCTCTCTGTGTGTGTGTGGCGGCAAAACGAACTGCGGCTTTCATACGCCCGCAACTTACATTGACTTGTGGGTGTTGGGTATACCCTACGAATGGGTGCAAGTCGGGAGTTTGGGTGACGGCATTTGGACTACTATTTGAACTCGTAATTAGTATAGGGGTATAAGCAATTACAGGGTATCTGACTAGTCGCTCATTAGGGACCAGAGAATTCTTCTCTTTTATTTTAACTCATTGAAAACGTTTTCCCAGCTGTTGAACGGATTTAGTTTCAATTCATGATCCGCAAATGCATCGAAAAGAAACTCACACCCCACACTCCCACTCCCCCCCTCTCTCTCTCTCTCACACACACACACAGACACACGCAAGTGTTGCACTTAGCATTGATGTAATGACATTAAATCACGTAGCTCCCATGATGCGGGCTCCCAGCCCCCCAGCTCACTCCCCTAGCGTTTTTCATATGACTGCCACTTGGCGGTCTCACACATTCAAACGGTTCATTAATCGAACACACACACACACACACATAGCAGATGTGGCATAAGTTATTGGATGGCTGCTGACAAATTACTTCATTTGTCGTCTGCCCTTCCCATAGAGAGGGGCAGACCTTTGAAGATCATCGTCCGATGATATATGCCCAGAATTTGTTGATAAATCAGAAATCAGAAATCAGAATTCAGACTTGTCAACAGTTTCCACGGAGTTCATAGATCTGTGTTTGTTTCCTATGACAGCCTCTCCTCGATCGATCTTTGCATCCTGCGGATCATCAGTTGAGACGCGTCTTCCCCCAACTTTGGGGCTCGTTTGACTGCTCCTCAGACTGAAGTCGCTCGACTGCCTCTGACCCATAAGTTTCCAGTTTCCTGGCCTTATTTGCACTTGAGAGCAGCGAGTGATTCATCCGCTGCACATGTTACATGTGCGCTCATAAATCCAAGCTACCCGCCTGCCACTTTTCAGCGGGTGAATCTCAAAAAGGGGGTAGAAGTGGGCAAGTGGCTTTGCTGCTCCCCCCCGTCCCTGACCGCTTGAGCGGCGGCCAATGCCAACCAGTGGCCAGTTTTTACATCTATATATCTATATCCATATGTTCATCTATCCATCGCTCGGATCTGATTGAAGCGGCAGCTGCCAAAATGGCCAAAATTGGCTAACGCGTAATCCTTTAAGGCTTTAAATTTGAAAATTTGGATTTTTAGTTTTTCTTATTTTTTTTTTATTTTTATTTTATTTTTTTTTCTTAATGATGGATGCTGTTTTTCTGGCCTTATACGAGTGTTGGCCTAGTCAAACGTGATAACTGAGGCACGAACTGTAAAAGGCAGTTAACGAAACATTGCCACATGTTGTTGTGGTTGCTCTGGCTGTTGTTGTTGTAGTTGTTGTCATTAGTTATGATTAAATTTCCTTAAATAGAAACAGATATCGTTTTTGTTTCTGTGATTCTGAAAACTGAATCATCGCCAACGGTGGAAACACAATTTTGATTAAAGAAATTAGTTCATGTTGTTTTTATGGCTCGATCAGGGCAGCATACACACACACACACACACACACACACACACACACACACTCTTACATGTGTAAGCTGGTATGTGTTGGCATATCTGGCGATAAGAAAAGCTTCTGCATTCAAAACGTAGGAAACATTGAGTGAAAAGCCATAAAACTGATAAGAAAGGTAAACTCTTATCGATAGGTGAGAGCGGGATATGAGTGTAGGGTATAGAGGGGGCGGAGAGAGAAGACGGGCGCAAATGGCCGAATCGATCAGGCAGTTAGAGGTAACTCCCAGCGGATTAAAAATGCTGACAGCAGAAGATCAAGAGAGAAGCCTTTGTTTAATAACAAATGGGGAACACCCTACACACAACATGAGAGGAGGGTAGTTCGGTTGGATAGGAGGACTCAAAGTAAGACTGAAGGGTGGGTGGGGGAACACCCTACACACAACATGAGAGGAGGGTAGTTCGGTTGGATAGGAGGACTCAAAGTAAGACTGAAGGGTGGGTGGGGGAATACCCTACACACAACATGAGAGGAGGGTAGTTCGGTTGGATAGGAGGACTCAAAGTAAGACTGAAGGATGGGTGGGTGGGTAGGGGGGTTTCATTTGGGTTTCCGATGGAAGGTGCTGCACTCACACACACACACACACACGCGTTGCATTTGTCTCTTTTTTCTCTGTTTTCCTTTTACTTTCACTTTTATCATCTGTTCTTCTTCGGCTTGTAAAAGGTTTAAATATTTAATTACTCTCTTCCATGCAAATTAGCACTTAATTATAATTATAATTATAATTACTATTAATTTATATTTTTATTTATTTTTTACTTTTCATGTACAAACAAATACACACACACACACACACACACACACACACACACACACACACACACATACACACACACGCCTCTCTACACACACTTCTATTGTTGCTGCTGTTGCTGTCGAACTCTTAATTGCCGCTTAATTTAATTTAATTAATTTAATTTAACTTTGTTTTTCCTACTTAAAATATTTTGTATATTTTGTATAAACTTTTTACATATGAATAATTGAAATAATTTTAAAATAATTAATTTTATTTGTACATACATTTTAAAACAATTACAACTCTTGTCAACCTCCGCCAAACACACCCACACACACACACAACCACACACACACACACAACCAACAACCACCAACCAAATCCACGTTCAACCCAAACTCCACCTGTACAGGTGCCGAATCCTGCCGTGCTCATTGTAAGTATTGAAGAGTCTTCCAAAGCTGAAAAAATTACTAATCGAATTTCTCGTTACTTTTATTATTATTATTATTATTATTATTATTATTATTATTATTATTATTATTATTATTTTATTGTTTTGTTCTAATCAGTTTCAAGTTCTGACTGACTTCTTTTAATTAACCCTTTGATACACTTGACGGCCGTGTCGAAGGTCCTTTCTGGATCTCAATTCGTGCTGCAAGTGTATTAAGACTTTCGCCTGCCCTTAAAGTGTCCTTTCTCGATTTTTGTTACTTACCACTCATCCTTTGTTACTCATTATTTGTTTACTATTCATTTTTGCTTTTGATTTTGTTTGACTTTGATTTTTGTTTGAAATGTTTTAACTTTTGTTTTTATTTGGTTCCCTTACTGACACTCTTTAAAAAAAGACTTAAAACATGTCCACTAATGAATTTTAATCGCCTCCATTTCCACCTACTCACCACCAACACCCCAACGCCTCAACGCCCCACCCCCTCATGCCACCCACAAAACGCTACGCATTTTTAGAGTAGTCATCAAGAAACATTTGCGGTAAAGTATGCTCCATTTAACCCGAGAATTAAACGATACGATAATCATAATCACAATCATAATCATAATCATAATCATAATCATAATCTTAATCATAATCTTAATCACAATAATAATCCATCAATCACATATTGTCTATATACTCATGTACTTTGGTTTGATTCTTCGGTTGATGTGACCTTTCCACCTTTCCACCTTTACTGAGTGTGTATTGAGATTTGGTCAACTTTTGAACTTTTTTGTTTTTACCGTTTCACTGTTTTTGATTTTCGGTTTCAGCTACACCCTACTGACATTTGACCTGTGAACACCCCTAACCCAAACATAACCCAACATCTGCAGAAACATCAAGATCTCACACACAAATTTTCCGATTACTCAAGTCGAAGAGCCACTGCTGGAGGTAAACTTTTGGGATACGTAGAAGCCAGTGCTGTGCGATTGAAGGACTATTAGTCCTTAGGAGAGAATCATAGCTTAACTATAATATAGGATTGAAAGGCTGAACAATTAAACTAAGCATTCATTTAACATGTAGATTAGACATAGACAAGCTCAGCAGATCCTTTAGAAAGAATCGAAGCTGCGAAAGGAAGTATCGAATGAAGATTTTTCATCCCTAAGGTTTCTCAGGGAAGATCATCGAGAGTAACATGGAGCCAAAACTTGAAAGGATAAAAAAACTGTTATATCATTTTTGAGTTCACTAATCACTTGAGTTTCAAGAAGAATCAAAAGTTAATGTCTCTAAAGAGAAGCAAAAGGAGGTGACTCACCTTTACGAGATCAGAAGGTATTCCTGGAGGGTGATCATAGATCATATAAAGTAGTTATGGGAAGAAATTCTTCCATTCAGGAGTCGCCTCTTTGAAAGGGAAAGCAGTGGAGAAAGATGTAAGGAGGGGGGAGAGGAGGGGGATCTTCATAGCGATCGCATTGCACTGCCCTAGGAAACAGTCGTGTGTTTATTTATGTTTTGCGATCTGTGCTCGTATCCTCTGTTATCCTTCGCATCTGAAGTTGTCGCTTTCTAACAAACGCTTTCTTCTTCTGCATGTACATAACTTCTTTGCATGTGTGTTTGTAGTTAGAGTCCTTGTGCCTTGTTTGTTCTATATGTTTGATATGCTATACGTTGAATGTATCATGTGCTAACCTCTAAAGAGATTCCAGTGAACATATAGAGTCCTTTACTTAAAGTCCTTTCATTATTCACAGGGCGAACTGGAGCAACAACTGCTGCAGGCGAATCCAATTCTGGAGGCCTTCGGCAATGCCAAGACGGTCAAGAACGACAACTCGTCGCGTTTCGTAAGTAGAGCAATGCAATCCCCGAGAGAAATGGGTTTTTATGAAGTTTCCTCATGTTTCAGGGTAAATTCATTCGGATTAACTTCGATGCATCGGGCTTCATCTCGGGCGCCAACATCGAAACGTATCTGCTGGAGAAATCGCGTGCCATTCGTCAAGCGAAGGACGAACGTACATTCCATATATTCTATCAGCTGCTGGCGGGAGCATCGCCGGAGCAGCGCGAGAAGTTCATTCTTGATGACATTAAATCGTATCCATTCCTCTCGAACGGCTCACTGCCGGTGCCCGGCGTCGATGACTATGCCGAGTTCCAGGCGACAGTTAAGTCGATGAATATAATGGGCATGACCTCCGAGGACTTCAACTCGATATTCCGCATTGTCAGCGCTGTGCTCCTATTTGGCAGCATGAAGTTCCGTCAGGAGCGAAACAACGATCAGGCGACGCTCCCGGACAACACAGTTGCCCAGAAGATTGCCCATTTGCTCGGCCTGAGCGTCACGGATATGACGCGCGCCTTCCTCACGCCCCGCATCAAGGTCGGTCGCGACTTTGTAACCAAGGCTCAGACCAAGGAGCAGGTCGAGTTCGCGGTGGAGGCCATCGCGAAGGCGTGCTACGAGCGCATGTTCAAATGGTTAGTGAACCGCATCAATCGATCGCTGGACCGGACCAAGCGTCAAGGCGCCTCCTTCATTGGCATTCTCGACATGGCTGGCTTCGAGATCTTCGAACTGAACTCCTTCGAGCAGCTGTGCATTAACTACACCAACGAGAAGCTGCAGCAGCTCTTTAACCACACCATGTTCATCTTGGAGCAGGAGGAGTACCAGCGCGAGGGCATTGAATGGAAGTTTATTGACTTTGGTCTTGATCTACAGCCCACGATCGATCTGATCGACAAGCCCGGCGGCATCATGGCCCTCCTGGACGAGGAGTGCTGGTTCCCCAAGGCGACGGACAAGACGTTCGTGGACAAACTCGTCTCCGCGCACCTAATGCATCCCAAGTTCATGAAGACGGACTTCCGAGGTGTCGCCGACTTTGCGATCGTGCATTACGCTGGACGCGTGGATTACTCGGCCGCCAAGTGGCTGATGAAGAACATGGATCCGTTGAACGAGAACATCGTTTCGCTGCTGCAGGCGTCGCAGGATCCGTTTGTCGTGAACATCTGGAAGGATGCGGAAATTGTCGGCATGGCACAGCAGGCGCTAACCGATACCCAATTTGGTGCGCGTACGCGCAAGGGCATGTTCCGCACCGTGTCGCATCTGTATAAGGAGCAGCTGGCCAAGCTGATGGACACGCTGCGCAACACAAACCCCAACTTTGTGCGCTGTATCATACCGAACCACGAGAAGCGCGCTGGCAAGATCGACGCGCCCCTGGTGCTGGACCAATTGCGATGCAATGGTGTCCTCGAGGGTATACGCATCTGTCGCCAGGGCTTCCCTAATCGCATACCCTTCCAGGAGTTCAGACAACGGTACGAGCTCCTCACACCCAACGTCATACCGAAGGGCTTCATGGACGGCAAGAAGGCCTGTGAGAAGATGATCCAAGCTCTCGAGCTCGACTCGAATCTCTATCGTGTCGGACAATCGAAGATCTTCTTCCGCGCTGGTGTGCTGGCACATCTCGAAGAGGAGCGCGATTTCAAGATCACCGATCTGATTGTCAACTTCCAGGCCTTCTGCCGGGGATACCTCGCTCGTCGCAACTACCAGAAGCGACTCCAGCAGCTCAACGCCATACGAATTATCCAAAGGAATTGTGCCGCGTACCTCAAGCTCCGTAACTGGCAGTGGTGGCGCCTATACACCAAAGTAAAGCCTTTGCTCGAGGTCACCAAGCAGGAGGAGAAGCTTGTCCAGAAGGAGGACGAGCTAAAGCAGGTGCGCGAAAAGCTCGACACGCTGGCCAAGAATACACAGGAATATGAGCGCAAGTATCAGCAGGCGCTCGTAGAGAAGACCACACTCGCCGAGCAGCTGCAGGCGGAGATCGAGCTGTGCGCCGAGGCGGAGGAGTCGCGCTCACGTTTAATGGCACGAAAACAGGAGTTGGAGGACATGATGCAGGAGCTGGAGACGCGCATAGAGGAGGAGGAAGAGCGTGTACTTGCATTGGGAGGTGAGAAAAAGAAATTGGAACTGAATATTCAAGATCTAGAGGAGCAGCTGGAAGAGGAGGAAGCAGCACGTCAAAAGTTGCAGCTCGAGAAGGTGCAGTTGGACGCCAAGATCAAGAAACACGAGGAAGATCTGGCCCTTACTGACGACCAGAATCACAAGCTGATTAAGGAGAAGAAATTGCTGGAGGAGCGTGCTAACGATCTGTCCCAAACCCTTGCCGAGGAGGAAGAGAAGGCCAAGCATTTGGCCAAACTGAAGGTTAAACATGAAGCAACCATTGCCGAGCTCGAGGAACGCATGCACAAGGATCAACAGCAGCGACAGGAATCGGATCGTACCAAGCGCAAAATTGAAACCGAGGTGGCCGACCTCAAGGAGCAGCTGAACGAACGACGTGTCCAGGTCGAGGAAATGCAGACACAGTTGGCGAAGCGCGAGGAGGAACTTACTCAAACACTGATGCGCATCGATGAGGAATCTGCAACGAAAGCCACCGCACAGAAGGCACAGCGCGAATTGGAATCCCAGTTGACGGAGATCCAGGAAGACCTCGAGGCCGAGAAGGTGGCGCGCAGCAAAGCTGAAAAGCTCCGACGTGATCTCAGCGAGGAGCTGGAAGCGCTAAAGAATGAACTGCTCGACTCTCTGGACACCACAGCCGGTAAGTAACCTGTCTATCGCCTCAATTCTCCAACTCCGATACTTATGCTCGATCTCCTACAGCCCAACAAGAACTGCGTTCCAAGCGTGAACAGGAGTTGGCCATGCTTAAGAAACTGCTGGAAGAGGAGGCTGTACAGCATGAGGGTGTGCTCGCCGAGATGCGCCATAAGCACTCGCAGGAGCTGAATGGTATCAACGATCAGTTGGAGAACCTTCGCAAGACCAAGTCGGTGCTCGAAAAGACCAAGGGAACCCTCGAAGCGGAGAACGCGGATCTGACCACGGAATTGCGAAGTGTGAACAGTTCGCGGCAAGAGAACGATCGCCGTCGGAAACAGGCCGAGTCCCAAATTGCTGAGTTGCAGGTTAAGCTGGCGGAAATTGAGCGCGCACGCTCCGAGCTGCAAGAGAAGTGCACAAAGCTGCAGCAGGAGGCGGAAAACATTACCAACCAGCTGGAGGAGGCGGAGCTTAAGGCTTCCGCAGCAGTCAAATCAGCCAGCAATGTTGAATCACTGCTAACGGAGGCCCAGCAGCTGCTGGAGGAGGAGACACGGCAGAAATTGGGCCTCAGCTCCAAACTGCGACAAATCGAATCTGAGAAGGAGGCGCTGCAGGAACAGCTGGAAGAGGATGAGGAGGCCAAACGCAATTTCGAGCGCAAATTGGCTGAGGTGACAGCTCAAATGCAGGAGATCAAAAAGAAGGCCGAAGAGGATGCTGACTTGGCTAAGGAGCTTGAGGAGGGTAAGAAGCGTCTCAACAAGGACATCGAAGCCCTTGAGCGACAAGTGAAGGAGCTGATGGCACAGAATGATCGCCTCGACAAAAGCAAAAAGAAGATCCAGTCGGAACTAGAGGATGCTATCATAGAACTGGAGGCGCAGCGGACGAAGGTAAGCAATAAATTAAATCCTTCTCAAGGCAGCCACTCATCTGGTCTCTCAATCCCTTGCAGGTGCTCGAGTTGGAGAAGAAACAAAAGAACTTCGACAAGATACTTGCCGAGGAAAAAGCCATATCAGAACAGATTGGGCAGGAGCGCGACACGGCGGAACGGGAGGCGCGTGAAAAGGAAACGAAGGTGCTGTCAGTGTCCCGGGAACTGGACGAGGCATATGACAAGATCGAGGACTTGGAAACGAAGCGCAAGCAGCTGCAAAACGAACTAGATGATCTGGCCAACACGCAAGGTACCGCCGATAAGAATGTCCACGAGCTGGAAAAGGCGAAGCGGGCGCTGGAGTCACAGCTAGCCGAGCTGAAAGCACAAAACGAGGAACTCGAGGATGATCTGCAATTGACGGAAGATGCCAAACTGCGTCTGGAGGTCAACATGCAAGCCCTGCGCTCCCAATTCGAACGTGACCTTCAAGCCAAGGAGGAAGGTGCCGAGGAGAAACGCCGCGGTCTCATCAAACAGCTCCGCGATCTGGAGGCCGAGCTGGATGAAGAGCGTAAGCAACGAACAGCTGCAGTGGCCGCCAAGAAGAAACTGGAAGGTGACCTTAAGGAGATCGAGACCACTATGGAGATGCATAATAAGGTGAAAGAGGATGCACTCAAGCATGCCAAGAAGCTGCAAGCACAAGTCAAGGATGCGCTACGTGACGCTGAGGAGGCCAAGGCCGCCAAGGAGGAGTTGCAGGCGCAGAGCAAAGAAGCCGAGCGCAAGGTCAAAGCACTTGAAGCAGAAGTATTACAACTCACCGAGGATTTGGCCAGCTCCGAACGTGCCAGACGCGCTGCCGAAACGGAACGTGACGAACTGGCTGAGGAGATCGCCAACAATGTCAGCAAGGGATCGCTCATGATCGATGAGCGACGACGCTTGGAGGCCCGCATCGCCACCTTGGAGGAGGAGCTTGAAGAGGAGCAATCCAACTCTGAGGTGCTGCTTGATCGCAGTCGCAAGGCGCAGCTACAGCTCGAACAGATGGTCACTGACCTAGCCAACGAAAAGTCCAGCTCGCAGAAGAACGAGAATGCGCGTGCGCTCCTTGATCGTCAGAACAAGGAGCTGAAGGCAAAACTGGCCGAAATTGAGACGGCGCAACGCACCAAGGTGAAGGCCACAATTTCCACGCTCGAGGCCAAGATTGCCAATTTGGAGGAGCAGCTCGAGAATGAGGGTAAGGAGCGGCTACTGCAACAGAAGGCCAATCGAAAGATGGACAAGAAGATCAAGGAATTGACCATGAATATCGAAGACGAGCGAAGGCACGTTGACCAGCATAAAGAGCAAATGGATAAGGTACGTTAAGGCTTCTCTTTCATTAATCCAGACTCGAAAAGAGAATTGACTTAATCCGTTTCCTAATTGTGACCCACAGTTAAACAGTCGTATCAAACTGCTCAAGCGTAATCTGGACGAGACCGAGGAGGAGCTGCAGAAGGAGAAGACACAGAAGCGTAAATACCAGCGCGAGTGTGAAGATATGATCGAATCCCAGGAGGCCATGAACCGTGAGATCAACTCACTGAAAACGAAACTACGGTAAGTGAAGGACGCAAGAGATTCCATTCATTGTTTTGATTTGGATCGTCTGCGGGAGGGGCAGTTCTTTACACAAATTTCTTTATTTATTTATTTCTTCGGTTTCTTTGGTTTCTTGGCTCTTAACGGTTGTCCATAGCTCGATACAAGTGGCCGAAACCGAAAAGGCCAAGGCCTATTCGCCCAAAAAGGATGCCGCGCTGATTATGAATTGTGAGGGTCTGCATTAGGTTTTCGTTTTGCTTCGCTTCTTCGCTTCCTTGTGGTAGGCTGTAAGTGCCATCAACGCCATCATCTGATCAACATCTACGTAATGCAGTGTATCTAAAAAATGAACCATCTGACCAATCCGACTCTTCTGCATGTTAGCTTTGAGAGGATTCAACGATGGTTTTCACACTGAATTGAATTCTCTCCCCGATCCTGGTGTTATTTACGAAGTCTCCTTCCATCTGTGTTATCCCCGACGGTTCTTTAGTTTCCCATTGGATTCCATTATAACATAGCCATTCCTCCTGCATGTTTAGCACACGAACATACCAACACATACTCCAACTCACACACATATTAAAACCCATCCACACATAGAATTGAAGTCGTGCGATTTTATTGTGTTCAATGTTAAGTCTGCGCCCAATCCTTAAAAGAAAATAGCAATCACTATAGATCTTAGTGCATATTGTCTTATATAGAGTGTCTTTGATTTATCGTTACTCCTGCCAAGTTTTTGATAAATATTGCACAGTTACCCATACCACCCCTGATCCTTATGCACGTGTGTAAAATGTCCTCTTTAAGTCACGATTTAAGTCATGATTTTCGATGTTTTTTATAGACGTACCGGCGGCATGGGTCTCAGCTCCTCCCGGCTCACGGGTACCCCATCATCCAAACGCGGAGGCGGAGGCGGCGGCGGCGGCGATGACAGCTCATCGGTGCAGGATGAATCATTAGATGGCGAGGATTCAGGCAATTAAAGCGTTAATAATTAAAAAAAAAAAAAAGAAAAAAACAAAAACAGAAATAAACGATTATATTTTAATGTTTCTTTTATATAATTTCTCTGTTATTTTTTATTTAAACTATTATACTTAATTAAAACTTAAAAACAACAAACGCAAAACAAAATAATTATACAACATAAAACAAAACAAAAACAAATACGCGTATTAACTTTCCAAAATACATCCTTTCCTCAACATGCAATATAAACTCAACCTATTTCACAGTCGTCGTACATTAATAAACAAATGCATTTAATAACTAAAGGTTTATAAAACAATCAAATGTTGAACAAGCAACTAATATACGAATTTCGTTTTGTTTACAAACAATAAATATTTGCTATAACAAATTAAAACCCAGTTTATTTTGTTTCTTTTGAATTCTGTAAATTGCGCGGGCAGTTCACATGCAGTGTGGTCGCAAACGATATCTGTTGTTTCATCGATAACATAAGCTGTACATTTGAGCTTGTGTCAGCTAGCAAATATGTAAAGGTTTTAAGTATTTGTCAGCTAGCAATAAGCAACTCTTTATTATTTATAACAAATTAAAATTAAATTAAGTGCTCCTGGAACATCCTTATATGCCAAATTGTTCTGGATACAGTTAAAAAATAAATGTAAATTAAATAATTATGTACAAATAAAACAGAAATACGTTAAGAAACTACGCTTCTCATATGGGGGAATTATAGGTAAAAATGCATTCAGGACTAGCATATCCTTGCAAATTTCGAAAAGAAAACATGCTTTAGAATTACAAGGGCCATTAGAATCCTTTAGCATTCAAGGATTATAGAATCATCCAAGATAAATCCGTTTAGGAGCTGCACATCTTTTGTATGAAAGTTATAGTTGAAAAATGCGTCCAGGACTTGCATATCCTTGCAAATTTCGAAAAGAAAACATGCGTTAGGATTACAATGTCTAATAGAACCGTTGGGCATTCAAGGAATATGGGGTCATCTAAGAATCAAGGACTTGGAAAATTTTATTCGAAAGGCGAACGAAATTTGGTCAAAAATACATTATCCTTGTTTGCTCGAGATTTACAAGGACAATCAAGTTCATTTTTGGTGAGTTGATAGTCCTGGTGGCACTTTATCTTTTGAGATATTTTTTATCAGGATACGTAAGGATACAGCTGAGATATTGAGATTTCTTTTTAAACAAAATAATCCCTATAACTCGCCCGTTTGAAGGACTTTCGTCCTTCGAAAACTTTCCAACTGTGTAGTTTCTTAAGGACTTTCTGTGGACCAAAGGACATCGGAATCGACTGATAAACGGCTAAGTTACAATGATTTTTCTGATTTCAGGACGATTTTTGCATACCTCCCCCTTGCAAAAATTTCAAGAAAATTTTTTTTCAAATTTTAAAATTCTTGAAATGTCAACTTGTAGTCCTGTTCTCTGTGATAACAAAATGACCTTTCTTTTTGAAATATTCAAGGAACTGGCGAAGTTATGGCCAATTTTCAGATGTCCTTGTAGGTAAACTGACTCAATTTGTTCCTGATCTTTGGGGGATTGAAAAGTACAGTATAAGAAGCAGCACGACATAGCTCCTTCTGTATGAAGATATTCTAGGACTTTCAAGGACATTCAAGGATATTCAAAGCCAATTAAGAATAATGATTGCTTACATAAAATGCATGATTTTCGTATTGGCTGCTTTTTATTATGACTAATTTAAGGTACTTAAAATTACTGAACATTAAATTGACGATTTTTACATATTTAACATATATACAATTTGATAACTATATTCTTTGTTCTAGGCTAATAATATCGTAGGCTAAGTGGTGACAAATTCGAAGATCCCTTTATGGCTTTTAAGACATAAAAATAGCATTAAAACTAAAGCGGCGCCCCCTCTCGGTTCAGGATGTGTACAACAACGTAAACATTGCCTGGACCTACTATGGCTGAGCTGTTAAGCGCCTCAAGCTCAGGCGAGGATTTGCTATTTTCTATTTGCTGCTTCTCCTCGCGCTTACTGTTCGTGTAGTATACACTACCGACAATCAAGCTGAACGTGGTTACGGACACCAGAAGAGTGCCGTACTTAAGCGCCAGCTGTATGGCATCTAAACCAAATGTACTGACGTAGAGCGTGTGCAGGACATCATCGGTGAAATCTCCAGCCGTTATCTCTATCCAAATCAATGGCAATATTGTCGTATCTTCGAACATTCCTGTTATAGCTGTAAGGATTTAAGAGTTAGATGATACGTGTGGGGGGAGTCATTTGAATGATTGGTTACTCACGGTACAGGAGAGGAGTCTTTTCCATCATTATGTTGATCTGTATGCGAGAAGCACCACCCAAGGGGAACCCAAAACGCGGATGAATATCGGCGTAGGTCTGATGGATACTCGCGTTTGGTTCGATTCCTTCAAAATCTTTGTACAGGATCGGATCGCCGGAGAAGAAATGAGGAAATGATGGAAAGATGGGCGATCCGTCGTAGCACTTGGTGGCATTGATTACACCACTGGGGAAGCATCGTGCAGTGTTCTTGCAATAGCATTCGTTAGCCGGATTCTGGAAAGGATGTGCGAACACATCCATAGGTGTGCGATATCGCAGCACATCGATGTCATTGTAAATGGTCGCCTCCTTCTCGAAATACAGGGGCACCTTGCGGCACAGAACCTGCAGAAAGACATACACCGTGCTCCGATCCTGGAGCATGGTCGGCGAGAACATGGACGGTTCGCTGCCATCGATACGATTGCACTCGTCACTATCCCAGAAGTCCAACTGAGGCTTTCCATTGAACTGTGTAATGATGCTAAACTTTGTAATGTCGTCCTCGCCGGTGTTCAGCTGTACGGAATCCACACTGGTGCCGTTGCGCTGCATTGAAAAGCTTGGTAAGTAAGTAAGTGATCACTTCCCGTAGCCAATATGATATGCTTACCGTTCTCAAAAGACCGAAATGGGTTTTACCCCCACCGAAGGTCTCAAGGCTGATAATCTTGTCCCGATAGCCCCACAGGTACTCACGGGCCGTCAGCTTCTTGAAGAGAGGTTCATTAAGAAGTCGGACAAATCGCGTGATGAATGCACGTTTTAAAGGAAGCATTCGCAAAATGTGGACAGCTGCTGATATAAGCGGCACATTTGGAACATAAACCACATCATCCTCTCGACACGCTGACTTTTCCGGGAGAAACTTGTAAGACTTGCGATCCTGAAAGTCGATCATTTGAAAAATGGAATTTAATTTCTGATTATTTCGACGCTTACTCTAAAGGTAACTGTGTGGTTGTCGTTAAAGAACACTTCGTCCTTAACCGTGTGCTCCTGGTATGTTAACGGCCCCAAGTCGACGACGTGCATCTTTTTCGTTTTGCCGGCCAGAAAGTCCTCGATATTTGTGTAGTTAAAGATGTGCGCCTTGAGAAGCGTATCATATTTGGGATCAGGTGACAGCCAACTTTTGGCAGTCTCTGAATCCTCGGCGATTACTATATTCTGGAGTGAACGAGTGTTATAAGTGTAAGTGCGCAACAAGTCCAAGAGCATACTACTCACCTTGAGCATTGTATTATTATAGTATTCCGTGAACCACATTACGAAGAATCCGGTCACGCTTATCACAAAGAGCAGAAACATAAATCCCAGCACTGTTAAGGCCAATCAAGAGCAGAAAGTGGGTTAGCACGCGGCGAAGATGTGAATAACGGAGGGTAGGAACGAATACTCACTTATCAGTGTTCCCATATCCTTGGACGTTAAATTGCGCAGACCTAAAGATTCCAGTATCATGTCCAGCACCGTTTGTTTGCCCAGGCTGTCACCTCCCCCTCCTCCGCCTCCTCCACCAGCTCCTTCTCCGCTGCCGCCGCCACCACCGCCACCACCACCACTGCCGTTGTAGCCTCCATAGCGCTTGGCGATACCATTGAGTTGGGAGTTCAACGTATTGGACTTTGATTTGTTTTGCAGTTGGAGATGATCCTCTAGGGTGGGCAGCTGCTGTACCACATCGTTGCTTGTGGCATGTGACATTGTGTGGGTGCGCGTGTGTGTGCGTGGGTGAGTATCGCACTGCAAATGATATAATAGACGCATATGTAATAATGTCGTTTATGAGAATTATTTTTTTTTACAGCGTAAAAAAAATATTTTCTAATCTCAAGCCCCAAGCTTCGGGATGCCTTTTCGGAGCACGTGTGGGCTGGAAGAGAGTTATCTTCCACGTGGAAATCCTCTTATCATTTGAATGTGAAGCAAAACTTTGGGCTTTCGCGGGAGTTCATTGAACGCGTCGATTGAGTGGAACATCATTAGACGGTTTCCCCGATCATCAGATGTAGGTACCTTAGTCCGGCGATGACTTATAGTATATGGTTTCCAGATCGAGTCGCCGCTTGAGCAGCTCTTAACCAGCCGATCGTTGAACAGAATATGTACTAACTAATCTCGGATTATAATAAAACAAGCTACGCGTGCTCCTCAAATCAAAGTACAACAATGTATAACCATCCATCTGTTTGCCTGTGTGTGTGTATGGTCTATGTAGAGCCAGAGACTCTTTATCAGTAATACCTCGAACGGGCGAGAAGGCTACGATTCATAAAAATATTCAGTAAATACATTTAAATAATGTCCGTACATACGTACGGTATGTACTACGGTACATATGTATACAGCATTTCAAAAACCAGGAGTACTGGAGGTGCACACACACATGCATAACATAAGTACATATCAAGTATTTGCCAAGTTTGCGTTGATGTCAGCTGAAAAACGGGTCAACGGCATCTGATAAGAAACGGCTGTGAATCTGAATTTGAAAATGTAAAGTTTTCTATAATTTAAAATAGCGAAACCATCGACATTATCAGCAGCAACGAACACAGATTATAGCGATACTCAATGAAACGAGCCAATGGGGTAAGTGATTGAAGAAACCTCTGAGCGAGCTTAAGGCATGAAGATGTATGGGCTATGATTTTGTGTTTGAATGTATTAGTGTGTGAGATCCACATTTGTGTGACGATCTTCTTCTAATGCATTCTAGTGCGCAAATTAAACCATCGCTCGTCTATTCTAAGATATGAACATGAACTCAAAACTAAACTAATCAAATTTAACAATTTCACCAGAGACAATCAGTCTCCCTTTCAATTAAACACACAAGTTAATCATATATAGAAAATGGCATACGTACATACATTACACTAAAGCTTGTGCGCAGCGCGGGCGTTGAAAACTCCGTTATTATTGTATTCACTGTTTCACTGCTACGCTTGTATTTTGGTGTTGCATTAAGTCGAACAGCGTACTCTACGGCGTTGACTGATAACACAACGACACCGACGCGAAAACTGCCCCTACCTGAGTGAGAGAGCACGCACCGGCGACTGACAAGAGAGACGGAATAAGAGACCAAAGATCAAAATCACAGATCGAGTTCATGACATGCACTTGAAAAAAGTATACATATGATACCAGCAGCAGGAACTGCGGTAGTACTGGTAGAGATAGCAGTGGGGTCGGCAATTGGCTCAGTTACACAGCTGTTTATGATGAGCACAAGACGAAATGGAAATGAAACACGCACAACATCAATTGCAGTCGCGTTCGCGAACGCAATCTCTTCCACACTCTTATTTTTTACTTCTCGCTCACGCTTTCTGCTCGTTAAAAGATTGGCGCTCTCGCTCTGACATGCACTTTTGAAGACGTCTGCCAAACATTTGGCGTCTTAATTAATAATTTGACGCTATTTACGCTTAATGCGCACAAAACGTGTAGTCAAATTTTGAGCCTATTATTTTTTGTCGTTGGCGTTGTGGTTGTGGTTGTGGCTATGGTTGATTTTTTATGAGCCGCGACTCACTCCACACTACACTCTCGGAGTTGTTGTCGTCCGTCTACTACTGACACTTTTGAATGTTTCGTTTCTGGTTGTTTTGTGTTTTGCTGCTGTTACTGCTCCATTCTTTGCTTTTTTGTTTTGCTGCCTTATGATCTTGTTCTTTGTTTTCCACTTGATTCTTTGTTTTGTTGTTATTCTGCTCGCCCCGCTGATCGTTCGTTGTTATTACTGTTCCTATTACTCTTGTTCTTTTTATTATTTTATCTCTTTATATGCACGTTCATACATACATCCATGTACATATGCGTATGTAAGTATGAAAGCATGAATATACGTATTGCGACAAGCTGGTTTTCCGTATGAATTGTTACAGATTTGTGTCGTTTTCACTTTATTTTCAATCTGAGAGAGTTTTCAATTAGCTGCAGGTGAACTTTAATTTGGCATAGGATGTAGAGCAAATTGCCAATATATATTAACACAATGGCTCGCCGTCGCGACGATAACGGATTATGATTAGCCGATTACGTAGCTGACCACACACACTATCAGTAGAAGAAACTGCGCATGATTAGATTTCTTTTTTTACGTTTTGTTTTGAATATTTTTTTATTTTTCTTGTCTTTGTTTGACACAATTTTAGGTCCACGGAAACACATGAACGCACAGCGTTGCGTTCTGTCCACGAAACAAGTTATAACTACGACGCGCGGAACGCATTCACTGCCTGTTGCTGCCTCTGTCCTCTCAGCTGCTGCCTGCGTCGCTGCACTCGAATGTATGCTGACTGTGGATCGTTGATAAGGCGAAGCATCAACGCAACGCTCAGCTATGATTGCTGATTGCTGCCAGTGTCTTCGTTGTCAATGCTGTTGTTTACGTATCGGGATTTCTTGTTTTTGACGTAGCAACTAGCGAATATATATATGAACATATATGTATATGTATACATATGCATGTGTATATAAATATATATGCATGAGTATTTACTTACGTATCTGAACAACGGAGACAAAGTGCAAATTTAATCATCGCAAAAACAAAGAGTCCACACACAGACCACTCTCTATATAGAACGAGTATATAGGAATCGCACTGCATCCACTCCTCGAAGCATCATCCACTCACTGCAGGCTACCGATTAGGTTGCTTAGACATAATACGAGTTCTGTCGCACTCAGTACATGCAATACATTATTATTGCATCGTTCTTTGCATTTGTTGTTGTGGTTTTTGTTGTTCATATGCTTGAAGCAATACAAGCTCGCTCTATTTTTCGCATCAATCAGTCGAGGTCCCAGCAGCTCAGATCTAAGACGAACTGCACTGCAAGAAAGCTTCCCTGTGTTTGAGGAGCCAAAGAGCATCGTTCAGGGCTCGCTATCTCTCACCAAGCATCTTCAGCTGTTCGACTGCTTAGCTGCTGCTCCTTTTCTACCGTTCCTACCAAACATGACATTTACTGCTTTCTCTTCACATGCTTTCATTCAGCTGTTCTTGGTTTAGTTCCTGCTCTCTTAATGTGTAGTTCTTAGGCTTAGTTCTTCTCTTACGCTCTATCAGACGTCTTGCAGTTTGGCGTATTGCCGAACCAAGCTTTTTGTTAAATAACTGTTAATTATTGCTTTTGACACTCTCAAATCTTTATTGAACTCAAAATGGAGTTGGACTTAGGGAGATGTAAGAACTTATTTTTAGATTGTCACCATCTTTTGGCACTGAATAAATATAATATTATTTTTGTAAGGGGTGAACATTCGATTTGCCCAATTTGTCTCAGTAGCAACCTTGCCGTTCGTTTTGAAGGTTCGTCGTTTTCACTATCAATTAACAGTGACTCGATGAGAAGCTTAAGCAAAATTTCTCTTTGTGTACGCAAGGTATACGCAAGGTATACGCTTGACACACACCCAAGTTGCTGCCTTGTTTACCCTCTTTGTTTTTCATTCGCCCTAAGATACTTCATGAAATCTTAAGTAATTCATATAGATTCTGGAATAAGGGGAATTATCTGTTTGCACACGCATTTGTTATAGCCCGACATACGCACATGCACACATACAGGCATACACATGCATATGTATGAGCCTGTTTATATACCTCATAGCATAGTACAACGCTGTAAAATGGCTGATAAACGAGTCGAGTTATTGAACCCAAGCTCAAGTGTATTCAACATTTATCAGTTTAGTCAAGAGTTTATAATAATCGCGTATTTTTGTATTCCTCCTTCTGCGAGTGTGTGTCAATATTTTGATTTAATGTCTTCTCCCCCCACCCACTACCTTGATTACCACCAGCGTGGCCAACGGAGCTTTAAAGCGTGCTATTTATTAATTTAATTTAATTTTTTTATTTGTTACTTTTACTCAATATGCGTGTTGGGATTTATACCCTCTAATCCACATGTAAATGGGTATTCTTTGCGTAGCATCAATTGTGGACCTCCAGTCTTTAAATGTCTCTTAACTTGTCTTTAGGCAACAGAATCATTTACCATTGGATTTAAAAATATATATCTTCTAAATAACTCAGGTATTTTTTTTTTCTTGAATGTCATGATTGGAACAGAAGCTAGTTAAAGCTTGGAAAATAATATTTTTAATTAAGTAAGGGGAATTTTTCAGTAATTGCAAAATATTTGCTTGTTAAGTGATTTTTTAATCAACTGAACGGCAGCATCTTTCACTCAAGTGACACCCCCTATGAACTCTGTTCACGGCAAAATTGCAAAGATTAAGTTCACGCTTCGTTGAGAGGCTTTTCAATCGAGCGATGTTTTTCTAATACGTTTCTAATAGCCCAGATCGAGTCAATACTTAATTACTATTTGCCCGAGAGCCACTAATGACTCTTCACGTCATAGACTAGTAGATATTTAGTTCAATTACTCTGACTATTTAATGTGGATTACCTAAGTCAGTTGAGTGACACCCTCATGGCAGCCCACTTCACAGGAAGCTGGGCTAAAGTGTACCTAGAGTGTCCCAAGTGGGGGTTTCAAGCCGTTATCAGAGCCCCGCCAGAGCTGGGACCTACGTCAATTGCCGTTTGAACTGCCTTAGAGGGCATTATCGCCGCTCTATAACATTTATTTCCTATATGTTAATTCACTAGCTCTGCCGCTGGGCTCTTATCAGAGCTTGGCGGCTGGGCTATGTTTCACCTATGTTCAATGTGTACATAATATGTGTGTTTATGTAACGCAGTTGTATGTATGTATGTATATAAGCAATCTAATTCACACACATACACACACACGTAAGTGCTATGGATGTTCCCCCAGCAAACCAGGGCTCGGTCGTCAAAAGTAAACTCAAAATTGAATCGTTCAGATAAAATATTCAAAATTTAGTGTATAGAAAAATCGCTGGAATGTCTATGATTGATAATGCAAATTGACAACCTTCTGTATCGTAAGTTAAATCTGACTTTAATTTAAACGGGGGCCTTACGTAGGCATTTGATATCACGCAAACTTAGAGTAATAATCGGACATACCCTGCCTAAGGGTATCTCTGCTTTACTTTAGGAATTTGTACCTTGTACCTTTTAAAATCCTTACTTATTTATCCTTTACACTGCCCTTTTTGTCTGCTTCCTTCGTTGCAATACAAGTCCTTAGTATCTTCATTGAGAGCCTTAGTGAGTATTTTTATTTATTTATTTATTGTAAGATCGAGAATATTTGTAGTGTGTTTGCTTATTTCCTGAACAACTGAAATACTGAGAGTCGAAATTCAAATTCATTTTACTAACTTTGTTTTGAAAAGTGTATCCGGCCCTCGACTTGACTGTTAGAGGGCAGCTCTTGTTTTTAAATATTTATGGGATCATTAAAACAAATGTGCCATTTTGTACGTCAGCTTTTACACAAGCAAAAAGGTCGCATGCAACCTGTTAGCCTTATTGACGAGCGACTTGTTGTATGAGGCACCATGACAGGTCGTCTCAGGTGTGGGGGGGTTGGAGGTGGTGAGGTGGTAAGGTGGCGAGGTGGCAAGGTGGAGAGCTTGTGGATTGACATGTTAAATTGATGGACGTGTGGGGAGTATGTGATGTAGCTTAAGGTCATCTAGCCCTTGAAAAAGTTAACAAATCATTTTATACTCAAGCAAAATTAAGTACAACTGCGATTCGGTCTTTTTCATATGTAACTGTCAAGTGGGGGGGGACTTCATCAATGAAAAGCCAATTATGTTTTCCACTTTCTTCTTTATGGATTTACAATACTCAATTCAAAGTTAGTTTAAAAATAAAAATATGAAATTCCCGTGTAGAAAAAACTCCAGCCATAGAGGCACACTTATATAGACGGATTTCCATATTTCCTATGTTTCCAGACAAACTACAATGCAAATGCAACGAGTTTTTCATGGCGATTGCGAATTGCAATTGCAGTGGGCTGCGTGTTATTTCCACGCTAAATTTACATAGAGTAAATTTCATATTCATGTTAGGTGAACGTCGACAGTCGACAGTCGACAGTCGAGAGTCGAGTCCAATATATAAAGTTTTCGATTCTAGTGTAAAGCGCGCCAACAAACAACAACAACAACGAGAACCACTAGAGTCACTGCAACCTTGCGCAATGGCAGCGGCGACAACAACAACAACAACAGCAGAAACAACAACAGCAACAGCAACGACAGCAACAGCAACAACAGCAACAGCAACAACAGCAACAATAAGTTGTTGTGGAATCTTTGGGCGCTACAAAGATTCTTTGAGCTGCCGCTGCTACTGTGGCTGGTGGACAGCTGTTTCGCAAACAGCAACAAATGTGAGTCATTTAGCTGTTTCAGGCACAATCATTTGGGCATGAGCATGTGGAAATCAAAGATACAGGGATACATATGCATATGTGTGTACGTGTTTGTGTGTATGTGTGTTAATGTTTGTTGTCGCTGCACGTTTTGGTATCGACAGCATAAAGTGAAGCGATACGAAACGAAAGACTTCAATGCAAGCAACAAACTTGTTTTTATCAGCATACTAAAGCAAAAAGCTACTGCGATCAATACAGCAAGAAGAAGAAGAAGAACAACAACAACAACAACAACAATAACAACAACAACCAAAAATAGCACATAACAAACGACATTCATTCGAGCTTTTATCAATTGCATTGCAAGGCGGTGAGTAGAAAAGCTTTCATGCTGCACTCCACCCAACACCTCAAACAAAAACTTACGCCAAGCAGCAAGCAGCGAGCGCTAAGCATTGAGCACTAAACACTAAAGCTCACTCTCGCTCTGACGCTTTGGCTGGCGTCGGCCGCTAGCGCAGGCAACATTGCGAGCGTCGCGAGCGCCGCCGACGTCGCTGACCGCTTACGTTTACCTGTTTATCTGGTTTTTGTCGCAATTCAAGCTGAGCTTGAGCTTTTGCGACTGCGGCTGCGACTGCGACTGCGGATTGAGCTGCCTTCACTGGCGCATTTGCTGGCTCTGGCTAAACATCTTTCGGTGTGCGCGCATTTCAAGTCTTCAGTTTCTCAACGGCTTTGCAAGCGTTCAAGTCGTTGCCGTTGCCGTTGCTGCTGCCGTTGCCGTTGCCGTTGCCGTAATTCGCTGTCGTTGACGTTGCCGGGTGCGTTTAAATTTTATAAGCCAAGAATCTTGATTGCATATCCATACACAAGTACAACAGTCCGCAGTCCGGGTTAAAGCCGACTCGTGCCTATCAGCGCTGTGCGCCCTCGTACAAGTGTGTGTGTGTGTGTGTGTGTGTGTGCATGTCTAAACGCTTGCAAGAGTCTGCCTATGTGAGTCTCTTTGTACATGTGTTAATTTTACTATTTTGAAATGCCTGCGGTCGCCTGGTCAGGCAAATGCTGATGGCTGATGGCTGATGGCTGCTGGCTGCTAGCTGCTCGCCGTTTGCTCCGCGCATACAATGTCTTTCTTTGCGGGTAGGAAGGGAGTCAGGCAACTTGGCAGTTTGGCAGTTTGGAAGCTTTGCAGCTCGGCGACTTGGCAACAAGTGTAGTAGTTGTTGCACTTACACATTTCTCAGTGTATACGCATTCCAAGTAAAAGTTACAAAGCAAACCGATAACAATATAAATACCAAGGAAATAGAAAAATCTGTGGTGTGGTTTTTGTTTGTGTTTTGAATCAGGAATTTGACAGAAGGCTTTGCGATTCAAGCAACCTTAACATCGAATGATCAAGATATCTGTGTATACCATTTTACTATATGTTTATGTACATTAAAAAAATATATAAATAATATACACACATCTATACACACATATCTTCTGTTCATGTATTTGGCAAAGACAATACTGGCGCAAGACCTTGCCAGTCAGCCAAATGTAACCAAATTGAACATGCCTATTGGCTTTAACTGCTCTCCAAAGCGGAAAATCATCAAGATATGTGCATATATTTGTACGCACTTATGCATGTATTGAAAATGTGTCTATGTGTGATTGTGTGTGTGTGTGTGTGTGCATCTATGTAAACATCTGAAACATATCGCATATATCGTATCTTAACTATCGAATGTATGTATGTTTCTTGGGTCTGCCAAAAGCGCATTTGTTGCTCTTTAAAATGTATGCATGTATGTTGTATGTTTGGGTATTGGTGTGTGTGTGTGTGTGTGTGCTTGTTTGCTTGTGTGTGTACGTGCATAGTTTTTATGATTACTTATGTGGAAAAAGTGAAATTTTGCCACGAAGAAGCAGCCACTCAAAACGAAATAAAAGCTAAACATCAAAATCAAAGTGAAGCGCGCACAACATTCGACTTAAATAAATAAATATATTTATATATATATATATTTATATGTATATGTATATACAAATATAAATAAATACATGAAATGCCCAAGCGCTGACCACATAACCGACAAAAACAACGCTCAAACATATCCGTTTAATCGAAAGAAAAAAAGAAGAAAAAACTACAACAACAACAACAACAACAAAAACACCTAAAAAATAAAAGAGAGAGGCAGAGTGAGAGTGGAACGTGATACGTGCAGATAGACAAAGAGAGCAAAAGCCCTTCAAAGAGTTTATTACCGTTGAAATGTACCGTTGGAATGATTCACATTTTTAAGTTGCGTGCACTGCGACAATTGTAACACTTTGTTTTCTTCATCTTCTTCCGCTGCTCTCCCTCTCTCTCTCTCTCTCTCTCTCTCTGCCCCCCCTCAGCCCTAACGACCTACGACCAACCTGTTGCCGCAACAGATAACTGACCTATTGTCAAGATGTCGCCGAGACACGCCATTGACGCCATTGACGCCACTGACGCCATTGTTTGGGCTGAAATACAGTATTTTAATCACTTCATTGTATGTATTATCAAATACAGCAAAAACAACAGAAGCAGCAAAACATTTGCCAGTGAAATAAAAGCCAAAAACAAGAGCGTTAAAAAGCCAAAAAAAAGCCATAGTTAAATACAACAAAAATTGTCAACAGCTTGACTGTCGCTCACTTTTTGGCTCGACCAGTGCCAGCAGCTACAGCGACTTGGCTTCAAATTGGGTCAGGGTAATTGTTTACACTAAGTAGCTGCCACTGCCGCCACTACCGCCACTACCGCCACTGCCGCTGTTTGCGGTGAGGCAGCCACTTGCTGTTTGTGCAACACTTAAACGCAGTGAAATTACGCGGTAGCGCCGCTAAACGTTGCACGTTTGCCTCGTCTATCGATAGCGTTGTGCATGGCATTGACGGATGTTGGGCTCCACTTTCAGTTTGATTCTCGCTCCCGTCACCCCTCACTCAGCGCTCCTCACCCATTCCCACGGCCGACGTATCGAGAAGATCGCCGGGTTAGTTGTCCGCTCAGCACTTCGTTTAGAAAGTAAGTTTCTATTGAAGTTGAGTTCTGCTTAAAGCTACAGGCCGATTTCACACTAAACGCCCAACACTTGCTAATTAAATAGCAGCAGTGGCAGTAAGAACAACAACAACAACAACAACAACTACTACTACTACTACTACAACTACAATACTAACAAGAACAAAAAGACTGTAGCAAAAAGAGTCGGGAGAATATTGGAAGCCTCACCATAGCCAATTACATATAAGCCTATATATATATAGCCGTATATATAGAGAGCAATTAAAAAATCAATTAGAACAAAACTCAATGACGCATTGCAAATTATTCAGTTCATTATACTCCTTCCTGGGTTAGTCACAGGGTATTTGAATAATGCCTGAATGCTTCACTGACTCCACCAGACGCCAGCGTCTTCTAATAACAAGCTTCGTCATAGGAATGCGACTGTAGAGGCCCGAGAGAAGAATGTCTTTAGAATTTCGTTGCATAGCTTAGGGCGCAGCGCGAAAATTTCGGAAAGCAGATTGGAAAAATTATAAAAAGAATCAGTTGAATTTCAGTTTCAGCCACTTGTACGCCACTTGCCGGACTCTAAGCAGTTGTTTGATTTGTTCGTTTATTGAATAACTTGTACTAAGTATATGCAGTTCGAATAATCTACATGTGTCAATAAATAAACTAATATAAGTTTCCAAGAAAAGACGACTGACAGACTGCACGCTATACTGTGAGGGAGTGCATTGCTTTGAGCCTAAAATCAAAACAGCTATAAAAACAAGAGACGACTGCGATTCGTGTTTCGCATATCAGGTTGTCGATGATAATTATGATCTTCATGATTATCGATCATGGCAAACAGTGATGAT
This sequence comes from Zaprionus lineosus, assembly GCA_035044505.1. Classification (NCBI taxonomy): domain Eukaryota; kingdom Metazoa; phylum Arthropoda; class Insecta; order Diptera; family Drosophilidae; genus Zaprionus; species Zaprionus lineosus. The sequence continues at coordinate 284,502 of JAWNNX010000098.1, read as the reverse complement.
AATAATGACGATCAGCGTAATTATTGGACGGCATTCAATGAACCACCCGCACCTCTGATGCTCGGCCAAAGTCGAGTGTGCATCATTTGATATTCAGTGGCCAAAACAATTTGCAGCCCAAACAAAGCGGCCCAATGATTATGACCAACGTGTCGCCCAAAACGCGCTTGAACAATAATTATTAGTTAATTATTATTCCATACGCATTCGATTATTGCCTGTGTGTTTGCCTTTGGATGCTAACGTGGCTTTAACTTTGCTTTCGGCGTCAATAACTGTTTGTGCGGGTATTTGTACCTCTGACGACCTTCAGAGCGCAGCAAACTCCGTGAAATCGGCAAGTGAATAATATTATCCGAGACCATGTGTGCGTGCGAGTATAGCGTATGTGTGTGTATGCGTGTGTGTGTGTGTGTGCATTTTATACGGGTGCAAGTATCAAAGTACAGAATCGAAGTAGAAGCAGTTGCTCACCTCAGAAGATACCCTGTAATAATATAAAATGAAAGAGAAGCTGTTCCTCTCTCTACCCCTCGGTCTGTCCTATACCCTATTCAAGATTTGTAATTACAGGGTATTTCAAGTCGCATTGAAAAGAAAATAACTCCATTAATGAAGACAACTATTTACCGAGTCTACGTGGTGTTTTGAAGTTGTTCATGTCATTGGCGCTACTAAGCGGCTCAGTTCCGTGACATGGCCAAAAACTGTTAGCCATTAAACGAGACCAAGATATGCGGTTGTTTCGCTTCCGAAAACTTGGCCAAAACGTGTCTTTTGGCTGTCAGCAATGCAGTTTAGAGTTTGGAGATTATCAAAGACACATTCCTCCGTCAGATGACAAGCCATTGATAGGCCCGTTGGGGCGTTACCTTGGCTGAGTTTTGGGAAGCTTCAATTGCAACTCAACTCGAACTGTCATCGCGCAGTGGCGTTCATTGTTCGCGGGAATCAGACTCGCAGATAAGATGACAAATTGACGCACAGGCAATTAATAATTTTGTATAATTTTTAATAATTATCTTTTTATCAATTCAAAATTTCTATTGTTCCGTGAGGCGCCTTCAAATCGCCGAACAATTACTTAGGGTATACCCTAAACTCGGTTTCTTTTGACGTCGCTGAAATGCTTTTATTGCGCTTGTGCCTGCAATTGTCAATAATAAAGCATTTTAAAAGCAAACGGCAAACGGCGAGCCCCAAACGCGTTTTTTCCTTCGCAATTATGGCCGAAAAAATAAGGCAAGACGAACACCAACAACAACAGCCCTGGCCTCGGTCAAGGTGTTTGCCAAAATAAAAATGTAAAAAAAAAAAAAATTTAATCATTTTATTTCAAAATGCGTGTTCGAGAAATGCGCGTGTTCAGTTTTGAGTTTTCGAAGCTCAAGTCTCAGCGTCTGTCTATAAAAACGCTCAACGTTCAACATAAAAAATTAAACTGTCGAAAACGTAGATAAAGTTGAAGTTGAAGTCAAAGTCGTAGGTTATACACATATATGCATATATATGTACACGTACACACACACACACATACACACATACACACATACACACATATACGAGATATATGTGTATCATTTGGGTGTATGCAAGATTTGGGGGTCTTCGCAAGTCTGTGCCCTTTGTGGAAGGGCACTGACAACAACAACAACAAAAAACAAAACAAAAATAGCAGCAGCAAAAAGAAATAATAGTAATAACAACAACAACAACAACAACAAAGGCTGAACAATAATTATTTATGTACAATAAAGCAAACTTCAAGTTTTGGAAAACTAAACTAATTGCAAGCTAAACGATGTGCTGACTGGCAAGGTTCTTAGGCGACATAAGCGACAAAAGAATAAAGCTTTTAAAATATAATTAAAAATAAATGTTACTCTCTCACACACACACACACACACACACACATACACATGCGCAGCATTGACAGAAGAAGCGTCGCAAAACTGAATTCTGATAAATGAAGTTAAGACAAGATCCGAGGCTCAAGGCCAACACGCCCAGAGAAACGTGTCTGGTCACTGAGTCTGAGCTTGGGCTCGCATTCGCATTCGCATTCGCATTCGCATTCGCATTCGCGTTCGAATTCGGATGCGGACTCAGATTCGGGTTCGGATGTGGATGCGGATGCGACTGCGGATTCTGGTCCAAGGCGCAACAAGTTCAACTTGTCATTTCAATGAGAGGAACTTGAAGGCGTCTATAATCACAGTAACGATCATTTTCATTACCATCATCATAGTCATTATCATCATTATCATTCCAACCCAAAGCCACCATCATCATCATCAGAACCTTTGCCCGAGTTTTACGAGATCGTATCATATAGATGGCTTCTGACTCTTATAGAAGTTGCCAGCTTTATGATACACGAGTCTTAAAACAAGCTCGTCTCGGATCTTGCTTTTAGTATGAGTTTAGTATTATTTAAGTATTACTTTGGTATTACTATTACAATTAATTTTTGTACTTTGGATGTTATTTTTTATTATTGTGTTTTGCATTTCATTACTTATACTCTTTATATCATTATTTGCATTTTGCTTTTTGCATTTGTATTTTAGTAAAATAACTCGAGGGGCCACTAATTTCATCAGTTGACATCACAACAACGACAACATGAACGGACCCAAGCACAAACTTTGCACAAAACTCTCCAGCACATATCTACGAAAATGGTGTAAGTAGCTCCCAAAGTTCCTACAGATCTTTTAGTTCCTATAGTTCCTAAAGTTCCTATAGTTCCTATAGTTCCTATAGTTCCTATAGTTCCTATAGTTCCTATAGTTCCTACAGATCTTTTAGTTCCTATAGTTCCTATAGCTCCTACAACTAATATAGTTTCTATAGTTCCTATAGTTCCTAAAGTTCCTAAAGTTCCCAATGTTCCTATAGTTTCTTTAGTTCAAATAGTTTCTGCAGTTCCTTTAGTTAATAAACCTCGTATAGCTCCTATAGTTTCCTATAGTTTCCCATAGTTCCTATAGTTTCTATAGATTCTATTGTTCCTACAGTTCCTATAGCTCCTTTAGTTATCCTATAGTTTCTTTAGTCCCTGTAGTTCCTATAGTACCTACAGTTCCCATAGTTCCCATAGTTCCTTTAGATTCTATAATTCCTATATTTCCTATAGTTCCTACAGATCTTTTAGTTCCAATTGTTCGTATAGTTCTAAATGTTCGTATAGTTCCTATAGTTCCTGAAATTCCTAAAGTTCTTATAGTTTCTTTTATTCCAACAGTTTCTACAGTTCTTTAGTTAATATAGCTCTATAGCTTCTATAGCTCCTATAGTTCCAATAGTTCCTATAGATTCTATAGCTCCTATAGTTTGTATAGTTCCTATAGTTCCTATAGTTCCTACAGATCTTTTAGTTCCAATTATTCGTATAGTTCCTATAGTTCGTAAAGTTCCTATAGTTCCTACAGTTCCTCTAGTTATCCTATAGCTCCTTCCGTTATCCTATAGTTTCTTTAGTTCCAGTTCTTCCGGTAGTACCTACAGTTCCTCAAGTTCCTATAGCTCCTACAACTAATATAGTTTCTATAGTTCCTATAGTTCCTAAAGTTCCCAAAGTTCCTATAGCTCCTATAATTCCAATAGTTCCTATAGATTCTTTAGTTCCTATAGTTTCTATAGTTCCTATAGTTTGTATAGCTTATACCGTTTCCTTAGTTAGTATAGCTCCTATAGCTCATATAGTTACTGTAGTTCCTATAATTTCTATAAACAGGATCAAAAGTTGTCAGGTTTTTTAAAAAAGAAACAAAGTCTTAACAATTTTGAAGACAGGACAAAAGGATAGTCACGGAAACTTGTAGTATCCAAAGACTTTAAAGTTTGTAAAGTTTCAGTTGTTTCTATAAAATTGATTGTTTTTATAGTTTTTTAAGTTTTAATGTTTCTATAGCTTAAAAAGTTTCAGTCATCGCAATTGTTTTCTTATTTCCAATTATTGCCATAGTTTCTAAAGTTTCTATAGTGTTAATAGTTTAAAAAGCTGTAATACTTTTAATTGCTTTAATAGTTTATAGTTTATAGAGTTTTTTAGTTTCAATTATAAATTTAAATTTATTTTAAATAGTTTCAATATTATTTATAGCATCAGAAATTGCAACTGTTTTTTTACAGCTCCAAGTTTATAATGTTGTATACGTTATATATGGTATATATGTTATATATGTTATATATGGTTTATATGGTTTATACGTTATTTAATTTATATACAATATATATGTTATATACAATATATATATATATATATATATTATACGGTATATATGTTATATACGTTATTTGTAGCCAACTTTTCTTTCGAGGTTTGTGTAGAATCTGAAGATTGGGCATCGAATTTAATCACTCAGAAATTCCTATAGATCCCACCCAAGATTTCTAAGAGGGAGGCTCAGAGAATCCTTTAGCTTTACAGGACTGTTTCTAAAAATAGTTATTGAAGTCGTTGCCTAAGCGACTTTAAGTGTAGTGTCAGTTTCTGTTGGAACTGTGGAGAAGTTGCCCGATGGGGCGAAGGGATTACCTAACTGCGTATATTCCATTTAGTAAATTGCTCGGTACTTTATAAGTTAATAGTGGGTAGGGACGAGTGTTTATAGTGTTTATATTTAAGCGCAGGTTATTTCCGTATTGTATTTAAGTTTATAACTAACTAATTATTATCACAGCCAGAAGGTAAACAATTCTTATAGACCCCACGTGCCCGCTGGCTGTTGTTCCTCTGACTGGTTTTACTGGTATTTGAATTTGAAATTGAAATCTATTTAATTCAATGGAAGATACGATACACACACACACACACACACACACACACACACACATGTAGACTAGTGTTTGTGTGTATGGGTGAATGATTGTATCCAGATATATGCTGAGAGGCCTGGGAGATGGGTGACATTGCGTTCTTTGGCGAAGGTCTTTACACAACTCTCGATGTTTACACAGTGAGCAACTTTTGTTTTCACACATTCTTGATGATGATTCACCTCAATCCTACTTATCGCAGGTGATCCAATCCAAAGTCTCAGTTTTAGTCTCTCTTTTAGTCACACTCACAGTCACACTCGCAGTCCCCAGTCTCAGTTGCGTATAAAAACTTCCATTTGTTCACAATTCCGACCGAAGTCTAAGGTTCCCATCGCAAGGACCTCTATAATCGATTTGGATTATCGTGATGGTCAACAAGTGGAGTCTATCTATTGACGTATCGACTTACGGAGGCAACTTAAATGCTGCCTCAGATCTAACGTATCATGACTGGGGCTCTACCCGGGCATTATTATGCAGGCTTTGTCGAGTTGACTTTCTGGAAAGTCTAGTTAAATAAAAGTCTACCTTAATTTATGCAACTATTCAATTCGCTGATTAATTGTAATTGCGATCTCAGAGATTGCATTCTCGGCCTAAGGTCTAGAGATCAAAGATTAAGAGCTATGAATCAGCACGAGCAAAGATATAGGTGATATATAGGTAGATATATAGGACACATAGATATGTAGGTATATAGATATATAGATATATAGATATATAGATATATAGATATATAGATATATAGATATATAGATATATAGATATATAGATATATAGATATATAGATATATAGATATATAGATATATAGATATATAGATATATAGATATATAGATATATAGATATATAGATATATAGATATATAGATATATAGATATATAGATATATAGATATATAGATATATAGATATATAGATATATAGATATATAGATATATAGATATATAGATATATAGATATATAGATATATAGATATATAGATATATAGATATATAGATATATAGATATATAGATATATAGATATATAGATATATAGATATATAGATATATAGATATATAGATATATAGATATATAGATATATAGATATATAGATATATATAGATATATAGAATTATTTCTTTATCTACCTTTGATCTTGAGGAAATTTAAAGTAGAACCCAAGGCATTTCCTACCACCCGCACTTCCTTCCCAGTGGGCACTCCTCCACTTAATTTAAGTTAAAACAGATGTTTTATTACAGTCATTGAATAAACCGAGTTAGCGGTATTTGCCACTTGGTTGGGTTTATTTGATTGGAGTTTCCGTACGGATTACTCCAGATGACTCACGATGAATCATCTCGCGGGACTGATGGTAATCGATGTCTTTGCAGGGATTACGATTGCAATCGGAGCGGTGCTTATACTTGCTGGAATTCTGGTAGCTGCACACTTTACGGCGCTGATTAATCTGGTTGTGAATCGCATGGTGGCGCTCCGTCCGGGATCCAAGACGTTTGGCTGGTGGGCCAAGCCGCCGGTGGAACCGCGAATCAGCTTGTATGTCTACAATGTGACCAACGCCGACGATTTCCTAAGCAATGGCTCCAAGGCGATTGTCAACGAAGTGGGTCCCTATGTTTACTCGTAAGTACATCCCTGGCCCTGGCCCTGAACCTGACCCTGACTCCGGTCCCACCCACGACCCAAGCAAACTTGTAAATAATCCCCAATCCACAGAGAGACGTGGGAAAAGGTGAACATTGTTGAGAACGACAATGGAACCCTTAGCTACAACCTGCGCAAAATTTACACATTCCGCGAAGATCTGTCCGTCGGTCCCGAAGACGATGTGGTTATTGTGCCCAACATTCCCATGCTCAGTGCCACTTCCCAGAGCAAGCACGCAGCCAGGTGAGAGAGAGAGGGAGAGGAGCAGTCGAGGCAATTTGTAAATCAAATTAAACTTGAAATTCCTTTCACAGATTCCTTAGGTTGGCCATGGCCAGCATCATGGACATTTTGAAGGTCAAGCCATTCGTTCAGGTTTCTGTGGGACAATTACTTTGGGGCTACGAGGATCCCTTGCTTAAACTGGCCAAGGATGTGGTCCCCAAGGAACAGAAGCTGCCTTACGAAGAATTTGGTCTGCTGTACGGTAAAAATGGCACCTCCTCCGACCGCATCACCGTGTTCACGGGCGTGGACGAAATCAACCAATACGGAATCATTGATAGGTTCAATGGACGCACACATCTGCCACACTGGACCACTGATCAGTGCAACAGATTGAATGGTACCGATGGCTCAATCTTCCCGCCACACATCGAGAAGAGTCGCGTGCTGGAGCTGTACGACAAGGATCTGTGCCGAATGCTACCGCTGGTCTTTGAGAAGGAGGTCCAAACCATGAATGAGGTGCCCGGATATCGATTCACTCCACCCGAATGGGTCTTCGCCGACGTCGACAGTCATCCCGATAACATGTGCTTCTGCCCAGCGGGCAAACCTTCCTGCTCACCCAATGGATTGTTCAATGTGTCACTCTGTCAATACGGTGAGTACCCAAGCTTCTCCACATATCCTTCCAAGATGAGACTCATCTTCTTTTCCGCCCGAATAGATTCCCCCATTATGCTAAGCTTCCCGCATTTCTATTTGGGCGATGAGAGTTTGAGGACGCAAGTCGAGGGAATTTCCCCACCGGTCAAGGAACAACATCAGTTCTTCTTCGACGTGCAACCCGTAAGTAGACCAGAGGCATCTCCGGATACCATTAGTGATTTCTTCTTTTCAACAATCTTCCTTTTTCCGTCAGCAAATGGGCACTACTCTGCGAGTGCGCGCCCGTATCCAGATTAACTTGGCCGTTAGCCAAGTCTTTGACATCAAACAGGTTGCCAACTTCCCAGATATAATATTCCCCATACTGTGGTTTGAAGAGGGCATCGACCATCTGCCCAATGAGGTGACGGATCTGATGCGATTCGCAGACACAGTGCCGCCCAAGCTTCGAGTTATCTTCATCGTGGTGCTCCTAGCTCTTGGCGTGGCGCTTCTCGTGCTCTCCACCTTCTGCCTGATACGCAACTCCCACAGGCAGAGCACCCTGCATCTTGAGGGCTCCAATTACTTGGCCACCGCCCAGGTGGACATGAACAAGAAGCAGAATAAGGATAACAATCCTAGCCGTGACAGATATTGATTCATGTCCAATGTGTGCTTCTTTGTGATCTGTCTGTTTGTAGAGCCCGTATGGCGTTTTTAGAAATACAAGGATAATCAAAAAAAACCAACAAAAACCCAAAAAAAAAAAAACAAATAAAATAACAAAGGAAGTATCTTTAGCTAGGTGAGCATGCGGATTCCCAAACGAATGCGTATGCAAATGCGGATGCGGATGTATGTAGTCTAGTAGAACAAATGGAGCTGGGAAGACTTATGTATGTATGTATGATAGGTCCTCGTTGTAAGTAATGTTTATAACAAATTCCAAGTACGATAGTTTTTAGTCTCAAAATAAAAGTCTCAAATTTTGTTATTATTATATTGACAGTCTCCCCCTCCCCACTCCTCTCCATCATCAATGGATGGAGTGGACTGGGAAGAGGGGAACTTTCTCGCCAAATTCTACGTCAGAAATAAACAAACAAAAACAAAAACAAAAACAAAAACAAAAACGTAAACGAAACGATTAAGAACAAAAACAATTAATAAAAACAAAAATAATTAATAAAAAAGAAAGAAAGAAAAACAATTAAGCAAAAATGCAAAAAACAATTAAGGAAATCAAAATCCATTTTTACGGTATTACGGCATTTGCCACCTCCATTTAAGTCACAAAGTCACAAAGAAAATGTTCCGTCCTCCATTGAAATGCGCGTGATCAGACCAAAAGATTTGGACGGACGACAAACTGATGCGATTTGTTTTTATCGATAAACCATTTATAACTATATTATATATATGTATAAATATATATATATATATATATATAACTACTGTACTATATATATATATATATATATATGAATTAATGTGTACAATAAATTACGCTATTATTAAATATAAACTGCGAAAACCCGAAACTTTTTAATCGTTCACCTTCTTAGGGATTCAGAGGCCATTAGGACGCTGGGTAAGTACCGCCCGGATCCAAAAGTCACTGTGAATGACTCTGAATACCGATTCCATATACAAAGTACGGTTCTTTTCCCAATTAATTAGGTAATACGTAGAGCCCATTGAATATAACGATTTGTGTCCATGTATGGCACCAAACAACAAACATTTATTTATTGATCCTGAGTAATCAGATATAGATATATAGCTATAATGTCTATAATATCTACTAAATAGCACCTAAATTTTATTGCTTATCAATCAATAACAGATCTGCAGTGTTTCAGGATTCGAACTAAAAACTAGAATTTAAAAAGTAAAATAATTTAGTCCTTAGCTGATCTAAGCCTGAGAGTTATATTTATTTTTAGAACAAAGAGTACACAGATCAGAGCTTAAAATCCTTGAGAAATATACGAGATCTAGAGACCTTAATTGATAAGCCTTATACAGCGAATTATTGAAATATATTGTATGTGAATATATAAAATATGTACTAAAACTCAGACGTCTAATTAATTTAGCTCATAGAAGAGATTAAAACAGAGCAATAACCGCTTAAGTAAAAAATCAATATTAAGATGTCAAATCCTGAAGCTTGTTTCTTTTTGTATGAGAGTGTACTAAACTTAAAATATTTCCCATAACTGTTCTAAAGTTTTGAGCTCTATTTCTGCATAGAAATGTACACAAATCCTTTAAAATATATATGAGTACCTTGATTGAGATATCTTATATAACAAATCAATTATCTGCCCACATATGGGATGTACTAAAGTTCGAAAGGTATACCAATTAGCTCAAAGAGCAGATTAAATCAGAGCGATAATTGTTGCTTCAGTATTTTGTACTAAAATGGTCTAAAGTTTGAAGCTCTACTAATTAATAATTTTATAAAGAATCGCACTAATCCGAACAAAGATCTAGAAACCTTGATTGAGGATATACCATTGCATATATCCTAAGTGTACTAAGGTTAGATAACTGATTTAATTAGCTCACTGAAGAGATTAGATCAGAGCGATAATCGTTACTTCAGTTAAGAAATCGATATCGATTACGATATCGAATCTCGAAGCTTGCCGAAAGAAAAGCAACTACAACAAAGTTGAGGCTGATTAGATAAGATTAACAGTTTGATTGCTTATCAACTTATCAACTGGGACAGTGGACGGGACACCCGGAGACTGGGATTGAGCCTACACTGCGCCCACACTGATTGCACACTGATTTCAGTAAAATTGAATGCCATCATAATTACGGATCAGTCAACGTAATCGACCAGACACAACAGACTTAAGGGCAAGTGCAGTCCACTTCGCCGGATAGATAGGTGGATGGGTGGTTGAGTGGCTAGGTGGATGGGTGGTGGGAGTGGCAAGCGTCTGTGACAGATAAGAAAACCTAGTGCCTACAAACTACGGATTGCACAATCTAGCGATGACCCCGACGTCTCGCGACATCTGGCCAGGGAGATTTCAGTTATTCCCATGCGTGCCCAGCATCTGATAACTGTGTCTGCCAAGAAATGGTTTGAAGAACGGGACGGGATGGGATGGGATGGGAGGGGGTAATGAATTGAGGCTGAGGCTGAGACTGGCCACACAGGTGATTCTATCCACTTGGTAGCAGACCAATAAAATTAATCTGCGTAAATAAAAATTAATGATCATAATGATGATGATGATGATTTGCGTAGATTCCTTTGGGATCGGGTCAGAGTTGTGTGGCTTTATCGCTATCACTAAACATTGCGCCAGCAGTCATAGTCGGAGCGTGATTGACCCCTGGGTGCTGATAGCCTTTCTGTTTTGTCGGTACCCTGTAAGCTCAGCTTCACGCGGAGAGTATATTGACTAGATAACTAAGTGAGCGCCCAGGCCACTTTTGGACATAAGACACGTTCCTCATAATGGAAAGGCTTTTTAAGGCATAAGCCCAAGACTGAGTCGATAATCGATGACCGATAGACAGTCAACTTTTATAGGGGAATGCATTTTTACAGGGTATTACAGGGCAGTAGCCATCGCGCTGGAGCCGCTCTGTTTTCAAAACAGAGCCTTAAGAGGAAGGGACCTCGAGATAAGTCAATGTAAAACAAATTTTGTACGAAATGAACACATAAAAATTCTAAGCGATTAGAGGCTGAAAATCAAACGCATCGCGTGATTTCGCCAACGCGGACGCAAATCTCTCCACAGAATCCGTAGACTACACGCTGAAGGCAGTGCATAAGGATGAAGTGTCCGTTTTGGGTGAAATGCGCCAGCTTCTCGGTGCTCGGCGTCGCGATGATCTATTTGTTTGCCCTGTCGTGCGGGACGAGCTACCAATATGCGTTCGGTAAGCTGCACATTCGCTTCGGGTCCGAGATGCCCACGATGGACAGTTGGTTAAACTCGCCCTTTGGCAAGCTCAAGAGCTACATATTCAATGTGACCAATGCCGAGGAGTTCCTCAGCGGTCGTGATAAGAAGATTAAGCTAGAGGAAGTGGGTCCCATCACCTACAAGTTGGTCGGCTACAATGACATACTGGAACGGACTGAGAGCAGTGTTACGTATCGCAAGCATCGCTATCGTCATGTGGAGTTCTTGCCGGACGAGAGCGTCTCCCCGGATATTCTTAATAAGACCATCGTTCAAATCAATACCATTCTCCTCGGAGCCGCCTCCAAAATGAGTAACAGTAAATTTGCCGCCATCGCCTTCAACGCGGTTACGCTGAACGAGCCCGTCTTCTTGCCCGGAAGCGTCTACTACTTTCTCTGGGAGTTCACGCGCCCGACTCTCCAGTTCTTCAGCAAGATACTCCCACTGTCCTCCAACTGTGGAACTCTCTTCAATGTAAGTACTTTTCCAGATATTAATGAAGCATCTGCATTGAAGTCTTTCTAATCAATTGCATTGACAGGCGCTCAAGGAAAAGGAGGAGGTGTACACCGTAAACATCGGGCCGAAGCACGGAATGGAGAACTTCTTCCGCATACAAAACATGAACGGCGAAGAACTTGTGCAGGAGCGCTTAAAGGGAACTGTCGCTTCGCCAGACAAGAGCTGTCCCATCAACGTGAAGGACTCCTTCGACAACTCTCTCTTTCCGCCCTTCCTGACCAAGGATATGCCACTAAAGATTACAGCCACCGAATCGTGTCGAGTCCTCCCCCTGCACTACCAACGCGAGCAGAAGCATGACGGCCTCAACGCCTTTCGCTATGCATTGATTCGCCCCAACGAGACGGCGCCCGACTGCATGAACTCCACCTACGGCATGCCCCTGCCCACCGGCATGTTCGATGTGTCCAAGTGTGTTATAAGTACGTCAAGCGTAAAACCTTCTCTTCGTCGACTCCACTTCAATCTTCCAATTTTTGGTTTCCCTTTGTAGATGATGCGCCCTCCGTTTTCTCAGCCCCCCACTTCTATGGCACATCGTATGATTGGAGCAAACACTATGAGGGTCTCAAGCCGCAGGTAGAAGATCATCAGCCATTCATACTGCTCGAGCCCACAACTGGCATCCCCATCCTGGAAAGGTACCGCTTTCAGTCCAGCCAGCCAATCCCGGACTTGTCTCACTTTAGCCCTCAGGTCCGCAAACTGAGTAACATGATGGTCCCCATCTTTTGGTATGAATTTGTAAGTATTCCCAGCATAGGGCAAATGGAATCCATGATTAATCCAAGTTGTGTTCTTCCCTTAGGAAATGGAACATCTGCCGAACTTTGTTCTCAGCCTGATCCACATTCAAGTTCATTTGATGCCCGTGCTGCAGCCCATTCTAATGGGTCTGATGCTGCTCTGCGCATTTTGGTGCCTGTTCCGGCTGGTGCGTCTCTGGAAGACCCGTTGCAGCACCCAAAATGTGGAACTGGAGACGGTTTTCAATCAGAAACCATACCATGATCCCACACTGGACCTCACAGAGGCCATCAAATGATCCCATATATCTAGTAGATATTTTCTAGTTATAAGCTCTAGAATTAGTCGCACACTTATGAAGACTGGAAGGATGTGGCAGAGGAGGAGGCATCACCTGATGAACAGCGCTGGGAACTGTACTTATCAGCCGATTGTTTACTACAATTCACCAATATACGTAATTGCCTACGGTTACCTATCTCCATGCACGTCTCTTATTTCACCTTATCTGTCAAGCTGTCAGCAGGGGGCGCCGCATGTCGATTCCCAGTGCGCAGATCCCCCCTCTTCCGGCTCCACTCCCTGTTTCCCGTGCCCAGCTCCCAGCTCCCAGTTCCAAGTATTCCGATTCCAGACTCCGTCAGACTTTGATCTACGTCATCAATCATAGATTCCCGTGGCTAAAATCCGTAAGTCTTACGTCTACGTTTGAGGTCGCGGCTTTTGTTTGATTTCCAGACTTTGTCATAAATAAGAGTGTGTGCAATTACACACACCAACACACACACACACGCACACCTTTAAATTGTTTAGTTGGCAATGAAAACCCGTGCACGTTCCACACTTAAGATCTGTCCCAAGATTTATTTAAGTTTATTGAATCTGTTGTTTTTTGTTGTGCTTCGTCAGGTTTTTGTCTGCTTTTGATTTTCTGTCTTCTGTCCTCTGTCTTCTGTCCTCTGTCTTCTGTTTTCTTTTCCGTTTTGTTTATCTTCGGTTTCGCTTTTAACACTGCACCTTCCTGAACCTGAACTTTTGCACATGTCGCCTCCGTCTCTGCCACTGGCCACTGCCTCGCTTCAAGGCGAGCGACCCTTTGTCTTCGACCATCCCCCCTCCCCATTCCCTCTTCCCCCTTCCAACCAGCACCCGCCGCTGCCCAGCATCGCAATGGCTTACAGTGTGTTAAGTTTCCCCCGTACTTTCCATTTGCATAACCCATAACAAAGTATCGCAACGCCTCGACGGAGATTAAGTAACTCCGCGAGAAAAAAACGAGCATCGATAAAAAATCAAATAAAAGGGGATTTAATCACCTCGGAAGGATACATTCTGAGCCATTGAAATGAAATCAAATATAAAGGCTTTTGTTCCGAAGGACTTCAGTCAAATGCTGACATCAACAAGAAACTCTGTGTTTGAGTATATATATATAATTTATATATTATATATCGGCGTATGTGGACAATTAATTATTTTATCATTGACATTTTGAAATACGTGCTCGGACATGAAATTATGTGATAAATCAGCGGAAATTTACATAATTACACACGAATTAACATTAACATTAACATTAACATTAACAAGTTATATCACAATTGTTATGGCCGATGATTAATGGCCTTTCATTAGGCGCATGGGGAAAAGGTTTGCCAACTTTTTGCATCTTTCTTTTAAGTAGAATTGACCCATTGATCCTCTGCTAATGACCCTTCCAGAGACTCGAGTCGCGCCATAAAACTGGAGCGAAACGACAAATTACAAGCCAAGTGTTTTGATTTTATGGCCGCCAATTTATAGACTTAAGCAGAAGTGATCAGTCCTATTGTTCAGTTCCGAGTGATAACAGCGACTCATGCGACTCGAAGATCAATGTGAATAGCTGGCCACGCGTCTGTGGGGGTAAATCCCCGTTCAAGTCTGCACGAGTCAAACACACAAAGGTGCAGGTGGAGTATGTGGTGTGAGGTGTGGGGTGTGGGGTGTACGCTGGGGCATGGGTAGACTCAAACCGAGACCAGTTAAAATGAGTCGACAAAGCTTTCGAAATCTGGTTAGGTCTAGAGTTTTGTCTGTGATAATTGTAACGCACAGTAAACCAGATACTCAATATACAGATACATTTACAGATACAGATACAGATACAGATACAGATACAGATACAGATACAGATACAGATACAGATACAAATACATATAAATAAATCTATATACATATTTAAGTTTATATGTAGATATTGTAAATGAAGAGGGAAATGGCTTAAAGTGATTACAACATAAAAATAAAACACGCTCGTATGTTCCAGCAGTCGTCAGTCTTTCTCTTTCTCTCTCCCTCTACCTCTCCCTCTCTCTTGCTCAGACAGTGAGAGGCTAAAGTAAAACTACTTAAAAACTAAGAAAAACAATAACAAAAACAATTTATAATTTCACGTTAGTTCGTCAATGTTTTCCTATGAATTTTGGCATGGCCGAGAGGCGAGACGTGCGAGCTACTAACAACCTAAGTAAACAGTTGTGCTTGGCTTAGAGAGCACAGTTAAGGCGCAGAGAGCAGGGCAGGGGGCAGAGCAGGGCAGGGCAGGAGCAGAGTCTGGGGCAGGGGGCAGGGCACATTTACATTTAAAACGACTTGGATACTTGTATGTAAAAAGCAATTCAGATAAAAAAACAAATAACGAAAAAAAAAAAAGCTTGCGACAACCCTAAGTATGAGCCGAAATTCAGGTGAAAAGTAAAATCCGGTTCATCCGGCAGATTTGGCTTTGTGAAGTGTACACTGCACCACCTCAAGAGACCTTTGACTGGGGCAGCGCGACAAGTGGACAAACGAATCCAAAAGCTTCTGTCAATTTGTTTTTGTTTTTGTTTTTGTCTCTGTTTCGGCTTCTGTCCGTTTTTTACTTGTTTTTGTTCGGACGTCGACTGTAAGTTTGAGCAAAGCTCCTTAGTATAAAAGTCGGTTAAACAGGGTAACAGCTCGCAATCAAAGCTGTGCTGTCGTACGCAACACACACTCAAAGCCCATACGCCGTTAACGGGAAGCAACAACAACCACAACCACAACCGCAACAAAAACAACAACAGCAAGTGAGTAGCGCATAAAATTCAATACTGCAGCGAGCATAAGTGATGAGAGACAAAAGCTCGTTGATACCAATCAGGCCAAGACAGTGAGCGAGAGCGAGAGCGAGAACGAATACGAATGAGAGGAAAAACAAAAACAAAAACAAAAAGCCGCGCATGCGCTTAGTTGCGCTTGCAGCTGAAAACCGATACCGATATTGCGTAAACTGTAACCCATTGGCAGCACTTGCGTGTCATTTGACGCCACAAGCAAAGTAACGACCAAAATATTGACCTGTCAATGCTATAAACTACACTATATATATAATACAAATATACCGTTTGCATTGCGGACTCCAAAATACGCACATCTCACCCGGCGACTTGGCCAAGTGACGTGGTTAAAACGTACAGAATTGTGAAATCGCTTTAAAATTATAACTAAAAACAAACTTAATCGTTAATTAGTATGCATGTGCCATATACATACGTGACGCGGAGGGCATTAATAATGCATGAAATGGGCAAAGCCCGCAAATGCTGCGGACAGCAGATATCCAGAATTAACCCAATGTCAGCTTAAAAGCCAGCTACCAGTTACCAGTTGCCAGGCCAAGAAACTCAGAGATCATAGACTTAACGACGCCCCATTATGTGGAAGATCTTAAGATCAAACAGATACGAACGTTTAAAGACGGACGGACAGACTTTTAATCGTTTTTAAGATGTCGTTCTCTTAATCCCTAATCTTATTCATCATAAGTTTTATGGTTTATGTTCCTCCTAACTATAATTTCTAAGAACACTTAAAAAACTTGCAATTTAAATTCCCCATTTAAGTTTGCAAATCTTTTAAGTGAATATTTTTGCGCTTGGGGACAATTATGGCTCATTGTTTGTAGGGGCAAGTGTTAAATATTTGATTTATGATTACTCACATCTTTGCTGCTCTTTGGTTTCGTTCGTTCACAGATCAAACAAGATGAAGGCATCGCTGGCCATTTTGACTGTGTGCGTTTTTGCCGGCTTGGCGGCTGCGGCGCCCGAAAAGCAATACACGAACAAGTTCGACAGTGTAAATGTGGACGATGTGCTGGGCAACAATCGCATATTGAACAATTATATTAAGTGTCTGATGGAGAAGGGGCCATGCACACCGGAGGGACGTGAACTGAAACGCCTGCTGCCCGATGCCCTCGAGTCTGAGTGCTCCAAGTGCACCGATACGCAGCGTCGCAACTCCAACAAGGTGATTAACTATCTGCGCGTGAACAAGCCCGGCGAGTGGAAGCTGCTCCTGGACAAGTACGACTCAAAGGGCATCTACAGGGCCAAGTACGAGAAGCAGCAGCAGCAGCACCATTAAACAAACAGCAGACAATTATTGCTAATGTTGCACACATACACATCTTCTCTTCGCATATCTACATATGTGTGTATGCAACAAAACGTACTCGTTATTTAAGATACACAATAAAAAGTTGCATTTGTTCTCATACCTAAAAACTTAGAACGCAATTTTTATTCCCAAATGGTAGGCGACTAAGCAAACTGCAGGGGCGATAAAATGGCATATGGGTTAAACAGCTACGTGATAGTGTGAGTGCCAAAAGGATGCCCATTGTTATTTCGATTCATTAATAAGATCAATGGCCCTAAAATGATTGGCCACATTGATCGTCCAGTCAGATTGTTGGCCCGCTGTGAATTCCTTCTTGAATCGGTAGTTGCATATAACAACCTTATCCTGATACTCTGGAATAATTCTGCAACCACAAACATTAATTAATAAATTGGGTAGTAGAATTTGGTTGGACTTCACTTACCCCATGTTCCAGGGTATTTCCTCACCGCGTGCACGCATTTCCGACAGACCACGCATCACATGGAAAACCATTGTGATTTCCACCCAACGCTTTTGCAACTTATCATTCGCATCGTCGAACATGATTCCTATTTGATAGGGAAATGTGAGGTAAATATCGCTCTCTTTGATCTCCAACTGTTTGCGCTGCGCCATCGATAGCTTTTGTATAACTGGCTTAAGCTCCGCAATCGCATCATTATCAACCAAATTCTGTAACTGAGTTAGATCTCCACCAACCAGTTTTGAGGACACTACCTAAAATGGAGTAAGTATATAGAAATCGCATTATAATACAAAGCATAAAATAAACCTGCAGATATTAATTGAAAGTATTTTCTGGCCGTTGATTACAATTGGAGTTATGTCTTGTTTTTAAAAGTTTTGATAAGCCAAATAACTTTTTTTTAGAAAACTTTTTCATAGTTTGAGGCTTATATGGGCAATGTACTTGCGGTGTCTTTGTATTGCTCACCTGCAGCGCTTGTTTGGCACCAAATATAAAGTCTTTGATCTGAAATTCCCTATCAAAATATGGGCGTATGATAAATTGTACGGTAATCCAATTTTTAATTGTATTTATTGCTGATGGCCACACAATTTCCGGAAAGTCCATTAGACGCGGCAAGTGATTTCGGCGCGTCTGGTTATTGTTTTCTTGAGGTGCATGTGGCAATGTGGCAAGGCAACGCATCCTTGTCGCTGAGAAGGTTGCCTTTGTGAGACATCGTGTTAAAGTGTGTTGCATTTCAAAATAAATTTAATTAACATTAACTACAACTTTTCTTATTTCTTATTTGACCAGCTGATTAACAGGGTTGCCATAGCGCCGTTGGCACATAAGATTAAGTTATGCAAGTGTTGTATTCTAAAATACGGGCATACCTTTTGTAGCAGCCAGCTTCTTGACAGGGTGATACCTCGAAAATGGCAGTCACTTCCGTCTGTCAAATTTTTCTTTCTTTCCCAGCCACGACTAGCGAGGGTCGACAGCATGAGGTACCGTACATTTTTGAAAATTTATGTGTTTAGTGTGCATTTGTTGTGATAAAATGTGTAAAAATTGTGTATTCGGGGATACAATGAATAATAAACACTGTGCAAATCGAATGCAATTCAATAAAATTGAAAAAAAATGTGAAATAACCTGAACGTGCGCCGCATACATATATATACACACACACACACATGCAAATGCTAACGCAGTTCGTCGTATGGCACGCTGTTTCCCTTATAAATATTTGAATAATTTCTTGCAGTTCTCTAAAGCTCCAGAAGAGGCTCGCAGCCTCAGTACTGCGATGCGGCAAAAAGAAGGTTTGGTTGGATCCCAATGAAATTAACGAAATTGCCAACACAAACTCGCGTAAGTAAATAATTTTGGCAGTGTAATTTTGGAACATGAATCTAAAGACCCAAAATTGAACTCTTACTTGCAGGTCAAAACATACGCAAACTGATCAAGGATGGTCTGATCATCAAGAAACCTGTCGTCGTGCATTCCCGTTACCGTGTGCGTAAAAACACCGAGGCGCGCCGCAAGGGTCGTCACTGTGGTTTCGGTAAGCGCAAGGGTACAGCAAATGCCCGTATGCCCACCAAGCTGCTGTGGATGCAGCGTCAACGTGTGCTGCGTCGTTTGCTGAAGAAGTACCGCGACAGCAAGAAAATTGATCGTCATCTGTACCACGATCTGTACATGAAGTGCAAGGGTAACGTGTTCAAGAACAAGCGCGTACTCATGGAGTACATTCACAAGAAGAAGGCCGAGAAACAGCGCAGCAAAATGCTTTCCGATCAGGCGGAGGCCAGGCGACAGAAGGTGCGTGAGGCACGTAGACGCCGTGAAGAGCGTATTGCTACCAAGAAACTGGAACTGATCGCTCAGCACGCCAAGGAAGATGAAGCCGCTGCCAAGGCTGCTGCTGCTGCGAGTCATTAATTTGTCGAACTGCTTTGCTAGCCAAGGCATTTAATGATTAGTAATTGTTTTTACAAAATATAATAAAACCATCATTTTGACTATGGCCGGAATGATTTTGTACAAACGTGGAATTCTATTGTTTCTGTATTTATCCCAAATAAAAATTTCATTTAAGAAATCAGCTGCGCTGGATTTAGTTACATTGTGAAAACACCTAGACTGGTTTTGAACTTGGATAATAAGTCCTTAGCACTGATTTGAACCACATGGGAAATTTAGTTTCGATTCGTGAGAAAACTATCGCATGCGGAGAATAAATTATTTTTTTAAAAGCGAATATCGATTGAAATTATCAACGTGAAATAATCGATGTTGTTTTCTTTATTTATCGATTGATGTACACCAAATATTATATTTTCAAGATTAAAGCTAATGGTCTTACTGTTTCACAACTCATCTCATTTTAAAAACAAGGCTCGCTCGTGGCGGTCGGTTGTCGTATTAGCAAGAATTTCAGCAGCGGTGCGCGTACAAACTGTTTAGAATTTTTGATATAAATAAAGTAATTAATAGATTTGAGCAGCAGCCTCATTCAGTCAGAGTCTCATATCTAAATAGCGTGTGTGCATGGCATAAAACGACAGCGACATTTCGAAACTATCGCAAATCGCATTCGAGTTTAACAAAAAGCAAACGTGTCGGCAGCAACTAAAGCGGTTGCTAGTAAAAGCGATTAACTAACTACTTGTAACAAAAGTCGTCTGCAGATTTCGTAATAGCACCAAAACTTATTAGCTGTTTTCAGTCTCAGCCGTACGTTACGCAGAGAATTCAAATAAAAAATACAAGATTAATCAGCTGAAGGCTCGTACGCACACATAGAAACATTGAGAGTGAGAGGTAGACACACGAACAGCAAGTGAAAGTGCGCGTGTATTTGTGTGCATTTTGAATCAGGGTATTAATTATTAATTTGCGGTGTCAGCATTTAAGTATAAAACTCAAAAATCGTCTGTAACCGTTTTGGTAACAGACTTAACCCACACAATTATATATCAACAATATACAAAAAAAATACAAATAGCAAAATGAGCGGATACACAGACCTCACCAAACTGGACACTAGTCGGTAAGTGTAAAGATTTAATTCGGAATATGCGTGTATATGAATTGGAATGTGTGTTTGTATGTTAAATTTCGGACTGGACAAACACGAGCTTTTAGTTAAACTGTGTTTAAATTCAATTTAAAACAGTTGCTAAATTAATATAGGCAAACAGCCGTTTGGGGGAGGTGGGATAGCGTACATCATACGGTTGTTTCTCTTCTTTCTCTTTCTAACTGAGAGCACCGCACCCCTACGCCACATAGCATTTTCTCTTTCGTTCAACAATACGAAACAAAAAAAAAACATTCAAGATACAAAAAATTTTATCGTACGATGCGAACGACCATTCAAAGACGAAAGAAGAAAGAAAAAAAAAGCGAAGCAAAGGCAACGCTGCCTAATATGACACAATCGGGCTAAAGCTGTACATGCATATGGTATAGGTGTATACATCTGTTTATGTGGGTATGCATGTGTATGTGCATTTGCTGTCATGTTTAAGAGTGTGTGTTGTGTTCGTTTGTTTAAACTGAACTAATAAAGCGCATACCTCTGTAAAAATCACTTCCACTGCTATATTTTCCCCCTATGCGTAAGTTTTTATCGCACCTCATCTAATCTCCGCTTTGCGTTTACATGCCATTTACCAACAACAAACCTAATAAATAATGTTACTCATCACTCATCACTCAAATTCATTGCCATTATCGCAGAAATAGGTTGCAATTGTAAGCCACACACACACACACACACCCTTTGTGGTATACGAATTGTGATATACTATCACGAAAATCGCAAAGTTCGTTAACTAATTCTGTGATTCACAAACCTCCGATTACATAGGCGTGTGCTCCGGCATATCTTTCATATTTATACTTGGCGACGTTTGCGTTTTTCTTGGGAACAATGTACAGACCTATTACAATAATAAATAGTGTGGGAGTATTACCTTGAGCAGGTTTCAGTGCCGCAAAGCCCATGGCACCGCGCATTCATAACATTCATAACATTTATAGAATTCAAATTGTCCACTTGTATTGTTGTTTGTTTGTTTCGCTCGAATATGACATGTTATCTGGCGGAGCATAATTAATATCGATTTGCCTAATTATCGATTATGCTGAGCTTTCGATGCCTTAGAGGTCAAACGATGCCGCCAAATGGCTAAATAACAAACAAACACGTATATTGGCCAATTTCGTGTTCGAAATTGACTATTGGCCAACGTTGCAAATATTGCTATTTTTCAAAAACAACTACAAATACAGTAACACAAATAACAAAGCGAAAAACAACAATAAATAGCAACATGAATATATCTCTTTATCTAACACTCGTACAGTTGAAATTCCAGCTCCCGCTATGCAGCATCTCACTCATTCTCTCGTTGCAGCAGCAGTACCAGCAGTAGCTTCAAAAATCACGCCACATATTTGTAAAGAGAGTGGCAGCAGCTTAAGAGAGAAAGAGATAGAGTGAGAAAGTGTGTGTGTGTGTGCGTGTGTGTGTTTTTTATGCTCTTTTGCCACAGAAAACACGTCATTTGCGACCGCACAGTAACTGCCGCTGCTGCACAGTCAAAACATCGGCTGATTTCTGTGTTGTATGCCGCGCCATCGCCATCGTTGCGCATGTCTCAAAACAAACTGGACACGAGTCGCGTGCCCAACTTGGCCCAATTGAACACAGACTCACACGCAGCAGGCGATTGGCGGTAGGCGGCAGGTGTGTCTCCCGCGAGCAGGTGTTTGCCTGAGCTTTGTTTATGTCACCTTAACGAAACGCACGACAATAGAAAACCAAGAATACCCAGAAATCGCCTCTGAGATAATAAAGTTGCCGTGCTGCCTCGCAATTGGTCGTTTGCATGGCGTGTTCCAACGAGCCGGCAGCTTCGCTTTTGTTGTTGTTGTTGTGGCTGTTGTTTTGGTTTTGTTTTTGGCAATGTGTAGGAGAAGGTGGCAACTTCGCAATTGTTGAACCTTATTTTTACTTGTAATTTGTTATTTCTAATGGGCAACCATACGAAAGGTCAATAGCGTCATCGCCCTTTGCTACCTCAGCTTCCCCTTATCATCCGCCAAGATTCCCATTCTGGCGCGTGTCCAACTCTTTATATCAACGCCACAATTCGGCGAAAATGCGACATTTGCTAAAATCGAATCGCCTGATTCTGCACCAACGTAAACATTTGATTCATAGTCTGGGAAAACAAGACTCGAATCGTTATGAATGGGGCACTGGAATGGGAGGCGACACTTTAAAATTGATAAGATAATTGCGCGTCTTTAATAGTGCACACTTGCTAATTTTATACCCTCTATTCGAATCTCGGAATCATCTTTTCGCATGACGCAATTTTGTAAGATCATTACAGGCGCTACGGAAATCGAACCTCGAGAAAACCGAAAGTCTGAGACGATTGAAAAAATATTTTCCGCCAATCAGAATTTTTGAATCGGAATTGGATTCTTATCTTTGACACTTAATTAATCGTTCCCGTTGTAGTTTTGCCAGGGTATTCCCATAGTCTATGCTCGGGCGTTGGGACTAATGTTTCCTATGACGTTTAATAGACTTAACGAGCATTCAAAAGTTTAATTAGTCACCCTGCCGAGTCAAAGGTATGGGAACTATTCTCGGCTTGCATAGGTAACGGACGACTCACTTTCCACTTCTGCTTCTATAAACGGTTTGTGGCACAGCCAGTGGAAAAAAACCTTGACACACACGATGATCTGATCACTGACGAAACAGCAGGCACAAGGCACAAGGCGAACCAATCGTTTGGCTGGGTGTTTGGGGCACGCGGCGCCCGCGTGTACATCGAGCTCTTTCATTGGAACTATTTCTATAATTCATGGGGCTGACAATGTAGGGGGCGGGGGTGGTGGGTGCGTGGACTGGTAAAGTTAAATGCGCAGCTATTGAAACTAAATTTATCAATTGCTTGATATGGTGATGTTTGGACCCAGACGAGGGCGACCCTAATCACGCGTCGAACAGACGCGACGTAATCGACGCCGTCTGACTATGCACTGCTGCAGTTATCAGAGTCGCAACTTCAGTTCAAGTCTGGGGCAGATAACGCGCCGTCAGATCTGAGAGACTTGCCGGCGTCTGGTGGCCACACGTCGGGCAACAACTACAACAGTAGCCGAGGCGCTTGTGTAACTTTCCAAACAGCTGCTTTCGAGAGCCGCCGCAGACACGTGGCTGAAAGCGCTTGACCCTAAACACGGCTCATACTCAGGCAGAAAGTCCAGTAAGAGGCGCAGAGGTAGAAACCCCAAGACTCAAAATAGAAATCAGCTCTTTAAGTACTATAACAGTCGATCGAAGCGGACAAGTTTTTTTTTCTATTTTTCTATTTTTTGGTTTTTTTTTTTTTTTTTATCTATTTTTATACCAATTTAATTTGCAAGTGGTCATCATGGTCGCTGTATTGATCGTGGTCGTGGTCGTGGTCGTGGCTGTGTTTGGGGATGCGGACGCGGACGCGGACGTAGCCTGATTTGCATACTTAAAAATCAAATCGTATATATCATATGGTACACACCTTGTCTTGGAGATGATAATCGGAAATTATAAAAAAGAACAAATGCCAGACCCAGACTTAACGACGACACGTTTCTGGCCAATACCCTGTAGGCCCGTAGGTCGTGACGGAGAGGGGAGTCTCAGCTACAGAGTGTGCTGTGTATCAAGTTTTGTCATTTGAGATGGCCGCTGGTAGGGTACCTGCAGAATGGACAGACAGACGGATGTTGATTGTTCTGGGGCTTATTTAAATAACTGGCCAGCTGCTTGGCTCATTTGGACATATTGTTTGGTCAATTGACTGGTTTTGGCCTGTGCAAAGTTTTGACTAACACTCGATTCTATTCTCTTTCAGGAACTGCCTGCGTCGCATAGCACGCCACGATGAACAGCAGTTCTCCAAAGACAGCATCGTCAACGTAATGGAGAAGTTCGTGAAAACGGTCAGCATTATGGATGACACAATTCTGGTGCCATGCAGGCTCATGGATCGGCAGGTGTGTAGCGTTGGTGTTGGTGGGAAGTGCAGTGCCTGCCAATCTAATGCCTAGTGGAGGAAATGTATATCTATTGGTGTTTTTATTTATTTCACAGATCGGTGACAGCACTGATATAATCCCTGCCTCGGGCAAGGATTCAACCGCCAATCAGCTGACACAAAGCTCCAGCGCACATGGCAAGCGGGATGCAGCGCACTCAAAGAACGTACAAGACTTTCTCAGCGCCTCTGAGCTCTTCAATCTTTACAATATGCTCAATGGGCTCAAAAATGACTTGCTGTGGACAGCCAACCAGGAGGATGAGAGCGAGGATACAAAAGCAGAGATCGAGCCACAGGCTGTTAGCCGGCAAGTCGAGACTAAGACTGAGTCCAACACAGACAGCACAAGGAGCAGCAGCAGCAACAGCAACAGCAACAGCAGTCGCAGCACATCCGCTGTCAAGGGTCATGTGCGACGCACCTCAACCGCCTCAATGATGTCCACCACATCGGTGGGCAACATGAGCGACTCAGATTCGGATGCATCGAACGAGATGGACTCCGGTCTGGAATCAGATGGTAACAAGAGCGACAACGCACAGAGCAGCGACGGCAGCGATATCGTCGATGCCTGCCAAAAGTCAAAGTCCGTTGGCGGAGACAAGGCGACGGAGTTGG
Source organism: Zaprionus lineosus (assembly GCA_035044505.1). Taxonomy (NCBI): domain Eukaryota; kingdom Metazoa; phylum Arthropoda; class Insecta; order Diptera; family Drosophilidae; genus Zaprionus; species Zaprionus lineosus. The sequence goes on along the minus strand of JAWNNX010000098.1, from coordinate 259,269 downwards.
CGAAACGTTGCAAAAGACATTTGAGTGGACTTTACCAGTGCCTGGAACAAATGACAGAGGCGGCCAACTACTTGACCGCCAGATACCAAAGTGATATTGGACCCGTCTAGAAATCGGTTCCAACCCTTATTATCCAACTCTCGGATCTGTTCATACCTTCCTTTAATTCTACTTCTACTTCTACTTCTATTGCTACATTTACTTCTAATTCTACTTTCACTTCTGCTCTAATCAATTTCTGGGGGGGATTCGTTCTAATTGTCTAAACCAAAAACGCAAAGCAAAATATTTAACATATTTTTGTTGAAAGGTTATTTGAGGTTATGTAAGGTCTTTCATATTTCTGTTTATAGGGGGTGCTAAGTGTGACATATAAATATGATGATTGTATAGATTGTATAACTGATAATCAAGATGATGATAATAATGATGATGATTATGATGATGAAGATAACTGTATTTGCGATTAAGCCAACATTTCAAAATTTTCTATTTGTACTTTGGGTTCACGGGAAAAAACGAAAAACAACAAAACACACAGTGTGGCAGCTCAATATGATACGATATGATAAAGAGATGTATATATAGATATATATATATACATGTATATACATATAATGTTATAAGAAGAGCATTCCTTTCAGTATAGACGCTGTCCACACATAGACAGACACACACACACACAAACACACACACTCATGCCAGCACACCAATTGAGAGTGGGTGTGGCAAGGCCGCACCCAAAAATTATTTTATACTCAATCAGATGACCCACCCCATCCCTCCTTTGGGTTAGGGGTACAGGGTATCTGGCACAGTCAAATTGTTATCCTATTGTCGTTTATTATATATGGAATCGGTCGGTCTGTCATTTGATTTATCTATGTATATGTTATACTTTAATTAAGCTTTAGTTTATAAACTAAAAAAAACACAAAACAATTGCAAATATTCGAAAAGTACAAGAAATATAATTTCGAAATCATGTTAATTCCGTTTAAATGTTATTGTAATTGTTTGAAAGTCGTTGCAAATCTGTGAAGCCCAAAACCCACTACACACACACACACCCACACATACACACCCACACACTCCCACATACACACCTACATATACACTTGTATACAAAGAGATGGTATCTTTGTTCGCCGCTGGGGCTGGAGCAGGCTTACAATCCAAACTGTTAATGTAATATGAGGATAATTTATAATTAAATAAATTGTATTTAGAAAATATACTAAAAATAATTCAATTGATTTCTTTGTCTTTCATATTTGTATTTCTATATAATTATTATCTAAAAAATCTGTTGATCGATCGATCGAATGTTAGAGCCAAAGTCCAAAGGCACACGAACAGCTGAAATGTGGCAATGACCATCAAGAAACAGTTGATGTATAGATTACAGTACGGTACAGTACGGTACGGTACAGTAAACAACGGCTATGTTGACTATTGGCTGTCACCGCCAGTCTATCTATATGGCTTTTTATTTGTTTATAAGGAATTCACCTGTACGTACAAAGTGCATTTACTTTTGTTGGCAACAAATGAGAGCAGTTATTTTTGGACTCTATAACGAAGACAAATAATACTATCTGGGAACTCGGACTACTGAACCAAAAGGTATACCTATGAGATCGATGATATATCTAAGAATATTCTCAATTGTCTTATCAACCTTCTCTAACCTTTGGCTGACCTTTACAGACTATAAATATAGCCATGTTCTAACTTTCTATACCGACAAAGCCACACGCTTTGCTAATAGACAAATTATTCCTGAATGGGGAATGACGTTAATATCAACATTATAAAATTTTCACGCCTCACTAACAATTGCAATGTTTTCGTATTTAATAACTGTTAAAGTTAACTAATATTAAATCGAATTGAACTTTGTATCTTTAATGCAATGTTTACAGTCTGGAAAATCTGGAAAGCCAGAAACCAAATAGAAAACAAAATCTCTGATAAGAGAGTTACGAAAAAAGAACCATTAAAGGATTACCTGCCATATAGTCAAGTGGGGCCCTATTAAAAAAAGTTTCCATAGGTCTGTTAGGTGCTATTTAAAGATCTATAAACAATGGATCCGCAAACAGCTGTGCGGCTATTGTCAAGCGTCTAATCAAAGCGAAGATATACTATAGTATTTGATACAACGGCGATAGAGGGTAAATGGTATCTAGGCCAAAACAAATTGCCACTCGAGTTTACCTCTCGGACATGGTCAGCAATATAAACAAGACCGACCCGGCCATATATGACATACCATATAAGAATGGCGACAATATGATGAAGCCATGAACTTGTTTCGCAATTATCGGACGCTGACGCTGTACTTGAGCGGTTTCGAGTACTGTCATTGAAACGGAACCACAACTTCTGAAGAGAGACTCGTCGTCGGGCGTGGCAGCGCCAAGAGGAGGTACATGGCCCAATGTTCTGAGCCATAAAATTCCAATTAACGCTTCTACCCACCAAATTGTGTGCGTCTCCGAGTGTGAGTCTGTGTATTAAAAGGCTTCCGTGTGGAAGGGTAGAAAGAAAAAACTAATCAAACTAAAATGATTTCATTATTGATGATATTTTTTCGACAGACAGGGTCGGGGACGACAGCGAAGCCATTTGCAAATTGCGACAGTTTCGTTTCTTTAGTCTCCGTATAGTCTATAAGCATATGATTTAGACAATGATATAAAACTAAAACTAGTTTTCAATAAGATTTTTGCTACACGGAAATCAAATCTTAAATCTTTTGCCTCCCATGCGAACCCCTCAAAAAAGCAACGAGCATCTTCTTCAGATTGAACGAATCCGGAAACTAATCGCAATAGACATATATCGTATCAGTCAGTATCAAGTAAGTACGAGATATGTATTCTATATAGGCATATGCATGGGCATGGGCATACCATATGATAAATAGTTTGATGATAATTCATTTCCGTTTGTTGACCCCTCCATTGAGTTGAACCTTGAGCCGGGACGCTGTTCGGTAAAAACCAGTCAGAATTGCGTTACATTGATTTCAGATAACTGATTTATGAGACCATCCATGACAATATAATAAAATCGAAATATCTTTTAACGAGCTTCAGATTCGACCTGTTTTTATAACAACAAAGGAAAGTTGCCGATGACTCAGCACTTTTCGGTATCGTTAAGTCTAGATTTAATGTAAGTTTGTAATTGTGGCTTTGCCCCCATTTTGTTGCTTAGTTGACGGTTTAAGAGGAGTGTACGGAAGTGGCTATTATTGGCATGGTAGCACGATCGCTTCAAGGTTAACGTTTGCCACAATATTTAAACAAGGTTTGCAAATTCTTGTGCTCAATTGGGAATCTCAGACTGCATCTCGGAAATGAATATTCTCACGTGTTAATGCTTGAGCATAAATCTGATCAGTGACCAGATAGCCCACAATATATACAAATTCTTCAAATATTAAATTAAACCAAGAAGTTTTAACATAAATAATGAATACAAGCAATACCTGTTGAAATTCAAATGGTCGACAATCAGATACTCCATCGTTTAGAATTTGAATGTTTGAAAATTAAACCAGCACAATGGTTACTTAAGATCAGGAAAGCACGAAAACCGGATTTTTAATGCACATAATATAATTTTAAAGTTTTAAACAGGCACACACGCCTAGAATTTTAGCAAATACAAAGAAAATTTAAATTGCAAAAACGTAATTTTATAGAGACGAGTAACAGACAGGTGCTAGGAAGGAGCAACAATTCGATAAATGACAGGATCGATTGTAGAGTATATTTTGGTATTTAATTAAAGCATCGTTGGGCTTATCGGTAAACTCGCAAATCTAATAAGATGTTGAGCAAGGTGCTAGGAAGGAGCATCAATTCGATAAATGACAGGATCGATTATAGAGTATATTTTGATATTTAGCATAAGCATCGCAATGCTAGCATCGCTAATTTTACAATATACTCAATATTGTATTCAATAGTATTAAAACGGTTTTCTTGATTATCAGGGTGTATTCAAATATTTTGAATTTATTTTTTAACCTTTATTCTTGCATATTTGAATACTTCCGTTGTATTTGACCCCACGATAATAAAAAAAGAAATAAACAAAAAATAACATGACCCTAACAAATGGCGGAAGTGTGTCAGAAAGTCAAGAGAACAAAACAGAAAAATTATAACTACCACGAAACTGTAATTATTAACTAATTGTTTTCGATATGCTTTTTCCTAGTGATCCAATGACTTATTAAGAATGTCTGCTTCCTGATTGCCAAATCCACAACTGACAGTTTTGATGATTATCGTTATGGAAGCATCGGCTCCGTGATGAGCTTTAGTTCCCGCCATAAACGAGATTAGAATTCCGCATTATGCTGTCATATACAGACCCGCCCCCACCACAATTTGTTTAATAATTAGAGCCTATGCACAAGTACGCATCGATTACTGAGAGAGGGAAGCACAAATGGATATGGCTAGATAAATGGATGAATAACAAACACTTCAATATACGTAAATACAAAATTATACATATGCGTATACAAAAGCTTTGGCATATCACGTTGAAAATGTTTTACCAATGCGAACTTGAGGCCCGAGCAGCGTCTCGTGCTATGTCTCAGCCTTTGACTAAGGCTCTGCCTTTGGCTCTGTCTCTGATAGGTTGGCGGCCAAGCGTTGGTTCATGGCTAGCCAGTGGTACAAAGTCCGAAAACTCGAAATTCCACACATAAACCAACCTACGCATACACAAACAAAAATATAAACATACACACTGGGACGAGCTTACAAATCGCTAAATCATGACTGAGACGCAGCTGCCGATATTCATTCACGAACGTTCTGTGACAGTACCACATGAAAACACCAACAGAGACAACAATAATAACAATACCAGCAAGATCAACAGATTTCCTTATTTATGAGATCTATTCTTGAACATGTCAAGTGCTTCAATACCGGAATACCGAACGGATTTCTAAAGCTTACTTCTTCAACAGAACATGAGACACACGCTAATTGAGCACTCGAAGTTAATTAACTGTTCGTCGCACAATAAAATGAGTTAAACAAAAAACAACAAACAACTCCAAAAATGTCTAATGTGACGTCAAATGATTCCAGTAGATCCCCAGAATATATATGTGAATGTGCATACACACATATACATATGTTATACGTACTAGCATCTGTCTGATTCACACACAGCAGACACCTGACGGGGCGACTTCCATCCAATACCAATGAAACCTTCCTGTGTGTGCCCCTGGGCTGTAGGAAATTGTAGGTTTGTCCGGTTCCAGACAACAACCTCAGCATGAAGTGTCAGAAAATCATCAAAAGACGACACTAATTAGACTTGCGGTAGTAACTTTCGGCCTACTCTTGGACTTTGAGCCGGGAGATCTACGCATGCATATATAAACTATGTATGTATGTATATATCATTTAAGATCTGCTTGATTTGTTTATGTTGCTCGAACGTGTTTGCATATGGAGCATATTATCTGAAATATATTTTATATGCTAAGAACCTGAATCGCAGCTACGCAGCAGCTTACAGCCAATACAAAATGATTTTTAAAATTCTGCCCATTATTGCATGACACAGCTATTTTGAATTGTGTTGCATTCCGGACAGGTTAAATCTTTAATCTTAACCTCAATAATGGGAATTTTATATGTTTTTAGCACACGTCTCACAAGTTGCTTAAGTTTTTGTAGCGTAATGCGTAATATTAATTATTTCTATTGCGTAAAATTGGTTTTACCAGGTAAGAAGGGGCTGACGAAATCTTGAGAACTGGTCAATTGGCCACACGTTCAGCACTTGCACATACAGGCAAACACTCACACACTCATACAAATTTGGGCGGTTGGGGGTCGCTTCAATGCTGAGTATATTGCATTGGACATCAAAAAGTTATTAACCAGCAAATTGTTGTTATTGTTTTTGTGCTCAGTGCTTTGATCTACAAAACGAAGACACCTGTATGTGTGTGTGTGTGTGTGTGTGTGTATGAGCATATGAAAGCCATGTTGCATAGACATATTTACATACTTACAAGAAGAGGCGTCAAAGCTCAAAGCTCGCAGTATACATCGCAGAGCAATAACAACAGAGCAAGTCATTGGACTAGTTTCATAACTGCCAAAACAACAGCAATGCTCACACCCCCTGTGACCCCTCAACGTACCAATATGCGCTAGTACATGCCTCTGCCCGCCGCACCTGTCAGCGTACGACGTACGGCGCAAGCGCAGCCGCTGTCACAGCCGCACGGTTTGAATCTGAATGCCAAGCGTTGGGTATGACCTTCATGGTTAAAAAACAGCAGAGCAAAGCAGCGCCGCGAACGTCAATTGCGACTGCGACTGTGACTGTGACTGTGACTGCGACGCAGGCACCACCTAAAGTATCAGTTAATAGCCGAAAAACAACAACGATAAAGTTAACAGCAGCAGATACAGACGCGACAGAGGCTTTAAACGAAAGAGACGTTAAAAAGCAACAACAAAATCACAACAAAAAGACGTCAGATAAGCGACAGACAGAAAGCTTGTAAGCCACACGCACACATCTATCTACTGAAGCTTGAAATCGAAAGCTGCTGTTGCGTTTGCGTTTGCGTCGCAGCGTCAGTATTTTGACCGTGCAAAATATGTTGAAAAACTGTACTTTAATGTAGTCGACTGCAAGGTATGCTGGATCTGCTGGATTATGCTGATTTTCGTTTGTTCAAATAAAATATTAATTGCATTTTTTTTTAAACTCGAATTGTCATAATCATTTGCAAATAATGTACTATAATAAAATGAGAGGTATGCATAGCTAAACTTCTGGTTTTCTGAAAATGCAAAATAAATAATACACCCCTTTTTAAAATTGGGAATTTATGAACATGCGAGCTTTAGGTATTTTCTGGCATAGCTTTTTAATGCTGCCCCTTCGCATTGGGAATACTGCATTCATCTACCTTTTACCTCGGCCAGGGGCACAATTTCGAACCAGTTTTGCATCCTCCATTCTCCACTTGGTCGGGCCTCCATTGAAGTAAACCAATTTAAGCAATTCGTTGTTTTTTATGTTTTCATCGTGCTCCGATTCAATTGATATTCAAGTCGGGCAGGTCTGTCGCGTTCCCCGGTTGACCATTTACATAAATAATTATCAACAAGAAAACAAAAAAGCAGGCGATGCGATGTGTCTGCTAATTTTCCATTGTGCTGCTTTTCTGGGGATTTTAGAACATAATATTGCGTTTTTTTATGTATATTTTTTTTTTTTGCGCTCAACCAAAAGACAAAACCAACGTCAGGCATAATAATGAACGAGACAGAACTGAATGCGGCACCACTGGATTCTGGAATTTCCACTTACAATTAAAATCAGCATCCACACCGATGGGATTGTCAATCATGATGGACAGCCGCTCGTCAATTAACCAACAACAGGAAGACTTCAGTAAGTATGTTCAACAAAAATTGGTCGTTTATTGATCTTTATTGTAGACAGAGGTACATAAAGGATTTTTCTGCACGTATAAGGAATTCCCCTCCAATTACTTAAGTTTTGTTCGTTGGGTTTTACCTGGGGGTTTGCAGGTGGGTAATTGAATCCATTTAATTACATCTGAATTACATTAGAGTTATAAAAGACAGTCTTATCTATTCGGTTACAAGATCGCTGCTCGTAAAAAATGATGTAAGTTCCTGCGATCTGTTAAGTTTGAAAGTTAGTTAAGATCATCTTATCTAGATGATTACATCTTTAGAGCCTCTAGATAGGCATAGGTTGTGTTTATATTTATATAGGTTATGTAGTACAGTGTATAATATAGTGTAGTACAGAGTGCTCCTTGCAAGTGTGTCTTTCAAAGCTCGTTGGATTGTCGTAAGGTCGCTTAGAAGAAGAAACTAATCTAAGGAATACCAATTTTACTGTACTTGTAGTGCTTGTAGGTCAGGATCAGGGCCAGGGTCAGGAGTTAATAAGATGTCGTAGACCCAGAAAAGGAGAAATTGCGCGTCAATCAAAAGCGTAAAGTTCAGTGTATTTGTAAGATTTGCATTAAAGTCGTTATTTCAATGGGCTGGACTTCGGTTCGGGGCTTCGTTTTATTATACCCAAAACCAAACCATAGTCTACGGCTCTGTCTCTGTTGTCTGTCTTCGTCTTTTCTCACCTCACCTCATACAGCACCTCATTAGGTAAATGAAGCGATATCTACCGTATGTAGACAGCCGACAGCCGACAGCCGCGTACGCAACGAAACTGATTGTAATTATAATGTCTACAACTACATAGACTACGGGTTAACTTAGGATCAGGTGCTACAAGTAAGTAAGTACATTCAACGAAACAAATCATACAAGGAAACCATAATTACTCTAAGTACTTACTCGATATGCAGTTACTTGATTCCTTAAGTCAGTTGATTTTCATTAATTTTATTATCACGTTACATTATTTACTTAGATTATGTGTAGGTTCTATAAATGTAATCTAATGTATAGCCATTATGTATGTATAAAAAAAGGGGCGCACAACACAATTACATAAATGACTAATTAATTGGTTAATTAATTTATTGAATTACAACCGATTTTTTGGCCTTTCGCACTTAATTGGAAATCAGAATAAAATTTGCCAATACGCGAACAACAGATTTGAATTCATTATATAATCAATTTCAATATTAAATTCTATTCATTAATTAATATAACTAAACAAACGAAACAAAACAAAACAGTTAAACAATTTATATTCTACAAACAATTTGACTAAATAATTTATATCATTTGGATGGATATGCTATAATAATTGAATTTACTTAAAGTTCTACAAGTGTCCAATGATTATAGTAATAAATGTGAGTACTCGATCGTAGATGATTATGCGTAGATTATGTGAAGTGCTACCAAATCTAGATATGATCAGCCATGAACGGCTGTCCTCTGCTGTCAGGAGTGGAATCCTGAAAAGCACAGTCTCTTCTACAGACAAACATAGTTTGTTTTTTTTTTTTTTATATATTCAATAGTGTTTTCCATGTGAGATATGCCTTAGTTCACATGTTAATTGAGGATAATGACATGTGTAACTAAGAAATACGATGAGATTTAAGATTTCTAGTTAAACACAAATATTTGTATATAATTTTATAATGATAGTATGTGTATATAGTTATAGTTCATGAATGAGTTCAACTAATGACAACTGTGTTCTTAACACCTTTCGACTGCGGGAGCTTGAGTAGAAACTGTAAGTGAATCGGAAGTGCAAATATTGCACCTCCAAGGATAATGAGAAATGAAAGTTATATTAAAACTAGAGTAACTTTTGGCTGATGAGAACAGGAATAAATATCAACTACTGGTAAATAAATGTAGGATAAAAAAACAATTAACTTACTACGAAATATTAATATATAATTTATACTAAAATGTATATACGTGTATAACCTGCTCCAGTCCATAATTTTTCTTCCTTATATGCTACGAATATTTATTCCTATTAATAACCTTTCGCTTAGTTATTGCACTCAATTTCTGTTAAGTCTGAGGGTTTTCTTTTGGACTTGTTATGTGTATTGATGATGGTTTGTGATGATGATAATGATTATGATTATGATGGAGTTGCCCTTAAGGACTACTACTTGGTGATGGCTTAAACTACTCTTCGGCTAGACCACTTAACTCGTAGCTCTGATGCTCCAGGCTACGCTTTAGATCCGCAATGGTGCTCACGATAAGTTGCTGCTTATTGGCGTTCTCCATAGTTATATCCTGCATGGAGCTCTTTGCCGATACTGAAGTTGATAGCTTGGATTGCTGACGTTTGCTGGAAGACCCAATCGACTTCGGTCGCTCGCTCATATCTGGTTTTGATTAGGTTAATTAATTAAAGGTAAAAATATTAGTGATAAGAAATTATTTCATGCGTCTCGTCTCGTCTCGTCTGATAAAAGTGTTTTGCTTTTTCCCCTTCCAAAAATATTTCTTGGAAAACTTGGAAGCTAAGCTCTTATTTCTTATTTACATAATATTAATTATTTCCGAAGGTAGTCCTCTAACTTCACCCGCTTGCTTACCCAATTCCAGGTCAAAGGTCTTCTTAATCCTTTCAAACGAGCTGCTTCCCTTGTACACTTTACGCTTTAGTGGCTCGCTGTGTGGACAGTAAAAATTGTCCTGATTCTGTAGTTCATCCACATTGCGATTATTGTAGTCCTGGTTGGTATACAGTTGCCCTGGATAATGCTGTTGTTGTTGTTGTTTTTGTTGTTCTTGTGGCAAGTAGTTGTGGTTGGCCACATCTTCGCTACTTTGATCGATTGTGATGCATTCGATGTCCGAATCACTACCATTTCCATGCTTACTACTCCGAGTACTGCCCAAACGGCGTCTGCTATGAAGCTGCATTTGCGGAGACAAAGGTGGTCCACTAAGCTTTCGCGGAGGTAGCTCCGGCGGTGCATTCTGATTCATAAAGTTCGTTAGATGAGTTTTGCGTGGGCTGCAGCGACCTAGCTTGGGACTGTTTGGTGGAGAAGCCACTCTTGAAGTCTCAAATTTAAGCAGCTCAATGCGCTTGTTAATGGCGGCAGCCAGTTCATGTTCCAGTGGAGGTGTGGGTGGTGCCTGCTTCTTGGAGTCCACCTCGCTGTGCTTAAGCATTTCCACACGTTTATTGGCGAGCGGATTTAAACGTCTCGGACTAGCAACAGGCGTATCTCGTGGTATGCTGCACCAACAAAGGACATTTAGTATACAAAAAAAATAAAAGGAGCAGAGACACACCTTTGAAGACTGTTCTTCATCGATTCCAGCAAGGATTCGGCCTCCATTATGAGCTGCTTATACTTTATGTCCGCCTCCAGATCAGCCTTCAGCAGCGCCTTTTCACTTTCCGCTATCGTCATAAAGTGCGGCTCATTGGCGCTTCCGAAGATAAGCGAGTTCGAGCGATTGGAAAGTGGTGAAGTTTTGTAGATTCTATCAATGAAACAGGATTAAATAATGCATAAAAATAATAAGATAACTTAGTTACCGTTCCTTTGGCCCAAGCAACCGTCGTCTTAGACAAACAGGAGTACCACCCACGCTTCGGGTTCCACGTGGCTCCCGTAACGGGGATGCATTGCTCTTCTCCCGATTTTCACAACTCTTCTTGCGGGTTTTAAGGAACCGTTTACGACGACGCTGTTGGTGTCCATCCTGCTGCTCTTGGCCACTCTTACGTCGAGACCGCGTGGAGCCGCGACGCAGATTCAACGGACTATCATTAAAAGCACTGGGATAATATTGACAACTACCAAGATTTCGCTGCTGATCCTGTCGCTCCATGATTACTTCTTGCATGGACGATGTATCTATGAAGTCAATGTCAAGTAACTCATCCGTGTCGCACTCGTCGCCCGCATCCTGTCCAGTATCCAGCTCTGACGCACAATCCGTGGGATCCGAGTCGCTACTGCAAGTGGCACAGGACCACATAAGGACTAAGGAACCAGGCACTTAAGTACATGAAGGAACTCACCTGAGTATGTCGGTCTCCTTCTCATAAACATAGCTCTCGTCAAACTTGCCAATCATCTCGTTGAGTGTCGCCTCGTCGTCACTTACCAGGAAAGACTCAACCTGCTGCTGCTGCTCTTGCTGCTGTTCTACGTGTCGTCGTTTGATGGTGTGTGGCGCATGCAGATTTTCCACTTCAGTCGAGGACGAAGAGCCCTCCGAGGACTCACCCCCAATCGTTTTTAATTTGTTAGGGGTTGCAGGTGGTTTGCTTGTTGATGATGACGATGTTGCGGTTGTCGCTTTGGGTGCGCGCATTTCCAGCTCATTGCTTGACTTAATGCCCGAGGATGTGGTGGAGGTAGTACTCGCAGCATCCAGTTCTATTCGACTACCTGGCATTACCTGCATGTGGTCTCCCGTACTGTACCAAGGATTTGTGCGAATTCGGGGTCGTTGCCTGGGCGAGGGGGCTGTGAATAGATTAGCATTTTGTCAGGTGAGTTAAGTGGTCAAATTGCTCGTTTATGTTTACTTACACTCAAAGAGTTTGTTTGTACCTTGACAGGACCGTTGTAGAGCCAGTGGACTGGGATTGGGTTCGAGGGAATTTCCAAAATTGCTCTTTGGCAAGGGATCCATTGGCGACATTTCCTCTATGCGATTTAGACCAAATTTGTAGCGTTGTGCCTCAATGGCTAGCGAGTTGACGGATCGACTTGGGAAATAGTGGGTGCCAGTGCGCATGTTGATGTAGTACTCTGGCGCGGGTGTGTTAGAGGTGCTAGCGGCACAGGGCGAGGTGCCATCGGTTGAGTAACCTGTGGAGTAGGCGCTTTCTGGTGAGGACAAGCTGTGTGGTCGAGGTCCAGGCAAAAAGTTTCCACGTGGGACTCCACGTGGTGCTCGCATTCGATTATTAATACCCAGTTGGTTGGTCACCGAGGGTGGCGGCGGTCCCATGGATAGACTCTCAACGGATTCGCTCAACTGTACAGGAGCCAGCTTTGAGGGGAGCAGACGACCATAATGTACATGGTGACTATTGTTATTACTGCTGCTCTCCCTAGATTTCTCCTTGTACTCCTCCTCCTCATACACCAGCTGCAGACTAACCAAATTTTCAGAGATTGGTCGTTGATAGTCCTGTATTGGTGGATGTGGACGTAAAAGCAGTGCTCCCACCTCCTCGTAGTCTGCTTCATCCTCGACTGGGGTATTTTGCTCTATATTTTGTTCAATATGCTCCACCTTGTAACTGGGCAACTTGGCCGATGATTGCATGGACGGTTCTTTTGAACCGGTTGACCAAGATAAGGACGAAATGGATGAGGAGGAGCAGTTAACTCGCATTGGCGATTTGTCTGCACTGGAACTACAGCTTTCCTTGCTGGGCAGACATAGTTGCTGCTGCTGTTGCTGCAGTGGAGGTAACGTTTGATGACGTTGATACCGATGTGGCGCATACAGCAAGTTGTCCGACTTGGGTGAAGTTATGGTGTGCGTATCCTGGTCCGGTGACTGCCAGCCATATCGACTAGGCGTCTGAAATATAAGGAAGATTATTAGATCGATCTACATGCTCTACAACTTGACATGCTTATACTCACATGACATTGAATGGGTGAGACCTCTCGTCGTCGTACTGGACTAGCGATGCTGTGACTGCCACTGCTAGTCTGTACCGGGCTCGTGGTAGACTTAATATTACTGGTCTGAGGCAAGGTGCCCGCCTTCTTGGCATGGCTACTGCTGCTACTGCTGCCACTTCCGTCCGCCTGCTTCTGTTTATTGTTCTTTTTGCGAGGACGTACAATGTGCGTTTCCATCCAGGAGCGCAGCTTGGAGCCGAACATTTTGTGTGGTGCCACTCAAACGAAATGATAACTATAAAAATGGACGGATTGTTGCTGCAAATATATGTTAAGCGTAAAGGTACCATTAAAGTCTTTGCTAGGCTTAAAATGCAATCCCATAATGTCTGGCACAAAGGTTCAGTTTGGGGTTGGCACAGAGCTGACTCCTGGGGCCACTTTGCGTTGATAAGAAAATCCATTTATGACAACACAAAAGCCGCTACAACGAGCGCCCATAGCTTCTGGTAGTTTTTATACCCAGTACATTTTAAATGGATCACAAAGGGTATGCGTGCCATTACAAAAAAATCTCTAGAAGCTTATTATAGTTATTACATAATTGTAGTCAATTTAATTCAAATTTACCATACATAATTACCACGCACATATTTGCATTTTTTTTCCTTTTTGTTAAAAGGTATAATTTAGTCGACTATACTATTTTCAGTATGGTGATATTTGATGCAAAATTACCTTATTCGCAAATGTCTGCAGCCTCATAATATCCTTTACGCCTGTTTTTATTGTACGACAAACGGCTCCAGGATGAAAGAACAGCAAACGGTAGATGCCACATACATGTACGTATACGTGTGTATGAATAAAAGTGTACATACAAAATGCAGACAACGCGACGGCGTTCGCCTGCTACTTGTGTGTGTGCGTTGAGATTGTTTATTTTTTGTTGACGTTTTTTAGGCGCTCGTATATACGAAGAATTTGAACTGCTTTGGTGTATTCGGCTTAATGTGTGAGTGTGTGTGTGTGTGTGTGTGTCTATATGTTCTTTGGGGGTTGATTGTTAGCTGAGCACGCCTATTGCCGCTTCAAGGACTCATCAGTTCATACTGTGAACTAAAGTTACTCAACGTTACATCTGGGTGTATGTGTGTCTTTATGTGGGTGTGTGTATGAACTGTCTATGTTCTTCAATACCCCCCTTACGGAAATCACCGTTGCTTCTGTTGTAAATTTTTATGTAAAGCTATTTTCAACTGTGTTCTTTGAGGATTGTAGCGAGAATCCAAGGTTGCTTTGCTTTTATATATTTTATCTTTAATTTTTAATCTTATTTTAATAAGCGCAATAATTTGTGCTAAACTTTTTTCTTTGTCGATTTGATTTTTAGCAAATAAGTTGTAAACGTGAGGGCCGAAACATATAAGTTAAGAAGCAAATATACTGCCAACCTTTGGGCTGCAAGTGATAAATAAATTTTTTTTATAATTTGCTCAGTATATTAAGTTTGTGTATTGGTATTTTCGTGTATTAGGTTTGAATTTATATTTTGGTGGTAGCGGTAATAACGGTGAATGTTGCGCTACAAAATAGAGAGCGTCTGCCGCTAACGAAGTAAAAGAAGCAACTAACGGAATGCGCAGCTACCGAATGACAACTTACCTGTATCATGGTTAACAAAAAAAATATCGGCATTCGATTTTATATTGTATAAAACTTTTATTTGGACGCACTTAAAAAAAATAGGTTGTAAAACAAAACGTTTAAGAACACGCGACAATTCTTTTAAATAATAACAAAATTTTAACAATACTGATTTGTGTATGACATTTCTTATTCGATTCTGTTGTGCTCATTATGGTCTGTTATCGAAAACAAAATATTGTGTTCTCTCTGTCTCTGTCTTTGGCGTTTCGTTCTCTCTGTCTCTGGTGCAAACCAAAGAGAACGAGCCAATGTGTTGTTTTTGCTTTTACTTTTGCTGTTTTTCAAATTTTGCTTTTGGCTTTGCCGATTTCTTTCCGAGCCAATCTCCAGGCTTATTATAATTAAGCTCGCGCTATCGCCTTCTTTTGTGTTTATTTCTCTCTGCTGCTCTGGTTGAAACAGCTGAAAATTTTCAAACTTAACATTACAGCTGTGTTATCGATATCATTTAATGTAATCGAAAGCTTAAACTCAGATGATTTTCATAAATACAAATAGCATTTGTTTTGGTTAGCAAAATAAGAAATGCGTATGTGATAATGGGTTGCAAATGCATTTCCAACATTTTCTCAAATATGTCAATAAGACTAAAAGGAAGAAATGCAACTCTTGTTTAGTAGAAACACTACATCTGAATTCTACAAACGGAACCTTAAACCATTGTAAAAATTTCGGCTAAGTTATATTTAGTTTAAAAACTAATTTCTTTATTTTTTTGCGTGAAATTTTAAATTTTTATGTTTTTTAGGGAATGCATATAAGCTTGCTGCCGCCTTCTACTCGCCGGCGAACCCTTGTTCTCATGTTGGAGGACTCGGCTTTAAGACTTATACCGGCTGATGCAAATGTCAGCAAAACGCTCAACAAACCACAGTATAGTGAGAAACCTATTGAAATAAAATATTAGTCAAGATGTGAAGGCTGCCCGCAAAATGCTTACCTATACTACAATCGGCTGGATAAAAAGGTTCTACATCAGGACCACATAATTGCTGTACACGCTCTGCCCGCCAGCCAAGTGGATGCAGAAACAAGCCCAGCATAACGGCTATGCCTGTAAGTTTTAGAAACATAAATATGAAATTCAACAGCCTTTGCAAAAGACTTACCAGCTAGCACCTGTGCACATGCTGTCATGTTGTGTATGCTTTTACCAAAGGCAGCTTGACGACAGCAGGTCAACAGTGTCGCCCCCACTGTCAAAGATAGTAGCACAAGACCCAGTGAGATGCAAAACATAGCTGCTTTCCATGCTAACGGATAAATATTGCCATCTGTCGCAAATCCATCCAAATCGAAGCTTCCGCAGTGGAAGCCCGACTGATGCGTTTGCTTGCAGCGCGTGTAGATACCAACTGATGGATGGCGTTGACCCGCACTGAACCCACTAGGCGTGGCAGTACTATTAAGACTAGGGCCAACGAGCCATTTAGGCGTGACCAGTGCCACTGCCACTAGCATGTCAGCAACCAGGGTGCACAAAAACCAGACAAGACTTACACTTGTAATGATAACGTAGCACATTATAAATGTAAAATTTAACTTTTAGTTAAGATTGGAAAATTTGTGTTAGAAGTAGGTTCACTTTCAGACTGCGTGTGCACTTCCCGGATACATATTTGTTTCTGTGGGGCTTTAAGCATATGGCAGTGCGTGCTGTGTATGCTATAAAAACTAATACACACGCCCACAACTACCACCACTGGTAGTCGTAGAAGCGCCACTTCCTTTCAGCTGACCAGCCCAAAATGGTATTGTTTATTTTGTATGCTTTTGACTCGCCGTTGTCTGCTTTATGCTATGCCACCCATCCACGGCGAGCATGATCACTTGGATTGTATACAGTTTAATTACACACACATATTCACTCCGGTAATAAACATATCCCAATAGTGTATAGAATATGTATTTTTCTAATGTAATAAGCAGGATTTTATTTAAAGTAGTATTTACAAAAATACAAAAGCTTTTGAAAAAATATAAATTGATTCCAAGAATTGATCGCCTTATATAGGCGTTCAATTTATTAACCCCAAACGCAACACACACACGCACAGAAAATACAAAGCAAACGTCAGCAGACAATGAAAATTGTTAAATATTTTTTGATGGTGCAATTTAAGCTTGACGTTTTCTTTTGTGAACACTTTTCATGCGTTGCTTTTCAATTTTGCAACATTATGTATCGGCTTCCTTTTGCGCAGGCAACTGAAAACGGAATGAATGGCGCGCATTAAAAGCAGTCAAAGCAGCCGAAGCGCATGCTCAGGCCAGATGTGTTAGACTAGAGCAAAGGCATAAGCGAAACACCAGCGGTAGCGGCGGTGGGTGCTGTGGCAATCCAGACATTCCAGACTACCAAACCAAGTGTTCTCCCATGCACATACTTCCCTAACTCTCTTTTTTTCTCTCTCTCCGCGTCTTCAATGCTATGCTCTCTGCTGTTTCTTCATATCGTGCTTCAAATGCACATATGTTGTTGGTTGGGGACCTCTGTTCTACCCACACATGCCCTTTTTGTCTTACGATGAGTAATAAGCATCGTCTGTGTGCTTTGCATCTTTGTTATTGGAGTCATAGCTGCACCAATAAAACAATGGGCAAAATATGTGCTATTACATAAGTTGATTGGGTTACTATTAAAAATATTAATTAAAAAATCTACTAAAACCAGAAACGTTTTTAACTGATTAGTTTTTTGGCATTCTAAATTTCGTATTTTTATATTATAGGAAAAAATGTCGTGACTACAATATGAGCTGCTAGTCTGTGATTTATCCCATTGTTCATACAAATTTAGCTTATCAGCTACGATAATCAACAGATATGAAGAAAGGTCCATTGCATCATATTTCGATGTGTACATTTGCAATTGTTTGTTGATCGTGAGCCGTTATTATGAATTGCCCAAACACTTTCACTTGCGGATCGCTCTGCCGGCTCTCCGCTTATTCTGCACTTTATACCCAAGCACTTGCCCACTTACCATTCGGTTGAAGATGCTGTCATTTGTGTTGCTACTTTTGCTGGTGGTTCTTGTTCAGTCCTATTACCATGAGTTTCGGTACTGGGAGATCAATGATCCACCTCCAATTTGCTCTGACTATGAAATGCTTATAGTGAATACGCATCAGTGTGTGCGCCGTTGCAGTATTGTGTGTGTTAATGGAGTGTGTTTTGAGGATGGACCATGCCCATGTGATAATCAATACCAAAGTGCGTATGAGGATAGTGTAGTCTGCGCTACTAAGTGTTTACCGGGCTGCACCCAGGCTGGTGGCTATTGTGCAGGTCCCGAGCTATGCATCTGTCGCAAGAGCAAACATTACCAATACGATCCAGTAGCGCGTCGCTGTCGACATCGGGGACCTCGTCTTTTAGATCTCTGTGGCGGGTACGTTGACACGAAATAATTGATAGCTACAGAATAAATTTTTGTTCTAATCAGACGCTGTATTTATGGAACTTGCTCGCCCGATGGTAGCTGTGTTTGTGCCCAAGGGTATGAGATGAGATCTACACTGCTCCATGGCCCTCAGTGTACGCCTACTTGTGATCAGTAAGTCTTAATTAACACTTCATTACGTTGTCTTATCTGTAATTAATATTTTAGTGACTGTGGACCTAAGGCCTACTGCTTTGCACCCAACATGTGCGCTTGCAGACATAAACATCACCACTATTCCTGGAATGGCAAATGCACGAAGGACTATTGACTTACTACATTACCTCCAGAATCGAAGTAATATGTGAATGTTATTCAATTCAAATGTAATTTATTTTATACTTGTAATCTGTAATTTAGTAAGCATGGCCATTGCTAGAGTAAGTCATATTTTAATAATAAATTGGAAGAATCTAGACTTTAATAGTAATACATTTAATATATAAATATATAATTTTCACGACTTTATATTTTATTGTACATCATTTATTTTGTATTGTACAAACGTATTTTTTCGTAAATATCCGTTTAACTGTATAGCAATCGCAAGAATAAGCTAAAAACAGAGAGAGCAGAAAGAGAGAGATAAGAGAATTTAAACAAATTTTGTTTTGCTGTTCTATAGATAAAATTTAACGTTTGTTGTTTATAAAGACTCTTTGTTCAAAATTTAGCTACCAACCTCATCGTGAATAAAACTCACGCCCCATTTTTTATTTTCTTTGGAAAATAAGCTCTCTGCGTACTCGTGCTACTGAGGCCACGCTATAAAATCAATGATTTGGCGTTACGTATGGTTATGGTACGACCCCTGTGACATACCAATGTATCAAGCAACCAGTTGAAAACAAAAACACCTTTTGTACTTAAAAAACTGCGATAAGACCTGGCTTTGCCCAAAACAGGAATGCACACATGTACATATGTATGTATATATTTTAACAGAGTGGAAATGCCATGTTAAAAGTCTGCTATAAAAATTTTAATCTCTTAAGTGTATTCAAAATTCTATATATTTATATTTTTATTGCAAATATAAGAAGAAGAGAGGAAATGAACAACGTTGGAGGCGTCGGCAGTGGAAATATCAAGCGCGTGTGGCGTGTTTATACTTGTGTTGCGCAGGGGCTTGTTACTCAGTTTTGTTGTTGTAAACGTAATAGCAGCATTCGTTCTCCAATGTTTGGGCTTCTGCCGGCCGCAGCAGCGTCGTATGTGTTCAGTTGGAGTTTTGCTTCTCACTGGTGTGGTACGGTTTCGGCCCAGGTGGTTTTTGGTTGAAACTTATCTCTCTCGTGCTCTTGTTTGTGCTGCTTGTGAATTTCTTCCTCTCAAGGAGTATAGAAAGTTTATACAAATTTGCAATTTTAATCCAGTTTTCAGTAAACGAAGTGCATCAAAATGGGACAAATTAAGGTAAAGTGCAAGCAAGCGGATATGTTTTTTCTTATCAAACAAGCGAATTTATTTATGATTTATATAATCTACATCCATTCATACAAAGTTATGCATTTACCATAAAAGTTTACATATACATATAAACATGCAAACATGTATATATGCAAGTATATACATATGCATATGTTCGTACTTACATAGAGGTTTCATGTTATCCTGTTAACGTTGACACAATTTTCATACTAATGCGTGGGAAAACCTTAACGTTTTGCTCTAAATTGTTTCCTAATATATAAACATGTGACTCTGTGCGTGTATGCTAGTTTATGCCTTAGAATTATGTAAGAAAAGGAAAACTGGAATTTTACTATAATGCCGCAATCTATTATTAATTATTTGACATTGAATTAAAGGTACATTTGATGTGACGTTTGTATTATGGTATAGGCGTTTAATTTATTGATTAGAACAAATCAAGCAATTATTAGCACGCTCAAATGTGTATTATTTTTTAAATACACATATCAACATTATATGCTTGTGTATTTTATCGGGTTTTTAAATGTATTGTATGTATATGCATATATATTTATTTGTTAATACACTTAAGATGTAGCTGCTGCGCAGTTTATACATCACGCACGCCAGCCAAAAAAAATTAAACAATAAAACCAGTAAGCTGATGCGTTTTAACATACATACATATGTTTGTGTGCATATGTGTATGTGTATGTTTGTGTATTGTTATACATGAATGTGTTATTAAATAATTATTCCAAGTTCTGAATGCAGTAAACCGGTTAGTGAAAAACCTATATAGCAGTAATTTGCTAAAAATAAAAAGAGCTAAAGTTGCTTATATATGTATACATTCATGCAAATGTTGGCTTGCTGCATACATACATGCATACATGCATACATTAATACTTAAATGCATGCATACATGTTGTATGTACTTTTGTGGATCAGTTGTTGTGTCAAATTTTATAATTTTGCTATTTGGTTGTTAAAACAGTTAGAACGTCAGAATCAGATATAAATAAATATATTAAAAACGTGCACGTTGATAAAAGCATTTTTGTTGTTGTGTACTTTTTTGTCGACAATGAAGTGGGGCTTCTTGCGTGCGAGTGTAAAAAAAGAAACTGTTAAGATTTTCTGATAAGGAAAGGGTATTTATTGCTTTATAGGCTTAAAACAGTGCAAAATAATACCAAATTAATACCTTTTATCGTAAGCTTTTATATTTTAACTAATATATTATTTATCTTATAGAAAGCTTCATCAGCGTTGAGCAAACTCTTTGTCTACGGAGCTTTGAAGTACGGGCAGCCTGGAAATTCTATCCTTGCCAGCACCGGAAATGGATATGCCAACTTTTGGTGTCGAGCAACAACGACAGAGAAGATGCCACTGGTAATTGCCACGCGATATAACATTCCGTTTCTGCTAAACAAACCTGGTATGGGCTATTACGTAACCGGCGAGATCTATGAGGTATGTTTGATAACTTATAATGTGACATTATTTAATTTCTTTATACATATGTAACAGGTTGACGATCGCATGCTTAAGTCGTTGGATGACCTGGAAGATTGTCAGGACAGTTTAATTCGTGAGAAACAGGACATGAATATTGGTGTTGGTGAGGGGTAAGTATTCTTTTTAATATCACAAACATGAGAATTTATTAACGTTAATTTTTGTAGAACCGTTCCGTGCTGGGTCTATCTGCTTCAAAAGTATCCCGAAAAGCTACTGACATTGCCATTTTTATCGAGTTACGAGAACAGCACAACGCATCCTTATATCATGCGTCATCGTCGCACTCATAAGCATCCTGTTCTGGAAGATCTCAGTTATGAAGCTCAAAACTAGATTGTGAGTCTATTTCAAAGGGTGTGACCAATTATTATATTTACCAGTAGTTGCATTTCTAGAGCGTACATATAAACCGTTATATGACACACACAGACTATAAACATTGATATGTACACGCCCATAGGTGCCAGTGTACGTGTTGCCCCCAATGATATATAAATATTATGCGTATGGTAGCCATTAGCAAACGTAGTTTGTAATTTTATAAGTTTCAAGTAAATAAAAGCAATTTGAGTGAACTACTTTGAAATCTGTTCTGATATATAAACAAATATTGTTTTTTTAACAGAACGTACAATAAATTCACATTGCATATTTATAGAAATAAGCAAATTTTGAAATTATAATAGCTTAGAGATCATGTGAATATAAATTTATGTGTTAAAACTAGTTCTGTTAAGTGAGGAGCAGCGCTGTTATGCTAACATTATTCTTTGTTGCTTTTTCCCGTGAATTGCTTTTTGATAACCTTAGGAATATAACAATGTAATCTAGCGGTCATTCGATGGTTAGATTATTTACAACTTTTCGGCAAGTGCATAAAATGTCGCAGTCACTAACAAAAGTGTTTGTGTATGGTACATTGAAAAATGGGGAGCCAAATCATCATTGGTTATCACGTAAGGAGAATGGATTGTCTCGGTTCATAGGAAAGGGCACAACCGTAACGAAGTTTCCACTGGTTATTGGCACTCGCTATAACATTCCATTTTTACTGGGTAAAAAAGATTTTGGCCACAATATCGAAGGTGAGATCTATGAGGTTGACGAAACTATGCTATCCAATCTAGACATACTTGAAGATTACCCCAATCTCTACGATCGTGAGCTGCAAGCAATATCGACGGATCAAAATAAGTAAGCAGAAATTTTTGTTCTTAAAGAAATGTACCTCATTTTTTGTTATAGAACAATCGAGTGTTTGGTGTACATGATTCGCAACTATCCGGAAAAAATGCTTTCAAAACCCTTACTAAGTTCATACCATAACACCCCACAACAGTCGTACAGTGAGAAGTCAGTGCGAGACCCAACCATCTCTGTTAAAAATGATATGTCCTACTGACTAATAATTTTGTTATTTTTAGTAGCGAAGATTGCCAAATGGATGACCTGTTTTTTGATCAGTAACTGAAATTGATACAATGTGATTGATATATAAAAAAGATAACATTTATAAACGGATTTCAACGCATGGCTATAATTCATAATCTTATTACATTGATTCCATAATTCAAAGATGCGAACGAAATAAACGATATTTTATCTCGGGTATAAAGTAGATTGAAAAGCCTAGAAAATGTTGACATAATATATGCAGTACAGAGATAAAGGACTCGTGTATAAATCTTGATAGCTTAATTTACTCTCAGTAAACACACGTACTCCATGCTGGCATCCTGGTAGCGATAAACAGTGACAACTTTTGCAGTATATAAAGTGAAAACGGTCTTCTAGTGGCAGCAGAGGGCAAGGTGGGGCCTAGCTGTCTGCTTCATCATCGAGAGACTGGAATCGGTTGGTGACTGCCACGGGCGCAGCGGTTGGCTCCTGCACGCGCTGAAAGCGGCCACCATGACGGACTTCTTCAAATGCGGGTTCGTTTTTCTTCTTACGCTGTTCTTCTGGACGTGCTGCATTCAACGTCGGAAAGAATTCAGTGTTTGTAATATCCGGAGCGATACGACGTGTTCGTGAGCCACCTCCGATACTACCGCCACCGCCAATGCCGCTGCTCATTTGCTGTAATGGACAATTGGGAGCAAAGTCCACAAAAATTAGTGTTGGTTAAAAAAAATAAACCTTAATATTTAATTACTCATAGTTTCAATTAATTTGCAAAACTGTTCCTGGTAAATTCCCAAATACGAACAGTTTGGACAATTACATTTAAGTAATTTCAGAAAATACAAATTATTATTTGTACTATGAGCAGGCATAAACGTAGCAATGAGCAATTAACTTACGCTATGTCGTAACGCGGGTGAAATATACATTTTTGGAGTTGGTTTATCCGTTTCCACTGGTATCTGAGTCACCTCCTCTGCGGGTATAAGTTTTTTCCATGGGCCATTGCCACTGCGCTCATTTTCATCGAAGCCTTCGCTATCCTCCTCATCATCGTCGTAGACAACGTCCAACTGTTGTTGCTGTAATTGCTCCTGCTGCTTGTCATTAATCGTAAGTTGGCCAATCTTAAGACCGCTATAATCTTTTCGTTGCTCTTGCTCAAATTCCTTCCATTCCTCTTCCGCAGGCTACGTACAAAACACAATTTTATAAAAATAAAAGAAATTTTTTTTTTACGCTCACTCACTTCAGCAATAGGTTCCGTTGCTTTGCTGTTGCTTTCATTTTCGCCTTCTGCCACGCCGCCAGCCGCTGAGACTTCAGGTTTTTTTGGTTTGACAACAGTAGTCACCTCACGCTTAGTGAATTCCTCTAAATTTTTTACTAGTTCATCGGCCGTCACAAATTTTCCTTTAGTTTTCGACTTCTTCTTATCCTTTTTCGCAAAGAAATCATCTAATTCTGCCATGTTTGCAAATTATTTTCGCAATTTCCCAATTCCAATTTACTGAAATTCAATAGCACTCGCGTGAGGTGGGATGCAAGAGTAATCGATATCGGAGGCAAATATCGATGATAGAGCCACACGTGGTTGAAAGTAGCAGGACATTCGTGGTAAGTTTTATTTTACCTAATAAGTGCATTGACTTATTGAATTTTGCGATTATTGTTTACATTAATTTAATAGATTTTTATATATTTTTTACCCAAATACATAATTTCGATTCGATAAATTTCGATTGTTTGACATGCTGAAAATAACATACGCCTTATAAACGTCAGTTTACCTTTATACCTTATTATATTAAGCAAAATTACATTAATATTACATCTTATAATAAATTATATCTGATTTAATTGCATTCCGCTAACTGTCATATCGGTAAAACTATCGCAAAATTTTCATTTCGACCTTTGTGTTTAAAAAGTGGCAGCACTAACAAATGAATATTCGATTGGCGTATGAGCGGACATTATATTGGCGGTATATTTAAAATGAATTGGTGATGTGCTACATTAGCATAATTTTTGCATACGAAACTTCATTAGCGAATTTAGGTAACATTATTAATTATCTTACAGATTCGCAATGTGTGCCAATTCGTTTCAACATTTGCATGAATTATTGATAATCACATAATTAAGATGAAAGGAAATATTGGCCAATTATATAATATATAATATTATTCATATACGAAAAAGAAACAAGAGGTATACAAATTGTATGGAAATTTTTAGCAATATTTCTGCAAAGTATTTATAATTTATTGCTTACCAGGCTTTAGAAACACAAAATACTAAAAGTCACTTATTTATCTAGTCCTAAAAGAGTTCATAAACAATTGCATATTGTCACCACAAATATGTGTGCCATACACTTTACCCTTTAAATAGTCAAAATCCAAATTGGTCTGAGAGTAAGAGTAGAGACAAATTTTCTTAATGTACAAGCACGTTAAAATTAGTTAAAGTTCCGCTGAATTTCCTAAGCATAAAACTAATAGTTATTTATTTCTACAGCTTGCAGGTGCCACAGCTTGCCACATCCACCTATCCCGGCTAAATGCTCAACCAGTTAATAAATAGACTCACTTTCGATGAGGTCTCCGCCACAACCTAAAGTTGTTTCCATTCATATTGACAAGCACTTAACCAAACGCAGCTCAGTCTCATTTCGATCGTCGCACTGCGCACAACGCTGCCCATCCCGAAGCTCCCATCTCTGATCTTCGCTGATCTTCGCTGATCTTCGCTGATCTTCGTGTTCGTGGCATTTAATAGTGCATACATATATATTTTAATTTATAATATATATATTATAAAATATTATTCGCAGTGTTTCGTTCGTGTATAACGTGTTTTTCAATTTGGATTATTTCGCATTAATTCAATCATTTTGTAAATAAAAAAAACTGTTAAAGGTAATTTAAACTCTTGCACGTACTAAAAATTCACACCGTCTGATGGACAAAGCTCAATTTGGATTTCCTCTAATCTTTAAAAAACACTTAAAACTACTTGTTTTCGTAACCTGCAATTAAATTCAATTGCCTCGAGTCGCTGCCTAACATTCAACAACATGAACGTTGCATTGAGCAATTAAAAACAAATAAAAAAGATTGAAAAAAAAAAAAAAAAAAATAAAATCTTCAAAACAATTTGAAACATTTTGGACACCATTAGCTGCTCAGCGAAGCATTTAATTGAAAACGATGTTATCAATTATGTTATGAGGAGTATCCCACCCAGCGTTTACCCTTACATCATCAAGTTGATCCACTTGGGTCATGACCGCTTTGGGGGCCAAATCAGGCACGAAGACATTACCGGTCTGCCAATCGTCTATATTTCATCTACGCTTTGTCTATGTGTCATTTATCTTGATAGACCATTTCCCTAGTACCAAGCCCTTGAATCAATCGATATAAACTTCGTATAGCATTCAAGTCATTGTCTCTCGATCTCAGCTTTGTGGATATGCAAATGAAACTTGGTGTAGGTAGTGCACAGTTAATAAAATGCATAATTTAATCAAGTCTTGTTTCACACACGTCTCGTTAGTGACTTGCAAAAATAATAAAAAAAAAAAGCAAAACTATAATTTTCACTTTCGCAATGCAAAAGTTGATAAAAACGGTTTTAATCTCAGGAGTTTCTTCACATCTGCAACTCAGTCTAATTTTTGCATCTGTTTTGATTTAATTTTCGATGAGAGTTACTTTAAGCTTTGTATTTTTTTTGTTTTTTTTTGTATTTTTTTTTATTGGCATTTGTTGCTCTTCGCTTCTGTGTCAATGGCAATCGCGTCGGGCTTATTTACATATTGGAGGTTGTTGGATTGAGATTGTGTCCATTTTTTTTTTGGCTCGTGGTGTTTTTTCGTCGAGACGTCGCATAGGAGGCCCCCTAAAGGGTTGGCGGTTAGACGCTGCTGCGTCTGTTCACAATTTAAAATTTTGTTCGATTTCATGGCTTAATGCTGGCAAATGGTTTTCGGCTTTGTTTTTTTAACGATCGCACAGTTTTGCCAAGACTTTGAGCAATCGTCTTAAAAAAGGTCAAACGAGTTTGAATTTATAATCGTTTTTAATTATTCTGATTTTTGTGTCATCCACTGACCTGCGCCAGCAAAAAACTTGATTCACTTTGAAGTTCTAGGACTTTGAATTAAACTAAGCAATAAATCAGCAAACGAAACATGTTTTTTCCCTGTTGCTATAAAGTTTGTACTTCAATTGAATAGGGATGATATCGAACTGTTATTAACGTAATAGACCGGTTTAGAAGTCCATACTAACTTGTCATATTTTTAATATTTCCACTTGTATGTCTCGTATGTATGCAGGGAAGGGGGGAGAGCCACCGCAATGTCTGACACGTTGACTATACCAATGGGTGCCAATACAAGTTAGGAGCTCATAAATTCTTCGACAGCCCAAGTCTAATCAGAAAGAGAAACAATCGAGGGATTGTTCATAAATAGTTTCAGAAGTCTTACGATTCGTGACGCCCTTGGCTGGGCCGCAGTGGGGCTTTTGGGGCACAGAGTCATGGAAACGTACAAAATGTAAACAGTTTAACTAAACTAACCAAAGGGCGTAGCTTAGTTTGCCCCATGCTTATTAGCCAATAGAAGTTTTTTGAACTCAATGATTACCTAAATGTAATTTTTAGATAACACAATCTGTACAATTTTGAAGAATGGGAAATGGGGAGCTTAGCTTCGACTTGACTCTTACCTGAGACTTAAATTAGCCATTTTAAACGCTATTAATGTACGTACATTTAAGTACATGTAATGGCTGTCAAATTGAAGAGATCTTTAAATTTTTATATTGCATGCCACAGTGCGCAGTTCGTTGCCTAAGTCTTTCGTTTGCCCTCTGCCTTTCAAGTTTCGGTTTTAGTTTCAGTTTCAGCTTCAGTTTTAGCTTCAGTTTCAGCTTCAGTTTCAGCTTTAGTTTTAGGTTTCAGCTTCAGTTTCAGTTTCAGCTTCAGCTTCAGTTTCAGTTTCAGCTTCAGTTTTAGGTTTCTATGGTTTTAGTTTCAATTTGACTTCAACTTTTTTGATATTTTCCAGTGTATGCGTGTGCATGTGTGTGCCAGGGTGTGTGCGTATGTGTTATACTTGTGAATTGAAGTTTTCAGGTTTGCACTGACTACTGACTAGGCCGGCTTTGAAGAGCTGCTGGCCCCAAATTATTTGGAGCTGTCTCATGTCTTGCACAAGTTGCACGCGAGCTTTTCTTGCTTGTTGCTGTTGTAGCCGCCGTTGTTGTTGTTGTTGTTGTTGTTTTACTTTTTGCTATTTGTTGATATTTCGTCTACAAATGTGACGTATTCGGCAGAGGAGTTTTAATTGGCAATAAACATGGAAATTAGGCAATTGCCATAAATGTAAATGAAAATGAAAAAATTACGATGCTAGCGTGAAATATGCATCGATTGTTCAGCCAAGAAGACAATTTTCTAGTTCAAGGTATAAATATATATACATCTATAGTATATATATATATAAACAGATATCGCATATATCGTCATACTTCAAATGTTGCGCGCTGCCCCAGTCATTAGACGGACTTTCCTTATCCACTCAACTGAGTTAATACTGTACATATTTTTGCATGGTAAATAGACATGGTGACAAAATCGAGATGCCGAAAAAACCCGTTCAGTGTTGCATGTAATCTGCGATTTACCCAACGTCCAGAAAGTAAAAGTAAATTTGTAAAGAATGAAAGACGAATGGTTACCCTCTAAGTAAACATTATAATACGACTTATGTACAAATGTTGGTGGTCTTTCTTGTTTCGGTACTTGGGCAATCCCGTTGTTGCTTTAAGCATAGAGCATGGAACCAAAAACTGAAACCACCTGGAAATGTCACGTTTTGGCTGTGGGCAAAGAGCAAAGCCGCAAGCTTGGATTTTTATGGCAAGATGTGTGTATTGAGTTGGAGTTCCACAAGGCTTAGCCAACTGTAACGTTTTCCGAGCAATAGATAACCAAGCCGAAGCTCAAACCGAAATTCAAGCCCGAATCCAAACCCAAACTCAAGCCCGAATCCAAACCCAAACCCAAGCCCAGACCCAAATCCAGACTCAACGGACTGTCCAAGCACAAGCGGCAATCTCAATTGTGCAATTGCAGGCGGTTGCAGACGACGAGTATCAAATTGGTGTAAGTGTAGATGGAGGCATGCTGCATGCTGCGTGCCTTGCTGTGTTTGCAGCTTGCAACACACATTTTCATAAACACAAGCAGCAGACACGTTAGACTGGCTGCTGGTCTAGCCTAGTCTCCTGGCGCGCGCTCGTATTATTGCAAATACTTTTGCAGAAGTGGCTGCCGGTGTTGCAGCTGTTCTTGTTATTGTTGTTATTGTTGTTAATTGTGTGGCGGTGTTGCAGTTGTGGTGTTGTTGCCATTGTGTTCCATTAAACCAATCAACCAGCCGTCCAGACATTTTGCCCCATTCCGTTGCATAATCGTATACCAACTGAAATGCAAAGAAATGCGAAATCAACGCCAGCGCCGCAATTAAATTCCAATCCAATTGAAACCCGTTTCCAGCGATCGACTCCGCTGGACAGGCTCAGGTCTCAGGTCTCAGCTCTCAGAATCAGTTCAGTTTTGGTCATTACCTTGCGACACTTGTTGCCGATTTTCTTGACTGCCTGCGCGGTATGTGGGCCGCCGTTACTTTTCTACACCTTTCCAAGTGGCGAACTAAAACCACTTTTATGATACTTTTTGAATGCGATGCGGATTTTAAGGCCAATGGAATTCATGGTTTGATTTGTTTTCAATTTCACAGCTTCAATATGAATGACCTTTCACCTGTGCAAGAGTACTACAAGGATAAGACCGTGTTCATTACCGGCGCCTCCGGGTTCATGGGCAAGGTGATGTTGGAGAAGCTCCTCTATTCATGCCATTCCCTCAAGGAGGTGATCATTGTTTGTCGGCCCAAGCGCGGCAAGACGCCAGACACACGACTCGATGAGATGTTCAAGTTACCCATTTTCCAACGCATTCGTGAGGAGCGACCCCACATGCTCAAGAAGGTCACCATCTATCAGGGCGATGTGACCTATGATAGTAAGTGAAATCTCTGGGGGATTTGTATTCAGATTGGCATCTAAACTGCTCCTTAACTTCTCTTTCAGTGCTTGGCCTAAGCGGCGACAGTCTGAAGCATGTCGTGGAGAACACCAACATTGTGTTCCACATGGCTGCCACTCTGAAGCTCGAGGGCAATCTTCGGGATGCCATTGATATGAACTTGCTTGGAACTCAACGAGCACTTAACGTGGCCAAGCAAATGAAACACCTGGAGGCATTCGTTCATCTTTCGACGGCCTTTTGCAATTGCGATCAGGAAGTTATGTACGAGAAGGTGTACGAGTTCCCGCACAAGCCAGAGGACCTTATGCGTCTTGCTGAATGGATGGATGTGAAGACTTTGGATGCCATTACACCCGATCTGCTCAAGCCTCATCCCAACACCTATACCTATTCCAAGCGCCTCGCCGAGATCCTCATTCGTGATCATTACGAAACCATGCCTGTCATCATAGCTCGTCCAAGTATCGGTAAGTTCCCCAGTCAAACGACGACCATATATCATCACTATAAGCGATCCTGTGGGGCTTAAAGCTAAGGTGTCTTAAAGGTTTATCTTTATTTGCTTGCTTTGCTTCTTGCCCTAATCACATCTTACTTTATGTTTCTTTATAAAAGCTTTTCATTTTGCTTACGGACTTGGCCATAAAACGGCCAGTCATAGTCCGAGCCAACTAATCTCTTGTCTCTTCGCTTGGCCAAAACAACAAGCATCAAGTCTATGCTATTCATTTATCTTGGCTTTTCGCTTAAGCAGTTGTGGTCATAGCTGCAAATCCTAGCATCTCAGTTAATTGATTTTCCAGCCTCGGGAAAAAAGTAAGCCTCTGTGTGGCTGCTACTACGATTTTTTAATTGACTGCATTTAAAGCTGTCGAATTCGTAGCACTGCGTTTATGGCAGTTAACCTTTTGGTTGAGCCTGCGTTCCGTTGATTAATGTGCTCATTATAGAAATCGTGATCTTGAAGAGAAGCAAAATAAATTTGTATATATTTAGAGAGGAAAAATAGCCTGGGGGAAAGGATTATGGATTTATTTCAAAGCTTGAAAATGATTATTATAATAAAAATAAATACAAATTAAACATTTTTATCTTATTCATAAAATTCCAATAACTACAATATTTCAAGTCAAGACTTGCTTTTCAAACACAACACTGACTATCCATAAATTAATAAATCAATGAGTGGAAAATTTATAAACTTGTCTTGCATAACTTGGGATAAATAATTATGATTGTATGAAGTTGCCACATAATCGACTGCTCATCGATTGGACGTTTTATATGAAGTTACGCAGAAGTTTCCAAATAAAGAATTTCGAAGTTGAAAAACCTGAAATTCAAATATCGAAGTAACTGAAAGTTTTTCAATTTCTGCAAAGCCAAAAAATTGAAAATCGACCAACACAAAATGAAATATTGGTAAATGGGATCCCATCGAGTGCCGTTAGTTGACAGTCAATAAAAAGTTTAGTTTGCAAGGGTCAACATTTTGTGAGTGAGTCTCAAATTGAGTTGACACTCCTCGTTTGGTAACACGTTTTGGCTTGGCCATAGGTCAACTGTGTGTGTAACTGTGTGTATATTTAACAAACTGCTATGAACACCCAAAGCTGTTGTGGATTCAAGCCAAATAAACGCCTACGCCTGTGCCATCTGTTTTTTTCTCTTTCGGCATGTTTTCCCAACAGAGGCTTTTCTCAAGGGGGGACTCTTGGGCTTTAATGGGTACTTATATCTTGTAGGGAATATAATTGCTAAAAAGAGTTACGAAACTGCTCGGCCTACGCCGCTGTATTGGCTGGTTATTTGTATGTCTTTGTCTCCACCGCTTGCAGCAACACCGACAACAACAAAAACAAAAACAACAAGTGCATAAATAGTGGAAATCAACACCAAAAAACCAATAATAAAAACATCGCTTAATGCAAATCTGCTTAGTTAGCTCATAAGATCAGCTTAAAGAGATCGCTTGTATGTCTGTGCAGCTTGGCACATACAAAATACTTACGTATACACAGACACACCCACAGCCACAGCCGCAGTCACAGACACAGACACAGCCGCAGTCACAGACACAGACACAGACACACATACCTACAGAGTTTACAGAATTTAAAGTTGCTATTGGCCAAAAAATGCACTGACCGTAAAATTGGAATTGCAAATGAAAACTTGAAAACAAACGCAAAAAATAAATACTACACTGACCCCTCAACCGCCTCACCCCCCCACCCCACCCCTTCCTGTTATTGATCCAAACCCAAGCACTTACAAATACAAAGACCAACTGCATTGCTCACCTGCGAATTGTCCTCTGCCTTTTATCCAGCGGAATCTCACTTAATCATAGAAACCTCTATACACGGCTTTGCCTCCGCCTTCGCCTCCGCCTCCGCCTCTGCCTTAGATCCCGCTGCTGCTGCTGCTGCTGTCGCTGCCATTGCTACTACTGTTCAGAATGATTCTGGAAAAACATCTGAATCACAAAATATCCTTCAGTTTCACCATCGGCCTATGAGCCGATACCCGGCTGGGTAGATAATCTAAATGGACCAACGGGTCTGATGGTGGGCGCTGGAAAGGGTGTCATTAGATCCATGCTCATTGACACACGTCACAAGTCGGAAGTCATACCGGTTGACTATGCCATCAATGGCCTCTGCATCATTCCATATCAGTTCACATCTCAACCACGGCCCATCGATGTGCCCGTCTATAATATCACATGTGCCGAGCATCGCAAGATGCAGTGGGGCGAGGTGATTGAGATGAGTAAAGAGATCGGCTATAGATATCCCATGGAGGCGGGTCTCTGGTATCCCGACGGCTGCATAACGACCAATAAATTTCACCACAATATTAATGTGATACTCTTCCATTGGCTACCGGCCTATGTCATCGATTTTATGCTCTTCATTTTGGGGCAAAAGCGTTTGTAAGTTTTTCCTGAGAAATTCAGTTAAACCTTCGACCTTCACACACGAACCAACCACCCAATTCTTTTACCCCTCCACCACCCACCACCCACCCCCCAACCCCTCACACTCTGTTCCATTCAATCATTAGCATGATAAGAGTTCAGAACCGCATTTCCATTGGCTTGGAAGTGCTGCAGTTCTTCACCATGCGCGCCTGGCACTTCAAGTCCGATGCCTACACCTCGCTCTGGGACATGTTAACGGAGGCGGACAGGAAGAAGTAAGACATGATCTTGGAACAATAGTCGAATTGATTCCCTGATTGCAGCTAATTGTTTGAATAGCTTTAACATGGATATGGATCCCCCGGAGTCTGTTCCAATGTACATTGAGTCTTGTGTACAAGGCGGCCGTCAGTATCTGATGAAGGAGTCACCCGACTCATTGCCCAAAGCTCGTCGTCAGCTGATGCTGTAATGAATTTAAATTTGTAACAATGTGCTTACATATATTTATCATCCACCCTCCTTCCTCCCACCTCTTCTAGGATGTATATTTTGGATCGTGCCTGCAAGACGATCATCGTTGGTTTCCTGGGGTACTGGACGTTCGGGTTGGTGGCACGTCTCCTGGGCGTGTTGTAGGGCCAAGTGGAAGATATTGGAGGATTGTAGCCAATATAATTACGCGCTTTATCGATTTTTGCTTAGGTTTGCTTTCATTTCTGTGGGTACAAAGTGTTTTTAATTTTATTTTAAGTTTTTGTGTTACAAAATAAAACGGTTCGAAAAACGTTTAATGTGTTCGTGTTCGAGTGTTGGAAACTGCACAAGTGCTTCAGGGACTGCCAAAAAAAAAAAAACAGCCAAATACAATGCACGCACAACACAAACAACAACACAAACATAACAGAGCCCACAGATCCTTGTCCAAGAAAGATACTTCCTTTTTTAAACATTTTTCCCAGTTTTCCTTGAACAAATTTAAATGATTCTAAAGTTACACATGATATCACATCATTTCACCATTAACTTAATTCCTCCAATCATTCAACTCACAGCTCACATACACATACACATACACATACTCGTACACATTCAAAAACTCACACACTCACATACATAATTGGCTTTGGTTCTCATCAGGCTACGAAAATTGACTATCATCAATGGCTTCTTGGTATGTAGAGCTTACAGCTTATCCAAGTATCTCATAATATCTAATCGATATTTTTTCATCGCCTCCCTCCCACCGATGACCTCACCCACACACAGTTTCACCGGCTGCCTACGAGCCACTGCCAGGTTGGGTGGACAATCTAAATGGACCCACAGGTTTGATGATTGGCTGCGGTAAGGGAGTTATACGTTCCGTTTTGGTGAATCGTCAGAACAAAGCCGAGGTGATCCCTGTGGACTACGCCATCAATGGACTCATCGTGATACCCTACGAATTTAACAAGCAAGCAAAGCGACCCGCCAACGTGCCAGTGTATAACATCACCAACACGGAGAGCAGAAAGATGACCATGGGCAGTCTGGTGGAAATAAGCAAGCGAGTCAATAAGCAGGTTCCTTTAAATGCTGGTCTTTGGTATCCTGATCCTTGTGTGACAACCAATGAAATGTATCACAAATTCAACGTCGCCCTCTTCCACTGGCTGCCTGCATATCTTTTGGACTTTCTTATGCTGATCCTGGGCCAGAAGCGATTGTAGGTGGCTCGTTAGCTATTGATAAATTTAATTCCTAATCCTTTTTTAATTTACAGCATGCTGCGTGTCCAAGACAAGATCTCAATGGGTTTAAGTGTTCTGCAGTTCTTCACACTGAATCCCTGGTCTTTCCGCTCCGACAACTATGCCTCCCTTTGGAATAAGCTTAACGAGGAAGACAAACTTATGTGCGTATAGACATGTAATATTGATGCACTGGTACAGTTCATAATCGTCCTTTATATTGTCCATTATTATTAGCTTTAACATGAACATGGAAGTCAAGGAAACTGAGGAGGAATACATGATAGCTTGTGCGCGTGGTGCAAGAAGATACATTCTAAAGGAGAAGGATGAGGATATTCCAAAGGCCAAAATTCACATGCAAATGTACGACATAGAGATCTATCTCTGAATCTGAATTGACATCAACTATTCTCATCCTTAACCATCTCTTTTCTAGCCAATTCTTCGTTGACATCGTTTGCAAGACCCTCATCGTGGGCTTCTTTTTATACTACATGATGAAGTGGTCAGGTGTTCTGTCTATGTTCTGAGCACGATTGGGTGCTCAACTTTTGTGGTCACAGGAATCATGTTAATTAGTAGAGTCTTAGTTATAGTTTAAAGCACTCGCAGTAGTCGAATTTCTCAAACAAATATATGCATTTAGGTTTTTGAATACATTTTATACCAATTGCTGTTTACCTTTCTGAACTATGGATAATACTGTCATATCGGGTGCTTTATTGGATATTTAATAACATCTTTTCCACATGTGTAGTCACGCCCGCTGTCGCAGAGCCACTGCCCGGCTGGGTGGACAACATGAATGGTCCCACAGGTGTCTTGATCGGAGCCGGCAAAGGTGTCATACGTTCCATGATCTGCAATGGAGAGCTCAAATCAGAGGTAGTGCCAGTGGACATAGCCGTTAATGGACTGATTTTGATTCCTTATCACAATAGTCTTTTAAAGCAAAGGTAACTTTGTTACCAGGTGAGGTGAGCTAATAAAGATTCACTAGGACATTTATCTTTCAGATCCGAGCAAATACCTGTCTATAATATAACAGTGGACGATGCTAAGAAGCGTACCTGGAAGTGGATAATGGACGTTGGTCGCGAACTAGGCTTGAAGTACCCCTTCGAGGTGGGCCTCTGGTATCCCGATGGCAACATGACATCCAGTAAACTGTATCATACCTTCTGTAGCATTATGTTTATGTGGTTACCTGCATATTTCATCGATTTCTTGCTGTTAATCTTTGGCCAACGTCGCTTGTGAGTTCTCCACGTAATATAATATATTATATAATATAATTGTATATAATTTCTGATCTCTGCTGTCTTAGCATGGTTCGAGTGCAAACCAAGATCTCGGTGGGTCTCGAAGTGCTGCAGTTCTTCACAACCCGCAACTGGGACTTCAAGTCGACGCGATTTCAACAAATCTTTAAAGAAATATCTGAAAAAGATCGACAAATGTAAGATCGTAAAGTTATATCGTAAAGCTTTTATTTAGTTGTTGTCTTTTTCTATTGAAGCTTTAAAATAAATTCGAACGATGTCGATGATTATGAGTATATGAAGATCAGCATTTTAGGTGGACGCCAATATGTGATGAAGGAACCTCTAACATCACTGCCCAAGTCTCGGATACAACTCCAATTGTGGGTATTATTTAGCTTTCTTCGATGAATACAATCATAGTTTTTATTGATTTTGTCTTTATAGCATGTATGTTTTAGACCGCATCTGCAAGATATTTATATCAGGGGCGTTTGTCTATTGGATCTCGAGTAGGTCAGGCTTAACCGATTTGCTTCATTACGGTATGGAGGCCGTCAAGCATTGAAGAGAAAATAACATGAAACTTCAATCTTTGGACTATATAATTTTTTCATATCTGCATTCTATTGTCAAGGCTCCAACAGAGCGTAAGGTCACAGTAATCAGGGTATACGTATAAGTATCAGAAAATATTACTTTATAAACCTTATCAATAAATAAAGTTATTGATTCTTCTAAGTTTGTAATGGATGTGTAATTTTATTACGGTATTTTACTTGTAGTACTTTTATTTCTAGCCATAAATACAGCTTAATAAAACACACAGCCTGAAAGTATGCAACGCTTACTCAATGAAATGCTCAACTTATATATTCAAGAACCAAAGGCTAATGAATTCAACCTTTCAGCATTCCGCCAATTCTTCCCAATGTGTAGGTGATGTAAATAATCTTCAAGGCAATAGATGTTATTTGTTTACCCCAATCAATCGTTGTAGACTAGGGCGATCCGTAAGTTTTATGTACTTCTGATAGTCGGATATGTAGTGGTTACAGAAACCTACTTATAGATATTATTTTTGAAATTTTTTGCATATACTTTTACTAAACTGTTTTACTCTGTATCGTCGATCAATATTTAGATAGTTAAATTACAAAAAAGATCACTAAAGTCATCACAAGACTCGCTCCACACTAAAGCTTAAACGTGGAAGTTGATTCCCAAAATCCCATAGAATTATTGCTTTATCTTTTCTTGCACATGTTGACTTTATATTTTCATAGCGAACACCACCGAATACAAATTTGAGATTACCTAAATACTTCAATACTTCAAAGATTTTGAAAAAGTCAAGTAATTAAAATCTAGTCGCACAACATCTGTTTTTGGCTGTGGCTAAGTCATGGGCTAAAATTTGAATCAAAAAGTGAAACCAAATAAATGAATGAATGTCCTTGAATGTCCTTGGCCAGCAATAATACATCTGAAGATTTCAGAGTATCAAGAACACATCCTATCGTCGTCATCAAAATTCCATGGTTCTTCAGCTACTTTGGATATTCTGGGCAGGCCATTTGGTACAAGAATTGAATTAGAGTGCGGGTGGGACGTCCAGTCATACGTCCGGCTCCCAGGTACGGAACGAGTCCAAATTTACTGAGGAGCCCCGTGCCAAAGATGTCCAAGTGAACCCAATCGCTGCATGGCACAAGCTCGTGCAGGACAGCAGCAGCGAGACAGGATGAAGCTGATCCATCGCCATCATTAGCTAAATCAAAGCTTAGATTTTTTGCAACGCGATCCTGATAGAAGCGCCACAAAGGGAAGCGCCACATGCGATCACCAGTGAGCGATCCCGCCTTTTGGAACTGCTTCCATATGTAGTGCGAGTTCGACCAAAGTCCTGTAGCTCCTCCCCCTACGGCCTTCTTAATTCCTACGCACATCGAGCCGATGTCGACTACAAGGCGTGGCTTGTATGTCATCTGGCCATAAATCATGGGATCGGCAATAACTACGACTCCAGTGCGGCTAACATCGCGAACAGCAATAGTTTTAGAGTTTAGAAGGGTGATCACATCGCCGGGCTTGATGGACATTCCAGATGGTAGGTTCTCGCATAACGGTAAAAGAGCCGTGATATTTATAGGTAGGGATAAGGCAGCGGCGGCTCTCATTGCAGCCAGGATAACTGCAGCCCCACTCAGATCGCCACGGCACTCGTTCATGTCATTACAAGCACGTAGATTGATGCCGCCAGAGTTGAACGTAATTCCTGGGCCCACCAGCAAGATGGGCTTGTCCTCTGGTGCCGTACCACAGTATGCGATTTCTAAGAGCACTGGCGGCTCACAGGATCCCTTTGCAACCATCAGGAACGAACTCAGATTTTGCTGTTCAATCCATTCCATTGTGCGAACCTCGACTGTAATACCACAAGGACAAAGGGCGTCCACTGCGACTTGAGCAAATGTGGTTGGAGTCATACAGTTGGCGGGTGCGTCTGCCAATCGCCTGGCCAGGTTCTGTGCCTCGGCCTTGAATAAGCCTCGAGTCCAGGAGTCCATGTCAGGTGAGCCATGTAATTCAAATTTGGGAACTACATGACGATACTTCTTATTTAAATTTTCTTCAAATCTCCAGACGGCCAGTGCGGCTCCTTCAGCAGCTTGTTCTGGATAATCCATGTGGTCCACATGAATTTCTGCACATTTCAGGGATTGAAGGGAGCGTGCACCAACGCCAGCAGCGACGCGCACATTTTCCATTCCCTCATCAATCATTTCCAGTTCATTAAAGCCGATTCCCTCCAGTCCAACGCCCACCACGCATATTGAGCGAAAATCGGTGTCCACATTATTGAACACCTTTCCACGTCCCAGGCGACCAGTGAGCTTCGTTTCACATATCAGCTCCGAGAGCTTGCCTTGGACACGATCGTTAAACTTCTCGCCGGCAGGCGTCAGTCTTGGTTCCTTGCCGCCTTCCTTTTCGTAGAGCCCCAGAACAATGCCCTTGCTAGTCAGCTTCGTTTCGCACGTTGCATATCGCTTGAAACAGCTCCTTTGGAAAATACTATCGGAGCGACGCAGGAGCGTGGCTATATCTGACCCGGATACCATACGCAGTTGTCGTCGGAGAAACATTTTGCACGTTAACAATAAATGACCGAAAGGATATGATTTTGATTATCGCGATGAAGAAGTTTGGCTTTGGATTGAGGATTTAAAAAAAAACGTGTGTTTCTTTTTTAAGTGAAAAAAAAAAAAAAATTGTTATAAATGGAGAACGAATTTACTTGTGTCTGCGAGTGATTTTATGAAACAAATAAAATGAAATAAGGAGACGTAAGGCTCCCGGACTAGAATGATGAAACTTAAATCTCTGCCAACTTAAACACAAATTCAGTTAAAAATAAATAAAAACTTAATTTAGAATATAAACAAATATATTACCAAAATTCTGTTATCACTTTTACTTCTTACTCAAGGCAATTAGCACCTTTTACCTATGGTATGTATTTATGTACATATAGCTGAGTCCGATAATTCTACTTATCCGTTTGTACATTACCTTTGCATCACGCTCTCATCATCTCCCAAAGCAACATCTCACGTACGCCCTATGCGATAGATGGGATATACTTTCTTCATCTTCAAAGGCACTAGTACTGAATGCAAAAAGGGCAAACGTATATGAATAATAAAAATTAAACATATAAAAAACAATCTTCTTTTAACTTAATTTATCTTTAAACTAAAAAATATTTCAAAAGGCTCCGTAGTCAAAGACTCTGTAGAACGAGATCTAGCTTCATATTTTTCTCGTTTTTTCTTGTATTTTTTTTTTATCTTTTGGGTATCGAATTTTTGAATTTCGGGTATCGAGTTTTTGGTGGGGTTATAAACAAAATCAAAATCTTTGTTCGATTATAATTCCATTTGGAATGGTTAATTTTATCTAGTAGTCTTTCAGTTTCACATATAATTCAGAGCATTGATTTTATTTCGAGTCTTAAAAAAAGTAGCTTACATTGTTTATGTTTGATGTATATTGTGATGGCAAGCATTCCAATAATTCTTAATTACTATATCCTTTGGAATTTCTTAATCAAAGCTTAGCTGTTAAAAGTTCCGATTCCCCTCTCAAATTTCAAATGGGGTTGCAAGTATTTTGCAAGTTAAATTTATTTACAATCATATCAACCACATACATTCATGTACACACAACCACACACACGCAGAGACAACTTATCTTAGATAACTTGTCTCTGCTGTTGGAAATTAACAATGTTATGAAATAATATCGATTAATAATCGGAACTTAGTTCATTATATAGTTAGTTCCGTGAGCAGGTTCCACGCGCGCTGCTTATAATTTGTCTGTTGTGATCTGCAAGTGAGAGCGTCAGTTGAAGTGTCTTAATATAAAAAGAAGTGTTCTTTCATTTCTCAAGGGCTGTCAGGTATATAATTAAATATATTATATTTAATTCATATTTTCTATACGGGCGTATTCGCAGTTGTCGAGTTTCTCAAATAAATAAATGCGTTAAGCTTTTAGAATACATTCCCAACTGCTGTTTAGCTTTCAGATCTATGGATCTTTGAGGTGCTTCATTGCATATTTAATATAATCTTTTCCACATGTGTGGTTTCGCCCAGTTGATGGAAATCATGAATGGGTCCACAGGTGTTTTGATCGGGGCCCGCAAAGATGACATATGCTCCATCGGCATTGTAGAGCTAAAATCAGAGTTCGTGTTAGTGGATACAGCCACACATTAATAGACTGATATTTTGTCTCTGCTGTTTTAGCATGGTTCGGGTGCAAACCAAGATCTTGGTGGGTCTCGAAGTGCTGCAGTTCTTCACAACCCGCAGCTGGAACTTCAAGTCGGCGCAATTTCAACAAATCTTTAAAGAAATATCTGAAAAAGATCGACAAATGTAAGATAAATACTATCATTATATATTATAAAGCTTTTACTTAGTTATTATCTCGTTTCTTGTTTCAGTGACTAGCCGGAGCACTTTGTTTTGAGCCACTTGGATATGTTTAAAGCAAGCCTCCATATTTGACAGCCATGTAGCCGAATTGAGGAAATTATTTGTCTATATATTGTCACCTTGTTGCTGAGGGACAACTTGCTTTTTGGACCGAGCAGCCAATAGTGTCTTGCTACAGCGGCCCTAATCCTTGATTTCGGCACTCTGATGTGGGCAGCGAAAGAGAGCCGCCTGTCTAGGATGATCCCTAGATATTTTGCTTTAGTTGCCTGTCGGACTGGCACTTTATCTCGAAATCCAAACTGGTGGTCTGGAATAATACTCTTCGTCTCCATGATTGTGATAATCCGGGCCGCAATTAGTCTTTCAAACACCTTCGAGTGGAATTTTATTACAATAATTTTATACTTGACAAATCAAACATGACATTACAAATAAGCTAAGCGCAGTGAAATGAATGGACTGCAACACTCTTGAAAATTGATAAAACTAACATAAATACAAGTACTTTTTCTAGCCATACACAGTTTCAGGCAAAAATCAACAGCCTGAAAGTATGCAACGCTTATTGTAACTCGCTCCACACTGAAATTCTTTTTGTTTTATACAGGTATACAGATATTTTACTTTTATTCTTTTGTCACCTTACTGCTTTGACCAGCGCTGCGGCTTAACTATTATTTAAGCTTATTCATAATGAAAATATACTAGGCATAATGAATTATATAACTATATAACTAAATAACAGTGATAATAATGATAGCAATAATAACAATTCAAAAATTTAAATCATCCGTATGCTAGGTATACGGCTTATAAGGCTGCGGGGTCGACATCTGTTCATACGTCGTCCTGGGCGAGTTGTTGCCATTCTATTGCTGTGGTGAAGCTGAAAAGTGGCCACTAATACCCAAAATCCCATAGAATTATTGCTTTATCTTTTCTTGCACATGTTGACTTTATATTACATAGTGAAAAGCACCGAATACAAATTTGAGACTACCTAAAAACTTCAATACTTCAAAGATTTTGAAATAGTCAAATAATTAAAATCTAGTAGCACAACTGTCTGTTTCTGGCTGTGGCCAAGTCATGGGCTAAAATTTGAATCAAAAAGTGAATGTCCTTGGCCAGCAAAAACACATCTAAGGGTTTAAGAGCAGCAAAAAACCATCCTATCATCGTCATTAAAATTTTAGATTCTTCAGTTACTTCGAATTTTCCGGGCAGGCCATTTGGTACAAGAATTGAATTAGAGTGCGGGTGGGACGTCCAGTCATACGTCCGGCTCCCAGGTACGGAACGAGTCCAAATTTACTGAGGAGCCCCGTGCCAAAGATGTCCAAGTGAACCCAATCGCTGCATGGCACAAGCTCGTGCAGGACAGCAGCAGCGAGACAGGATGAAGCTGATCCATCGCCATCATTAGCTAAATCAAAGCTTAGATTTTTTGCAACGCGATCCTGATAGAAGCGCCACAAAGGGAAGCGCCACACGCGATCACCAGTGAGCGATCCCGCCTTTTGGAATTGCTTCCATATGTAGTGCGAGTTCGACCAAAGTCCTGTAGCTCCTCCCCCTACGGCCTTCTTAATTCCTACGCACATCGAGCCGATGTCGACTACAAGGCGTGGCTTGTATGTCATCTGGCCATAAATCATGGGATCGGCAATTACTACGACTCCAGTGCGGCTAACATTGCGAACAGCCATAGTTTTAGCGTTCAAAAGGGTGATCACATCGCCGGGCTTGATGGACATTCCAGATGGTAGGTTCTCGCATAACGGTAAAATAGCCGTGATATTTATTGGTAGGGATAAGGCAGCGGCTGCTCGCATTGAAGCCAGAATAACTGCAACTCCACTCAGATCGCCACGGCACTCGTTCATGTCATTACAAGCACGTAGATTGATGCCGCCAGAGTTGAACGTAATTCCTGGGCCCACCAGCAAGATGGGTTTGTCCTCTGGTGCCGTACCACAGTATGCGATTTCTAAGAGCACTGGCGGCTCACAGGATCCCTTTGCAACCATCAGGAACGAACTCAGATTTTGCTGTTCAATCCATTCCATTGTGCGAACCTCGACTGTAATGCCGCACGAACAAAGTGCGTCTACTGCAGCTTGGGCAAATATAGTTGGAGTCATACAGTTGGCGGGTGCGTCTGCCAATCGCCTGGCCAGGTTCTGTGCCTCGGCCTTGAATAAGCCTCGAGTCCAGGAGTCCACGTCAGGTGAGCCATGTAATTCAAATTTGGGAACTACATGACGATACTTCTTATTTAAATTTTCTTCAAATCTCCAGACGGCCAGTGCGGCTCCTTCAGCAGCTTGTTCTGGATAATCCATGTGGTCCACATGAATTTCTGCACATTTCAGGGATTGAAGGGACCGTGCACCAACGCCAGCAGCGACGCGCACATTTTCCATTCCCTCATCAATCATTTCCAGTTCATTAAAGCCGATTCCTTCGAGTCCAGCACCCACCACACATATTGAGCGAAAATCGGTGTCCACATTATTGAACACCTTTCCACGTCCCAGGCGACCAGTGAGCTTCGTTTCACATATTAGCTCAGAAAGCTTGCCCTGAACACGATCGTTAAACTTCTCACCGGCAGGAGTCAGTCTTGGTCCCTTGCCACCTTCCTTTTCGTAGAGCCCCAGAACAATGCCCTTGCTAGTCAGCTTCGTCTCGCACGTTGCATATCGC
Source organism: Zaprionus lineosus (assembly GCA_035044505.1). Taxonomy (NCBI): domain Eukaryota; kingdom Metazoa; phylum Arthropoda; class Insecta; order Diptera; family Drosophilidae; genus Zaprionus; species Zaprionus lineosus. Next base: position 215,871 of record JAWNNX010000098.1, on the reverse strand, counting down.
TTGAAACAGCTCCTTTGGAAAATACTATCGGAGCGACGCAGGAGCCTGGCTATATCTGACCCGGATACCATACGCAGTTGTCGTCGGAGAAACATTTTGCACGTTAATAATAAATGACCGTAAGGATATGATTTTGACTATCGCGATGTAGAAGTTTGGCTTTGGATTGAGGATTAAAAAAAAACACGCGTGTTTCTTTTTTAACTTAAAAAAAAAATTGTGTTAAATGTAGAAGCAAATTTACTTGTGGTTGTGAGTGATTTTATAAAGCAAATAAAATGTAATAAGGAGACGTAAGGCTCCCGGACTAAAATGACGAAACTTGAATCTTTGCCAACTTAAACACAAATTCAATTCTCGATTTATTAAAAATAAATAAAAACTACATTTAGAATATAAACAAATACATTACCAATACTTTAAAAATAAAACAAAAATTAACCATATAAAGAACAATCTGCTTTTAACTTAATTTGTCTTTAAACTGAAAGAAATATTCAAAAGGCTCTGTAGAACGAGATCTACCTTGATTTTTTTCTCGTATTTTACTTGTATTTTCTTTTGATCTTTCGGGATTCGAAATTCGGGTATCGAGTTTTTGGTGTGTGAATCCCAAAAGACGCGGGTTATAATCAAAGTCTTTGTTGGATTATAATTCCATTCGGAATGGTTAATTTTATCTAGTAGTCTTTCAGTTTCACATATAATTCAGAGCATTGATTTTATTTCGAGTCTTGAAAAAAGTAGTTCATATTTTTTAGAAATTTCCAAAAACAGACAGTTATTAATAATGTCGCATTTATGGAAAACCTATCTGCCTCGTAGTCTTAAGCAGATGAACGTTAACCTGGCTATAGTCCGTAGCCAGGGAGTCGGAGCAGCTCTTTGGAAGTGGATGACATTTTTGGTAGCCACACCAACAATTGGTCTGTGTATGTTGAACGCCTTCAAAGGCGACAATGAGAAGCACGATCGTCAACCCTTCGTCAAGTACGAGTATCTACGACGCCGCAATAAGCGCTTCCCTTGGGGCAATGGAGAACGCAGCCTTTTCCATAATTCCAGCGTCAATGCTCTTCCTGAGGGCTATGAATCTGCGTAGTTGGACCAACTTAACTTCCCTTTGATGTATATTGTGATGGCAAGCATTCCAATAATTCTTAATTACTACATCCTTTGGAATTTCTTAATCAAAGCTTAGCTGTTTAAAGTTCCGATTCCCCTCTCAAATTTCAAATGGGGTTGCAAGTATTTTGCAAGTTACATTTATTTACAATCATATTAACCACATTTATCCATGTACACAACCACACACACGTTTGCATTTATAGTTACTTCCGGGCGTATTCGCAGTTGTCGAGTTTCTCAAACAAATGTATAAGCGGAAAAACTTGTGTGTCAAAAATTATAATTTAATAAGCCTGTGTATATTTATAGCTTCTATTTAAATTAAGTTTGTAATTGAAGTGTAATTTTATTACGGTATTTTACTTGTAGTACTTTTATTTCTAGCCATAAATACAGCTTAGTAAAACACACAGCCTGAAAGTATGCAACGCTTATTCAATGAAATGCTCAACTTATATATTCAAGAACCAAAGGCTAATGAATTCAACCTTTTGAATTCACAATTTCACGGCAACATTCCGCCAATACTTCCCAATGTGTAGGTGATGTAAATAATCTTCAAGGCAATAGATGTTATTTGTTTACCCCAATCAATCGTTGTAGACTAGGGCGATTCGTAAGTTTTAGAAACCTACTTATAGATATTATTTTTGAAATTTTTTGCATGTATTTTTACTAAACTGTTTTACTCTGTATCGTCGATCAATATTTAGATAGTTAAATTCCAAAAAAGATCACTAAAGTCATCACAAGACTCGCTTCCCACTAAAGCTTAGACGTAGAAGTTGATTCCCAAGATCCCATAGAATTATTGCTTTATCTTTTCTTGCACATGTTGACTTTATATTTTCATAGCGAACACCACCGAATACAAATTTGAGATTACCTAAATACTTCAATACTTCAAAGATTTTGAAAAAGTCAAGTGATTAAAATCTAGTCGCACAACATCTGTTTTTGGCTGTGGCTAAGTCATGGGCTAAAATTTGAATCAAAAAGTGAAACCAAATAAATGAATGAATGTCCTTGAATGTCCTTGGCCAGCAATAATACATCTGAAGATTTCAGAGTATCAAGAACACATCCTATCGTCGTCATCAAAATTTCATGATTCTTCAGCTACTTTGGATATTCTGGGCAGGCCATTTGGTACAAGAATTGAATTAGAGTGCGGGTGGGACGTCCAGTCATACGTCCGGCTCCCAGGTACGGAACGAGTCCAAATTTACTGAGGAGCCCCGTGCCAAAGATGTCCAAGTGAACCCAATCGCTGCATGGCACAAGCTCGTGCAGGACAGCAGCAGCGAGACAGGATGAAGCTGATCCATCGCCATCATTAGCTAAATCAAAGCTTAGATTTTTTGCAACGCGATCCTGATAGAAGCGCCACAAAGGGAAGCGCCACATGCGATCACCAGTGAGCGATCCCGCCTTTTGGAACTGCTTCCATATGTAGTGCGAGTTCGACCAAAGTCCTGTAGCTCCTCCCCCTACGGCCTTCTTAATTCCTACGCACATCGAGCCGATGTCGACTACAAGGCGTGGCTTGTATGTCATCTGGCCATAAATCATGGGATCGGCAATTACTACGACTCCAGTGCGGCTAACATCGCGAACAGCAATAGTTTTAGAGTTTAGAAGGGTGATCACATCGCCGGGCTTGATGGACATTCCAGATGGTAGGTTCTCGCATAACGGTAAAAGAGCCGTGATATTTATAGGTAGGGATAAGGCAGCGGCGGCTCTCATTGCAGCCAGGATAACTGCAGCCCCACTCAGATCGCCACGGCACTCGTTCATGTCATTACAAGCACGTAGATTGATGCCGCCAGAGTTGAACGTAATTCCTGGGCCCACCAGCAAGATGGGTTTGTCCTCTGGTGCCGTACCACAGTATGCGATTTCTAAGAGCACTGGCGGCTCACAGGATCCCTTTGCAACCATCAGGAACGAACTCAGATTTTGCTGTTCAATCCATTCCATTGTGCGAACCTCGACTGTAATACCACAAGGACAAAGGGCGTCCACTGCGACTTGAGCAAATGTGGTTGGTGTCATACAGTTGGCGGGTGCGTCTGCCAATCGCCTGGCAAGGTTCTGTGCCTCGGCCTTGAATAAGCCTCGAGTCCAGGAGTCCATGTCAGGTGAGCCATGTAATTCAAATTTGGGAACTACATGACGATACTTCTTATTTAAATTTTCTTCAAATCTCCAGACGGCCAGTGCGGCTCCTTCAGCAGCTTGTTCTGGATAATCCATGTGGTCCACATGAATTTCTGCACATTTCAAGGATTGAAGGGAGCGTGCACCAACGCCAGCAGCGACGCGCACATTTTCCATTCCCTCATCAATCATTTCCAGTTCATTAAAGCCGATTCCTTCGAGTCCTACACCCACCACGCATATTGAGCGAAAATCGGTGTCCACATTATTGAACACCTTTCCACGTCCCAGGCGACCAGTGAGCTTCGTTTCACAAATCAGCTCCGAGAGCTTGCCTTGGACACGATCGTTAAACTTCTCGCCGGCAGGCGTCAGTCTTGGTTCCTTGCCGCCTTCCTTTTCGTAGAGCCCCAGAACAATGCCCTTGCTAGTCAGCTTCGTTTCGCACGTTGCATATCGCTTGAAACAGCTCCTTTGGAAAATACTATCGGAGCGACGCAGGAGCGTGGCTATATCTGACCCGGATACCATACGCAGTTGTCGTCGGAGAAACATTTTGCACGTTAACAATAAATGACCGTAAGGATATGATTTTGAAAAAAAAACGTGTTTCTTTTTTAAGTGAAAAAAAAAAAAAATTGTTATAAATGGAGAACGAATTTACTTGTGTCTGCGAGTGATTTTATGAAACAAATAAAATGAAATAAGGAGACGTAAGGCTCCCGGACTAAAATGATGAAACTTAAATCTCTGCCAACTTAAACACAAATTTAGTTAAAAATAAATAAAAACTTAATTTAGAATATAAACAAATATATTACCAAAATTCTGTTATCACTTTTACTTCTTACTCAAGGCAATTAGCACCTTTTACCTATGGTATGTATTTATGTATATATAGCTGAGTCCGATAATTCTACTTATCCGTTTGTACATTACCTTTGCATCACGCTCTCATCATCTCCCAAAGCAACATCTCACGTACGCCCTATGCGCGTCGTTGAAGCGATTTTTCGCTTTTCTGTGTGTCAGACTCGACATTAAATCCGATATTTTGCTTATAAGTAGACGTCGCCCGAGTCGAGGTTCATTATTTGAAACTTAACTTTCGGTGGAGATTCAACCGGGCGCGCCTTTGGATATTGTTGTGTGTGAATTTAAAGAATATACAGAGTGTTCACGTTCGGGACTTTAAAGAACTGAGAAATACGATAATATAAACAAGTGTCTTATATCAAGTGATTTAAGAAATCTAAATAAAATGATCGTAGAAAAAGTGGTGAGTAAAAGTCGAGAGTGGTGAGTAAAAGTCGAGATGGGATATACTTTCTCCATCTTTCAAAGGCACTAATACTGAATGCAACAAGGGCAAACGGATATGAAAAATAAAAATTAAACATATAAAAAACAATCTGCTTTTAACTTAATTTGTCTTTAAGCTGAAAGAAATATTCAAAAGGCTCTGTAGAACGCGATCTAGCTTCATAATTTTCTCGTTTTTACTTGTGCTTTCTTTTGATCTTTTGGGTATCGAATTTTCGAATTTCGGGTATCGAGTTTTCGGCGTGTGAGTCCAGAAAGACGCGGATGATAATTTATAGAATTAGTGAGGAATAATCATGTATATTTATTAGAGGTAAGGTGTGAATTGTTGTGCAAACACGTTAGTTAGCTGCGAATTTTGTACATTGAGTGGATGGTTATGATACACGATTACGATAAACGGATAAATGGATAGAAGCATAGTGGATATGGGTAGTTGGCTGGTAGGAGCCACGCCACGCCAGAGCGGAAGCCGCATCTTTGTGGTCTGATCAAACAGTGGACAGAAGCCTAGACTCAGTTGACTGGGTTGATGGACTTGAAACTTGTTTTGGCAAGTTCCCCTTGAAACTTCCTAATTGCGAATGGTTTTCGCATTTGTGGGTGGATCTCCGTTTAATTACAATTTCATTCGGATTAGTTCATATTATCTAGTAGTCTTTCAGTTTCATATAATTCAGAACATTGATTCTATTTCGAGTCTTGAAAAAAGTAGTTTAAATTGTTTATAAATTTCCAAATAACAGACAGTTGTTAATTATGTCGCATTTATGGAAAACCTATCTGCTTCGTGGTCTTAAGCAGATGAACGTTAACCTGACTATAGTCCGTAGCCAGGGAGTCGGAGCAGTTCTTTGGAAGCGGATGACATTTTTGGTAGCCACACCAACAATTGGTCTGTGTATGTTGAACGCCTTCAAAGGCGACAATAAGAAGCACGATCGTCAACCCTTCGTCAAGTACGAGTATCTACGACGCCGGAATAAGCGCTTCCCTTGGGGCAATGGAGAACGCAGCCTCTTCCATAATTCCAGCGTCAATGCTCTTCCTGAGGGCTATGAATCTGCGTAATTGGACCAACTTAACTTCCCTTTGATGTATATTGTGATAGCAAGCATTCCATTGATTCACACATTTCACTATTTCAAGTCAAATCTAATACACTATCATCTCAAACAGATGCTATCATTCTTAGCTACTTCCGGACAATCAATCAATCAAGCTTTCGCCCTAAGGCCACGTATGTAGAGGGCTGCATATTTCATATTATCGATCGACTGTCTGTATGATTTCCACTTGCAACTTGACCCCGTGCGAGGGTGACTGTTTGCTTAAACATTTATACTAAGTGCACTCTTTCGACACTATTTTAAATTAACTCTGAAGCGTGCAAGATTCTGAAGACTTAAGCCACTTTGACTTTCAAATTAAATCCCTACTTAAACTTACGATTTTAAATAAATGAAGTGTAAGCAAATTAAAGATTTTCATGTGGAAAATTGAAATAAACTGTGTTTAAAAGTATCTTGCATAAAGTCCTTTTTAGTATCCTTGCTTACCTTTCTTAGCTTCAAATAAACAGAGATTATATATCTATATTAGATGAAAACCCATTACTTATTTTTTCTCGAATATCCACCATATGAAAATTAAAATTGATATAGGTTATTCAGACTTCTTCCAGGACTCTCCTGTTTTACAATACGATAATATTTTATTTGTTATGCATTTTAAATCTTGTTATAGTTTTTTTGTGTTTCAGCAAAAAGTTGACATGCAGATGCCTCGTATATTTTTTCTTATTTTTCCACTTTTACTTGGACAAAACTGAAGCGCACATGGAACAAAGCCAAGCCAGGAAAAAGGCTAAAGCAAAATAAAAACAAAAAAGAAGACAAAACCAAAAACCAAAAACATAACTGAGCGATCATCATTAATCAAGTAATATATTGTATGATCTTTGAATGGGCGCTTGTGTTCTGTGCACAGATGTAGCCGTGAACTGCCAGAAAGTCCAAAAGATACAAATGTATCTGCTGCACATTTGTATTTGTACCTATATCTGTGTCAGTAGTCCAAAAGATACAAATGTATCGGTGTCTACATCTGAAGTTGTAAATGTACCTGTGACAGTATTCGTATCATAAGCTTGCGTCCTTGTGGTGCAGCAATTGACTTTTGCTTTCAGTGATTTAATCTCTTTTGATTTTGCGTAAAAAAAACCGAAACTATTCACAAGCCACATACGTGCACACTCACACACACATACGCACACGTACAAGCACACTCTGAAACACACACATAAAATATTTATGCAGCCGAAATGTGTGAATCGCGCATACGACGTGTTGTCCCAAGCAATTCACACCGTTTGGCAGGCACTTTCGATGATTTCAAGTTTTTGGAGGATTGATGATGAGTGTTTACAAAAACTTACGACATGGCAAGCAGTTGAACATAGCTACGTTCAAAATTAAAATACTGAAACCCTTAACCGCCAGTGAGACTTCCAGTTAATTAGATTCAAATGCTGAATAGATCGATACCGCACATAGGTGGTCATCTATGTGGAGGTAAACAGTTACACATGAGTATCCCATGCCATGTAACTCGGGGGTAAATGCTATTCGACTAAAGTGCGCTTGCGAGCGGCGATTGGGCGGCTTCCCGGCGATGTCTTGGCAGATGAGGTGCTTGGTTGCCGGGCTGCTGGGTGTGGGGGTCAGGCAAATATTTTACGCACTCAATTTAATTGCTGAATAAGTAAACAAATCATTGTGTGTACCCTACTTCAGCCTGACTAACCTCCCCATTCTCCTTTAACTTTAGTTGGAGCGAACTACTAAATCGGAGCTATGCAGTGTCCTTGTGCTACTGGTGCTCTCGTTAAGTATCTATCAGTTTTACGCACATCTCCAAACCTACCTGAAGTCTGTGCTGTTATCCTTGCGCCTTTCCGGACCACCATCTCTGCCATTTCTGGGAAATTGTCTCCTGATTAACGAAAAGGATCGTAAGTTTTGTATTCCACGTCGTGAGCATAATGTTAATCCTTCCTTTCAGTAATGCGAAAACGTGCTGCAAACGCCTTTGATTTGTATGGTTCCTTAATACGAATTTGGGTGCTGCTTTTTCCGTTCTTCGTGGTGTTACAACCTGAGGATCTACAGGTCATACTTTCATCCAAGAAGCACACGAACAAGGTCTTTTTCTACCGGCTGTTACACAACTTTCTGGGTGATGGTCTAATCACCAGCAATGGCTCCAAATGGAGCACCCATCGCAAGCTCATACAGCCGGCATTTCATCACACTCTCCTAGAAAAGTTCATTGATACCTTTGTGGATGCATCACAGTCGTTGAATGATAACCTCATTGCTTCTGCACTTAACATGGAGGTTAACATAGCCAAATATGTCAACAACTGTGTCATCGATATACTAAATGGTACGTTTCTTCTGGGAGTGTGTCCTGTAAACGCAAATAATAAAAACTTCTCTTCCAGAGGCCGTGCTGGGAGTGCCCATTAAGAAAAAGGGTTTGGGTCTAATGGAGGACTCGCCGTTTCGCAAGGGAAAGCTCATGATGCCTGCACGCTTTACACAGCCCTGGCTGCTCCTAGATGGCATCTACCAGCTGACATCGCTGGCCAACGATGAGCTAAACCAGAAAAAGCGACTCAATGACTTCACCCGGCAAATGATCAAACGACGACGCGAGATTCTCGCCAACGCTGGCAATAACAATGTGGAGCGCAAGTGTCTGCTGGACTACATGATTGAAATCTCAGAGAACAACCCGGACTTCAGTGAGGAGGATATTGTAAATGAGGCCTGTACTTTTATGTTAGCCGGCCAGGACTCGGTGGGTGCCGCCATTGCGTTTACAATATTTCTGCTTGCCCAGAACATCGAGTGTCAGGAGCAGTGCCATGAGGAGCTGGAACGCATATTTGAGGACAGCGATAGAGCACCCACCATGAGTGATTTGCATAAAATGCGCTATTTGGAAATGTGCATCAAGGAAGCATTACGCCTCTATCCCAGTGTACCGCTTATTGCACGAAAGCTGGGCGAGGAAGTGCGTCTGGGTACTTATACATTGCCAGCGGGCAGCAACATTTTTATCTGCCCTTATGCCACACATCGTCTACAGCACATTTATCCTGAGCCAGAAAAATTTAAGCCGGAACGTTTCGCCCCGGAGAATGTGGAACAACGGCATCCCTATGCCTTCATACCTTTCAGCGCGGGACCACGCTATTGCATCGGAAATCGATTTGCCATATTGGAGATCAAGACAATTGTCTCCCGCCTCCTACGTAGCTACCACCTGTTGCCGGTCCCCGGTAAGACAACATTTGAAGCAACCTTTCGCATCACCTTGAGAGCCTCCGGTGGTGTTTGGGTAAGGTTTAAGCCGCGCCAGCAACTCCATTTCGTCGTCTAGTGGATACGCCTAAAAGCTAAGGTCTTTTAGTCCGGTAAACTGATAGCTGCAGGCTTCGCTTAAAAATCCCAAATATATTGGGACGCCCACAAGGAACTTAAAGCTGTTCGAGCTCAGATATCAATTGATGGCAAGTCATGACTTCGTTACATTAACTTTAATTAGTAAGGTAAATAGATATGTATATAAATTGATAAAATAATTTAAATATTTAGATTCGTCTAGCCTAAGTGCAGTGCGTGGTGCATGTGCCTGTTGTTGGGTGCATTGTGGATTCGGATTTGAATTATAATTAGTTCGCATTCGCAGCCGTATATGTATGTGTACAATACATATATGTACATATAGGGCATTATACATGTATTTATAACTTTGTATATTCGAGTGTTTCGTATAGTTTACCTTGGGTTTCTTTAAACACATAAAATAACATACAAATTTGATATTTGCAATAAAAAAGTGAAATAATCTGATTGTGAGACATTAATGCTAGGACGTGATATGTTTCGTTTCGTTGAATCTATTGATAAGAGTGCGAGCACGTGACTCGTGTCCATACCCCTGCCCCAGTCCCTGTCCCAGGCTTTTGTCCTGGGCCAGACCCTGCTCTTTCCCGTTTCCGTTCCCATTTCCGTTGCCATTGCCGTTGCCATTACCATTGCCATATCTAAGCCCGTGTCCAAGACTGTGACCAGCGCTACTTTCCATCCCTTTGGCGTTGTTTTGCCTCTGAGCGCTGGACACCGTGTGCTGCTGGGCAAGACGCTCTGTCGCCTCACGGATACGACTACTCAACCGCGTTGGCGTTGCGGAGCGCTGGGGCAGCGGTGAGCTGGGCATTGAATGGGGGTGTATTGGTTTCGCTTTAGTGGCGCTGACGACCGATTGTCTGGATGGCTCTGCGACTGCTATTCCAAGTAGGGAAAGAGATAAAACAAGTTAGATCATGAAAATGTGAGGCTTGGAAGGGTTTTACGTTTGCTGATGTGGCCCACACTCGCGACCTTGGCGATTTTGTGAGGTTCTGGGGCGGGATTGGTAGCAGGTTTGTTAAGCGCAGCGGCTGCAGCAGCGTTTGATTGCTGGAACCTATGTTTCAGCTGGGATACCTTCAACTTTGACTCGCACATTGTTTTGCCATGTGGCTTTAGCTTCTCACGAGTGCAGCTATCCTCCAGAGATTTCTTGCGCATCTTAATAGTGTTCGTAAAGTCGGAGAGCATTATTGGTTCCCCCTTAGCAGGTAGTTCCAAGGTTGGCACACTTGATACATATGAAGCCAAAGGAGAGATTTCCGTAGGTTCAATCTGGTTAGCCTTTGCTATTTGCTCCAACTTCGACTTGGCCAGCGTCAGCAATAGTGACTCCTGGGTGCCCAGACTGCCGTTAGAGCATTCGCTGTAACCAGAGTCACTGCGCTCGCTGCATTGGGATTTGTCACGCAGCTTAAGTACACCAGCGGTCTTGCGCTTGTCCACATGCGGCATCTCCACACTGAAATCATCTTCCTCCTCATTCAAGGAGGCCATTTGGGAAGTGTTCACATTGGGAGCGGCCAGCATGCTAAGACCAGAGATCGAAGGACGTGGACTGTTGCAGGCCCCCATCGCAATGGCTGAGTTACGACGCGAAGCCGAAAGCGTGGCCATGCGACCAAGAGCTCGAATAGCGTTCCCGGTTTTCTGATTATGCATCAAGCAAGTGGCAAAGCAAAGCATTATTTTATGTTAAGCAGTTGTTTAAATACAGAATTGAAGCAACTGTTAGCTTGGGATGAGGCATGGAAAACGACTACACTACTCACCTGCCACTTGCGTCGTATGATGAACTTTTTGAGTTTGTCCGTGCAGATTTTGTTGTTACTCAGGTTCTCGTCATGGCGCTGGCACAGCCATTTGGATTCGAGGCACTGTTGGGCCGTAAGTCGTGATTCCTTTCGAAATACCAAAAGTTGTGAGATAAAATCCTTCGCCTCTTGTGATCTATTAGCAGTAAAAGACAGTGATTAGATTGATTTAGGTTTGGCTCTAGGACACTACTTACACGCAATCAAATGCCTCGTCATCAAAGTCGTAATCCGCACGCGTGATGTTCGAAAAGGTTTCTACGTCCGTGTCACCCATAAAGGGTGACAAACCCGAAAGTCTGAAATGCAAAAATTGTTGAAACTCATTATAAAATGGAAATTCTTAACGTATTCACTGAATCGGCACTTACAGCACATAACAGATGACTCCCACACTCCACATATCGGACTTGAAGTCAATGGGCTCGTAGCTAATGATCTCAGGTGGTATAAACTCTGGCGTGCCGAAGAGCACGCGCACTGGTGCCTTTGTGTCTAGACGTTGGGCCAGTCCAAAGTCTATGATTTTTATTTGGTGGCTAGTGCGAGTATGGCACATTATGTTCTCCGGTTTAAGGTCGAGATGTACCACGCTTTGGCTGTGCATGTAGGCAACACCTTCACACACCTGCCGTAGGAATAGAATGCAATCCAGTTCCGTCAATGTGAAGTCATCAGCAACGACGCGTTCAAATAGCTCGCCACCAGTAATGCTAAGGAAGAAAAGGTAATAAGCATAGAAACAAGGATGGTAAATTTGTTGACTTACTATTCCATGACCATGACAATTTCGCGCGGACTCTCAAAAGATGCAGCTAGTTGTAATAGTTTGGGATGCTGGAGTGATTTCATTATGGAAATCTCTTCCAGCACTTTTTGTCGATCGCGCGCTTTAATGCATTTGATAATTTTCGCGGCCAGCAGCTGCTCTGGTTGGACTCGTTCTTGGACTTTGTAGACAACTCCAAAACGTCCCTTACCCAATTCCTCGATAACGTCGAAACGACTCTTGAAATCGCCACCAGACTGGACACTTACCGCAGACATAGAGTCCGTTACAGAATCCACCGTTGGTGCTGGTCGTGTTAGTTGTACCAGTTCGCTGACCAAGCTAGGTGCACTGCGTCCATGTACGTTTTCGGCGCGTACACGAAACCTGTACTTAAGATGCGGTTCCAATTCTTTCACTGTAAAGGCCAATGTGTCCACCACACGGGCCACCTGCTGCCAAGTAGCGCTATTCTTATCGTTATCACAGTCGGAGGGATTGCAGCTTTGCATTTCAATACTGAAAGGGGAACGTAATCTTTTAGTGAAATTAGTAATTAATTTATTTGTAGACTGGAAACTTACATAAAGCCTGTAATCATGCAACCACCATCATAGGGTGGACCACACCAGGCAACCGCCACCCGGTCTGGTCCCAGTGAGACGCTGGGTTGTCCACTTGGCGGTTCAGGCGGGCCCTCGACTGCTACGGAGGCGGCTGCTGCCTCTACACCGTAATCGTTCATTATCTCCGCCGTATACTTGCCGCTATCATCAGTTGAGATGTCCGTTATGTAAAGCGTCGATCGCTGGGCCGTTGTACGGATTGTCACATTGGCGCCCTCAACAATGGCTCGACACTGTGGTTGAAAAGGGTGGATGCGAGTGGATTAGCTTTGTGATGGCAGATGTTCGATAGTGCGGGTACAGAGTACAACCTTCGAGGTGCACACAAAGCACGTACTTACATCTATGGTGACGCCTGGTTTTCGCATTGCGGTTACCAACAATTACGTATATTACGAACTTAGAGCAGAGACGTCAATACCGCAAGCTGATCGTGACATAGTCATGGACCCTAACAAAACTACACATATGAAGACAAGGCGGGAATGAGGAGACCTGAAACTGGTAACTGGCGACTGGTGGCTGTTTATTGTGCCCAACGCCTATGTCAACTAACCAGATTGTCACCCAAGTGTGAGTGAGTGCCTTTGGGTTGTACTTTGGCACGGCTTGAGGTAGATAAATGTCTGATATGGATCATGGGCATTAAAATAACAGCAATAATGCTAATCTCTCAACCGTTGACAGCCTTTTGCCTAATTAGGTCACTTGTCAAAGTATTTAGGTATTTCGCAACGTACTCGTAATCCCACCCAGACACTGCCCATGTACATATTTGGAAAAAAAAGCACAATCGGAACAATTTGCATACGGGGCAACTTTGCGAATAAAACTTATAGTGATCTTTCGAATGTATGTCTATCAACCGATGGGTGACTATACGTACCGCTTTATACCAGATGACTTTGGTGTTAGGGAATGGTTCATAGTGAACGCTCAGCTGGACATGGCCGCCAATGAGTGCGGTGCAATCTTCCGGGCGCTTCAAAATGCAACTGCTGGTAGCCAGCGACAGGTTGTTGTTGCTGTTGTTGTTGTTGCAGCTGCTGCTGCTGCTGTTGCTCTCAAGGCTGTTGTCTATATTCTTGCTATTATTGTTGTTGGTGTTGCTGTTGTTGCTGCTGTTGCCAATGGGAAGGACTAGCAAACTGGTATAGCTACGTGTTGTGGGTGTGCGGCGTTCCACCTGCGGATGCTTAACCTGCACGCGCACCTCACCGCTTTGAGCTAACTGCACGTTTTGCAGGCGCAGCAACCGAATGCCGTTCTCTGGATACGACTCCAACTGCAAGAAAGATGATAATGACTTTTTAGTGAGTGTGTCAAAAGTGAAAACAGTTGGTGATGTGCAAATACTTAAACGCGGCCAATGACAACGCTCTGACAATAAAATATCCATACAAAGCGAGTATATGGATGCCGAGTATCTACATAAACATATCTGTTTCTCTATCTTTGGAGCCACCAACGTGAGGCGCCAACATTCAAAGTTAAACTGAGAATGACGACGCGTCAATTGATAATATCATTGAGAAGATTTGAGCAAAAGCCCGAGTAGAGGAAGCTCTCACATAGACGCTCGGGATTGGTATCGGGATCGTTTTCGTTTTCGTTTTCATTTTCGTTGTCGATGTCGATGTCGATGTCGTTCTCGCTGTGGGTTTCGATATCGTGTTCTATATCTTATATTTCATATCTACATTAAGACTTTCACGGTCGCTCTCTATTATTTCATTGGCGCACGCAAAACACAAGCTTATCAGTTCGCATAGTTGGATAGATACAATGGGTAGTTATTTCTTTATACAATGTAAGTGTTATTGATACGCGCGCGGATCGTAAACAATTTGTTTTTCTCTGTTTCATACCTGTGACATTTTGCCACGCCCTCTTTCTAGATCGCTTTGGATGATTATTAAATATTGTGTTGCCCGGCAGCTGGGTTATGTGTACCAGTTGAAAGCCATGGAACGAGTGTGTATGCCTGACTGACTGGCCGTTCGACTGCTCGCTCCCACCGATTACTCTCCGATCGAGCATCGCATCCGAATCGATTGAACGCGGCAACGTGACGCGACGTCATAAGCGTTACTAACATCGTTTGCATGCGCAACGCATGTCGCGATATTTTAATCTTTTTGGGGCCTCTATTTTCCATTTCTTATACAAATTGGCATGTGTGTATGTGCATGTAGATTGTAATGTGGATGTGGATGTGGATGTGGACGGTGATGTGAGTATGGATAGATGTGGTTAATATATACATATATACATATACATATGTGCACATGCATGACGATGAGGAATTGTTATTGTTTTCTCTGCACACCACTTGGCGTTGACAAGGTGTGAAATGGGTGCTTTTGTTTTTCTGACAAGACTTGCGTCGGGCCGATTTTAAGTGCTCCGTTTGAGCGCAGACATATGGATGCCAGCTACGAGTCAGGCAGAGGGTTAGGTTTAGACAAAGATTGAGGTCAAAAAGTGCGCACTTGGATAACTTAATTATGCACATAAAAACTGCCTGCAATTATGTAAGTCTCATCAATATCTGAAGGTAATGAAACTTTGGTAGAGTATCTAAACGTTCGTGTGTTTAACAAAAAATTGCACTGAACACATTTTGGATGTTTCGCCTTACGCACCGTCATATTTAGTGAGTCATCTTTAACACGGTTTCCATTGAGATACCATTCGGTGTCCGCTTCGCAGGGAAAGACACGAGCATAGAAAAGAGCTTCTGCTCCCGACGCACATACAACAGGTAGCGGGGTCTTCAGCAGCTGAATACCTTCATCTACCTGAGAGAGATCTCGCTCCAGCACACACAGTTCTCCGCTGCTGCGACAATCGCATTCATCAGATGTGTACACCTGACAACTGTAAATGCCAGAGTCAATATCAAAGGCGTCATTGATGCGCAGACAGAGGCAACCATTTCCATGGTCAATGTAGCTGTAGGATAAACGCATATTTATAAATAAATAGGTAATTATAAAATGTAGGTGGCAAATGCTCACTTAAACTCATCGCTATCTGGCAGAATTTCGCCATTTCGCAACCACACATAACTGTAAGGCTCACTGCTATCTATGGTACAACAGAGATCAATCACCTCACCCTCAACTGATTTCGTGACCTCAGGCAGGTGTTCGGCGACAGTAGCGGGGCAATGTTGAATTTCAGTACGTGATTCAAAGAATTTGACATTTATGGAACTTATAAGTGGATCATGGTCCCCGCTTATTATGCATGTGTAAACACCCTCATCGTCTTTTGTTACATTATCCACGAAGAGCATTGCTTCATCTTCCTGAACTAATATTTCAACTCGATCCGAAGGTTCTAGTTCAACATTATTATGATAGAACCTAACTGATGGTACGGAGGAACCCCTATAGCCCGTTGCCAGGGCCATGCGACCTCCAATAGCTGAAATAATTATGAAGATTTGAGTCATAGTTACTTGAGTCATTTCATTGTTTACATACCTGTAGATGGACCCATAATGCGTCTATATAAATAGGCATTGCGTCTGGAGGAAGACGCGCGGACACTACGAGTTGACGGGGATTTAGAGTATCGGGAACTCCTTATGACATCAAGACGAGCGGTAGCTTCAATGCGTCCAAAATCGTTCTCCAAAGTTATTCTATATAGACCCGCATCGTCAAAGCCAACTTCATCGATCTCAATAAAGCGCAGGTCATCGACTTCCTTAACTGCAATACGTGTAGTTGGTGTGACAATAAGTCCATCCTTATCCCAAGTGGACCAAGGAGAAGGATGCCCTGCTATGGCACATTGGAAGCGTACACTATCGCCCTCCTCTACAACGCGATTGTAGGGAATGGCTAGGAATTTGGGCGCTGATATGCACCGGGCATCGCTGCGTCGACGTTCTACTACACCAAGATTAAGATCAATACTGCTGTTGCGGTATGAAAGTCTCATTGGTGAAAAGCTACGGTTGGGCGTGGAGCGCGGTGTGGAACGTGGGGTAGAATGGGCCGATAATAAGGCACTTGGTCTTGTTAATTGGCGACTGAGCATGTTTTCCTTCTCTTCTGGCACGTCAACAATAATACAAGCTGAGGAAAGACTTCGACCCACCGTGTTCTTTGCAACACATGTGTATTCACCCTCATCTTCTGGATAAACGCGAGGTATACTTAATGTAGCTTTAATACCATCGTATGACATTATGTAGTCTCTGTCACTGGGCAAAACATGACCATCTTTCTCCCATATTATAAACGGTTCCGGCATGGCCTCCACATGGCACTCCAACGATATTGCGTCTCCATCGCAGCAGCGTAAATTACGTAGATTGCGTAAAAACCGTGGCAGAGTTTCAATATTGCTTTATAAGAAGAATTCATTAATATAAAAACAACACTAAAACTTCCTTAAAATACTTACCCATGCCGTGTTTGAACTTTGTCCATGCGATTTTCTTTAAGTATGTCTGAAATAACCAAAAGTTAAGCGAAAAAATCAATTTGGCGCCCCTATTTACTTTAAATGGAATGCTATACAACGGTTTGTCGGTTGAACGCCAGTGCTTCTAAACTGTTGAGCAACACTGAACGAATAAATTCAAAGCAACTCTGCAGTAAGTTATGGTAGCCCTGGTCTGCTATTTATAGCACCTCGTTATAGCGGTCTGCTTATAGTTGCTTTGAGTGCTGCGTGCATTTGTTTTGTTTTTTGGTCATTTCGTATTTTATAAACATGACCAGATTAATTATTGTACCAATCGACTTGGAGCCCGGCTTTCGCAAAGCAAATATTCATAGCATTCCTACTGTCAGCAGCTCTATGGTGTTCAATTACATTTCAGAAACCGCGGGAAAATCAAAACGGTAAACACAGTTTTTTGAGTATTAAACACAAAATTCAATTTGGATATTGTTCTTTTTTTAAAGGACTTCAAACAACAATGATTTGCTGATTGACTATGTTAACTTGCAGAGGCAAGGTAACATGTGCCATTTAAAAGCGCTTGTATTTTCCGCTGCTGACTTCGCTAATACGGAAACTCATGCTCATGTAGGCATTTACGTTGAGGAAAGTGCACATTGTATAAAGGAAAGTCAATGCAGTTTATGCATTAGTGAAGGTTAGACAAGCTAAGAAACTTAATAATTGGAAGCTTGAATAACAATCTATTTTCAGATGTGTGTTCTCATGTAGTTGCATTTATATTTTGGCTATATAACAAAAGTACCGACAAGAGGGGTACGGCTGTTCTGGAATTCTGGGGTAATGAACTAGAAGCGCTCGTTCAGCCGGAAACAAATAGAGCTCTTCGTATTTGCGACATGCTGCCCAGCCATGAACAGAATGACGAATCTGATCTTACTGTTGAGAATGAAAGTGCATTTTTCGAGTCTGTGTTGGAAGAGCTCGCCATATGTGGGCGAGATTCGGCGTTTTATCGTCAATGCGTGGAGACAACTGACCAGTTTGAAGCAATTCTTGTTCATCATATAATGTTAAAAGCTTCGGAGTACAACATTTTAAGCTTAAGTGGCTTTATGCAACACATGGAACTACAGGCACAAAATGGTACTTTTGATAACATCATTGAGGTGACAAAAACTCAGTATAAGTCAAAGTTGTGGATAGAGACACAATATATGCGAATTCGTTGCTCCATGATGCACTTAATTGCCACACGCAAAACACAGGAAGAGGATGAACTGATATTCAATAAGCTATTCTGTAAAGGACGCGACGAGAATGTTGAAACTCGTGTGCAAAGAAAACAACATAAACGATTTATATTAAAACAAACGGAAAAACTTGAAAGGAAGGAGTATCTTGAATGTGGTCTATTACTACATGAAAACTATCCCTATCTGTGTGCTGCCCCAGATGGTATAACAGATGATCATATTGTTGAAATCAAATCTCCAAGCACTGAAGAAGATTTTGAAAAGTACCTAGAGGCACGTGAATCAATTTCGCCCAAGTACATGGCACAGATACAAATACAAATGTTCTTGGCAAATGTAAAAAAGGCTTTGTACTGCGTGCTGAGTCCCACCTTTGAAACCAATGGAGCACTGCACTATGTTTGGGTACAAGCTGATCCAGACTTTGTTAACAGTCTGCTGAGCATGGCCGACGAGTTCTGGAAAGATGTGGTCTATCCACGACTTATCAATATATATTCCCCAACATTTTAAAAATGAGCCCTTGGTTCCATCCAATAAATGAAGCTCCAGCTGCTAGTCAGTAGAATAAACATGAAGAACGAACTCACCTTTGGCGTAAATTTGAAGTGATATTACAGCCTTGGCTTCGCCATGGCAATTGCTAGCTATGACTGAATAAGTGCCGGTAAAGTCCAACTTGGCGCTAGGTATCTCCAACCTATATTCCGGTCCTTCACCAATTCGTCTAAAATGTGGTGCGTCCTTATAGTACTCCGGCTGTGAATAAATAGATATACAAAGTTTTGTTATGTGACGCTTGGAATTGAAGAACGTCCAATGCAGCTGTAAGGAGCGTCACAGAGCACTTGAATGAATGAATCATGTAAGTCGTATATGATTTTTAACTTTTGTTGGTTTTCTGTATCTTATTGATATTGCTGCTGTTACTGTTGTGCACAGCTTGGCTTATGGCCATATAAGCACAAAATTCAATTTCGAGACTGTCAATAGGAAAACAGGTATATGGACTCGTGCGTTTCCACTAACTAGTGTTTTTTTGTTTGTATGATTGTGTATGTGTGCATGGGTTGCCCACCCTGACCTCCTGCTTCCTTGGTTCGAACAGCAGCACGATTGCAGTTAATAATTTTGCTCGTTGTTGCTGTTGAGTTGCCTTTTTGGCTCTGGCCAAGAATCTAATTGTTTGTATCACATAGAAAACAAGCGTGTTATTTGATATGGGTTGAACTTGAATTAGCGTTTGACAGCAGATCTTTATAAGCTTTTTTAAGAACTCAACTGTCAATGTATTCGTTTGTATGAGCGTATGTGCACTTGTGTATGTTTGTGCGCTTGTCTATATTGTGCAACAACCGAGTTTAAGTGTTTCGTGTGACGCAGATGTCTGGTAATTTGAGAAGAGTCACAGATGCAGATGCTTTATCTGCATTGTTGTGACTTTGCAGAGGCTATTCTAATATTGTCACGCATTGGAGGGAGCAAGCTCCCATCCAAAGAAAATATCCAGTATTTTTATTTTGCAATGAAACTGACTTGGCATATGTTCGAAAGAGTGAGCGATATTCTGAATAGTTACCAAGATTGTGTATGTTTTTTAATTAATTATAATTATCACTTTGGAGATTTGCTTTGCTCATGTAACATCTTTGGAAATTACCTCTTTCAATGTTTTCACTTGGTCTAAAATACACTTTGCACGATGGCACGGATCAATTAGGATTGTAATGGAATTTTAAATCTATCCGCACAAGCAACTGTTATTAATTTAAAATTAGATTGTACTGTGAGACAATCTAGAAAAATGTACACTTTATATACGAAGGCAATTAGTGCGGAAATTGATATTAAACTGTATTTCTCTACTTCCTGATATGAATAGGGCCCACAGAAGTAGTTGAACCGAGCGTTCCGTTAGTTTCTTCGCGTTGGCGCATTTGCACTTGAAAATTTTGATATTGCAACAAGTTATGTGCCCGCGGCAAGCCAAACCAAGCCGTCGGCGACAGTGACAACTACGAACAGCGACGACGATTACGACCTACATTTGATGGCGCCGTAAATGCAACTGACTGAGTTACGAGGCGCAACGCAAGCGCGTGGAAGCTGTCGCTGCCAGAGGAACTGCTGACGTCACTTAGATAGTTATACACTTACGTTTAGAAAATCGCGTAACCAGACAACTTCGGGTTTGGGATCACCGACCACTTCACAGAATATGATGACGTTGTCGCCCTCGTAAGCTTCACTGGATCGTGGCTTGACCACAAACAGCGGTTCCTTGGAATATCTGCGTTAACAATAAGATTAACTTAAACAGCAATTTCAGTCGATATTTGCGCTAACTACTTACGGCATGTCACTTGTCTTGATGCTTGGAATATCAAGAGAGCGTTGCTGAGATGTTCTGGCTTCGTTCTCCTCGATGGCGACACGGCAAATGGTCTCTACCTTGCCCACCACATTTGAAGCAACACAAACATATATTCCAGCGTCGCGTGCGGTGGCCTCGGCAATGATAAGCTCCACATAACCAGTTGAGTCCAATGTGGCAGATATACGACGACTGGGACGTAGACGGATGCCATTGCGGTGCCAGGTTACACCAACGGCAGGATAGGCTTCAACTTTCGTTGATAGTCGAATTTCATCGCCCTCGCGGAAGATATAGATCGGATCGAGAGGTACATAAAAGTCGGGTGATATGTAAGCGCGTATGCCCTTGTCAACAACAAGACAGCTATGACACGACACGGATCCCAATTCATTCTTGGCCGTACATGTGTAGTTACCACTATCATCCAGGGATGTGACTGATATTTCCAATGTAAAGAATTGACCTTCGGCACTAATGTGATGCCGCATATCCGCGATAATAAGCTGTCCATCTTTGTACCAAAGTATCTCAGGTGTGGGATAGCCCACAATCTGGCATGTTAGACGCACCGGGTAGGTCACCTGTACGCGGCGATCCCGCAGACGCATTGTGAAAATGGGCAGTGATTCTCCCAGCTCCGCTGGGTGACGTCCGTGCGCGATTTCCTTAAGTCTTGAATCAGCTTCATAGACTCGTGGATCGGAGACCACTTGAAGGCGCGCAAAGGTTGAGACACGACCTTTGGAATTTGTAGCTTCACAAGTGTAGCGTCCAGAATCGAGCTCACTGACTGTCGATATAGTTAGGGCACATGTGGAGCCAATCTGTCTGATTTTCACACGCTCTGCACTGGTGCTCAACTGAATGCCATCCTTATACCAAGTAATTTTCGGACGAGGTGCTCCGCGCATGTTGCATTGCAGTGTAAAGGAGGACCCAAGCAGCGCCTTTACCTGTCCTGGTAGAATCTTCACAAATTCCGGCAGGCATTCTACACCGCCAACTTGTAGTGTGGAGCTAGTCTGAACAGCCGGACCCCAGCCGTAACGGTTCTTAGGAGTAACACGGAAATGATATTCCACATTAGGTTTAAGATTGAAGGCATCAAAGGAATTTATTGGTGTTAAGCCCAGTTCGCGCCAATAGGCTCCGCCCTCGTGGCCGACTATCCACGCCTCTACCTTATAGGCTATGACAGGAGCAGAGTTTGCACTGGCGGGCTTACCCCACGAGAGCGATATGTGGGTGGGTCCGGAGTCAACAACCAGCGGTTCAGTGGAGATACAGCCAGGTGGATCTATGATTTTGTTGGTATAAAGAAAACCCATAAGTGATATATGTAAATTATGGAAGGAAAGCGAAAAGTGAGATCAAATAAAAACCAAAAATGAGAAAAGTTTCTAGAAATCAAAAACACCACACGCCCCGGAGAAATATATATTTTATTTTCTTGTTTTCGACTACGTAAATGTATAAGCTGGATTGCTGTGCTTTATATAATACGCTATTAATATACGATAATAAAATAACTAAATAAGTCAATCGTTCAGGAATACTAAAAAAAGATATATACACAAATAATTTTTGTATGTTGTTTTGAGCATTAAATAATCTCACAGGAAATTGCTTTTTGGAAGTTTCTTGAATAACGGCACAGGAGGCAAACAAGTTGGAGCTGAAGCGATCTGTAAAATATCCAAATCCACATTCTATATATTTATAAATATTTATACGATTACGGAAGAAGCAAAAACGGACACTAAACTCTTCACAGACTGTACAACGAAGGATCACATAAATGGAAAACAAATATTATAGTGAATTCATGGACTGATAAACACGGGAAGGACACAATTATCAATCGTACGGAATACTACACTGGAAATCAAGGATATTAACTTACCTCTGAAATACGAAGTGTCGCTATAACTGTCCAGGGGCTGACCCCAGCGTGGTTGCGTCGGGGTTTCGGATCGGGCACGTGGATGAACCTATAAGTTTCGTAGTCAGAACGATATTAATGTTGGTATTGAATGAACACATAGAGTCGGGAAAGTAGACTTAAGATAATATTTAGATTTTTTCATTTTAGGGATTCATTGCAATTTGCGCAAACAATATTAAAATAGTATTTAATAAGCTTTATTCTTTCTTTTTTGGCGTTTTAATCTGAAGCGAAGAGAAAGAAAGAAAAATAAGAGCAATTAGGTTAGCAAGCGAAAGCCATGTAAAGTAAACATTCAAGGACATCGACAGCACACATATAGTCATATATATAATCATATATCTAAATTTTGATTGATTGATACTGCATACAGAGATAGTACGAACCGTTATAGTGACGAATATTCTGTCCGTTCCAAAGTCGTTGCGTGCGACAACGAAATAGGTGCCGGAGTCCGAGATCTGCGACTTTTGCACTGTGAATCTGGTGTAATCATCGGATACCTCTTTGCTGACGCGATCCGATTGGGTTATGTCCTTGGTGCCCTTCATGAACATTACTGCATGGGAGTTATAGAAAGTGAATTAATTTATATTTAAATGAATATTTAAATGAACTTACACTTTGGCTTTGGATCACCCGCGATGCGGAACGACAGAGAGAAGGGATCGCCCACAGCGATCTTCATTTCAGTTTCGGGCCTGGATAGGAAGAGTGGTGGTCGTTCATTCTTTTCAACACCCACGGCGACATCAATGTTGGCGTGTGACTCAATGCGTCCGTATGCATTCGAGGCAAGACAAGTGTAGGTACCCTCGTGCTCTGCTCCGGCATTCAAAATCGCCAACGTATAGACGCCACGTTCACTCATAGTCCTAACAGTGGGTCCCTCAACTGTCTTGCGATTGCGATACCATTTCACCTCAATGGGTGTGCTTGACTGCATGAACTCGGCCGATATGGCAACAGTTCCACCATTGCAGACGGTTTGATTGCCCAATGGTGTCAGGAAGTGCGGCTTGTTAGGATCACGATGGAAGAATCCATGGGTCTTCTCCAACGTGAAACGCTCACGGCCGACGAAGTCCACTTGATGGGTCATCTTATTTTGAGCACCTTCATTGGTAGCAACACATGCGTATACGCCCGAGTCCTTCTCCGTGGGATTGCGTATGATGAGCTTAACGAACCCGTCTGCCTGATCGATCTGTTGATATTTTTCATCGTTGCTGAGATTTTCAGTACCTTTCATCCATTGAATTTCTGGACGTGGCTGCCCGCGCACGCGACAATCCAGAACCAACTCATTTTCATTTAGAGAATAAGTGTCTAGAAAAAAGTTGAATATAAATTAATATGATTAATGCTGCTAAGAATGTGGGATTTGGAAACACAAAAGCGGTTAGCACATAAATACAAAATGCCTGGAAAGAGTGCATTAGGTGGAAAGCTTCACGCATCAGCAGTAACTTCAGCTGCTTGCAATACCTCGAATCGGCTGCGCAAAAGTACTCGGCATAGGGGACTCCCTGAAGTGCTTGTAGACCCTGAGCTGGGCGTGGGTAAGACTCTCGCCGAAGTCGTTGATCGCTGAACATGTGTAATTGCCACTGTCCTCCGCCACAGCAGCGAAAATCTCCAGAGACGCCTCTCCGTTGTGGTATAGCGTCTGATAACGTGAATCTTTTGGCAATGGCTTATGGTTCTTTAGCCACTCAATGTGTGTATTTTCATCTCCAGAAACGGAGCACATCAACCGCAAATGGACGCCTTCCGACACGGTCCTGTCGTGCAAATAAGTCTGAAATACCGGCTTGACCTGAGCGACACTTCGTAGAAACCGATTGCCAGCCTTTTGAAGATCCCCATTCCCGTTGACATAGGTGGAAGTGTGCGGAGACTCGTCGAAAAGTTCCGGTAGCTGTGACTGTGACTTCGAAAGACGAACACTATCTATGTCATCCGCAATAAATCGTTTGAAGTCCGCAGCTCGTATACTGGTGCTTATTGAATCGATGTGATCCTCATGCTCAGCGTAGCAGGCGAATATGCCACAGTCAGAAGATATCGGATTTCGTATGATTAGCTTACGCTCCCCTCCTAGGTCTTCCACGACCTTGTAACGATTGTTGCAAATTGTATGATCATCCCGCATCCAAGTGACATTCGGACGTCCGTGCACCTGACAGCTAAACACAATTTCATTTCTTTGTGCATCATAGGATTCTGAAATTTAGACAATTTGTTAGTTAATATTTAGTTGGTTGTTGGAAATATTCCAATTCTTACTCTTGATTCCTTCTACGAAACTCTCTGGCAGCTGTCCACTTGTCTCATCCAGCACTGTTAGTTTTCCAAAGCTTTCAACAGTTTGTTTGCTGTTCTTGACCACACACTTAAACTGTCCACTGTCCTCGGGACGTGCATCATAAATTTCCAAGCTGATGGCACCGTTGATGTTGTAGATTTTGTGGCGAGCATCCTTTGTAACGCGCTCGCCATCTTTTACCCAGTAAACATCTTCAATAATGCCAGTTACGTAGCATATTAGCTGTGCTCTGTTACCACTGCTGATAGTCATGGTTTTCAGGCTTGTCTCCACGTTCAGTCGCATCTTAGCTTCGCGTGCCTTGACTTTAGCCACCGTAGCAACATTCTCGCTAGAAGGCGTCAGGCTGGACTCATTTTGTTTGATATCCTGCATATTGTTTTCTGACAACTTTCTGTCAACAGTACGTTGTCTTATATAGTCTGAAGCTTGAACGAATTTACTAATTTTCATTTGTCCGTTTTCACTCTCCGCATAGCAAGTGTACAGGCCGGAGTCCTCACCGCTAAAGGATAAGATTGTGAGCTGCTTAACCCCATCGCTTTGTTCCGCAAACTGATACTTTTCGGTCTCATTGGCCAATAAAGTGTTATCCCTTTGCCAGGAAATGTTCGGCTTTGGACTACCAGAGACCTTGCACTCAAGTGTTAGCTGATTGTTTTGGGAATGATACGCATCTGAAATGTGTGAACACGAAGAGACAAGGAACATATCACATGAGACATTACGGAGAACAGACAAGAGGATCACTATAAAATGCGGTGAGTTAGTACTTAAATTATAATCCGAATAATACTAGGAAGAACATATACTTAACGATTTCACATTGACATCTTTGTACATTGATCTGGCTTAAGTGCATACCTTTAATGCCCACAGTGAAAGTGGGTGAAATTACTTCAACTTTACCCGTGCTATAAACAAATAGATTGCAAGTGCTAATGATTTCGTTCTCAAGTCCTCTTACTCTCAGGGTGTATTCGCCGGCATCTTCTTCGGTGACGCCCACCAAGTTGAGCCAAGCAATGCCATCCTGCATGGACATTTTGCTCTTGGGACCAAAGGCAATAGGCTGATCTCCATGGAACCACTTAGCCGTGGGCTCAGGTCCGTCGATATTAACCATCCACTTCACATTGCTTCCTGATTTGACGGTGCGATTTGATAGGAAATTTCTAAAGTAGAGGCGTTTCTTTAGATCTGGTGGAGGTGGCACTTCTCGCCTGGAACTGCCTGCTTCCTCGTCATCAGCTTTTTTGGGCTTTCTAACCCTCTTCTCAGTTACTTCGCCCTCCGCCGCTTCGGCTCCCTCCGCTGCCTCTTCGCCCTCGCCAGCTGGTTTTGACGGTGGTCTGCCCTCTCTTGGTGGTGACATTGGACGCGCCCGAACACGTGGTTCAACTGTCACCATATGCACGATTTCTGTTTGACCCTCACGGTTTTCAGCTTGACAAACATACTTGCCACTGTCGGACTGTTTTGGATTGCTGACAAATAGTTCACAGGTTCCGTCATCGTGATCCACCTGGTGGTATTTATCACCGTTCTCGATCTTAACGCCGTCCTTGAACCATGTGACTGCGGGAGTTGGTAAGCCACGCACGTGCACGTCCAGTTGTAATTCATTGATCTTGCCATGCATTGTGTCCTTAATGTTGCGAGTGAAAGTTGGCGGGACATCTCCAGTACCTGGATCTTCGTAGACTTCAAGTCTGCATGAGGTGGACGCTTCACCAGTTTCATCACGACCCCAGCATTTGTACTCGCCATTGTCTTCCACTGTAGCGCTCATAATTTCCAATAAACAGAGACCTTCGCTGTAGCGTCCTCTTATCTTAGGTCCGTTCTGGATGGGCTCCTCATTTTTAAACCATTTCACCTGCGGTTCCTTTGCTTCCAAGAAACACGATATTTTTACTTTCGAACCTTCGGCTACAACACGATCTCTCATAGAGGTACTAAAGTGAATACCGATGTTCTTTTCACGACGCTTGCTCGACATACTGGCTGTGTCTGAAGCATAATCCGTAGCAGAGGATGCACCCTCGTCCTCAGCATCATCCTTCTTACGACCACGTCGCTTGCCTTTGCCTTCTTCTGCCTCGGGCTCTGCTGGTTTCACCACCGGCTTTTCCACCTCCTTCGGTCTCATTAGGCTCTTGTCCGCATGGAAGACACCATGAATATTTTCGGCAATATGCGATGCTTTGCCCTCAAACAAAACATAATGCGAAATTTCCATTTTGCCGGCTCGGCTCTCGGCCTTGACTACATATTTGCCGGAATCCTTGTTGTCTGGTCGGTCAATGATAAGCTCACAAGTTCCGTCCTGATGTTCAATTATCTGAAACCGACCGCCACTCTGAATTTCGATGCTGTCCTTAAACCATTGAACCTGCGGAGTGGGCTGACCTCGCACACCAGTCTCGAGTATTAGCTCATTGGAGTTAAGATGATAAGTCTCTGCGTAAAAGACGTCGACTCATTAGATGTTACATAAGCACGCAACATGTATTAAAACCAAACACTCAAAGACAATTGTATAATCATTGAAAGATTAATTGGCATTGCACAATCGTCTATGGGTTTGCTCTGATCTATTATTAGTTGGGAAATGTACCAAAAAAACAGCACGACACAAAGAGGCTCGCTTTGCATTCGCTCTTACCTTTCAAAGATCGTATAAACACGGGCTGTACATCAGTGTTGACCTTCGGTTGGTAGACGTGCAGCAGGGCCGAGGTAGTAATTTTACAGAACTCATTTTGAGCTATTATCGAATAGGTGCCCGAATCTTCGGGCTGAGCATTCACGAACTCGAGCACAGCCAAGCTGTCACGGTTCATGTTCCGTATACGTGGTCCGTACTGGACATTTTGATCGTCCTTTTGCCATTTAATAGTGGGTTCAGGGCCACCAACTACTGCCTGTAACTTAACCTTGGAGCCTTCGGCCACGTAGCGATTAGAGAGATTGACCGTGAAGTAAAGCATTTGCTTAGGTGATGGATCAGGCATACGACTGCGTCGTTCGTAGCCACCTTCACCCTCATCATCTTTTTTGGGCAATTTCTTTGTCTTGACCTTAGCGCCTTCAGGTGCAGATGAATCTTCTTGCATTGCCGCTGAAAGTATGCTAGAGCGGCGCGACGAGTGTGTAGTGTCAACAACAACCGTGTGGGTGGTCGACTGACTGCCCAATTTATTCTGAGCGGTGCAAACGTAGACGCCGTTGTCTTTCTCAGTTGGCTTGTTAACGATCAGTTCGCAGATGCCATCCAAGTGCTCGATCTGCACGACGCGATCGTCGAGAACAACTGGTATCTGATCTTTAGTCCAAGAGATGACGGGACGGGGATTGCCGCGCACCTTCGTATCGATAATCAAATCATTTTCGGAGGAGTGATACACATCTAAGCAGAAGAAGACACTTCAATCAATTGTCTAATCCGATATACACATCTATTTTTGTACATGGACGACCTCAATCGAGATCTGGCGAATGCCGATGGACAACAATTAGTTTCGAATTTGTGTCAACGTTTAGCTAATGCTCGTGTTGGCGTTGACACAAAAAAAACTATACGACTTGACGAAACAAACGCAACGGACACAATTAAAGATGTAACCACCAACACAGATGAAGATACAAACACAGAAACACAGATGTAGATGCAGATGCAGCAGCAGATACAGATGTCGATGTTGATTCAATTTCAGATACAAGTGCAGATACAAATACTGTTTCGATACAGAACACAAAAATACCTCGCAGGGGCAGAGCGAAAATGGGTTCGGACTCGTCGCCATCAGCTTGCGCCGCGTACACCTTGAAGTAGAAAGAGGATTCAATTTCGCATAGATCGTTTTTGGCCACACATTTATAGATGCCCGAATCAGCGGAGGTCACGTTGATGATTTCTATAATTGCTTTGCCCTCCTCAGATAGATTCTTGATTTTGTCACTCATCACAACCCATTTATCATCCTTCATCCAGCGTGTGTTAGGCTGTGGCCCAATCACCGTTGCCACAAACTTAACACTGGTACCTTCCAGTGCCATGCGATCACGCAGCTGAGTTGCAAACTGCAACTTTTGCTTGGCAGGCACCAGTGGCTCTGGTGGAGCACGTGCCGCCTGCACGCGCTGATGCTCTGCCTCAATCTCGGCGCGCTTTTGGTCGGATTCAGCCTTGGACTTTAATGCCGCATCCATAGCCACCTTGGCCTGCTTCAAGCTGTCTAGCTGAATCTTATCGCGTGCATGGAAGATGCCAGGAACATGATAGTGTAAGTTCTTGGCCACCTCAACTGTATGGTTTATAGTAGCCTCGCCCACTGAATTCTGGGCTTTTAGAGTGTATACACCGCTGTCCTTGTTGCCAGGCTTGTAAATTAAGAGCTTGCATACGCCATGAGCTTCCTCGAGCATGGTAAACTTATAGCTGGGTTTCACCTGGAAGGCGCCACGCCACCAAGTAACGACAGGACGAGGTACACCGTGTACATGGCATTCAATTGTCAGCTCGTCATCGCGCATGTGGTAGTATTCTAAAAGAGACGAAAAAACTCTCTAAGACATGGTCTGAAATCGAATCTCTGCTAGGGACATGTACCTTTGATGTACTGTATGGAGGGAGGCTTGGGTTCGTCCTTAAACACTTCATAAATGGTAACAATACACGAGGAGGTTACCTCATCGTTTTGGTTCAATATTTGACATGAATACTCCCCGGAGTCCAATATTGTTGTATTGCATACTTCCAATACCAAAATGTTGTTATTGTTTATGATCCGGTGATTGGCATCGCGCTCAAGTTGCCTGCCGTCCTTGAACCACTTAACAGAGAGCTCGGGCCCATCCACGGCACAAGCCATGCGCACGTTCTGTCCAGCTTCTGCGGTTCGGTCTGATAGAAAATTGATGAACTTGGGCAGTCGGGCCTGTTCGCGTCTGCGCTGCCAGTCGGCATCGCGTTCCTTTTCGCTAATGCGCTTGGCAATGCTATATTTACGCATCTGCTGCATGAACTCCTCGCCCTCTACGGCGGCGATGCGTTGCCAGCGCTCGTCCTCTTGAGGATCAGGACGGACAAAGTCATCGGATGAGTCACTGCCACGGCGTTTTTCACCCTTAAGATCGGCGACCTCATCATCCATCTCGTCCTCCTCATCCGGTTCTCTGTCTAAGTCTTCGTCTTCGTTGTAATCAACATCGGCTGCTTCAGTGCCTTCGTCACCGTCGTCAACAAAGGACGGCTCCTCTTCATCATCCTCTGCTTCGGCTTCGGCTTCAGCCTCGGCTTCGGCTTCTTCTAGGGCACGCTGCTCGGCTTCTAGTCGATCCTGCTCTTCCTTCTCTATCTTTAAACGCTTTTGGCGCTCCTCAAAGGTCTCGCCCTTGGGCTTGGCCCGATTTGCAGCGTCTTCAGCCGCCTTAGCAGCGGCCTTGGCCTGTTCCTCCATTTGGAGTACCATCTTGCTTTTCTTTGGAGGTGGCTTAGGAGCAGCGGCCTGTTGTTCAAACATCTTCTTGCTAGCCTTTTGACCGCCGCCAATTTCAAGTTTCAAGGTCAATTTTGGACTGGGAGATTTTTCCTTTTTCTCTTTCTTCTTAGGTGGAGCCTTCTTTTTGCCCTTCTTTACAGGCTCATCGCCATCATCTACATCTACACTGTCTTCTCTGTCATCGCCAAAGTCACCCAAGTCCTCGGATTCTGACAATGCACCCGAAGGACTTTGTTCCTTGTCAACAGACTTGCGACCAGCACGTGGCTTTCTAGGCTTCTTCTCCTTCTTCTTTGGCTTCACCTCCTCGATAATTTCCTCCTCTTCTTCGACTTCCTCATACTCTTCAACAACATAGATAACCTCAACATTGGACACATCCATTACGGCAGCGCGATCGATTACCGACAAATCGGATGTTATATAACGCACGGGCTTCTGGGCATCCACAGGCTCGGAGATATCCATGATTAAGGCCCGATCGAATACGGCAATGTTACACGTTGTTTGTATCTTAATATCCCGGCCTAGTTCGAATGGAGTTTTCTCCTTATCTTCGCGATTAAGAAAAGGCGTTATACTGCGCCATGTTGAAGGCGTGGCACTGCGACGTGTCAAATACAGGTTGAATGGTGTCTGGCTTCGTCCGTGTACGGGTGTGGCACTGCGCCCACGTAGGCTACCCGGAGTTGGCGACTTAAGCTTTCGTCTCTTTTGCGTTGGCACTTGCAGCGTATCCTGGGCTGACGACGTCTCGGGCTCCGCGGAAGCGCGCGGTTCCATATCACCTTCCGTCTCTCCCATGGCTAGTTTACGTTTTTGATATTTTCACAGGATAACGCGGGAATGAAAATTCGTTTAGGGGAAAATGTCCGATAAAAGTATATCCGTTCGAGTTGTATATTTTATAATTGTTATTATTATATATAACCCGTAACGGTTCGCTCGAAATCGTTTTTGGTATTGGACGGCAGACGTCCGTTCGATTCTAAAGAAGACTCACGACTGTCTGCATGTGGTGAACATTTCGAAAATACATTCCTTCTCGAATGCATTCTATTTGCCAATCGATTGTTATGCTAAAAAAACAAATTCACGAGATTCGAGATTGTCCCTCGCTCCTTAAGTTCTACGTACATATTCTTATTTATATGTCAGCAATACGATTGTATTGCCAAAAATTTAAGATATAATCTATTTACGTGATCTGCGAATTGAATTGATTTAGTCAGGCAGTCAATTGCGTTATGTAAATTCAATTTGGAAGGTCTATTAATAGATCTAAACCTATAGCCGTAGTGTGTGATTAATAGCTTAATAATAATAAACATATCATAAACCTCCTCAAATAGCTTAAATCTAGCGCTTTAACTAAAAACTACAAAATGAACGATAGATAGATATATATAGTATATATATATGTATATATATGAATATATATAGTAGCATATATGTTTACTTCCTATGTAAATACTATTTGTTCAAACAATTGATTCACTTGCCATAGAATGTTAATAAAGCAAAGTCACATAAGTTGCATAGGTAGAAAATACACTTACCTCGAATGTTGCGTGTAAATATTGGAGGAGTGCCAAATTTGCTAGAAGGTGCTTCGTATATGGTCACAAGACAACTCGTTTCGACCTCTCCATTTCGATTGGACGCTATGCATCGATAAATGCCAGAATCATTAATTTCTGTTGACTTTATTTCAAGGCAGGAAAGACCATCGTTCAAGGTTATCCTATATTTAGCATCGTTTGCAATTGGATTGTTTTGTTTGTACCACTGAACTTCCATATCTTGGCCAGAAAGTCCACACGTCAGTTTAAGATCACTGCCTGTCGCCGAGTTGCGATTGGTAAGCATGAGATCTATAACGGGCTTACGTTTAGCGCTTCGAGACTCTTTCTTTTCTTTATACTCAGTTTCCAAAGATTTGAATGATTCTTCAATATCGATACGGTCTAAAGCACGTCTAAATCGATCATCTTGTCCCTCGGTAATACAACGATCTTCGACCATTTTGTCCTGCTGTGTTTCCATCTTTGACGCTTCCTGCGTTTTGAGCGTTTTTATTTTGGTTCCTCCAGCGTCATTTATAACTTCTGCGTGTGCAGGTTTGCTTTCTTCCTTCTTTTCCTGCTTCTTTTGCTTTTCTTTTAGTTTCTTTTCTTCAATTGACTGTTTTTCTAATACCTTGGCCTTTTGCGAGTCTCCTTCTATTTCAGTTACATCTGGTTTCTTCATTTCGGACACCTTTTCTTCAGTAACCTTTTCAGCAACAACTTCAGAAACTTCTGCTTGTGCAGGTTTGCTTTCTTTCTTCTTTTCCTGCTTCTTTTGCTTTTCATCTAGTTTCTTTTCTTCAATCGATTTCTTTTCTAATAGCCTGGCCTTTTGGGAATCCGTTTCTGTTTCAGTTACAATAGGTTTCTTCACATCAGGTACCTTTTCTTCAGAAGCCTTTTCAGCAACAACTTCAGAAACTTTTGCTTGTGCAGGTTTGCTTTCTTCCTTCTTTTTCTGCTTCTTTTGCTTTTCATCAAGTTTCTTTTCTTCAATTGATTGCTTTTCTAATAGCTTGGCCTTCTGGGAATCCGTTTCTATTTCAGTAACATCAGGTTTCTTCATTTCGGATACCTTTTCTTCAGAAACCTTTTCAGCAAGAACTTCAGAAACTTCTGCTTGTGCAGGTTTGGTTTCTTCCTTCTTTTCCTGCTTCTTTTGGTTTTCATCCAGTTTCTTTTCTTGAATTGATTGCTTTTCTACTAGCTTGGCCTTTTGCGAGTCCACTTCTATTTCAGTTACATCTGGTTTCTTCATTTCCGACACCTTTTCTTCAGAAACCTTTTCGGCAACAACTTTAGAAACTTCTGCTTGTGCAGGTTTGCTTTCTTCCTCCTTTTCCTGCTTCTTTTGCTTTTCATCCAGTTTCTTTTCTTCAATTGATTGCTTTTCTACTAGCTTGGCCTTTTGCGACTCCACTTCTATTTCATTTACATCTGGTTTCTTCATTTTGGACACCTTTTCTTCAGAAACCTTTTCAGCAACAACTTCAGAAACTTCTGCTTGTGCAGGTTTGGTTTCTTCCTTCTTTTCCTGCTTCTGTTGCTTTTCATCCAGTTTCTTTTCTTCAATTGATTGCTTTTCTAATAGCTTGGCCTTTTGCGAGTCCACTTCTATTTCAGTTA
This sequence comes from Zaprionus lineosus, assembly GCA_035044505.1. Lineage (NCBI taxonomy): Eukaryota > Metazoa > Arthropoda > Insecta > Diptera > Drosophilidae > Zaprionus > Zaprionus lineosus. Next base: position 182,534 of record JAWNNX010000098.1, on the reverse strand, counting down.
CATCTGCTTTCTTCATTTCGGACACCTTTTCTTCAGAAACCTTTTCAGCAACAACTTCAGAAACTTCTGCTTGTGCAGGTTTGCTTTCTTCCTTCTTTTCCTGCTTCTTTTGCTTTTCATCCAGTTTCTTTTCTTCAATTGATTGCTTTTCTAATAGCTTGGCCTTTTGCGAGTCCACTTCTATTTCAGTTACATCTGCTTTCTTCATTTCGGACACCTTTTCTTCAGAAACCTTTTCGGCAACAACTTCAGAAACTTCTGCTTGTGCAGGTTTGCTTTCTTCCTTCTTTTCCTGCTTCTTTTGCTTTTCATCCAGTTTCTTTTCTTCAATTGATTGCTTTTCTAATAGCTTGGCCTTTTGCGAGTCCACTTCTATTTCAGTTACATCTGCTTTCTTCATTTCGGACACCTTTTCTTCAGAAACCTTTTCGGCAACAACTTCAGAAACTTCTGCTTGTGCAGGTTTGCTTTCTTCCTTCTTTTCCTGCTTCTTTTGCTTTTCATCTAGTTTCTTTTCTTCAATTGATTGCTTTTCTAATAGCTTGGCCTTCTGGGAATCCGTTTCTATTTCAGTAACATCAGGTTTCTTCACATCAGGTACCTTTTCCTCAGAAACCTTTTTAGCAACAACTTCAGAAACTTCTGCTTGTGCAGGTTTGCTTTCTTTCTTCTTTTCCTGCTTCTTTTGCATTTCATCTACTTTCTTTTCTTCAATCGATTGCTTTTCTAATAGCTTGGCCTTCTGGGAATCCACTTCTACTTCAGTAACATCAGGTTTCTTCATTTCGGACACCTTTTCTTCAGAAACCTTTTTAGCAACAACTTCAGAAACTTCTGCTTGTGCAGGTTTGCTTTCTTCCTTCTTTTCCTGCTTCTTTTGCTTTTCATCCAGTTTCTTTTCTTCAATTGATTGTTTTTCTAATAGCTTGGCCTTTTGCGAGTCCACTTCTATTTCAGTTACATCTGGTTTCTTCATTTTGGACACCTTTTCTTCAGAAACCTTTTCAGCAACAACTTCAGAAACTTCTGCTTGTGCAGGTTTGCTTTCATCCTTCTTTTCCTGCTTCTTTTGCTTCTCGTCTAGTTTCTTATGTTCGATCGATTGCTTTTCTAATAGCTTGGCCTTTTGCGAGTCCACTTCCATTTCAGTTACATCTGGTTTCTTTCTTTCGGATACTTTTTCTTCAGAAACCTTTTCAGCAACAACTTCAGAAACTTCTGCTTGTGCAGGTTTGCTTTCTTCCTTCTTTTCCTGCTTCTTTTGCTTTTCATCCAGTTTCTTTTCTTCAATTGATTGCTTTTCTAATAGCTTGGCCTTTTGCGAGTCCACTTCTATTTCAGTTACATCTGCTTTCTTCATTTCGGACACCTTTTCTTCAGAAACCTTTTCAGCAACAACTTCAGAAACTTCTGCTTGTGCAGGTTTGCTTTCTTCCTTCTTTTCCTGCTTCTTTTGCTTTTCATCCAGTTTCTTTTCTTCAATTGATTGCTTTTCTAATAGCTTGGCCTTCTGGGAATCCGTTTCTATTTCAGTAACATCAGGTTTCTTCATTTCGGATACCTTTTCTTCAGAAACCTTTTCAGCAACAACTTCAGAAACTTCTGCTTGTGCAGGTTTGGTTTCTTCCTTCTTTTTCTGCTTCTTTTGTTTTTCATCTTCTTGTTTCCTTTCTTCAATTGACTGTTTTTCTAATAGCTTGGCCTTTTGAGAATCCGTTTCTATTTCAGTAACATCAGGTTTCTTCACATCAGGTACCTTTTCCTCAGAAACCTTTTTAGCAACAACTTCAGAAACTTCTGCTTGTGCAGGTTTGCTTTCTTCCTTCTTTTCCTGCTTCTTTTGCTTTTCATCTAGTTTCTTTTCTTCAATTGATTGCTTTTCTAATAGCTTGGCCTTCTGGGAATCCGTTTCTATTTCAGTAACATCAGGTTTCTTCACATCAGGTACCTTTTCCTCAGAAACCTTTTTAGCAACAACTTCAGAAACTTCTGCTTGTGCAGGTTTGCTTTCTTCCTTCTTTTCCTGCTTCTGTTGCTTTTCATCCAGTTTCTTTTCTTCAATTGATTGCTTTTCTAATAGCTTGGCCTTTTGCGAGTCCACTTCTATTTCAGTTACATCTGCTTTCTTCATTTCGGACACCTTTTCTTCAGAAACCTTTTCAGCAACAACTTCAGAAACTTCTGCTTGTGCAGGTTTGCTTTCTTCCTTCTTTTCCTGCTTCTTTTGCTTTTCATCCAGTTTCTTTTCTTCAATTGATTGCTTTTCTAATAGCTTGGCCTTTTGCGAGTCCACTTCTATTTCAGTTACATCTGCTTTCTTCATTTCGGACACCTTTTCTTCAGAAACCTTTTCGGCAACAACTTCAGAAACTTCTGCTTGTGCAGGTTTGCTTTCTTCCTTCTTTTCCTGCTTCTTTTGCTTTTCATCCAGTTTCTTTTCTTCAATTGATTGCTTTTCTAATAGCTTGGCCTTTTGCGAGTCCACTTCTATTTCAGTTACATCTGCTTTCTTCATTTCGGACACCTTTTCTTCAGAAACCTTTTCAGCAAGAATTTCAGAAACTTCTGCTTGTGCAGGTTTGCTTTCTTCCTTCTTTTCCTGCTTCTTTTGCTTTTCATCTAGTTTCTTTTCTTCAATTGATTGCTTTTCTAATAGCTTGGCCTTTTGCGAGTCCACTTCTATTTCAGTTACATCTGCTTTCTTCATTTCGGACACCTTTTCTTCAGAAACCTTTTCGGCAACAACTTCAGAAACTTCTGCTTGTGCAGGTTTTCTTTCTTCCTTCTTTTCCTGCTTCTTTTGCTTTTCATCAAGTTTCTTTTCTTCAATTGATTGCTTTTCTAATAGCTTGGCCTTTTGGGAATCCGTTTCTATTTCAGTAACATCAGGTTTCTTCATTTCGGATACCTTTTCTTCAGAAACCTTTTCAGCAACAACTTCAGAAACTTCTGCTTGTGCAGGTTTACTTTCTTCCTTCTTTTCCTGCTTCTTTTGCTTTTCATCCAGTTTCTTTTCTTCAATTGATTGCTTTTCTAATAGCTTGGCCTTTTGCGAGTCCACTTCTATTTCAGTTACATCTGCTTTCTTCATTTCGGATACCTTTTCTTCAGAAACCTTTTCAGCAACAACTTCAGAAACTTCTGCTTGTGCAGGTTTGCTTTCTTCCTCCTTTTCCTGCTTCTTTTGCTTTTCGTCTAGTTTCTTTTCTTCAATCGATTGCCTTTCTAATAGCTTGGCCTTTTGGGAATCCATTTCTATTTCAGTTACATCTCCTTTTTTCATTTCGGACACCTTTTCTTCAGAAACCTTTTCAGCAACAACGTTTGAATCTTCTTGTTCTTGTTTATGTTTTTGTACCTCTGGTTTTTGAGACTCATCGGACATGTGCTTTTTGTTCAACTCCTGGATATGTTCGCAAACACTTAATACTTTTCTTGTAGTGTTATTTATTTTTTCTTCAATTGTTGCGGTGCGTAATTGGCCTTGTTTGTTCTCAATGTAATCATACTGTGAGAGAAGTACAGCTTTTAGCTCCTCAATTAAAGGTGTTAATGAGGCCTTCTTATCATCCAATAGGTCGTCCAGTATGACAAACATATCCATTAGATTTTGCTGTAGATGAATCATTTTTTCGGAGGATTTTTCAATACGTTGATCACTTTTTATGGCTTCTGCAATAGCTTCCAGGTTAATCAGTTTTGGTAATAGAAGTGAAGGTTTGGCGAACATTTCTGAATCACCAATAAGCTGTATAGCAGCTTTCGTCAAGATCACATTTGCTTTTATTTCCTTCAAGTAATGGCTTACAACATTCTCCGCTGCAGCTGGAGAGGCGTCAAGAAGTGAGTCAATGAATTCTTCTACAATTTGTCTTTCTGTTTCCTGTTCGGGGTACTTGCCATCATATGTGTGAACAATATGTTCCCGAAGTTTGAAAATTGCTTTAGTAACTACTTCGGTGTCTCCTAAGTTCTCTAATACCTCTTTACACTGTGCAACAATTTCCTGCATATACGGACTGCATGTTTGAAGGTGTGAAGCCTCAATAACATTAAGAAAATGTTTTTCTAAAGCTGAGCTTAGTTGTTTTGCTTTCGTTATATCATCCTCACTATCTTGTATTTCTTTAGAATCAACGACTTTAACAAAAGCTTCTTTTTCAACCGTTTGAGCATCACCTTCGCAAGGTACTTCTTTCTCATTATCCATGCTCCCAACAATGGTTCTGTCCAATTTGTTCTTTACTGTTTCGTCTTCAGACTTCTTTTGGGAACCCGTTTCTATTTCAGTTACATCAGCTTTATTTATATCGGGTACCTTTTCTTCAGAAACCTTTTCAGCAACAACTTCAGAAACTTCTGCTTGTGCAGGTTTGCTTTCTTCCTTCTTTTCCTGCTTCTTTTGCTTTTCATCTAGTTTCTTTTCTTCAATCGATTGCTTTTCTAATAGCTTGGCCTTTTGGGAATCCGTTTCTACTTCAGTAACATCAGGTTTCTTCATTTCGGACACCTTCTCTTCAGAAACCTTTTCAGCAACAACTTCAGAAACTTCTGCTTGTGCAGGTTTGCTTTCTTCCTTCTTTTCCTGCTTCTTTTGCTTTTCATCTAGTTTCTTTTCTTCAATCGATTGCTTTTCTAATAGCTTAGCCTTTTGGGAATCCGTTTCTACTTCAGTAACATCAGGTTTCTTCATTTCGGACACCTTTTCTTCAGAAACCTTTTCAGCAACAACTTCAGAAACTTCTGCTTGTGCAGGTTTGCTTTCTTCCTTCTTTTCCTGCTTCTTTTGCTTTTCATCTAGTTTCTTTTCTTCAATCGATTGCTTTTCTAATAGCTTAGCCTTTTGGGAATCCGTTTCTACTTCAGTAACATCAGGTTTCTTCATTTCGGGCACCTTTTCTTCAGAAACCTTTTCAGCAACAACTTCAGAAACTTCTGCTTGTGCAGGTTTGCTTTCTTCCTTCTTTTCCTGCTTCTTTTGCTTTTCATCTAGTTTCTTTTCTTCAATCGATTGCTTTTCTAATAGCTTAGCCTTTTGGGAATCCGTTTCTATTTCAGTTACATCTGGTTTCTTAATATCAGGGACCTTTTCTTCGGAAACCTTTTCAGCAACAACTTCAGAAACTTCTGCTTGTGCAGGTTTGCTTTCTTCCTTCTTTTCCTGCTTCTTTTGCTTTTCATCTAGTTTCTTTTCTTCAATCGATTGCTTTTCTAATAGCTTGGCCTTTTGGGAATCCGTTTCTACTTCAGTAACATTAGGTTTCTTCATTTCGGACACCTTCTCTTCAGAAACCTTTTCAGCAACAACTTCAGAAACTTCTGCTTGTGCAGGTTTGCTTTCTTCCTTCTTTTCCTGCTTCTTTTGCTTTTCATCTAGTTTCTTTTCTTCAATCGATTGCTCTTCTAATAGTTTAGCCTTTTGGGAATCCGTTTCTACTTCAGTAACATCAGGTTTCTTCATTTCGGGCACCTTTTCTTCAGAAACCTTTTCAGCAACAACTTCAGAAACTTCTGCTTGTGCAGGTTTGCTTTCTTCCTTCTTTTCCTGCTTCTTTTGGTTTTCATCTAGTTTCTTTTCTTTAATCGATTGCTTTTCTAATAGCTTGGCCTTTTGGGAATCCGTTTCTACTTCAGTAACATCAGGTTTCTTCATTTCGGACACCTTCTCTTCAGAAACCTTTTCAGCAACAACTTCAAAAACTTCTGATTGTGCAGGTTTGCTTTCTTCCTCCTTTTCCTGCTTCTTTTGCTTTTCATCTAGTTTCTTTTCTTCAATCGATTGCTTTTCTAATAGCTTGGCCTTCTGGGAATCCGTTTCTACTTCAGTAACATCTGGTTTCTTCATTTCGGACACCTTTTCTTCAGAAACCTTTTCAGCAACAACTTCAGAAACTTCTGCTTGTGCAGGTTTGCTTTCTTCCTTCTTTTCCTGCTTCTTTTGCTTTTCATCTAGTTTCTTTTCTTCAATCGATTGCTTTTCTAATAGCTTGGCCTTCTGGGAATCCGTTTCTACTTCAGTAACATCAGGTTTCTTCATTTCGGGCACCTTTTCTTCAGAAACCTTTTCAGCAACAACTTCAGAAATTTCTGCTTGTGCAGGTTTGCTTTCTTCCTCCTTTTCCTGCTTCTTTTGCTTTTCATCTAGTTTCTTTTCTTTAATCGATTGCTTTTCTAATAGCTTGGCCTTTTGGGAATCCGTTTCTACTTCAGTAACATCTGGTTTCTTCATTTCGGACACCTTTTCTTCAGAAACCTTTTCAGCAACAACGTTTGAATCTTCTTGTTCTTGTTTATGTTTTTGTACCTCTGGTTTTTGAGACTCATCTGACATGTGCTTTTTGTTGCACTCCTGGATATGTTCGCAAACACTTAATACTTTTCTTGTAGTGTTATTTATTTTTTCTTCAATTGTTGCGGTGCGTAATTGGCCTTGTTTGTTCTCAATGTAATCATACTGTGAGAGAAGTACAGCCTTTAGCTCCTCAATTAAAGGTGTTAATGATGCCTTCTTATCATCCAATAGGTCGTCCAGTATGACAAACATATCCATTAGATTTTGCTGGAGATGAATCATTTTTTCGGAGGACTTTTCAATACGCAGATCACTTTTGATGCTTTCTGCAATAGCTTCCAGGTTAATCAGTTTTGGTAATAGAAGTGAAGGTTTGGCGAACATTTCTGAATCATCAATAAGCTGTATAGCAGCTTTTGTCAAGATCACATTTGCTTTTATTTCCTTCAAGTAATGGCTTACAACATTCTCCGCTGCAGCTGGAGAGGCGTCAAGAAGTGAGTCAATGAATTCTTCTACAATTTGTCTTTCTGTTTCCTGTTCGGGGTACTTGCCATCATATGTGTGAACAATATGTTCCCGAAGTTTGAAAATAGATTTTGTAATCTTCTCGGAGTTTTCCAGATTTTTGATAATGTCAGTGCTTTCAGTTATTATTGATTTTAAATCATTGCTAAAGCTTTGAGATTCAAAGAATTCACTCATTTCTACATATTTATTATTTACAATCTCTTTAAGAGTTTCAATATCGTGGTTTACATTTTCCGGTTGTGGTTGATTTTCTGGCTCTTGAAGCTTAGCTTTGTCGAGTTCATCTTTCGACTTTTTAGATGTCTCCTCAGTGGTGTCTTTATCTAGTTTTCTTTTCATCTTTGGTTCTGGTTTTTCCTCCAAAGATGCTTGCGCTCCTAATATAGGCTCCTCTACTGGTAGCTCACTTGCTTGCTCTAGTTTATCCTGGAGGGTCTCATTAAGGTTACTCAATTTCAACTGAAGATTATTAAGTTGGAGTTGAACAGAGTCAATAAGTTGCAATTGTTCAGCTGTGATCTTTGATAGCTGAGGTTGAGAGAGAATTTCGCTTTCAATTTGAATAAGTGTCGTTTCCAATTGACTAAGCTCTTCCGTGTTTTGGTCAAGTAGCTGCATACACAATGGGTCATCGTTCTGCAAGCCGTTTTCTACTTCAGTTAAGAATGATTTACCGCTAGAAACATTTTGTAAAATTGTTGTAATATCTACTGGTAATGGGGGCTCCACAGCTATCGCGGATAGACTCTTTAATTCCATTGATATGGCATCCACTTCCTGAAGAAGTTCAATTATGCGTATTGTGTTTTCGTTGTTTTCAATAAAGTCATAAACTGATATTAAACTTGTTTGAGTCTTCAGCAGACCACCCAGCAGATCGTTTTCTACTCCTTCACTGATTTCATTAAGAGCCCTAAATGCAGCCATTAGGTTTGTTTGAAGATTCACTATCAAAGTGGATGACTTTTCAATATCAACACTGGGCAAATCCGCCACCATCTTCAGAGATTGTAAGAGATTCTCAAACTCTGGTCTAACGTCTTTCAGGTGTTTTTCCGAGTTCACCAAGCAGGAATTAAAAGTGTTATCAATTTTAAAATACATCTCTTGGGCCAATTGCGTTTCCAATACGGGAAGTGAAAGAAGAATGTCTTCAAATGCGCTCTCCACATTCTCTAAAGAGTCGACTAAGCCCAATTCATAGGTGTGAACCAAGGACTCCTTCAACTTGAACATTGTTTGTGCTATTTTCGCCTGAGATAATGCATTCTCCTGGTGACTACTATCTGAAATAAGTACCTCTTGGATCATTTTAAGATCCGAGCTTAATTGCTGCATTATTTGGCCAACGTGCCGGAGTTCTTCGTTGTTGTCCATTACAGTAGCTTCAAGACAGGCTTCAAGCTGTTGGATGCCAGTAACAACACCCTGCTGTGGGGTAAACATTTCGACATTTGGCGGCTGCTCAATGATAGCTGCTTCCTTGACATCATCCTGAATAGTTTCCTTATGAACGTTTGTTTTTAAGTCGGATATCTCGTGGGACGACAAATTAATAGCGTGCTCTACCGTTTGAATATCAATTTGTTCACAGTAGTGTCGAAGATCCCGTAAAGGCGTTGCCAGTGTTTTTAGCTTAGATAACTCCAGATCTTGCATGCTCTCTGCTCCACTATTGGCGATGTACTCTTCTACATCGAGGACACAGTTATGTAAGTTGCAAATTGCTGCAGCGAACGTATGTGGATCGCTGCCTTCAGAAAGAGATTGGGCTGTTTCGACAATATTTGTCTCCTGTACCAAGGCAAGATTGCTTTGAAGATCATGCATTTGAATTAAAGCAGCTTGGAACTGCTCACCAGCATTACCACACAGCGAGCTGGCGTCCAAGTCCTCGCAATGGGATAACACTGAGGCAATACCATGGTTAAGATCTGAAAGTAGGGCAGCAGCTGGTTTCTGAATGCTTTTCACTTCGCCGGTTTCCCCGACTGTTTCTTTATTTTCCTTTTCACTAGCTAAAGGCTCAGGCTCCATTGACAGTGATTCAGCTATAGATTTCATCATAGAAACATCGTCTAGTGTGGAAAAATCTTCGTCCGACGACTTTAAGGGCTGTAGATTTTCAAGTGCATCCATGAAACTTGAAAGCGGACTGGAAATTGCAAGTGCATTCCAGGCGAGTCTTTCATCTAAAGCATACTTCTGTTGGGCAACGATTTCGTTAAAATTGCTCAGTACGTCAACGAATTCACTGCTGTGTGTCTCTGTACTGTCCAGTGTCTTGGCAAGATCAGCAAAACTTTTTCCCATTTCGAATAATATACGTGTTGTGTTTGCCTCCGTAGCATTGAGCGTGGTTTCCGCCTCACTGAAGGTAGCTAATCCCTTGGCAATTTGTAATATTCGCAGTAACGCAACTTGGGCATTCTTAGCTGAAGCCTGTGTCTTAGGTGCTGTTTTCGGATTTTCGTTTAATCTATTTAATGAGAGCTGCAACGTCTCAATATTTAAAATCGCGTCCTCTAGAGACACCTTGACCTCAAGAACTTTCCTGAGGGCACTAAAGGACTTATCCTGTTGCGCAGCCTGCTGTTCATCCTGGTGAATTTCCTGCTGAAGTATCTTAAATTCATGCTCTTCAATGTCAATGATAGCGTTTCGAATTATTGTACGTATGTTTTCAAGGGACTGTAGTGCCGCTCTGTCAGGTTCTCGATCCCGAGATTCCAGTAACAGACCATGCCCTCTCTGCGTACTTTCCTGCAGAAGACTAAGCGGTTCAATTAAATCGGCCAAGGATCCGGATGTGGACTTTACTTCCGTTTGACGTATACAGTAATTCAACTCATCAATTGGACGTTTCAATTTATCAAGAAGCTCCACATGACGCCGAGTGATGTCTTTATCCAAAATAGTTCCGATCAGTGCAGAAAGTTCATCCTTTAAGTTTTGTAACCGAATTTTCACTTGATCCGTAAGACGATCAGAGATACGTTCAATGTTCGTTTCAAAATGTAGAACGGCTTGAGCGATGGACTGCAATAGCTTCTGAGTATCTATTAAATCTAAAGTGGCCTCTTCGTGGGCAGATTGGTTGCTCTGTAGATCCTGACCCAACTGGGATAGGCCGTTCTGAATCTCTTGTAGTGGTGGTACCATGGACTCCACCGTGCTTACTGTGAGCATCCCAGCCTGTACGCTATCGGATTTTTCGTTAAGTATAACCTCAAGTCCCTTATTAAGTTCGAAAAGCGGGGGAGTAACAATGTCTAGGATTGCCATGTTTATCTTTTGCTCCATGGACTCGGACCCAGCAAGTGATTCGGTTTTGTCCTCAATGGACTGAAGTGTACTCTGCAGCTCTTTGATTGGCTCCACAATGCTGTCTAAAACCTTCTTGTGCACCTTTTTGTAGATTTGCTCCTCGTTCTCTTCATGCGACAACTCCATTTCCACGCGTTCTAAAGCTTCTTGAATCTTTGCTACTGGCTGACAAATTCTTTTCAACGCGATTGCTTCACTCGGTAAAACAGCCTCTGATATAGATGAAAATGAAATACTTTCAGGCATATTTTGCATCTTCTCAACCGTCTCAGTGAAATGCTGCGCGGCTTCCAACTCCTGGGCTTCCTGCAGTAGTGTTTGCGATTTGATTGTACCCTGGGTAATATCGAGGCCCTGGTATATGTCATCGGCAGTTAACTTGATTTGCACTCGCAGACTCTCCGATTCGAATTTATCACTAACAACCTTTAGCTCCTCTAGAGCCCGCTTCATGTGCTCCGCGACGCTGTCAATTATGCACACACTTGTTCTTTGAATTAAAGTGGCTCCCGTCTCATCGATCTCGACGCATTTTTCAATCACTTGTAAGCCCATATGCAGCTTTCTTATGTCATCTTCCATAGATTGTATTAAAGCGTCAATATGTGTCTCACCAGAGTAGACACGTAGCTTCGATTCAATCTGTTTGATGGGCTCTATGATGTTTCGGATGATAGCAATACTCTGATCTGCAGCAGCAGGTGTCATCATCATGGTGGACTGTTCAAGTACCTCGTTCTCCACGGCAGTCAGGTGATTTTCAATAGTTCTTAGCAATTTGGCCAAAGGAACCAGCACAATCAAATTCTTCCTGATTTCCGATTCATCGGTGATTGCTTTGTGATGTGTTGCAGACGTCATCAAAAGGCCATCGCCTACAGCGCCCGATATGTCCATCAGCTTGGCTTCATCCTCTGTGGTTCTCGATGAGTCTGTGTCAGCTGGTTTTTTTGATCTCTTTCGTATCGGTGGCACAGCTGTGTCACCTTCAGGTCTGGGTGATTGCTCCAATGATTGAGTTCTGGCTGCCTTTTGCGATGTGGACATCTGTGCACTTGCGTAAGTTTGTAGCTCGGAAATTTCCTCATCACCTTGACTGCCTGAACCAGAAGCCTTCGATAAACTGAAAAACTCATCAGTTTCTGTGGGACGTGACTTCTTTCGCTTTCTAATTGGTGCCGTCAAGGAAAGTTCCTCTTCCATTCTTTCAAAGGATCGCTGGGCATAGTTTTCGGTTTCCTTATCAAAGACACCTTCTCTGCCTGAGGAACCATGCACTGTTATTTCTGTAATTGATATGTCATCCAGATCCGCTTCAGTGCGCTGGTCCTCATCGTGTGTGAAATATTCTGGGGATATGTCAATAACCACTGCCTCCATTAGCAGTTTTCCAGACTGCGATGTTTCCTTGACGAAGCGCAGCGGTGGGAGCTCCACAATGTTGTGTTCCGTCACATGCTCTGATATTTGATCGGCGTACATTTCGACAATCTTCAGGGCTTCCTCTTCGGTAAGATCGGGTGTCTCGTAAAGCGATACTGAGACTTCTTTACCGTCGAATGAGAAGGAGACATCGCCCTTATCATCTATAGTTATGTCACCAACCGGCGTTTCGTACAGCTGAGATGTACGCTCCTCTTGAATGGTGGAGAGTGAAAGATTTCGCTGCAGTTCATTCTCATGAACCGGTTCCGCTCTTTGGCTCTTCTGCGCATCATCAAAGCCCAACAACGACGCAGAACTAGCGACGACGCCCATACAGTTTCTGGCCTCGCAAGTATAGGTGCCCAGACAACACGTACCGTCCTGGCCAGATATAATGCGATGAATATCCCCTGGCTTGAGTTCAACTCCATCCTTGTACCACTTAAGCACAGGCTGGGGTACACCAATGACCTTGCATTCTAGGTTAACGGCACCCTCCTCAGTGAGCACGGCGCGTAGGCACTCCAAGAAGCGTGGCTTTTTATAGTGCCTGGGTATTTGCAGCTTTAGAAAACAAGATGTTATGCTCGTTCCAAAGTCATTGACGGCCATACACTTCCATTCCGCTTGATCAACAAATTCAACGGACTTGATGTCTAGCATCCACTCATCGTTGTCACCGCGGTAGTGATTATATCGCTCGTTTGGATCAATCGGTAATTCATCCCGAAACCAACTCAGGACAGGATCTGGTGTAGCCTTCACTACAACTTTAAATTGAAATAGTTCGTTGATTTTGGCATCTGTGCTTTTCAAGCCGGTTAAGAATTTAGGTGCTTGATTTTGATGTGTGAACACAAGACGCTCCTCATCGGTCAACTGATTTTGTATATCCTCGACGGTAAGAACAGCTGTGCTACTCATCTCACCCATACAATTCCGTGCAATGCAGCAGTAGGTGCCCAGAGAATTCGTGCCTGTTAACTGATAAACATCGCCGGGTTTCAGCTCGTGTCCGTCCTTGAACCATTTAAGCACTGGCGTTGGAAAGCCAACCACCTTACACTCAAATGAGACCAGACCCTCCTCAGTGAGCACAGCCCGTAGACTTTCCATGAATCGAGGCTTACGATAATTTTTGGGAACTGTAAATAGGTTTTGATTAATTAGATAATATTTTATTAGTTATTTGCAAAATTGTACGCACTGTCCATGTTGACAACACAAGATGTGATTCCAACGCAACCTTCAAAGCTGGTGACCACGCATTTCCAGTCACCGGCATCACATGACTCCGATGGCTTTATCTCAATCATATAGACACCCAAGCCATCTTCAATTAGCTTATAACGTTCCACAGTATCCACGCGTCCATCTTTGTTATACCATGTTACGCTCTTGGGCCATGGAGGAACAACAACTACGAAATATAACATCAAATTTTTAATTTAGCTTTACGGTTGGAATTAAGGCGAATTTTCATCATAATTAAGTGACTGTAACGAGTACCAATGTGATGGGATACTGATGCATCTATCGGTTTTTTATTGTACCCACAGAGCACCAAATACAAGAGTGGATGATAGCTCTCGAGCTTTCTGTTAAAAATAATAGGCCCTGAGATTGGCTCGGTAATAAAAAAATATGCATAATTAAAAGGTAAATTACAAAGGCCAAAGGAACAGGAGAAGCTAAATGATCACACAGATCCTTTGCTATAAGGCTTATGTTTTGTTGGTTTGTATTGTTATTTGGGTTAATTGCATAATTAACATATGATTAATGTTTTAATATTACCGAGCCCATCTCGAGGTTTTATTTTTTACATTAACATTTCGTTGTTAAGCTATCACCCCCTCTTGTACTTGGTACTCTCTGATTAAACCAATCGTTAAGTATGTAAACGGCATTTCATAACGAACCTCCTTAATGTAGTATATATGAAAATTATGAAAATTTTGAAAACAGTTTTCTTACATGCAATGAATTTCTTTTTCGACTACCCTCTTAATACAAAATAAAAGTTAACGTTACGTATACGACATGTTGTCATTTTAACCGGCGAGTCAAAAAGAGAGGGCGATAGAGATAGAGTGAGTACGAGAGGCAAGAGAATGTGCAAATAATAGAGAAGAATAAAGTGAGAGCAGCAATTCTGCTCACTTTGCAATTATTGGTTCTGTTTTGGTCAACTCATTCGGCAAATCGTCTCTCATCACCGATGTTGTTGACCCACCTCAACAACAATCCAATCATTCCCAAGCATTCCAACCGATTTCATTGAGTTCAAGTTTCTAGAGCACGAGAACACAGTCGCCGCCTGCCGGCAAACAACATGTATTATACATATATATATATAAAGAATTATATATAGGATTGTACGATTTATATATATACGTGTGTGAACGTGAGTGTGCGCAAAATAATAAACAAAAATGTTTTCTGGCCAATTGCCAGGAACCGAAACGCCAACGCATTAAGCACTCACCTTGACAGCCGAGGATGATGGTATCACCAATACGAACACTCGTGTCCCGCAGCTCGTTAGTAAAGATCGGCGGCGGCGCGTTGTTGGAAACACTGAGAAGAAGAAATATGAAGAGATAAATAAAAGAAAGTAGAATATGGAAAGAGAACCAAAGGAAGAGAAACATATAAAGAGAAAGAGCGAGAATGACAATGAATAAGAGTCACAGTACGAACTTTTTGTCGGCTTTAAATTTACTCACTTGTCTGCTGGTTTGAGCGATCCTTCGCGACTGCCTCGTCCGACGACATGCACCTTCGAACTGGAATAGGTGACGCCCATGCAGTTCTTGGCCTCGCATGTGTACGTGCCCAGTGACGTGGGATCGTCGGCATTGGCAGTCAGTGCAAAAATGTCGCCAGCTTTGATTTCCTTTGAATCCTTGAACCAGCGCAATTGGGGCGTCGGCACACCCACAACCTTGCACTCCAACGAAACCGTTCCCTGTTCAGTTAGTATTGCTCGCAAGTCCTCCACAAACTCAGGTGTTTTGTATGCCTTGGGCACCAGAACGTTGAGTGTGGCCAAGCAGGAATTACGTCCACCCATGTTCTCGGCCATGAGCATCCACTGACCGCCATCCTCCAGTATGACTGGGCTAATTTCCAGATAATGAAATGTGCCTTCATTTATTTCTGTAATGCGATCATTTTCACAAACTCTGCGATCGTTTCGATACCAAGTCAACTGCAAAATATTGTATGGAAAATGCTTAATAAATGGAAATATCATCGGTTGAGTCTATCGTAAACCTAAGGGATTACAAGATAATTTGAGGCGAATGGAAAGAGTCGTCTATTCTATTGACTATCCGGATCATAAGTTAACCGACTGGAATACTACATTCCATGTAAACAATATTTACCTTTAGATCTGTGGAGCTGCGTATTTCTGTAAGGAGGCGCGACCGTGTCCCAACTTTCACGGACAGATCGACCAGTCTGCGCAAGAAGACCGGCGGATCGTCTCCCGTGGATCTGTCCTCGACAATAAGTTCGACATGCTTTCGTACAACATCGTTGCTCTTTGTACGAGCAAAAAGTGTATAGTGTCCGGCATCCTCCCGCTGCACGTGCTCCACGGCTAACTGTACGGCATTGCTGGTCTGCGTGATACGAAAGCGATCGGAGTTCTCAATTGGTACCTCGCCACGGCTCCTATGAAACGATAATCGATTAAATAGCATAAATGGAGAACACCTGATTAGAACCTATTAAGACTCCTCTTCACGTGATCAACGAACGAGTATACCTTTTCCGATAAACGGACGATGCTGAGGCTGTGGAAAGTGTGCCGTGAATTTTCTTGTGCTCATTGCACTGACAGCATTTTGAACATCCGTTGCCCATGGTGTTCGATATTTCCTAATGTCTTTCGTTTTTTTTTTTCTCAAGGGATTCCAATATTCGTTTAGACAAACACAATCTTATACATTCACACAGACCTACACACTAACACGCGAGTTCTGATAAGAAAGTATTGAAAACCAGAAAAAAACATAAACAAAAGCACGTGCACAAATTTATCAAAGTTTTTAAAAACCAAAATTATTTATTTATTTTGGCATTATTACGCGTTTTGACAAATAAACAAAAAAAAAATAAAAGAAAAAAAACAAAACCAGGAAACAGCAACAAAAAAAATAAATAAACCAAAACTAATACAATCTAAAAAGAAAAGTGATCAAAATATTTCAATCGAAAACAAGAATGTTTATAAATAAATGCACATTTTGGCTTTGTCCGCACAGCTCGACTATATTAATTGTATTTTGTGTTTGTAGTACAAACACACACACCACACACACTATACACCTTTGACTGAAAACAAGCCAAAGAAAAATCTAAACACTAGACAAGAAAGATGTTCTTTTTCCTTTATTTTTTGCAATTTATTTTCGGACGCGTATCTCACGGATGCCACGCATTTCATTTTCTAAAGCTAATAACTTGTTGTTCTCTGTGTGTTTAGAGATTCTATTAGTTAGCAAACGACAAGAAAAGAAATTCAAATGTTTAATTATTTAGTTATTTTAGTTGTTGTTATAGTCGTTGTTGTTGCTGTTGCCGTTGCTGTTGCCGTTGCTGTGTATGTGTCTGTATCTTGTGCCTTTTGGGGTTATTTATTGCAGGTTTGTTGCCCCTGCTGGTCTCGTGCCTCTGCTCGGATATTGCAAAATGTATCTTTTATTTCGATGGACGCTCTGATTATGTAATTTTCCATTTAACTTGAAAAAAATATTTTCAATGCTTGTAGGGCATAAAATTTGACGCCACAAGCCTTACAACATTTTCAATATATTTTCCGCATCACGTCGCAAGTTGATTTGTTAATGCAGCTAAATTTAGCAGATCGCCACCATTACGAGGGGCCTATACACACACTATTAATGCACACACGCATACACACACACACAACACCCCATGCACATAGAGCCTTTTGTTGTGGGTGCACTAGTTCTATAGAACTCACAAAAACACACTGATTTTTCGGAATTATAAAAATTTGATTGATTTTGGTGCACAACTCGCATTCATCACGCATACGCAGTGTATTCCCCCGACACACTGTGCGTATACTCGTTAGCATATATACACACTGAAATATATACGTAGTAAGACCGCTCAGAAAATGCTGGGCAACGGATATGTTAATGCGCCGATCGTCAAAGTGGTACTGGCGATCTGAGCATTGCAGAGTAGCGCCAGCTGCCTAGTTGCCTGGTTGCCTTTTTCAAGAGCCTAAGAGCTAAGAGCCGCCAGAAAACCAGATAAAGTGGAAATTTTCAGAGAAAGATGAGCGAAGGCCGCCCGCAATTTTGAGAGAGTTAATCTCTGGGGAAAAGGTGCTTGGTATACTCATCATCATATCGTGCTGCCGGGTCTTAGTTCTTGCAGATCAGGCGTGAAGGAGAAGCATATGTAAATTTGCAAAATTTTGGCATTATGCACACAACCGGTGAATCACACACAAAAACCATGCACAGAATCAAACATACAGCAACACATCCATACACGCACACGCAATACATTCGGCAGATACCAATATTAATTTGTATTTTATGTCTAGGACTTGCCACTCAAATTTGAAGGGCAGCAGATCCGCTTCATCGTTTTCATCACAATCGATTTTCACAAAGAATGTGGCCCGTTCGTTGGGTACGCAACGGACAAGGGAACTTGAGTTATCACTGAATGTTATCCGTGGTGACCTGCGCGGCATTAGTTCCATTTCTGTATCCTTGCCAGGGGGGTCTAAAAATAGTGTTTTTTTTTTCTTTGTTAGTAATCATTTATTGAAATGTAAATATTTATTGTTTCAATATTCAAATATTATTACAATCTAAATATTTATAATATATATTTGACTTTTAGACAAACTGATGGGTTTCATTTAATGAGGATTCAAAGAATCCTTCCCTCAAGCCTCTTCATGCCATTAAGAACTCCTCATAAACCTTAAACGTCAACCGAATTTAAACATAATTCAATGTGCAGGTCTTCGCCGGCAACAGTCCGTTGACTGTCTACAGAATTTGCACTAAAAATAGTTCAAATATTATTCATAGAAAAACTATACTAAATTATTCGCACACGTATGCGGGCTTATGTGAATATCACAAGATCAAAATGTTTAAAAAAAAAAAAATATATATTATACTATATATAAGAGCATAGAAGAGATCTGCTAGTTCCTGATTAACATTAACAATAAATATTATTGTTTATGCATAAATAATACTTAATGTTTATTTATCTCACAATTATGAAAAGTTTTGCATGATCCGTTCCACATTACGTAACCGCACAGAGGCTGCTGCTAGACAAAGATGAAAAACCCGTGTTGGCATATAAATACACACACTAAGAATCTATTGTCTATTGGGCAAGCGAGCAGAAACGATGAAGAACAGCCCATTAGACATTCCCTTGCCCGGCCCTTGTCTGTGCTCCTTTTTCTGGCTTCTGGCTGTAAGTGTCTCGCACTGCTGCTTACCTTCTACTGCGACGGCTGCGTCTGCGACTGTTGCAATTGATGTTCCCGGTGCTCCCGGTGTTCCCGGTGTTTCTTCCATGTTTCAGCTTTAGCTAGACAGCTAGCTATATAATTAGCCGAACAGGGTCAGATTTACATGGACAGCAAACGCACACTCACGCACACACACTTTTAGGAACTGCTACAGATTTGATGGCTTTAACGTATTTTTGGGATTAACAGGACTTTTTTTCGTTTTTTTATTATATATTTATTTTTTTAAATATTTTCACAAAGATTAGGGCTTCTGTGTGCAATTTCTTGGATATTTCAATGTGGCGTATAGTGAAAAGCGCTTTGTTTTTTTATATTTAGAACGCTGTGCACACAAACAAGGAGGCAGCGGCAACGTTGTCAAAGATATTAAGCTTTTTGCTTGGCTGAAAAATTAAATTTTCATAATTATAATGAACACAAAAGGTATTTATTTGTATAGTAAAATTTATACATATATTTATATTTGTTGGCTTTTGCACTTTTCTTATTAATTTTTGAACTGCAGCAGAAATATGCTACTTCCACCAGCCACATATAAATACACACACGCACACTTGTACTAGCACTCGCAGACACTCACAGAATTGACACAAAAATTTTCTATATATAAATGATATATACAAGACAGCGTAGAGGGCGCGCGCATCGCGTCCAGCAGACACCTCCTGGATCTCCGATCGTTTTTCTCAGACTAAACATCAGATACAGCAACCGAAAAGTCCATGCCGCTGTCGCTGGCACTTTCGTTGTCGGAGAACTCTCGACCAACTGTCTCTAGCTTGGCAAAGAGCATGCTCTTCCATCTATTTTCTTTGCTGAGAATAGCCAAACCCTTGAAAGATGAGTAAAAGTGTGTAGCACCTGAAAAGTTTGCGCATGTTTTTTCATTATTGAAAATTTGTATTCTCTATAAAATAAATACATTGCTCTCATAATGTTAAATCTCTCTTTGAATTAAATAGTTTACAATTTTTAAGTATATTAATGTTGCTTCTGAACTGGGAAAAGCAGCAAAAGTCCGTTCATTCTAATCTTATTAAACATACTTCCAATCACATACACACACGCTAAGACACATACATGCACACACAGGGGGCGAATTAGTTTATTGATTGACTGTTGAATTTCGAAATTGCACAGCAAAAATCAACAAGTGGGCGCCGGAACAGACGAAATCAGAAGTGCCTTTGTTTTTGCACTTGTTTCACATGGCAAACATATAGCCTTTACACCGAGTAGAAGTGGGAACTAAATTTGTTGCGGCAGGACGGCTTTGTGAAGGGCGAAAACCAGGCCAGGGAGAAGCGTCCAAAAACAGATTGTATACTCTTAAGTCGTGACTTCTTAGCCCAGCGCGCCTCTTCTTTCTTCAGTTGCTCAATACCCTGTAGTGTAATAATAATAATATTATTTATAAAGAAAAAAAAACACATTAATATTCGTATACAAGTGAGACGCACCGTTTGATCGTTAAGAATGGCATTTAACTGAGTGGCCAGCATTACAATTGTGAATATACCAAACATTACTCCTTCAAACATCAGAAATAGCAAAAGGAATATTGTCGCTGGTGGTGAGTACGGCGAGCAGACTCGCCAATCACTTTTCACGCACTCCGCAAATTGTGTGACAACTAAAAAGAGCGTGTGCATGGAAATGGAAGCTATGTAAAACTGCAAAGAGTAAGAGGATTGTTTCAATGATTTTGTTTTGCTTAGACATTTGTTTTATGTACCGTAAAAAGCACGAAGTACTTTTGATTGTTCTCTCCAACGCAGTTATTTACCCATGGGCAGTGATGGTCCATTTTCCGGATACACCGCTGACAAACCGAACAATGATGAGCACGATCTGGCTTAATGCTGCAACATTTTGGACACTTGTAAAACATTTGACCCTCACGGTAGCCCATTTGCTCGATCATTTCTTTGGTGGCATTACCACGCGGCACAGCACCCTGCAAGATAATTAGACGTAATGTAATACTTCAAGTGAAAGGATCGTGTAGTTCTTTACCGGATCAGAGAGCATTGTACGCAAATGCGATACAAATGCGAGGAACGCGAGTGCTTGGAATATAATCATGTTTATAGTACTAAAAGCTGTGTAGTTGCTATAACTCGGCAGCAGTATCAGACCACATACGACACACTCCGCGTAGAGTATTAGCAGCCATGTCATAATTACACATACAATGCCGCAGATATCCTGTTAAATTACATGGTTAATTATTTCTGCAAAATTTCAAAAACTCGTTACACACCTTTACACACCAGGCCCTGTTTCCAAGGCACCGATTGTGCTGATCAATGCCACCGGCAGCAGACAACGAAGAGTATGTGTACTGCATTTTTGAGGTTGTTGTGATTGCGTAGTCGCCCAGTACGCATTTATGTTCAACAATGACGCATCAGCAATGGTATTTTTTTTTTAGATAACGCTCTGCAAGTGTCCGCTTATAGTTTATTAACAACTTGTCCAAATTCAGCAGAAAACAGCTGTTTCACCTATTACAATCGACAAAGGACAAGTGTTGAGTAATGAAAAGAAAAACTCATGAATTAATACAATGCGATTTATTGAATACTCTAACAAGTACATTCATACAAAAATATACAATAATTTTAACATTTTTTATAAATAATACACTGATAATTTTGTAAAAAATTTCATTTACAACTTAATACTCATACAAATTTAACACTTTACATGTATGTACAAAAAGACGAACAGCTAGAATATTTTAAGGTTAATACGTTAATCAGGTTATAAATTCTATGACGGTGTCAGCTTCGCTGTGGGCTCAATCATTGCCCATAACCCAGCTAGAGATGAAATTGCGCCAAGTAATCCAATTGTCCTCGGTGTCAGATTTGTATAACCCAAAGCTGTTAGAGGTATAAAGAAATCGCATACGTTTTTTACAGTGTCTACTAGTACGTTCTTGTGACCCAACATCAAAATGTAAGACTGCAATGCCAAACGCTTAATATCCTGGGGGGAATTAATTCTATTTGGAATTTTGCACCGTGAAATTCCACTACTGCAACTGGCTTTGTGAAGATCGACAACTCGCATTATTTCATATAAATCTCGGCACAGATTCATAATGATTGAAAAAAGCCAATATTTGTTGGCAATTCTTGACCATTTTTTAACGTTTACCGCTGTCACTCCAGCACGAGCCAACCAAAGAAGATGGTCAGCAAGGAGAAACAAGGCCTGAGAAACCTTGCTCATTGTGAGTGTGACACGAATGGTTAGGTCTGAGTAGTGTATGGATCGTAAACTTGCATAAAGCACATCCAAGCCCTTTCCAAAGCGCAAAACTAAAATTAAAAATATTAGGTGTTATCTTAAGCAGATAAAAATTAACTTACGTTTCCGGAATGTGCTCAGAATATATTCAATTGTCTTGAAATTATCAACCAATCCCGGACTGCAGTTTGAACTGTCCAGTGAATCCCACATAGCCCGTGAAGCATATTGGATCAGTCTTGCGATTTTATCTCTGCCTGCAGCTTGACTATTTAATTGTGTCCACACATCCATGTTTCTTTATTGACCAAAATAAAGTCCAACTATGTTAGAGTCCAATGTGCAACTATCCCAGGAGTGCAATGCTATGTTGCCACACTATTATTTTTAATTTTTTTGAAATGGTCACATTCTTGTTTATATTTATTTTAGAAGATATCGATTTAAAATTATCGATTGTTTCAACATATGATTACATGCCACGTCTTTTACAAAGATTTAGTTTCTATTAATAAATTGCAAATAGTTAAATTAAAATGGCAGTAAGTAAAGAATTAATACACTTTAACACTATTAATTACAGTTTGGGTTTTAATTGCAGCCACAACAAAAGGGCAAGCAAGCCACCAGGGGCGCTAAACAAATTGTTGATGAAAACAAGACAACCTTAGCGTTTTATAGAAACATGGCTCTAGGCTGTGCTATTCCGACGGCTGCATTAAATTTTCTTTTATTTGAATTCACGAACCTCACAGTGGTAAGTAGATAGAACTAAAACGTAAAAGATGAACGTGTTGACTATTAGAACTCATTTTAGATTATGGTGGTCATCTCGCTCCTTATCTTAGGGGCTGCCTACAAATTTATGGAATTTATGTCTCGTGCAAGCTACTCAGAAACCGGAGTGCTCCAAAGTTCTGGAAATGACTTGAACATGGAGGGTGGTATTGCGGAGTAAGTGTTGTAAATTGTTCGATTAGCTTTAAAGTGATTAATTTGTAATTTATTTTTTGCAGAAATGTAAAGGATCTTATAATACTTACGTCTGGTACTTTAGTACTAGCGTTAATTTCAAACTACTTCTGGTTTCTTTTGATGTTGGCTCCAATACGTGCCGGTTGGATGCTTTGGGGCAGTGTTATACAGCCCTGGCTTTCACAACGAAATGCTACCGAAGAACCCGAATTGGACGAGAAAAAGCAACGGAAATTGGATCGCAAAATGCGCCGTATGAGATAAAAGAATAAGAATCCCATATACAGGTTTAATAGTGTTGTTTCCTAATTCTTGAGCTTAACCCAAACTAAACTTTTGACCGGAATTTTATATAAACATAGTACGTTTCCAAATGACTAAAGAAATGCAATACTTTATGTATTGCGTACTAGAAATAATCATATGTAATGAGAAGAAAATCGACAATTTAAAATCCCTATCTACTAGTCCTCAAGGAAAACTATGTTAATTTAATTTAAACGAAAAAAGAGATTGTATATATAAGTAAAATGAATGCCAAGGCTTGTAGAGTGCTATCACGAGGAGTAAGTTTTCATTAATGGTATTTGGAATGATTTATGTAAATAAATTGGTTTATAGTAGCTTAAGTTATTGCCATAGCTATTGATGTAAAAATTTGATTTAATTGTTACTGCTAATAAAGTTAGTGCAATGCTAGCTGTGCAACCTTAGTTTATTTAATTTTTATTTACATTAAGCTCATATCAGTCAGTTTAAATGCTTAGGAATTGAGATCTTCAATCGACGGTCCCGTAATCAAGGCTGGCTGACGTCTTTACAATTAAAAAAAGCAAGTCATCATCTTAGTTTTAGGTGAAAATTGTATATAGGAGAAAAATTGGTCCGTGGCTTAATATTTTTTATCATTTTTATTGAAGTATGGTTTTTTTTTGTATTTTTTGTGTTTTTCATTGCTGCTGCTGTTGTTCTTCGAACTTGTTATTGTTGTTTTTCGTGTTTAAAAATTGCAGTCAGAAGTTGAAAAAAATTAGGGAAAAATCTATGAAAAAACACTAAAATGCCGATATCTCGCAAACGGCAAGGACTATACAGATGTCCTTTGGTCAGTTGGTAGTCCTCGTTATTCTCTTTAGAAATGCATAGAATTTCTCATATTTAATCAGCGTACGGCTGAGATATGAACAGTTTTTCGTCAGCAAAAAAATCGCTATAACTCGCATCCTTTAAGGACTTTCGTCGTTCCAAGGACTAAAAGTATTGAGGAATACTCTAAGCTATCTTCGTGTGAAAGAACATCAAAATAGTCCTTAAATTGACGGAGATGTGGCTGATTTTGTGACTTTTGGACTCTGTTTCCATGTATCAACTTAGCAATTTTGGTTTAACTTTTATAGCCTTATTTCTTCGGTTTTTAGTATTTGGTTGGAAATCTGAACAACATAACGGCTTAAACACCGTAGCAAGATTTGTAACCCAGCCAAGAACATTTAAAACAAGGACCATAAATTGGCTAAAGGATACTTACGTCTTAACGGATTATGCGTTTACGCGAGCTTTATGCGTTAACATTGCTCTAAGTGCGTTAGTTTAACATTTTGTGAATTTGCGTTTATAAAAGAGCTTTATGCGTTTACATTGCTCTAAGTGCGTTAGTTTAAAATTTTAAAATTTGCGCTTACAGAGAGCTTCATTCGTTAACATTGCTCTATGCGCGTCAGTTTCACATTTTGAGAATTTGCGTTTACAGAGAGCTTTATGTGTTAACATTGCTCCAAACTGCGGTTCTTAACAGAGATCCATTTCCTTTTATGTTGCTCAAATTTGCGCACACCCAACTTTCTTCTATTTGCGCTTACGGAGCTTACTCTGCGATTTTGCAGTGCTGTATAATGCGATTATGTGCTCCAAGTTGCGCACACTTGTCTCAAAACTGCGTTCAATAGCTGATATTTGCGTTTCGAATAGTAGCTGTACTACGAATTATGTTCGCCTGGTATCAGAGTTGCGGAGTGAGTTATGTTTTGAAACGTTGTTGCTGTTTTAAAAAAAACACAGTGTTTTTAAATTGTGATTTTTGTGCGCTTTTATTTATGTGCTTGACAAAAATATTTAAGAGTTTTTAAATAAAACAAGACACTGAAAGGAATCTAAAAAGTAAACTTTAGAATTTAAGCAATATGTTGGTTTAACAAATAAGGTAATGGGAATAAAATCTTCAAAGTTATATTTTAAACCATTTCGGGTACGATTTAATCGAAACAATTAAAAAGTTTTAAGGCTTGTGCTTTGTAAATAGCTATATTGTTATGTGTAAATATAATTCGTATATAAATATATGTGCTTTCAAGTGCAGGAACTGGTGCAGTTCTAATAGGTGCATTGCCACTTTTTATTGACGAGCATGTTCTAAAATAAAAAAAAAAATTAATTGCAGAAAGAAAAGAGCAGGATGTAAACAAAAATTAAACATTTTGCAACAATTTATTCTTTGTTGACTAAACAAATTTGCATCCAAACTAAAGTTAAAAGGTAAGTATAAAAAATATCAAGTAATATTAATGACAAGTGTCCTTGCTTGTAGACTTCACTTTTATCTTTATCTTCTGTTAGTTTCCAATAACCCGACTGTAGTCTATAGGAGTGTCAAAAATCATCGATTGTTACTTAATAACTTTACGTTTTTAAGTATGTAGAAGTATGAATGTAAATGCAGGCTGAATTATGAAATTGTAATCATATATAATGTATTTACTAAGAGATAGAATGAAGGCTTAAGGGTTGGAGATTTGGGAGATTAGGAGAGGAGTGGAAGAGAAACAAAAGAAAGGTTGAGCCATGTACTTTCAAGAAATTGAAACTTAACCACACAGCTAATGGAGTGTTACTGTGATTATGGAACATGCCCATGGCCAATCCATGCTCGCCACAAGCCGGTCAACATCTGTGCTTAACTACAACAACATCCAACAACTTATAATATCTGTGGACAAGCTTCTAGTTATATTGCTCAGGGATCACATAAGAGATATCGTCCCATGGATGACGATACAGGCCCTGCTTAAGTCGCTTTTGGTCCATATAGTGACCAATGAAGCCTATGCTGCGGCCCAGCACAAACAGGGAATTGATAGCACCCACGTTGATGTATTCCTGTGCCTCCTCACTGCAAAATCCCAATGATTAGAATTTCTGGAATCTTAGAAATAAAAAGTGTCTTACCTAGTAAAAGAACCACTGTTGCGTAGCATGTCAACAAAAGCGGTGGCAATGACGCCATCCACATTCAAAATCAAATTTGGTTTCTTATTGGTTGTAATTTTTTCTACTTCCAGTGCATATTTAAGCAAAGGACACTGTGGGAAATTCTCCATCACAAACTCCTTAATGATTTTCACTCGCACATCGGGATTATTAATCGACTTGACACGATGTCCAATACCCAAAATAAGTTTGCCTTCTTTGCGCATTTTGTTAACAAACTCCATTGGGTGCAAATTAGTATCGTAAGCTTCAGAGAACTGTCTGGCTGAACCATCGAGTGCTCCTCCAAAACGATCGCCCTGTTTCAAATATTTTAAAAATTATTCCTTATGACTTATGCATTAATTACTTACGATCGTAAGCAAGCCACTGACGACAGAGGAAACTAGATCCTTGCCAGCACGGGCACATACAATAGTGTTGTGGGCACCAGAAACAGCAGGTCCATGGTCAGCGGTGACCATGAGGCACATTTCAAAAAATTTGCATACATACGAGGGCAGACAGCGTTGGAACCAAAGCAATGAGATAACACCACCGATTCCAACATCTTTGTTAAGCACTTCACTGATTGGCATGCCTGCATATATGAGTTCCTGGCCTCGTTCATCACAAATAGAGGTCATAAACGAAGCTGGTTTTCGGATAAGTCCCAGCTCACGCGCCCATGAGTAGTCCATTGGGACCGTAGGTGGTGGCACTTCTTCTCTTGGCACAATACGTCCTGTCTTGACTAGCTCGCTGTACACATGATGAATAAGCTCACCCAACGAATCAAATGAATCGGGTACATATGCGCCAGCTTCGCGGAGGGCCTTATTCTTTGCTATGGCTGTTTCACGGTCTGAGTTGGCACAGGAACCGGCATGACCAAATTGTACTTCCGATGTGAACATGCTGGCGCATGTACCAATACACCAAGCAACCAGAGGTTTGTTAATGCGTCCGTCCTTTAGAGCAGCGCACACATCATACTCTTCGGTTCCGCCGACCTCACCAAGAAGCACGATCAATTTTGTTTCTGGATCGGCTTGATAACGAAGTATGTGATCCATAAATGTTGAGCCTGGGTATCTATCACCGCCAATTGCAATGCCCTCAATAACGCCATCCGTTGACTTTGAAATTATGTTATTTAGCTCGTTGGACATACCACCTGAGCGAGAGACATATGCAACGCTTCCCGGACGGTAAAGCTTCGAATGAAGTATATTATCGAGCATGCCTCCAGTATTACCAATTTTGAAACAGCCCGGCTTAACACCTCCAACAGTTGCAGGTCCAATGATGGATACACCCTTCTTGTTGGCCTCAATGATAAGCTTACGAGTCATGTTCTCTGGAATACCTTCAGCAATTATGGCTACTGTGCGTATTTGGGGGAACTCGAGCACTTCCAATGTAGAATCATAGGCGGACCGAAGCGAAGCAAAGTTAACCATTACATCGACCTCCTTGTGCTTGTGTATAGCATCCGACATCTTTTTGTAAACTGGAATAAGTATCTCCTTGTGACCCCAGTAGTACTTCTGTTTGTGATCTCCCGTAAAGGGATACACCATAGCCACAACCGATGGCTCATCGCGTCTGCAAAAAAGGAAGTATTTTATAAGGACATTCGACATAAAACCACTTCAACTACTTACCTGCAAATGAAGTCAAAATCAAGCATCGATTGCACCGCACGCTGCTGCATGCCCCAAACAATCGCCTTTGTTGTGTTTGAAAAGAACTTTCTATTTAAGTTTGATCCATTGCTGTTGCTCTGGTGGTTATTGGTGGCGAGACCATCGCTCTCATCTGCCGAGATAGGTGGTAGTTTAATCGATTGTGCTGTTGTCGAGCGGAAGGCTTTTTATAGATTCGGATTTCCCAAATGAGTGGCAAGTCGATGTCGATGCCGTGTTTGTTATCGTTACCATAATCGATATCGATATTCACATTGATATTATGATGATGAGCGAGAGCGAGCAAGTAGTCGAGAGAGTAAAGAATTTTGACATACATATATACACATACATAGACAACATTCAATACAATTACATTACAAAAACAATCGGTGACGCGGAGGTTGTGCGAGGATATGCAAAATTTTTGGTGAGATTAAAATAATTTTTAAATTTATTGTTATTGATTTGGTTTCGATTTTTGGGCGGGAATTCAGTTCACGTGTCGAGGACGAGGTGCGATTTTGGCCAAACAAACATATCATTCAATTTTTTTGATTTTGATTTGGATTTTGATTTTGATTTTTTTATGATTTGGATTTTGTGGGTGTGGTTTGTCGAGTTGTTGTTGGTTGGGCGGAGGGCGATCAATGCAAAACATACAAAAGAAATACAGAGAAAACAGAAATATAAATGCAGGTCGAAAGCAAATATTAAAACGAGTTTCCACAAAACAAAGGAATACATGGGTTGGTTTTAAAGGTATTTAAACAAACTTAGAATATTATCCGAAAATGTTTATCGTTTTCACTTACCGGAACCGAGGGTCTCTGCTTCACCGGCAGCTGCCTTTAAGTCTGCCTGAGCTTGTTGTCCGCCTGGCAGCAAGAAATTAGCTGTAGAAAACTCCACGCTAGCTACCTGTGGAATTGGTCGCTTTCCCAGCGCCATACCACAAATGGCGGTCATGTGTGTTTCGGGCCCAAATACGTGCAATGGAATGCCCAATGTGCTGCCAAAATCACGCATTCGTCTCAACCCCTCCTGGTAGTTGGGTCCCGCACGGCGAACGAAAATTGAAACGTTGTGTTCGACAAGTTTTGGCTGAAACTCACGCAGGGCGGTTATAATACCTACAATGTAATAATATTTTTAAATTAGCTGGCAAGATGAACCCTCACGTTACACTCACCTTGGAAGGTCGCTGCAACATTTGTAAAGTTAGCTATGCCGCCGCCTGTAATCAATACCTTGCCATCGGGGTGTTTGGGTGAAGAGGTCATTAGGTTAAGTATCGTCTTGGCGTATTCGTACGTTTGTTGCTCAGATGGTGCACCACTATATTCACCATAATTAGCCAGTTCAGCTGCGCCGCCTAGATCGCAAATTGTATCGGAGTAGATGACACTGGCGCCACCGCCAGCCACCATGGTCCATATACGACCATTTCTGTTTAAAATTGTCAATTTAAGCGAGGCGCCACTCTTTGCATCCAAATCAGCAATATAAGCCTCCTCCGGATAGGCATCGCGTCCGAATGGTGACGGATAATCAATATCCCCCCATTTCGGACGGCATATAAAATCAGCAGTCGAGTCCAGCTTGGCTGCGAGATCCAATATGTACAGATTATCAGCCGTCACTACCAAAGGATTGATCTCCAGGTACGTGAAATACAAGTCCGCAAATGTTTTATACAGCGCATATATAAACTTGGAAATGCGCTCCTTCGTGGACGCATCTGTAATCGCCTTCAATAGAGTAGTCTTCACATCAGCCAGCGATAGCTCACTATCTGCAGGTACATCCAACTTTACAGCCTTGGCATCCACATCACCAATATCGACGCCTCCCTGATGATAGAACAAAATCGTGTCCGCCGAACGATGCGAATAGATACACACATACATCTCTTCAGCCTACGCGTTAATTGAAGATGATAAACGAGATTATTTTTCTATTCGTGATTTTAAATTATAAATTCTCTTACCTCTGTATGCGGCACAAAAGGTTCGATTATAAAGTTGCGCAGTTTGCCCACAGCATTGCCAACCTTTTGATCCTTGTTGATTCGTTCGCCAATCCATTGCTTCACCTGATCAAAGTTTTTCTTGACGCCAATCAGTCCAAGCTTGCCACGTCGCTTGATAAGTTGATCGGGCTTCACCACCAAAGGCTGCAATAAATTAAAACGGATTTTTTATTTATTACCAAGTGGTGATAATTGTAGATTGTATGGCATTTATTAAATCCTTCCCACCTTTCCACTGTTCTCATGTCAAAAAAGTCATTCGGTAATTATTGCGAGATGAGAATCGGCTAACAAAACTGGGGGGTCAGGCGAGAGGCTGCGTCATTGACAATGACAGTACTTGCACACACTCGAAGAATCCACAAATAAACACACATGTACACACAACACACATGCACACAATAAGCACTCGCGCATTAGAAGATCGTACGAGTTTAAATTGTACACAAAAAATATCAGAGGGCAACGCCTGAAATGCCTCAGGCGATTTCGACGACTTTTAAACGTAACTGTGCATGTCAACATATTAGTAACTTTTTTAGTTTATGCATATATATATATAATTTATAATGTAATAATTTGTGTGCTATTTAACAAGTATATTTTAATATTATTCTGCATTTATGGAAAAGTATTATTATGTTATATGGAAAAGTGTTATTATTGATAATTGAAATATATTTATAGGACCCCCATAAACGATGCACATTACCTAGGTTTTCCTTCTGATGTATTTGTTTCAGGAATAATCACGCCACCCGCCACCCGTCATCCAATAACCAAGCAAACAAACACACACACACACACACACACACTCGTTTGCCGCTGACAGATAAAAGCAACGCTATCAGAGGTAACATTTGAGCGCCAATCAATTTGATTGGTTTGCAATACACTCGGGATTGGAATGCAAATAAGTAAGCTGAGTAAGTATAAACAAATAATCTAATCCCTTTTCCCAATCAAAACAATGACAGCTTAAGATCTTATGCGAAAATTGAATACCCTACGGTAAGCAACTCAATGATAACTTCAACTCCAGCCCCCCCCCCATGGACACATCTCGAAAATAGAATTTATATTACCCAAAGCGTTGTCAGCCCTATCAGTAGTGGTATGAATTAAAAATATAGTTGATACCACGATTGTCGGGCCATTCACTCTGCTTGGGTTGTCATGGCACGCTTATCAGATGTGAAATAATCGTGACGTTCGCGTCACCTTGATCTTTTCGCACTGATTTTCAATGCATTTCAAAATACATAGCAAAATATTTAAATATTTTTGTAACCATACATATACAATATTTTAACATATGCCCGGAGCACGCTTATCGCTCGTGTGCTCTGGAGCATTGATGCCGGGTGCGCTTAGTCATGACACATTCGCTCATTTCGTGGGCACATAAAATCATGGCCTTAGCCGGCTTCTAGTCGGCCAGGTTCAAGGTCAATGACAATGTGTGGAACCTAAATTTCTTGGCTCGGTGACCTAGTTACTCATTTCTGTATTCGGCCAAGGAAGCTTAGACCTCCTCCTAGAACCTTTCCTGTTTGGTTCCTTCTATTTTTTTGAACAACTAATAAATTGCCACCAAATATTTATGGCCCTCCTCCCATGTGCTTATCTATGGCTCAAAAATCACTTACCGTATTAAGCAGCCATGGGTGATCGACGCTCAACTTAGACCAATCCGTGTCAGCGTTGACTGTGGCAAAACGGCAGGTCGCTGCGCCTGCGCCGTGTTGATTTAGATGGCGGTTGAGAATGTCCTTGCCGGTGGCTTCCGTGATCGCTTTCGCAGACATGCTGTATTATTTGTGCTGTAATTGAAAGAAGCACACAATTAATATATTTGTGATTTAATTATTCCGTGAAATTTTTTAGTTGCCTTCAAGCAACAAGTTTCGCGTGACTTTAGTGTGGTCTTGCTTAGGCACTTGTTAGCTGTACTTTCAAACTTTGATTCTATTTCCTTAGAATTGATTAGAGGTGTGAGTGTGAGAGTTAGAGTGTGTGTAAGTGAGATTGTGTACAAGTGTTTACTCCAAGTGCACCAAGCTTTTTAAGCACCTGCCTTAAGCGTATTGTTGTCTGTTTAAAAGGCTATGGGTTTTGTATGGGTGCGTTTTATTAATTTGTTTATTTGTTTGGCTCTCGGCAACCTGCGCGCTGTCTAGCCTCAAGTACACTGAATTTTAATATGCAAGCGCACCAGCGATGAAGCCGAAATCAAATCCGAAATAGAGTCGGATTCCGGCATGGAACACGATGAACAGCGATTGCTCTTCGTTTGTCGGTTCGCTGTTTGGTTCTCCGGACCGTATATTGCGTTATCGTGAGGTTCAGTATTTAAATATTTTTGAAAACATTTCGTTTTTTATCCATGCTTTTGAAACACTATAGTGTTAAACACTTATTTCAATCAGTTCGGTAAAAACCCTATAATGAACTTAGTTAAGGTTCAACTTTAAAAGATTTTAAATAAAGCCTTCATAAACTTACTTTAAAGTTTTAACAGAAAGTCAACGAAATTGAAAATTTTCCTGATCGATTTGACACTCAAAAGTGAAAATATTTTAGTGACTAAAAATCTTACTTAATACAAACAATATAACTTAGTGACACGGAGCGGGATTTGGGTGAAACCGGTTTAACGCGTTCACCAGTGGATATCAAATTCAATTTGTATAGGAAAAAGGGCAGGTAATTTCAACTTTCACCCAAAACTGTTCATGGGCTTATCGAATGATTATGATTAGGTAAATTCGACGTTACTATCTATTGTTGACGAAGTGTACACTAAAAATAAATATTTTCTGATGACACAACAATCGATCGTAGATCTCATTTGGAGCGCTGTTTCTTTGGGTGAGTCTACTTTTAGTTCAGGTTCTGTTTCTAATTTGCACACATTTTAGGCTATCACTTGCCAAATGAACATATCAGCAAGGGGGAATGGCGGGACATTAATGACTTTGCAAATTCAAAGCTTGCGTTTCAAAGCTTCCACTGACACTCCCGTTGTTGCTGCCTTCGTCGTGTCGTTGTCAAGTTGCAAATTTACATGGAGAGCGCGCTTGTCGAAGTTCAGCAATTTTCTGACGTGTATTAGAAATTTTCCATACTTTTTTTCTTTATCATATCGAACTAACTTTTTGAAGCCGAGATAGTGAAAGTGGGTAAAATCAATAATGATGCATTTTCTGTAACATTTTTGTTTTTTCGTCAGGCGCTACGTTGCTAAATACGTCGTTGCCACAAAATTTTCATGAAATTCATTCTTTTTTCCTTTTATGTTTGTTTTTAAATGTGTGCAAAACCCGTGTTCTTTTATATTAAAATTAGTATTCTGACTATATTACACACTTTTTAACTCACTCTAACTATATGTATTTACAGCAGCTTCACTTTTTCTTATAAAATTTGTGCACCGCAAAAACTTTCTTTTCGATCCAAGACAATTTTTATGCATTTATATCGTCAGCTATCGATAACCCGAGCAATCGCCGTTCTCATATGTGCGTTACGTTACTCATATTGCACTTACGTCATTGTGAGAAATATATGTGTGCCCTTGCATCGCAATCCCAAAAATACCTAACAAAACACTACAAGTCAGCTGTCTTTAAACTGAACAGCTGCTAAATTTAATGCTCACAGAATTAAATCAACGATATTGAGTAATATATTCAAAAGTTTGTACTTAATGTGAACCTAGGTTGCGGTAAAGTAATCTTAAGTTTCGTAATAACACAGAAGAGAATTCTGTAAATTTTAAAAGAAAAATGTGCAAAAAGCCGATGCTGTTTGTGTTAGTCCTGACCCTTGGTGTGTCCTATACCAATGGAAGTCAACATATCAAGGGTGGCAGGGAAAAGCTGCTGCATGAGCTCGATGACAGATTCATCAGTTTAGAGGACCCACAGACGCTATCGGAGCCGCACACGCGTGAACAGATCGAATTATTACGACACATAAGCTTCACGCCACCAACGATAGACTTTGGCAAGTGGTCAGTGGGTCAGACTGTTACAAAGATTGTGACGCTATTTAATCAGCATGCAAATCGGAGCGTACACCTTAACTCAGTGGCAGGTCCAAGCCCAGTGTTTTACAGCAGTTTCTTTGGTGTTCGCGAAGTGCCTCCTCAGGGTAACACAACTTTTAGTGTCGTATTTTTACCTCGACAACTTGGTGCCATTTCAACGGGCTTACTTATCCAAACCTCTTTTGGACGGGCGGAGTTTGTGGTGCAGGGTGAAGGCAGTGAGTGTCCGTATCAACTTAAGCCACTTGTGGGCATCAAGGCTCCAGTAAATGCAACATTAACGCCAGAAATTCACATGTACAATCCACACGAGCGTCCGCTGCAAATACTTGAGGTGCGTTACCCAGAAAAATGATTATATTTTCAATTAATTTGTGTTATTCTTTTAGGTGTACAGCAGTGGTGGAGAGTTTCAGCTAGAACTTCCTACCGGTGGATCAGAAGGACCTCATAACCTTTGGGAGATTCCACCGCACTCCTTCAAGCCAGTCATACGCATATCGTTTCACGGTCGCACAGCTGGTAACCACAGCGCTTTCATACGTATCAAAATAGCTGAACAATCAGCTGATGAATCAACGCCGTTGGTGCATCTAAATGAAAAGGTCCTAGTCATACCCGTAGAATTTGAAATACTCGCCAAACACGGCGTCTATGCACGTAATCCAGTCGCCGATTTTGGACGGCTAGCGACAGAAAATGTTGAGGACACTTTAAGTTTTAAGTTGGACCTACAAAACCAGTCCACATATTACGAGGCACATCAATTTATTGGCTCGTACCTGCAGTCCATTCCTGGACTTAGCTACAATGCGCAAAATTCCAGCATTGTATTGGATCCTAAACAGTTTAAGGAAAGCATAAACATAAATCAACTGATTGCCATTAGCAGTAGCGATGGGCAGCTGCCGCCGTTTACTGTATTAGTTCGCGCTCAGATTTTCAAAGGTGGCCTCTCTTTTGACCGCAATACCACATTGTTCATCACAAGAACCAGCGCCGACGGGACACCGTTGCAAACACAACGAACGCTTGTAGTGCGTAATAATTTTTCATTTCCTTTAATGCTTTTTAACATAAGTCTGACGGAGCCAATTGACGCCGCACATCTGGAGATGTCAACCATGGATCAGGAAGTTATTCTGCAGCCAGGCGAGTCTATTGAACTTTTGCGAATGCATTTACTCGACAGACAGGCCACATTTACGTCGATCCTACTAATAGAGAGCAATGTAACAATATTTGAGCTGCCAGTAATCGCGTGCAGCGGCCGGTTGCACGTTTCTACACAAGCATATTTGTTCGAGCACCCATCCGTTAGTGATTATAGACTGGAACTTGATTTGGGAACAGTTCCATTTGCAGAGATGTCTCGCGATGGTTATATCATACTTCGTAACGACAATCCTATGCCTATAACGGTTATAGACTGGAATTTTACGCCTCCAAAGAACGTCTACTTTCAGGCTGTCATGACCTCTCCATTTGCAAATATAACAGAGCACAGCACTGATATTCAGTCTGACGATGCCAAGAAACTTCAGGTTAGAGATCCGCGGGACCAGCTAGAAGCTGGAGAAATTGTGGTCTTCATATTGTCGATAAAAACATATGTGGAAGAGGAGAATACGGGCGTCTTAAAGATATGGACGCCGTTTGAACTGATACATGTGACAGTGCGATTTAAAGCATCTGTTGGACAACTGGAGATTGATCATGAACAAATGCAGTTCAACTCATGTTTCCCTGGCAAAATATGCTCTGCGGTGCTAAGCGTACGCTCAAGTTTCTTACATCCAATCCACATTAAATCTGTGCAGTTTGCTCGCGTTGGATTGCGGTTTAAAGACTTCAATGCCAAAGGCACAACAATTGGAGCACAAACATTAACCAAAGTTGGTCGCATCTACTTTGAGCCGTCGGCGCTCTGTGGCAACAACTGCTACCTACGTCCGTCCTTGGATCATCGGACAATATTTCCCACTGCACGGCAAAGTAAAAGTGAGGTTGGTGAAGTAAACAATAATTTGCTTTATGATGGCGTCCAAGTGCGTGAGCGCAACGAAATGTATCGTCAATTTAAGCGCCAGCTTCACTCTATGTCCCTGACACTTCTCACGGAAGAGCTGCCTCCTGTGGAGCTAGACTTCAGCATTAATATGGAATGGCCTAAATTAGTGCTATACCAGCCTCTGCCTACTCCGCCATCTGTTGAAGTGGGTAAGGTGCAGTGGCAATGGATTACCTTGCGTAATCCCTCAACACAACCACTGCTCCTAGACTATTTTCTCTCCGACCCAACGTACGCTCAACGCACCAAACTGCCACACGAATTGATCGATGACGGTACTGACAGTTGTTATTTGACGAATCAGGATGTTTTCTCCTTACCTGATGTTACCCAAAACAATCTTGTGTTGTTGAACGCAGGCATGGCCCTGCTTATACCAGTCCAGTTTACTGCTCAGCAGCCAGACAAGTATTGCACGCTACTTCACGTGCGAAGCAACTTAACCATCTATGAGGCCGTTTGGGTTTCAGCGCGAGCCGTTCAATCCCAATTTCGATTTGGCAATCGGCGTCCCGGCTCTAACACACCTTTACTTTTTGAGTTCAATACCCAGCAGTTTGACAAATGTGACAGTACTCAAAAGGACTTAGGACTTCCTGATGATCTGGACCACACGGTGGTAGCTACTCGCACTTACACTGCGCGCAATGCAGGAGCTGTACCAATACGAGTTGAGGGATTCCTAATTGATAATCAGAGCTGTGAGGGGTACGGCTTTAAAATTATGGATTGCCAGAGCTTTGAACTGCAGGAAAATGAGACCCGTAAAATTGACATCAGCTTTACTACAGATTTCACAACCTACCGTGTGCAACGCACACTGACGATATTAACAAACCTTAACTACACTATAAGCTATAAATTGCTCGTTCAGCTGCCAGCCGAAAATATGGACAGATGCGCCAGCAGCATGCCGCGACCCCAATGGGAATCAACACTACGTAACGCAGCTCTTATGATGCTCCTAGTTACATTCTGCTTAGTGCTTCTGGCAGCTGTTTTCGATTCACGTGCCATAATGGCTCATCAAACAGCGTACGATGCAGCTCGTTATAAAGGTCCTGTGCAGCCAACATTTAACTTAAGAAACATTGTAAAGCTTCAGGTAGCTGAAGAGGCAGCGGCTGCTGCTGCAGCAGTTGCTGCACTTAAATCTGAACAACAAAAGCTAAGAAACGGTCAACTAAAGGATCTACGTAAGCGCACGATGGGAACATCAGGAGGGGAGAAATTGAACAGCTCACGAAAACCAAAATCCTGGTCTGCTTGGAGCATAGAAGCAAGTGAACCAAAGACTGCCTTAATTAATCAACCAAAGCCAACATGTTCACCCAAGTCAAGTAAAAAGCCAACGACAACAACTCAAACGACACCAGCACCCACACGAGCTCCCAAGAAAAGTAAACAGATGACGGCAGTTGGAGTTACACCTAAACCAAAAGGGGAATCGATGCCATCGGATACCCAGGAGAAACGGGTTAGTCCCAATGTTAAATTGCCGGAGAGCTCTTTCTCCCGGACATTGAAAACAAACCCAGAAGCATCTAAGGAACGTGTTCTTAAGGAGCAAAACGGCAGCGTCAAGAAATTTGGTAAAACTCCGGGTCGGGAACGGCGTAAGGAACAAAAGGTAACTTCGCCCAATGGCATTGGTTCCAACAAAAAGCCATTGGATCGTAAACAACGCCAAAAACAGCTTAACTTCAATGACAATGGCAATGCAACCACTAGCACTGTACCATCCAACACATCTGACATAGATGTTATGATTACGTCGCCGTGGGAAACTAGCAGCGGAGTTTCATTTAAGGATATCACACATACACCTCCTTTGCCTATTGTGGACAATGGCCTTAGTTGGAACCCTGCAGCAAGTGATTTAGCTAAGAGTCAATTGGGTCCAATTGGTAGTCGCAAGACCTCTGCTCCACCATCAAGTACACCACTTTGGGGTCCCCTTACAACGACGGAGTCAACACAGAAATGTAATTCAATCGAGTACTCCCTTTTTAGCACTCCGGGCCCGACAGCTGAAGAGACAAGCCTTGAGTTGCCTGTCTTAAATGGTAAAGAAAAAATCAATATTAATATCTGGAATTTCTTATAATGCTTTATATATTATTTTATCAGGTTTTGGCCACAACTTGTATGAAAAAGACCAGCTTATCCAAAGGCAGCAGCAGGAGCTACTATTGAAGCAACTAGAGCAACAAAAGTTGCGAGAAAAACTCTTGCTTTTGTCGAACATGAATGGTAGTAACTGGACTATGGATTCCGCAACACCAGCATCAACAACATGGACACCTTTGGGCTATGCAGGTTGGAATCAGGGAATTTCCCGAGCATCGCCGACTCATGTGCTTACACCTGGAATGGGTGTTTTACGACCACCACCGGGACTTGAATCGAATTACAACAATTGTCAACCAGCAACAGTAGAAGGGACAGGCGCAGCAGCATCTTTGAGTAACAACAATAAAAATAAAAATAACCATATCGATGGATTAGCCGCAATGGCAAACGCACAAGAGCGGGCACCAACAATGCCCACCCAATACGATCCATTTACCTCGCCAAGCTCAATCTGGTCAGATAACTGGCGTCAACATAACAATCATAAGAACTGAAGGTCAATCCAAAGCTCTCTGATCAAATTAAAGCAACCAAATGAAATTCTTTTACTATACATAGACACTTAGGCTTACGCTAACATCGGTTGAAACATGATCTTTTCCATTAGATTTTTCGACTAAATAAACTCAAAGATTTATGTTATTATACACTTATACATAAATATAATTGCTAAGTGCAACTGCAAAATTCGTGGAAGAACAAATCAATTACAAAAAAAAAAAATATTCAGATATAAAAAATTTACAAATTTCTATATTCATAACCAAAGAATCTTTGTATCGTATCATAGTTATCATACCTAGACTTGATTATAGGGGCTTCTTCTACACAGGAAATGTTGATCGACTATTTTGTGGAAGTGTAATTTAACTAAATCCGATAAGCTTAGACTTAGCAGTTCTCCTTATACGTGATTATACCCTTCTCAATTAGATCTGGTATCTCCACAGCCAACCACGGCGCAAGGCCGAGAGCCATGGCATGAGCGATTCCAAATTTAGGCACATTACGAGCCCATAGAGGTTTAAAATGATCCGTTAAACAGATTTTGCCCCCTCGATACATTTTAGCCGTCTTACCGTCCAGTTCAGGAAGAGCTATCTCTGGAGCTGTAGTTGGGTATGTAACTGGAATATCGAACTCAACATCGAATTCATATTTTAAAAGATTGTGCATATACCAGCATTTGCCAAACCATTTGGTTCCCTCTTTATTAGATTCAAGACGAAACCAGTCGCTGCCAGATTGTTTGTTATTTTCCACATACTATAAAAAAAAATAATTTAAAAATCAATAGGAAAGTAATTATTTTAGTACTCACCTTAATCAACGCTTGATATTCCTCTTTTAATCTCTGCACCCAAACATCTTTCTCACGTGGTCCGGCTCGTGTCTGAAGTAGAGGAATACTACTCAATGTTTTCCTTGTACTATCATCGACCATGTTTTTGAATTGTTCTCTTGCTTCAGATGAAAAAATAATAATAACAAATCTAACAACAAGTGCGTGTGGACACGTAGTGTGTGCAAAAAATAATCCAAACAAAAAAAGAAGAAAGCTTAACAGCTTAAAGAACTGTTATTAACAGCAGTCTCTGCAACCAACCCTCAGAGTTGTCTCTGTAGTAGTAGATACGCGCGCTACTTTCAAAAACAAACTCAGAGACAATTTATCTGCAAATTGAATTTACATAAAACAAAATTATATCTTATTAAAACATATTTTACCCACAGCTCAAAATTTTGCTTAATTTATTTATTAACAATAAAATTCAATACTTAATTATTCTTTTTTATTTTGTGTCAGCTAAAAGCTCGATGCTACACAAAACCATCGATTGTTATAGAATTTCAACAACAATATTAGTTGGTTTTTAAAATTCTACTTTTGGTTCCATAAAAGCTTTGATACGATTTGATGGTTTCAATAGAAATGCGTCATTTAAGTATTTTTTTTATTAAACCACGCAATGCAACTGTCCATCAAAATTGGCAATATAAAGCGAAACACAGCATCCAGCATGTCAAACAATTTTTGCTCGTTGAATGATAAGGTTCACACCTAGCTAACTGCCAGTAATAAAAAGTGATAGTGCAAGCTAAACACGTTCTTAAGCTTAAAAAAAACATAGTTTCTGTGTTACGCATATTTATCATATCGCGTTTTGTCTATAATAAGGTTAGTGTAAACAATTTTTG
This sequence comes from Zaprionus lineosus, assembly GCA_035044505.1. NCBI lineage: Eukaryota > Metazoa > Arthropoda > Insecta > Diptera > Drosophilidae > Zaprionus > Zaprionus lineosus. Next base: position 142,750 of record JAWNNX010000098.1, on the reverse strand, counting down.
ATTTCAATAATATGTGGTTTAGTAAGCATATTAAAAAATTCAAAACAAAATATATTCATTTCGTAATTTTTGAAATGGGATTCTCCAAAGCAAAGGTTAGACCTTAAGAAAGACGCAGAATATTCCATTAGTAAACATCAGTTACCATCAGTTTTGAAAATTAAAAACAAAAGATTTGAAAATCAACTAATCATTGGCACATATTAAAGAGGCTTGAAAAAAAATATTAAAAACCAAAACAAAAAAATCACGGAGATGGTACCTTTGAACTGATAATACCAATCCACTGATAAGGCTTGAATCCACTTTAAATCCAACTCAAACCGGTTTAACAGTCAGACGGGTAAGAACACAAAAATTTGTGTTAATGTGTGTACTCTGGGTTCTGGTGGAACAGTTACTTAAGAGCGATCTGTCGTTCATCAAAATATTAAATATGTATATTTAATTTATTTGCTACGAATACTGAACCATGCTTTATATGTATATAAAGTCACATCGTAACCAGATTTGACCTTATTATGGTGATAACATCACCCTGTGCCTTATACCAGTTTAATATGTGCTAGAAGCTATCAGTGAACTAGTCAAAACTGGATTCATAACATCGCTTTTCCATTAAACCTTATTCAATTAAACATGCTACAAATTGTATTAAGATTACGCCAAAATCTTTGCACGACAATTGGTTTTATTATGTCATAGGTCACTTATTCAACATTCTGTTTCATTGCTGGATGCAGCTTCTGCAGATGCTGCCATTTTCTCATTTGTTTTACGCACACTAACAGCAATTATCGTATCTGTGTTTCGGTGCCGATGCTGATGCTGATGCCTGTACTCCTGCCACTCTTTAAAATGCATTTTTTTGCGATGCGCATGCATGTTTGCATTGGAGTTAAAGGTTTTTGGGCAATGCGGGCAAGTGTATAAAACTTCACCTGTATGTGTTGTCATGTGCTCCTACAGAAAAAATATAATTAATTATATATAAAAATAAAGAAACGAATGTGCCAGAAACTTACGCGCAACTCATTGGGACGTTTGAAGGCCTTCTCACACATTGGACATTGATGCGTCCGGGCTGTGTTGTGAGTGTATTTAATGTGATGTTGGTGTGCTTGTAGACTGGGTGATATTTTAAAACAATACTCGCACTGTACCGGCTGTAAATTCTCAGCGGTGTGCATCATTTTAATATGTCGGGCTAGACCATACTTAGTGGTTAGTGTCGAATCGCAAAGGTCGCACTTAATTACTTTTTGCGGAACACCAGTGTGCTCCTCCATGTGTCTCAACAAAGCCTCACGACCTCGTATAGACTTACCGCATACATCGCAGATCTTATCAAACTTTCTTAAGTGCACAAGCTTTACATGCTGCTGCATGAGGTACTGGTTGGGAAATCTTAAAGTAGTTATTATTTAATAATTCAATTTTGTTTAATTAAATATTAATTTGGATATTCGTTACCTTTTACTACAATTTGTGCAACCGACATTCCATTGCTCTTTGGGAATGTGCGTTAGCTTGTGTCGTTCGCAAACAACAGAACTATAAAATTTTTTTGAGCAGTGTTCGCATTGATAGAGGCGTCCACGTTGCTTAATGTCATGCATTCTCAGATGCAGCATTAAACTTCGCCGCTCACCCATTACGCGCTGACATATTTCACATTTGAAGAGGTCAGGGTCCTGATGCCTACGCAAGTGATCCACAAGTACACCACGCTTCCAGAACTTCCGATTGCAACACATTGCATAGCCACGTTGATTGTGTTCTTTACGCGTGTGCACAAGCATTTCGGTAAAATCAGCCATAGGTTGGCTACATATTGAACATTGCACTTTGTAATGGTCTTTTATGTATTCATTGAATTCTTTAGATTTTTTGATATTATGAACTGGCGAATTGTCGTCTTCCACTTCGTTAGCGATTTGTAATTCTTTTGCAGATCGGTGCTTATTTGCTTTTTTTTCCCTTTTATCTTTTGATTCAGTGACAACAGCATTGAACTCGCTCTCACAGACACTTTCTTCCAAATAATCGGAAATGTTTTGATCTTCTAAAACATCAGCTATGCTAAGATCAGCCTCGGGAAATTCAATTTTAATCTCGTTTAGATTTATTTGCTCCAATACGGTCTTAAAAACGTTACTGTTGATGCTTGTAATTTCTTCATCGGGAAAGTGCTTTCGGGGACGTCCCCGTCTACGTTTAACGGCCGCCGCTACACTGTCTCCAAGTACGTTCTCCTGCTTAATAACACCTTCACCCATTTTTAATGGGGTGGAACGTTTATCATTCGATTTTACTCCATTTGTAATTTGTAAAAGTTTTTTGTGTGCCCGTTCTACGCTTAAATAAAAGTTGTGGAACGTAAACAGTTGATCACAGCAAGCGCTACATACATGTTCTTTAGCATCGTTTATCTATTGATCAAATAGGAGTATGAGAAGACAAATAAAACGCTTATCCAGGAATTCTTACCCGCAACCAAAAGTGCTTCTCGATTATTTCTTTTAAATCAAGCAATTCAGCTTCGTTGGATCCAAACTGGATGTTATCTGTAGCATCGTCTGTGCACTGTGTGCACAGGAAGCACATTTTTTATGACGATACTATTTAAACTTAAAGCCGAACGTTCAATGAAATAAAATCAGAACACTACAGAAAACAATTAAATAACAGCTGTTTTTCACAAATAGTCCTGCCAACTTTGTTAAATATAAGTTTTAATAAACATACATATCTGCTTCGAGTTGGTAGCCTCGAATTTCGGAAGTATACGCGTTGAATTAAATTAAATAATTTAGCTTTGTTTTTGGACGATTGCCGCATTAATTCGATTTAAATTTGTTGCACGATTATTGTACAATGAATAGGCTTTACACATGCACTCTTTGTCTCTGGTTTGATGAATATGCTCGTGTAGGTGCTAGCTATTTATTTTTATTATTTACAATTGTAAGTCTATCAGACACTGCTTTCCTAGAGTTTAGGTGTAAATAACTAATCTTCATACTGTTTATGTTATAAAGAGATAAACACACTTGATAGCAATGAACTGATAAGCTTATTAAGTATCATAAGCTAATTGTTTCCACACACTTATATACTAATTATCTTTTTGGTGATTTCAGGTGCTTTTAAAATAAAGCAATCTTCCATTTAGTGAAATTTCTAAGTGAAGCGCAATGGATGTTCAAGCAGGACGCACTGTGCCAGATGGAGGCTGGGGATGGGTTGTAGTAGCCGCTGTGGCTGTTATTAATGTAAGAATTTCTAAACTGTATATTTTAAATAGTTTAACTAATTTTTAATCTTTTGCAGATGACAAATCAGTCTATTTTATCAGTGTTTGGTCAATTATTTGTAGGCGAGCTTCATCGCATACATGAGGATGCATTTACTGCTGCTTTAATAACAAATCTTAATAGTCTGGCCTTAAATTTCTCTGGGCTGTTTATTGGTCCGGCTATTAAAAGTTTTAAGCCACGAAATGTGGCCGCCACTGGTTGCCTCTTCGTTTCCTTTGGCCTTGCCTTGTGTTCACGGGCCACAGAAACATGGCATTTTATTATAGGATATAGTTTTTTTGTGGGCTTCGGGTTGGGATTAATCTCACCATCCACATTTATGGCCATTAACTCCTACTTTAGCACCAAACGAGGACGCGCCGTCGGATTCTCTTTGGCTGGTGCTGGCGTGGGTCAAATTTTTATACCTCACGTCGTTCATTATTTTCTACACAACTATGGCTTTCGAGCTGCAGTTCTTTCAATGGCTGGATTATCATTGACTGGCGTAAGTATAGATCACAAAAAAAAAAAAATAAATTTGTTTTTAATTAAGTATTATTATATTTTAGCTTATTGGTGCAATGTTTTTAAAGCCACTAAATGCATCCAGTAAACATAACAACAGAAAACATTTGACGCTTCTTGTTGATAAGGAGGATAAGAAACAAGCTAGCCCTTTGCAAGCAATTGTTGTGCTAAGTAATAGTAAATCTCAAAAAAATGAACTTTCAAAGAAAGAAACAGTGCACAGTAGAATGGCACACCGCTTGGCACAAGCAATGGACTTGGAATTACTCAAGGATATAGTGTTTTGGAGCATTATTGTTGGAATGGCAATTGTTTATACAGCTACCATAAACTTTACGATGATATACCCAAATTTCCTTGCACATACCGCCGGATTCGATAGCAAAGTTGTTGCTTTTTGCATGTCCATTGTGGCTGGTGCCGACATTGTTTTCCGACTAGTTTTGCCATGCATAACTGATCGATTAAGAATTCCGTATCGTGTAGTTTTTCTTATTGGAACAGCGGGCTTGTTATGCGCTCGTCTTATGCTAGCTCAAACCACCAATTTGTCAGTCATCATAGCGGTATCCGTGCTTATTGGCATGACTAAATCTGCCACCGTAATTAATAATAATTTAACTATATCAGCGTACTGTCGATCAGAAAAACTTGCTGGAGGCTTGGGACTTAGCATGATTTCGAAAGGTGTAATGGTGATAACGGCTGGCCAATTCCTTGGCTGGATACAGGACTATGCAGATTCGTATAAAATCTGCTTATACGCACAAAGCATATTCCTTTTAATGGTTGTAATAGTGTGGACACCAGAAATCTATTACCGTTACAAAATGCAGAAGCGCAGCACATCCAAATCAATGGAGACAACTTACATGTCACCGGAACAAGCAGAGTCATTAAACTCACGTTCGTAAATTATAAAAACAAAAGTATACAAGATTGAAATGTGATCAGAACTTATAACGATCAAGGAGAATGCAACAAAGACTTAAGACGTGAGCCTTATGTATATAAGTATTATATAATTTTAGTTTTAAGCTTTTCGACTTATTTATTATCATGTAGAATATATGAATTTTAAATGTACTGCTCATACCCAAATAAAATACAAATACTTTACTTTTTAAAAAACCAAATTATATATTTTCCACAGTATTAATTAGATTTGAATTTAAAGCCCCTTACGCACTTATAAAGCTTTGTGAGCCCGCAATTTTAGACTCTCCAGACTCAGTGTTGTAGAATAGGCAGCGTTCTATGCCATCCTTTGTAATAATGCCAATACGAACAACGCCGCCGGAACTTCCATCGTAGAAGATGGCATGCTGTACAGCTGTGAAGATTATTATTATTATTAAGTATACATACATTTTATCTATAATTTGTTATAGGGCACATACCTTTTTTAACAAAATCAACACATTGATCCTTTGACATTCCTGGTTTGTAGTGCTCCTTAACGAAACCGTATATAAAACTGGAGCCCGAACCGCCAATTGTACAAGCTTCGCGAGTCATCATGCCACCCAGTGGCACACTGTAAACCTGGCCACCACGCTCCTCATCCCAGCCAGCTACAATGATACCAGCTAATAAAGAATCGCGGTAATTGTAACAGTAGTTGCGAAATTCTGATGCCGCTTCCCACACAAGTGGTTCCTTGCTTGTTTGATTTTTGTGATAGTTCAAAGAGTAAGCAACAATGTCGGCTATAGCCTGGGTATCCGCTGCGGACCCACTCCGACAGCAATATATATTGTTTGAAATTTGAGTTAATTTGTCTGTCACACGATTTGCAACATAAGCTCCAGAGCTGGTTCGAGAGTCAGCACCAATCACAACGCCACCATCGAACTCCACAGCCATAATAGTGGTCTGTAATTAAGGAATTATATATTGTTCGTAAACAATTATTTGAATAATAACTTACTCCAGTGCTAACAGGAGTATCGGTAAAATCAAAATCTGAGCCCATGTTGCTTTTATTTTTTTATAAATTTGTATTTCTTGCAGAAATGCCGAGTAAAATGACTGGCTTGTTTTTGACTAGTGCTATAAAGTGGTAGATTATTTCAGTGTTGATTAGATTTTACCTCGTCTATCGATAGCGATTGTTTGTATTGTCCATCCACATGTTGACTTTGTTTTCGCCCGTTTTAAAAAAGGTACCTTGTTTACTTGGAGTATAAGTTTAGGAAGATGGCCTACGTTGCACTTAGTGAAGCTGAGAAAACCTTTATTTTACATGGCGTTGAAGTAAGTATATTTGTTCTTTTTTAAATAACATGCAATGAATGCGTATTCAGGAGGATTTTCGTGGAGATGGACGTTCTCGCCGTGATTACCGGCCAATGGAGCTAGAAACTGGACTAGTCAGTAACGCTAGTGGATCGGCGCGTCTTCGTTTAGCGAACACGGATATTTTGGTAGGCGTCAAAACAGAAATCGATGTGCCGCATCCATTAACACCCGATTGCGGAAAACTTGAGTTTTTTGTTGACTGGTAAGGCAGCATATAAAAATCTTTTTAAACTTTAATAATTCTGCATTGTTTTGCAGTTCTGCTAATGCAACACCTGAATTTGAGGGCCGAGGTGGTACAAACTTGGCTAAAGAGTTAAAACTTTCACTTGAAAATGCCTACGAATCACCTTTAGCTTTCGATTATCGCTCCTTATGTCTTATTCCAGGTCAGCAATGCTGGAAATTGTACATAGATATTTTAGTAAGTTATTTAAAAATGTTTAAATATATAAAGCTAATAACGGCTTGTATTAAGATTTTAGAATGTGGTGGCAATCTGCACGATGCGGTTTCACTGGCAGCCAAAGCAGCTCTTTACAACACAAAACTACCACGCGTAACAGCGACTCTATTGGATGCTGGAGTAACCGATCTTATTATATCAGATAATCCCTATGACTGCACACGCATAGGGATCGATTCTGTTCCTCTGCTTGTAACCGTTTGCAAAATCGGTGATTATTGCTTGGTAGATCCGTCAGCCGAGGAAGAAGTTTGCAGTTCAGTTAGTATGGTTGTGTCCGTATCCATGCGCAATGGCACAGGTAAATTATATTTTTAGTCCCCGTAAAAGTATTATCTGACTGTTAAGTTTTAATTTAGCCAACCTTTCGGGCACGCACATGACTGGCGGTGGCTCTATGCACAGAGATACCATGTTAAATTGCATACAGCTTGGTCTATCCATTGGAGAACAACTAAATAACTTACTTGTCAAAATGCTTAAGTCAGAGGAGCAGCGAGTGGGCCCAAAGCGGGCCAAAGCAGTGGGTTTTCTTAAATAAAGTTAAATTTTGTAATTTAGTATGAAAATTTTATTGAATTTTTAAATTTGAATACACATTTAGTGGTTTTTTCTTTAGCTTAAGGCTTTACTACATATACTAATGCCGTTTTTAATTACGTTTCTTTGTTTGTTTACTTGCTGCAACTGGTTTCTTCTCCTTTGATTCAGGCTGTTTGCCTGAAAGGAACGAGGCCAACATCTCACTGATCTCCGGCATATCGTTACCAATCTGTTAAGTATGAATCAATTAAATGTGAATTTATATATTTTGTAATGATTTGGTTACCTTTGGGAACTGCATGTTTTCAACTTCTTTTCTAGTCTCGGGATCGTTGATCATTTTTGGCAGTACCAACAAAAGGAGTAAAGGCAACGCCATCATTAATACCATAGGGCTAAAGATGAAATCAGTAATCTAAAAAAAAAAACAAAACGGTTACTTAATAGAACGTCATGTGAGTTTACACATTTTGTGTACCTTCCATTGTTCCCTGGTCTGGAAATATTTGAATTTCATCAGCGGCTTCATCCTGAGCGGATAAGGCACTTGAATTACTTGAGCAGGCTGTATGTAGTTTACTTTTCTTGCGCGAAATTTGCCTTTTGGGTTAATTTCAACGCGTACTGGCTCATAGAATATATCTGGATGATAAATATCCAATACGTAACTGCCAGAAGGTACTCCGCTTATTATAAATTGTCCATCTTCGCGCACAAATCCTTTATATTCTCCATTGTTAATGCTAACAGTTAAATCAACTTGCCACTTATTACCGCTAGAAAAGGCAACCGCATGATCTTGAGCTGCACCAGGGCCCAACTCAGGAGCATACACTTTGCCCTCGATGGTGTAGTATCCAGATACCTCGTCAACTAAGTCATCTTGCCCAATAACCACTTGACAACAGCACAGAGCTATGAATGTAGCAAATATTACTAGTTGGTACCACATTTTTTATATTGAACTTTTATTTTACGATAATTAAAAATTTTCTTGAATAAAATAGCTAATCAGATGTTTTTTCTCATCGCTTATCGATAGGCACTGACAAATTTCTCAATCGACAGTATGGTATGGTTCCTATTCACCACTTAACTTATTCACCATAGTTGAAGAGAATAAATTGAATTGGAGCTTTAAATTATCAGTTGCAAATTTAAATTGGTGGCGCGGAGTCTTGTGTTCGCGACGGAGCAGAAACAACACACCAAAACCGTTTAATTTTTTAAAATTTTTTCAGAAATTGTAGGTTAGTGTGTGTTTGTTTGACAAACGAGTTTTACGTTATGTGAATTTTCGCTACATCTTGTGTTCTACATACCAAAAGCTTAACAGCTAGGGGAATAAGTGATAAAATTATTTCTAAAGCGTAAATTATGGAATAAGTTCTCTCGTTTTAAGGAAAAATAACACATAGTCTATAACCACACCCAACATATTTTAAAATGTTGTTTGTTCAGTAGCAAATTTGTCCGAGCTTAGAACAATCAAAATTATTGTTATGTTCATAGAGTAAGAAAAGTAAAAGAACAAAAATTCCAAAGTTGCAGTTGACGGTGAGAGACTCGTGCAGAAATATGAAGAAGCAAATAAAACAAACTTGTGTTGTTTTTATGTTACTACAAATTATGTCGCATATTGTTGTTATGGCCGCGGCTGTAGTGGAAACCGGTTTCCAGTTATACTCAACCTGTGATGTTGTGCACTTGAATGCGAATATATGTGTGCCTACATGTATGTGTCACTCTCGCGCCGGTAGCTGTCGCATAGACTTAGTTAGCTGGGATTTCAATGGCAGTACAAAAACTTGATGCATTCCAATACAATAGCAGATAATTAATGGAACAACATTTGTGTCCAAATACATGTACACAAAATTCTATACCAACGGTAACATGAACATGTGGGCATATGTCTGAAGCCAGGTGCTGTAATATGGATGTCAAGTGCCGCTCATGCGCAGTGCAAATCTCAGGTCTTTAAGCTGTTGCTGCGATCGTTGATGATGTAAACAAGGCGGAGCAACACAAAATACAAGTGCAATAAACAAAAGCATACAAGATAGAAAAACAGCAGAAAGCAATGAGAAAAGCAAACAGAGAGCAGAGAAAAATAGCTAAACGTGGTTTATCTTCAATGGAATAAGAAGTGGGGAGGGAATGTGGATTAGGATGAACGTGAGGTTTGCTTTTAGCAATTGGCGCACAGACACATGCAAATCCATTACATACCCCGCATACACTTGTTGAATTGTTGGTTAACACAATTCCTAATTTGCTGATAAATCAGAGTCGCTTTCTATTTACAAGTGTTACAAGCTGTGTTATGCGTATACATGTGTGTCTGCGCTGCGTGTGCGTGTGCGTATGTGTATGTGTGTGTGCTTGAATGTTTGGTTATGCAGGTATTCGTGTTTACCTGAAAATGTAAGTTTGACACATAAATGTTAATATTAAACCCCTTAGCTTCTTATTAAACGCATTAATTTTTCTTTTTCCAATATCTATGACATCATCTAATTGAAATTCCAACGATTCCAATAATTGTTACTGGTATTTCAAGTTTTAAAGACACGTGCTGACACAGTTTTATGGCTTAGACTCAGATTATGTTCTAGATTGTACACCTGCTGGCTTCACAGCCAAGTTTAAAATAGCTTTCACAGGTTTTTAAAAATATTGTTTATATCACTTTAAATATAATGCATTTTTGCCATTTACATTATCGCCTTCCTCATTTTTATTATTGCGAGCAAAGTTTCCACTTCAAAGTTTAGCTGTCATTGGACAATAAATTGATTACAGCTCAAGTACCGGGATTTCCTATATTTATTTGATTACCGTTTCGTAAATTGCTCTACTAACATTAATTGGAATTAGTGACTGTTAATTTTCTTTACCAACTGGAAAGGTTTTGACCTTTTGTATGCATAAAAGAGGAACTAATGTTTTACCTTTAACCCAATTTCTTGTTGTGGCACGCGACGGTCAGCCATTGGCCAACATTTGACTAGCTGTTCAGAGGCTTGTTTAGACCGCCATCCACTTCAGTAACAACTCAGTACATTTGCTGACACTGGTTCCCCTCGCCACTCTGCATGTTCTTTAATTGATTTGAAGTAAATTGAAGTACCTACTCGTTGTTAAAGCTACTGCATATATACAACCAATAATAGCTGGACAACAGGGAAATATGATTTTAAATTGATAGCGTTCAAATAGAGTCAGACAAAGGTACCATCTTATCGGATACTTCTTGGAAGATATCTTATCGTTTTCTAATTAACGAACTGTTCCAATAGTGTTCTCGACCCCTTAACATGACAATCATATATGAATTAAGTGTATTTGCTTACATACTTAATTGCTTGGTATGACTCAATGAAACTCTTAAAGTTAAACGATATTACAATTAGCTGAAGGTTCAACAACCAGTTCTACAATTTGCTCAGCATTTCCTTTCACGAAATCTCGAACCAAATTGGTATTCAAAATAATGAATCGAAAATCTTAATGGTGAGACTGCAACAAAAGTTGAAGAATGCGAATGCGAATGTGATTTGTGAATGTTTTACTAACCAATTAGAGCTTAGCTGTCAACTCAACGTAGCTCTCAGGTTTACGAACAACAAACACATCGTCACACACACATACGTTTACATATATGTACAAGCTATATGGAACATGCGTACAGTCTCTATTCAATAACAAATTGTAATTGGCGCTTGTGTGGCTTAAACAAGGGCATGGACTCTTTATTTTCAACTCGCTGTAGTCACTTGTTAGCTCCAACAACACGAGTTCTCCACAAGGGACGTTTACAGTGGAAATTTTTATTATATCCTCCAAAGGAAGTTTTTCATAGCTTGCAGGACTCTTTGATAGAACCACCTTCAAATGGCTGTTAAAAAGAGGTTAAACTTGATTTAAATTCCTCTAAGAAATCCACACCTGCTTACGACATAGCATACCTGAAATACAAAGGTACTCAGAGATTAGAGTGTACAAACCCACATATTGTTTCATAGTGTGTGATTTTTGGCTGGTTGCAAGTTGCAAACGGGTAATCAGTTTGGTCTCACGTTCAAAACAAAAGCTGAATTCCGTCATGGACACTTGAGGCCAATGCCCAGACCTACGCACACGCATACAAGTACGTTCCATATACTCTGCATATATTGTACATATACATATGTAAAATCACATATACGTGAATACACGTATTGAAAGAATTTTATGGTAAGTGCAGCAGTTGACTTGGTGAAATTTTAGTTTTCACTTTATGACCTCATCTTATGTACATAGCTACCTAGTTGCAATTCCATTGGCCAAACCCAGGAACTGGTCACTTCAGTGACTTTGATGTCAAAAGTGAATGTGTCTATTTGCGACTGTATCACATCAATATAAAATATAATGTGTGTAGATTGTTGTTTACTAGATAAATCAGACTCACGATCGACGTATCAAACATAAACATAAATGCCTTCACTTTCAAGGTTTTCGTGAAGTTCAATGTAAACGCCCATTGTGAGAATCAGTTTGGATAGGTAGGGTTTGGTTAGGTTAAGTTTTTGGCAAGATTTCAAAAACTTAAAAGGCATTCAATGCTGAGTGTGTCGAATTCAAGCTTTAATCCACACATTTCAATTATCATTTTAACAAAAACCAAAATATCTTTGCAAGAAAAATGTATATATCTTGTGTATATCTTGTATACTACACAATAAACTCAAGGTCGAACGCAAACGAATATTGAATTCAAGTTCAATTCACGTTCTAGCAGCTCCACTTTAATGCGACTGCTGTGTGAGAGATTTTAAGATGTGAGACGCGGACTGAGACGATGACATGAACAATAGCGCCAACTACGTCACCATGTGATGAGTAGGCGCTCAATTAGCATGCAAAGTTCATGATTCCCCATTGCTACTGATCATGACCGATCAACACCACTAAGCCCACTCATCAGGCTGCAACTGCGAAGTGTCGAACAAGAGATGCAGAAATCTGATGAATTTCCTAGTTTTTACGCAGTCATCGTTCAATTTATTTGGAAATAAGCCGCGTTAAAATAATTTCCGTTGGGATCGTTAAAAGCACTGATCTGGTAGCACCGCAATAATTTAAAAGCCTTGTTAAGTTGGCTGCGGTTACATATAATGAATTCGCGATGTAAACTGGTTATTGTTATTAAGCATAAAAGTGAATCATGTGTTTGAAGTGAAAAACCCAGAGTCAGGCACGTTCTGAGTCACACACAAAATGAAATGGAAATGAAAAGAAACTTGAAGAGACTTGGGAAAGAACGCCTTACCATCATCCATGGGCTCATAAAGTAATTGAACAATTTATAGAGCCATAAGCTAATTATTCTCCTGCTTATCTCTGGCACGCGCAGCCAAGCATGGCCAAAGCAAAATAATCAAAGAGGAGGTTAAAAAAGCTAAGTAATGTTAAACGTTGTGTTTGTTAAAGTTAATAATAACTGCTAGTCGCTAGTGTTACGTAGTAAGTTCGTTTAGTAACGACGAGCACGACGTTGACTCTATCGAGGACGACAATCTGCATGCGCATCCTTATCAGCGCCGCATTGACATAGTCCAATATAGTAGAGATATCACAACATGAAACACACTTATTTATATTACTCTTTGGGTAATGGGTCTGGGTATGGGACGGTAGACGAATCCGAATCCCAGTGGAGATACATTCAATGTTATACATGGACGAACGCGTCAACGAATGCAATTATGTTTCGTTATGGTAATTAAAAGTTGGTGCGATATTTAAAATTGTGATGTGGGGAGATATGCAAAAGTATGAAACTGGGGATAAGGATGACATAAGGCCATTGAAACAGTTGACAGTTGACTGAGACAGTTGGGACTGTAGTTGGTTGGGCTGGGACACGGTTGGCGGGTTAATTGTTAAATGCCAGAGACTTTAATGGTCGTCCGTACTTCTTCCGACAGGTGCTCAAAGATGTCACTGTCGATGGTGGCGCTAGAGTTGGTGGTGCGCAAACGATGGCTGCTCGTTGCGCTGGCCGCACTCTTGATTACCGCTTCAGTCCAGAGCTTGCCTCAAGGTGCACCGGAAACTGTATGCGACACAATGCTGCCGTTCCATTCCGGAGGCTCTGTGCTGCCACAATACAGTGTCTCCCCCTTCAGCGTCGAGACGTTCTCATCTGTGGTCGGTCAAGGCCAAACTTTGCGCGTGGACATTACAGGTGTCCCGGCTGGCTTGAGCTTTGCCGGCTTCATGATTCAAGCGCGCAATAGGAATCCACCGTATCAGATTATTGGCCAGTTTAGTCCTTCACCGGATCGCACCGTCAAGTTAATGAACTGTGCAAACTCCGTCAATAACTCGGCCACGCACAGCGATTCTAATGACAAACCGGTTGTTAGTCTGGAATGGCAATCCCCAGTAGACTTTTTGGGCCAAGTTGTGTTCAAGTAAGTGTTAAATCATGTATTGCAAAGAATGGCTACTTTACTGTCAACGTTCTTTCAGCTCCACAATCGCTCAGTCGTACACTACGTTTTGGGTAGGCGTGCCCTCGAATCCGGTGCAAGTCGTCAAACGTGATGTATCGTCCACGGTGCCACTACCCACAACCAATCCATCAACCAATTTTAACTTCGCCTCAACACGCACTCCTTATGTCCCACCCACCTATGTTGCACCAAGTGTTGTTCCAGTCAGTGAGGATACCTTTTACAATGGCTGCGGCCAGTCCAAAAATTGCTTTGGTTTTCCCGATGGCTGTGTGGCCACCAAGACCTGCACTTCAGTATCTTCAGTGACTGTACGGGGCGAAATCTTCGAATTCGAGCTACGTTCTGGCAAGGGTAAGGATATAAAAGCTTATTAATTAAATTTAATTTACGAAAGTTTCCTAATGTAGGCACAAATGCTGCTTACGTTGCGATTGGCCTCTCTGATGACGCCAAAATGGGAGATGACTTAACCACCGAGTGTGTGCCCGAAAATGGCCGTGTTAATCTGTACTCTTCATATACCGCTATTGGTCCTTTCAGTGCTAATCGTGCCCTCGTTGTAAGTCTTCAAATCTTCATACCTAAAACATTTAGTTATAATCATAGTTAAATTTCCATTACAGTCACAGAATTCGGCCCGTCTTTTGGATGCTTCTTATGTGGACGGCGTCATATACTGTAAAGTGCAGCGGGAACCACTTACTGTTGTACAGGGACGTAGTTTTGATCTTAAAAATGGAATGTACCATATGCTTGTGGCCTCTGGAAGTAGCTTAAAGCCGAACAGCGTTGGATATCATGACATTGGTCGCTTGCCTTCCGGCAATCCCATCAACTTGGCCGTCGTGCAGGACTTGGGCGGCACCAGTTTGTTACTTGTGCGTCTACATGGCGCTTTCATGATTGCCGCTTGGATAGGCACAACTTCCCTGGGAATTATATTTGCCCGCTACTTCAAACAGACCTGGGTTGGCAGCCAAACGTGCGGCAAGGATCAATGGTTTGCCTGGCATCGAATGCTAATGGTAACGACCTGGACTTTAACAATTGCTGCCTACATTCTGATCTGGGTGGAACTAAAACGTGCCGTATGGCATGCTCATTCCATTATTGGTTTGATAACAGTCATACTATGTTTCTTGCAACCAATTGGAGCTTTGTTTAGACCTGGACCCAATGACAAGAGACGTCCATACTTTAACTGGGGACATTGGTTGGGTGGCAACTTGGCACACATATTAGCTAGTAAGTCGATACAGTTTAAAAAAAAAAAACAGATAATCAAATTTAACTTCTTTTTTTAACTACTTTAGTTGTGACCATTTTCTTCTCCGTTAAACTACCAAAGGCTGAACTACCTGAGTGGATGGATTGGATTTTGGTTGGATTTGTGGTGTTCCATGTGCTAGTTCATTTAATATTCTCCGTAAGTTTGTGTCTATATGTTTATAATGTGTATGTGTTGTGGCTCCTTGATTCATATTCCAAGTGTATATAGAACGATTTGAAAGGTCCCTCGCATTGCCTGCCTGTACAGTGCTCGTTGTTTGTTCTTAAATTCTCATTCATCTGATACTAATTCATCCATCGCATGTACCATCCCAGAGAACTCATGGCTACGTCCATTAATGTGTAGATCTATTTGTGTGTTAATCATTGGCAGGTAGCGGGAATTGCCTCGGATCGCCAACAAAGTCAGCGGATTAACACATTCCAAATGGGCGACATGTCGCATCACCAGCAGCACGCCATGCGCAATGGCATGAGCATGGAACGTAAAATGGATGCACCAGTATGTTGGAACAGCATCTGCTGCAAAGGAACATATCTCAGCTGCTTAATTCTTATTTTTCTATTTTCAGTACGGCGCCTTGAGGAAAGGTCTTCTCGGCGTATACACTGTCGTCCTGGCGCTATTCGTCGTGGCGCTGATACTGCTCGTAGCTCTGGCGCCTATAGAAAAGGCCTTTGAATAAGCTTGGGGATTGCATTAAATGCCGCTCACCAATTCATTTTGGCTGACATAGTCTTGAGCCGTAATGTAAACAGTTTATGTGCTAATTGTTTGTGTTTTATCCGTACCCGTTTTATGTTGTTATGTGTAAAGTGTAATTAAGCGTAAAAGTATAACCTAGGGCGTGTTTCAGTACATGTTATATAATTTATTAATGATACAAGTAAAACAAGCCAACTTAAATGCTTTTTTAATGCTTAACTAACGCTATGAATAAGAGATATTTGTATACATTCATATAGAGGGGGGAACGTGATAGAAACGGAACATAATTCGCAGTTAGGGATTTTTAGTGGCTGCTTGGATCAGTTGCTTTATTTATGTATTTGTATTTGTATTTGTATTTGTATTTGTATGTGTATGTGTATTTGTAATTTAAATTTTAATATTAATTGTAAAAAACTCTTAACTGCCGCTCTACAATATGATCTATACGCTCGTTTTTGTTACCGTTATAATTCTTTGTGTTTTTCCTTAGATTTTTGCTTTTCTCTAAAAACTTAACATAAAAGACAACACTACAGATTTTACTTATGTTATTTCCTTTGTAAAACCTAAACCCACATGAAACGAATTTTTTCAGCTTGAAAACGAAATTTAACAGAATCAAAATCGTTCCTCGAGTATAACAGTTTCTTGCGGATACAATTTAAGTGCTTCTAACGTTTGGCTGCCCTCGATGGCTGTAAGATCCCGTCGTGGCCAGCCACTAAACATTTTATACTCATCGACAAGAAAGCCATTGGCAGCCACAAAATTTAATAGATCCTAGCATAAAAAAATAGTTATTACTTTCAAATTTAATAAGGTTTGCAACTATTTCAAAATTTACCTGTAATGTGTCTTGTAGGTTAAAGCGACGCTCCAAGTGCTCGCCCGTTGGTTTTCTAACGCGTATTTTGGAAATGTTCGCTTCATGTTCTGCGGGCTCCTGAGGTAATGATTCCTTAGCCTGTCGTAGAACACGAATAGTTAAGGATTTATCTATAGCCGTTTTTATGTTATTAAAACTTACAATTAATCTTATGGACTCCCGTCTAGCATCTTCTTCGGCTCTTTCAGACTCGAGGCGCTTACGCTCAGCTGCCTGAGCGGCTTCCTTTTGACGTTTTGCTGCGTCCTTGGCCATATCTGCCTGTAACGTCGCCTCATATGCCATATCTTGTTCAGCCTTAACTTGATCGCGCGCTGCACGTTCGTTCTCATCCCGAATTTCATCCTGCAATTGCTCCTCATACATAACCGTTATTTCAATCAGCCGTGCTTGTAAATCGCCCAAACCAATATTTCCTGTTGGGAACGCATTTTAATATGACTGAAATTAAGTGCAGTGAAGGGACCCCCTTCTTGGCTTACCATGAATCACAGATAACACTTCGCAGCTTTGACGGCCCATTAGGCGACTTTTACCTACTAACATAATGGCGGGCAACTTGTCTAACTTAATGTTTCTGGCTGTTAAGGATGCATTGGTATTAATGCATGCGGTAAGGGACGAAAGAAACCTATGCAAGGATAATAATTTTTACATAAGAAAATTATAAAAAAATTTTTTTAAAATTATAACGTACATGTCTTTGTTACTCTCGTAAGTCATATCCCAACCGTAGAGGACAAAGTTCTCCCTAAATGTCTGTATAATATTGTCGTCCTTCATTAGGTGATCACAGAAAACATTTGTTAAAATACTTCCACCATGGTGCAGATAAATGGCCAATAATTTTCGCTTTAGGTGAAAAGTAATTGATAAATAAATTATATTTCAAAAAGAGTGTTTTAAATTGGTTACCTCTTTTGCAGGCTTGTGGCAGGCCAGCCTTAGCGCGCTGTCTAAGCTACCCACATAAAATTCTGGATGTGGATCACCAAATCGTTGCCTATAATTATCCACAAATAGAGTAGAACCAGTCCCTTCATCATTTGTGTTGTTAGGAACTGATGCAGAGAGATAAGTGTAAAAAATTCAAAAATTATCTTTGAACTTGGGATAAAAGTTTCACGCAACTCACTTAAGTGTCTGTTAAGGGGCTGTACGGGCGGCGAGTCAGAGAATATGTATTCTGAGTTGTTAAAATCTGTTGCATCTTCAAACTCATCTGCTGAGCTCTCGCTGTCGAGAATGACAACTTCACTATAAACCACAAAAAACGTGAGTTCATTTGTCATTAAACCGTAAAGATCTACGTACCTGTTTGTCAGCAAATTGGAATTATTTTGTGTACGACTTGCAAGGCTTCGTAATGTGAAGCTGTGAGTTAGTTCAATGCCCGATTGCTTTAGAACGAATAAAAATACGTTAGTCATAAATTCGGTGGGTAAACTCTCTGCATGACTTACTGCTAGGTTGGTATCGTTATCACAACCGCTCGGCCAACCGGACCATTCCTGATGCCTTACTGGGGTATTGGTAATGTAATAAACATTCGTTTTCATTTCTTGCATTGTGGTACGTCCAGGCAAATTTAGCGGAATTCTTCGACCCTCTGGCTCAAGCGTAACGTTAATTTTGAATAATTTATCTAAGCGTTGAGTAGTCTCGTCTCTGCGGAATAGTTTTAATTATTAAAATTATTATTAATTTGTTAAAAAAATGCATTTCTTACTGTTCTGTATCCATGAAACCATCATCTGTCAAATCAACGAGCACAAGATAATTCTCCAACGCTAGGTCCAAATTGCACAACTGTGTTTCTTGCAGTTGGGCTTCGCTGGCCTTGGGTAGTGGCCATCCGCGTATGGCCTGTCGGCATTGTGGCACACTTGTCACATCAAAGATTTTACGCTTAAGTTGTTCTGAATTTGAATAAATCCTGCATCAACTCTAATAATATACATATATATTTAGAAATTGATTTACCTATAGTTGCACTTGATTGCATTTTAATTTCATAGAGCCGTTGGTTAAAGTGTATGTTAAATGTCAGTATATTTTGGTTATTGTTCTGCCTGGATGGATCCAAGTTGATGCTGGACGTCAGCTGGGCTAGCAATTGTGACGCTATAGTAGATATATTCAAGTCAAGTGTTCTGCGAGGCATTCACTTCACTATTTACTCACTTGGAAACATTCGTGCTCCTTGAGATGGTCCAGGCAGCTCGTCTAAGTTGAATGGTCTGAATCCATTGGTATTTTGATTTGATGATGCACTAGATGCAACTGCTACTGGGTCTGCTTCGGGCTGTGATGGAGATACGGGATTAGACAACGACGCATCATCTTGTGGCATAGCTCGTCTCAGCGCCTCCTAAACACAACAAATAATAATTTAAAAAAAAAAAATTACAACGCAATTAAATTTTCGCATGCCCTACAAACTTTTTAAAATTGCTTTTGTTATAGTCGTTGCGTACAAATTGCTAGTGTTTTCAATTCAATTTTAATATTTTATAAATAAATCAATAAATAATTAGTTTCTTATCATTTTTGATAAAATTGTTTGCAGAACCCAAAATAGAGAAAAAAACACACTTACCATTAGATCCCAGTTAGTGGCCTCCAGATGAGAAAAAGCTTCACCGACATCCTCAATTCCAGTTATGATCTGTGATATTGAATTTTTGTTTGGTTTTGATAATGAAAACAGATATATAAAAACCATAATAAGTCCCAATAACCAAGACGCAGACACCCACACATACAAACACACTCACACACTCCCGCACAATCATGCTCACACGCATGAAAAATGTGCGCACTCAGCACTAGTTTGACCCACAGTTTGATACGTGATTAATTCCTTACCTGGAAACTTGCTAATGTTTCTTCTTTGTCTTGATTTTCCGACATTGTTAATTTCTAAATGTATTTTGAATATAACTATGGACTATTAATTTTTCACAAAGACAAAAGATAGTCTGATGTAAAGAATAATCGCCTGTTAATGCAATGTTAAAGTGTATGGCCTATGCCTGTTAATGGTAGTCTGGTACGCTGGTAATAGCAACTGCTTGCAAAATTACAAGGCTTTGGATGTATCAACAATTTTTTATATTTCTGAATTATGACTGAATATGCTTATTTTTTTAAAAAAGACTGATTTTTGTTGTATTGTGTCAATATATCATAACAGAAGTAAAGGAAAAATAGTGATTTTCAAATTTATAAGTAATGTATACATAAATACATACAATTTCATTTAACAGCTAAATTTACAGGGTGTGCTGAAATATCGATAGATTTGTTATCAGAGTTGCGCGCCTTTTTCAATTCGTAGCATTGCATTTTTTACTTGATAAACAAATTGATTATATTATTTTTTTATTTATACAGTTTATTTGTAATTTTAATAAATGTTTATTTATTTTTTGATACACTTAAGTTACATTAATACACAAATTGCTTAGTTTTTCTCAGTTTGGTTTTGAAATACGCTACAAATATCCCTTTCTTTGTCAATTGAGAAGTAATAGATTTAATTTTAAATTGTGATTAATATGTGAAACTTAATATTATACACCAGCGAGACTAAATCTTGACGCACTCGATATCCCAATACGCACTCCACACACAACGCACGACGCACGCCCGCGCCCACGCCTAGAATAAATGTCGTCCAATTAATCTTCATAAAAAATGAAATCAAAGACTAAAAGCGATGTGATTTCAATACGGACAACAGCTTTCAGACATAGAACCATCCAAGCCTTCAATTCAACATGTTGCTCGGTGCGAATTTTTTTCTCAAATTTTCAACAGTTTGCGCTATTTGTAGCCTGATTGTGTTGCATGCTACCGGATTTACATCGGAGCCTATATCCGATTCATTGGATCAACTACCGCAACGTATTTTTGGTCTGTTGGATAAATTGTCCAGTAAAAGGAAGCTGAACGCGAGTGCCAAATTTGCAGTGCTGTTGTCCGAATTTGTGATAAAACGTGAGCTTAATGAGCTGTGCATATGTGATACACAATGCCTGATTAAACCATTAATATTCATTAATTTCTCTTTATTTTCCATTTTACTTTCATTAACACCTAGAGAAACTACGTTATGAGGCACCAACACGATTCGACAGACAGTTGTATTATCATCTTTTGCACAGGATGGAACACATTAAAAAAATGTCGAATTCAATTGATGTTAACCCTGTGCAAAAACAAAGTAAGTTTTAGTTTTGGTAAAATGAAAATTTCTAAAATTTTGAAAATATTCCAGTTTTGGAAAATGCATTTCAACGAAACGTGCTTCTACTACGTCCCATCTTAAAGTATGTCTACCCATTGATATATTGATTCATTAAAATTATTGATATATGATTTTGAGTAGATATGGCGCTCTGAACGCAAATGCCGAGTACGAGCAGCTGGCTTTGAGCTATGAAAATGTGGTTAATGTAGGCACTCCAAATAGTACTCAATCCGACCTCTGCATGCGGGATATAGTCCTCCTTAATCCAGCGAATTGTAAGTTATGTCTAGATTGCTTGAAAGTGTTGACAAGTTTGTCGTCTGCTTATGGTTATCAACGCACTCATCAGTAAGTAAGCTTTAAAAAAAATGTATAAAAAATTGAAAATAAAAAAATATATATATATTTCTATGTTTTTAGAGTTCTGTTGCTGTATATTCTGGAGCACCACAAGTGCTCGCTTCAGCTAAGTCCGCCGCAACTGTATGAGGAGATGATTAAAAGTCACTGCAACGAAATTCTAAATGAACAAAATGCTATACGTAGTTTGGCATTAGGTTTGGGAAAGTATAAGGATTTGTATTTGGAGCAAGGTACGTCGTCCTTATTATGTTGAGAAATGCAATACTGACACACGAATATCAGTATAAAAGTTAGAAAAGGATTTCTTAGAAAGGCGAACGTCATAATAACTGGCATATTTCTAACGTTCCAGCTACAGTCTGTGGTCTATTTGGCTATAATGAGTTCCTCAACTGGCGAAATGTAATGGAAGTTGGCAGCTGGTTTACTGATGATATCAATAACGAGCACATTAATGACTTGGCATTGGTGTTTTATGTTAACGCGATGCTCCTGCTGCATTGAATGCTGTTGCTTTGCTGCTAACTGTTGCTTCAGCTACTGTTTTAAGCCGCTTGCCTATTGATTTTATTTCGGCTGTTTAAATTGACATAGTTACATTAGAATAGTCTGATGTGCAACGGCTTAGGGAGACAGCAATCCTTGGGTGGGCTATATATACACTAAATAACTAATAACTAGCTTATAACCGAATAAATGGCAGCTTTATAGCTTAATGTCTGTACAACGATGTGTATGGGCTAATAAGCGGGTAAGACTTTTATTATTGAACTTTGTAAACTGCACACAAAATAGATGGGCGGCTGGTGGGCGTTAGTAAAAAACTATCAGGTAGTTGTCGCCATTTGTAGTGTGTCACATTAGTTGCGCCTGGCTGCCTAGTTGATGAGTTCTACGACAAGAACGACTACAGCGTCAAAAATGGCACATACAGGAGGCAGAGAACACTTTCACACACATCGCAAAATGTTCCCGTTGAAGTGCAATACTAATATTTACCCTGACATACTTGAAAACATGAAAACATGGAAGCCAGCCATGAGCTCCGGGTTAAACCTGAGTTAGGGGGCGGATTTTAATGCCTCATTTGCTGCAAGTCTTAAAAGGAGTTGGTGTGGCTGCCGTTTGGGTCTGTGACTGCACCTACAAAACCTTACACCATAGATATGCACTCGGTGTTTCAGGCTGGCCTTTGGCCTGGGTGTAGCAAAGGACTTAGCAGTGCCTTGTCGAGGGCCATGAATAGCCGCTGGTCATTAGCAAAGTTGACTGTCAGTGAAACAACAACAGCAACAACAACAACAACAACATCAATAGACAACAACAATTACACCGATTGCCACCCGTTTTAGACATACCCATGCTAAAAACAGGCATCGTACAAAAACATGTCTCAGTTACATGGCACACAGAAGCAGGACCTTCCATCCCTCTTAGGTTTATTATTTGTTTTCATTTCTTCTGTCACTTTCGGTCATCAGCACCCCGTAAGCAACAACAACAATTACAACCCTTGCAACCCGATCAGCTGTCGTGACTGACTTACTGCCCATTGCCCTTCGTTTCAGCTCTCGTCTAGCACGTCTCGCCTTGTCTCGTGATATTGTCTCATTTTTTTTATTTTTGTTTATGCGTGTCGTTGAGTTCATTATGGGCTACGTATCAGTGTGTTTGTAAGTGTTCGTATCTGTATGTGTGCTTTCCCTCGAGTGTCGGTTGCCACCTAAAGGTGTTTATTGTGATGTTAACTTGCTGCACAGAGCACGAACAAACTGTTATTTAACAGAGCAGAGCAGTATTCCTCAGACCTTGTCCTGTTGTTGCAGTTTGGGCCCGGAGCCAGAGAGTACTTTTCATATATGATATATGTTCTCTGGCTTTAAGTGTTTCATTTCACTTTGTTTAACTTTCGTGGAGCATGCGCATAAGGAATGCACTCACCATATTATCTAAGGCGACCCTTTACTACAAAGCGTTTATCGTATAGGGTTGTCAAATCATGGTAACAACTGAACGAAGAAACCGTTGTTTCACTTGTTAAAGCGACATTTTCAATTCATTATTTGTAGTAAATTAATCAGTAATTCGTTTTTATTTTGTATTTTAAGTAAACATGTTAATCAAGGACTGGCATATTAAATTTATTAGGCTATCAGTTTGATAAATTAACGTCTTGGTATTCTATGTAAAGGTGACAGCCCTTAGCAGCTTTGGCGCTTCTTTACAGGCTCGGATAATCAGCTTGCGGATACTTCAATGGCGATTTGGGCAACAACAACTGGTCCAACTCTCTACACTTATAGCTGTGTTGACTGAGAAATTTTGTTGTTGTTTTTTCTCTTCCTCTCCTACGACCACAGTTGGGTATTTCGTTCAAGCTAACTTTCAGTTCGTTCCAATCGGAATTGGCTTCGATACGCGCAGTAGTCTCCCGTCAATTAGAGTGTAAAAACGTTACGCTCCACACAAACGGCAAGCGGAACGGCGCCTATTCAGAGACATCCTTTAGCAGAATTCAACCAAAATATTATATATACCTACAAACACACAAACAAAAAGAGTAGTAACCAAATTTTTAACTCTTAAAGGATATAAGAAACTTGTGTTAATTAAATGAAATGTGGAAAATTTGTTCAATGAAAGCATAAAATTCACCCATACAAAGTTAAATGTAAAATGTGAAGATAGACTAAAAGAGTGTGTGTGTGCGTGAGTGTTTGTGATTGTATGTGTGGGTTAGTGAGTTAATGTAAATATTGTACAACGAAAATCGCTGAGCGCCGAAAATAAAGCAGCAGAAATCAACGAAGACGAAGACGTCGTCGCCGACGTCGGCGGCCGCTCGCCGAAAAGTAAAGGCAATACAAGTGAGTAGTAACTGTGGCTTTTATTGTTGTTGTTTTTGTTGTTGTAGTTGTTATTGCTGTTGTTGAAAATTGAGTCAAAATGAAATAATGGAAATTTATGTTGGGCAAGCAGAGACCACTTTTACTGTGAACGCAAAGAAAGGGGATGGTGGGGTTACTATAGCAATTACACTACATTTACATGCCTATATCTTCCCTGTTACTGATATGCATTTTTGGGTGCCTGCACAAAAGTCGTACGATTAACGACAACGAATATTGCGTCTTATCATTTTTAAGCTTTATTTTCTTTTTCTTTCATTTTGCAATAAGTCAAATCGTTCAATGAAGTTTCGTACACGCACAAGCAGAGACACAAAACCGGGACTGCAAAATCAGCAGCCGCAATACAAGTAATAAATACATACGCACGTCACGTTTTACCTTTGCCGCCATCACTGTAAGAAATGGCGAAAGTATGTGTGTGTGTGTGTTCATGTGTGAGCTTGAGCGTCGATTGCTTTTGTTTTAGCCCCGCTTTGTAATATTTTCTTGCTCAGCGTTGCTCTTGTGTTTTTTCCAATTTGCGAAGTCTTTGATGGGGAGTAAATAATATACGCACCTGCGAATTTGCCATAAATTAGACACCAAGTAAGCACATACATATTTACAGAAACGAAAACGTATTTATATGCTTATATTTTCTTTTATATATGTGTGTATATAATTGGCAATACATGAAACGATAAGTTTTATATATCAAAGAAGACACTAAAAACGCGCGCCAAACTTTTATGCTTAAGGATGTTGAAATGTGTCTTCGACGTTCCGTTCGTTGGGTCAGTCATTTAGGCGTGAGAGCGGCTCGACCGGTGGTGGAGTCGCTACCCATTTTTATTATGGTCCTCCCTGTCTAACCCTCTGCCCGTCTGTCTGTTGACCCGTCTGCCTTCATATCGTTCTGTTTGTGTGTTGCGGTTTGCCTCCAATTGGCTCTCAACGGACTCTGCTCTATTTACCTTATAAAAACACAATTTATTGCTGCTTTAACGATTTTCCTTTGCGGACATTTCTGGTGGTATTTTTGGTGATGTTGTTGGTGTTCTCTTAGTTTTGTTTGTTACAACTTCATTTTTTATATTTTGTTCGCTCATTGGCTTTGATGCTTCTTCTTGTTTGTTTTGTGTTTGGGTGGGTGGCATATATATCATATATACATATATATATATACATATATATAAACTTGGATGAGTAAATATGTTTGAAGGACTGTATGTACTATGTATGTGTGTGCTTAAGCATGTGTATTTGGGGTTCCTTTTCGTGTTGGATTTCTGAATTAAGTTTTTGCGTGACATCAACAGAAAATCAGCAGCAGAAACAACAACACTTCAAAGTATCTACTCAATGTTGGCTGCTGGCCTTGTTACAGTTTTAAATCAATATTATATACTATAGCGCAGAATGAGAGAAGCCTGCATATCATCTAGATAAATGTATTGTTGTTGAAGATAATAAGGATCTAGTCCTTTGTGGCGCTGATAGAAACGATTACCACATACAATTTTACAGCGTTGGGTGTTAAGATACCTTAACTAAATTTAATCCTTGTTTTAAGCCAAGCGCTTAGCTAAAACAAACACAACAAATATTTTTATAGGCTTAGTTGTGGTTCTATCCTTTAACATTTTCAGTCATCTTTCTGCCAACAAATAAAAATCTAGTCATTAAGGGTTGTGGGTGTTTATATAAGAATCTCTTTAATATCTGAGATGATTCCACTGACCAACTGATGATAAGTGGGATAAGGTAAGAGACGATTCCTTTCTTTATCACTTTTAAAAAGAGCAATTTGAAAGAATCGAGTTTAAAGTTCGCAGTTTCCTATTTTTTGAAATACACATCTTAATTATGTAATTAAATCAACGCCATTCATCGCTAATTAAGGTCCATTAGCTGTGTAATTAAGTTGAGAAACTTTTCGACCATCGACAAGGCGGTAAGTGCTATAAATTTCGATTCTGCCAATACCAATGTGTTCGTCTAATTAGTTTTGGTCCGGAAATTCGTTCTAAAGCATCCAAAAGCCACTTTACAGTTGCCATCGACCATTTACCATTTACCATTTACCAGCCACCAGTCACCAGTAACCGTGTACCACTTTCTGTCCAAATGAGCGCACGTTTTTCTGCGCTTACCTGAATAATGAGTTTCCACGTGTTCCACATCATTCGGAAACTGAGCTTCTGAGCTCCTGAACTCCTGTGCTTTTGAGCCTCTGTGCCGGAACATAACCAACTTCAGGTTCATCATCAGAAATGCCGGACTGGTTAAACGTATGCATTTGGCTGAAACTCGTATAACGTCGCCCATGCGACATCCTGGCCATTCGGAGGCGTCGTACCGGAAAGAAATGCCATTAAAAACGCAATAAAAATGCAAAAACAACAACTACAGAACTCAGAAAAAAATCAGATGAAATGAAAGAAAAACGAAAATAAAACGTAGAGAGTGCGCAAAAACGTATAAAGAAGAATGTGAATTGTATGTCAACGTATGTGTGTGTATATGGATGTGTGTGTATGGATGTGTGTGCATGGATGTGTGTGTGTGTGTGTGTGTGTGCTTAAGACTTCAGTGCAAATAGCCAAGGTGGAAAAATCGATATAAGTGAATACGGCAACATTTGGTTGGGCCTGAAAAACAACCAAAAACTTGAGACAGTACAAACGGTGAACGGTTTTTAGCCTACCAGCGTTCAACTTGCAAAACTTTTGCACGCACAACAACGCACACAACAAGCAAAGCAAGCACACAAGCCGGCCCACTAGCCAACACACACCCACACACACGCACATACATTTCCGCTCTGAGGTACAAGTCAGAGGTAAAAGCCGCGATTTTAAGCGCAGGCATACAAAAGTTGATATAAAAATAAAGAAGAAAATAAAAACAACTATGAAAGTTACAGTTAAGTGTGCCAAACCAGGGAATACCCTAGAAATTAAACAAACACGAGGTCGTCGAAATGATTGAGATAACTACCTTTTCAGGAGCTGTGAAACTGTTGAGGCTGACATTTATTAGTTAACTATTAATTAATTATATTAATTAAATAATTGAGCAAAAGTTGAACTCAATAAATAAAGGAATACGGCCGTGGTATTAGTATAGCAATGAAGGTGGCTTAAATTGTAAAATTTTAATAAGATGCCTTAAAAAATATGGCCTATCAATCAAATTGCGTCACACGTAACATCTTACCTTAGGGTATCTTAACAACAACAACATTTTGTAGCAATGAAAAAAGACTTCATGCTGCGGCTGCAATTTTTGCCCCAGTAAGTATGCTACATATTTTTGAGCACGGGTTAAGTGCCACGCATGAGTGTACCGTACCGTACATACAAACACAGAGGGCATGTGTGTAGAGCCCTGTGTGTGGGCTTCTGTAAGTGCGTCTATGCGTGTATGCGTATGTATGCTTGGCTCTGTGACCGACCCGACTTAATAGCATTTACACGCGTTTCTTTTTCGAAGTTAGACATTTGACATTTCAATTTGGATTGGCAGCTCAAATTGACAAAAACCAAAATTGGATATCAATACTAAGAAGCTGTTGGTAAATAGCTCGGTATAGCTACATATATTTATTTATATATATTTAACTATATAAACTGTTTTAGAGAGTTACTAAAAAAGTGATAGAAATTACTTATTATATATTGAATTTTTAAGAATAGAAAGAAGAAGAAACACCAAACAATAGAAGTCAACAGTTTTATGCGAATTTTATTACAGGGTATAGACCCTTCTGTTGTGACCACTTACACACATTTTGCCAAATTGTCGTATTGATTTCTAATTACATGCATTTGCCACATCACGCACGGTACAAGGCACTCGGGTAACGGTAACGACTTAAGGTAGGGCCACTGGGCGGGGATCGGTAGATATAGTATGTGGGAGTGGCTGAATCAAGCAAATAGACACAAATTTAAGGACGCGGGCAGATTGTCTGCTACTTTTTGTTGTGGTGGCGTTGCTATGACGCCGTTTATTGATTTTATTTCTACCAACTGCCAACTACCAAATGCCAACTGCTAGCCATCAACTACCAACTACCAGCTACCAGCTACCAGCTACCAACAACTAAGAGGCAGGAGACGTCAGGCAAACGCCATGAATCATGTTGAATGTGTATGCGATTATATGTGGTATGGTGTGTAGAGGTGAGGTGTGTGTGTGTGTGTGTGTGTTTGTGTGTGTGTGTGTGTGTTTGTGTGTGGATTCGTGTGTACGTTGCGTGTTTAGCAATTTGTGGTTATATTATAATGACCACTTGATTTGTCCGTGCCTGTGCTTGTGCTTGTGCCTGTGCCTGTGCTTATGCCTATGGCTATGCCTGCGTTTCCTTCTTCCACTCTGTTACTTTCTATACACTCAAAGAAATATTTGGATACATAGTATATTTGGGTGAATGTTAACTAATTGTAAAGTAACTAAAATATATATCAAAATAATAATAATTTATAATTTACCCATACCATAAATATTTTCCCATATTTACCCATAAATATTTATCCATAAGGCATGGTTTTATTTTTTTGACTTTTGTATAGAAATAACACATATGATTTCTCTCAGTGTAGTAATTGTGTGCCTTTGTTACTTTTCTTACATTAACATGAAACAGTCGCAGAGGCAACGTTGAGACGCATGTACTCTACATGTTTAACGCTGGCTGGTGGCCGAAGTCGTCTAAAACGGTCCCCAACGATCGCGTGAACTGAACGTATACTTAATTTCTAAAAGCTGCTGCCCAGATAAGCGTCAGGACCAGCATTAATGTTGGAGAGCACTTGGAGGATGCATTGTAGCCGGAGGTCAGTAAAAATGTCAACTTCAAAGCAACAGCAGAAACAACAACAACAACAACAACAACAACATCGGCAGCAGCAACTGCTGTGGCAAGGACATCAAGGACATCAAAGGCTGTCAAGAGCTGCAGACATGTGCCGGCTGTTTCTCTTCCTGCTGCTGTTGTCATTGCTGGGGGATCATCAACACTGGGGTGCCAGTGGTACCAGTGTTGTTGAGCCGGAGGAGGCGGCATTTCAAGGTGCGTATATGATAACCAACAATTTCTCCCTCCCAACAGAGCGCTTGGTCCCTGTGCACAATATTGAATTGTGTGCGTTTCGAAAATGCGTTATTTGATCTTTGACATGTCAATAATTAAAATGAAGAGGTTCATTCATTAGTGTCCCGACTCTGAGTGCTGCCTAATGGTATGGCATGAAAATTGTATGCAGATATTAATACGAAGCTCCCCACAAAATCGACCTGTGCTCAAACCACTGCACTTATTCATGGCTTGACATTTGTCTAGTTGCCTGACTGTCTGTTCAACTGTCCGTCTGTCCGTCTGTCTGTCTGTCCGTCTGTCCGTCTATCTTTCTGTCTGTCTGTCCGAATGCCTGACTGTTTGGGCTTTGACATTAATGAGTGACTTAATTATGCGTTGCAAACACCGACACACACACACACACGCACACACACACCCGCACTCACACCCGCACACACACACACACAGGGGCACAGCTTGTGACATGCACGTTGAACGTTGTTATGCAATGTTTTTAGTCGAATTTTCAGGCTTTTGGGAAAATTGTGCACCTCCACACCCCTCACTACGCCCGCTCCCTTGCTCCCTGTCCTGTCATCGTGTTGTGTGTGATGTGTGCTGCTGACACTTCGATTTCAATTGCATGCAATATGCGATTTTTCAATTTCAATTTGAATACGCAATGACACACAGTAAGCTGAACATTTCTCCAGCTTCAACGGACATCAGACAATTGCGACGGTTTGTCTATCTGTGTGTCTTGCTTTTATATATATATATATATATATATACACATGTGTGTGTGTGTGTGTGTGTGTGTGTGGGTGTGTGTAAGTGCATAAGTGTTATTTTGTGTACGTATGCAAATGTGTGGAGTGTCCAGTGCACTTTAATCGGTACCACACAGTTGCTTAATCAACTAGCAGGCACACGTATACTCACTCACACACCCACAGTTGTAAATTGAAAGTCTTTGCGTGTATGTGTGACTGTGTGCGTGCCACTTGATTGCTCTTTAAGAGTGTAACTACTGTTGCGTGTTCTATTTAACACAATGAAGCCAAACGTAGTTGATGCCGGCATGACGTAAGTGCTGAACAAACACCCAACGCTCAGTACTTTCTGCTTGCTGTTCACCACTCGCCAATCGCCACTCGCCGTTTGCCGTTTGCTTTTCGCCTTACGCCATTCGGTGCACTTTTATTTGTAACACATATGCGACGTTTCGACTTACTTAATGATTGACAGAATTAATCATTTGGATTAGGATGTCAAGGAGTATGCGCCGCCACCGAAAAGCCATGACATGTCTTGGGGGGGTAGCATTTTCTTGCTTTATAAAAATCCATTGCATACTTTTTAGGGCATGGAAATTATGAAAAGCCTAAGTTGAAAGTCGAAGCATGCAGCATGTTGCAAACTACTTTAAATATATATATATATATATATATATATATATATATATATATATATATATATATGTACTTTACAACTGTAACAGATTTCTGGCTTGGTCTTTTGCCAAACGCAAACAGACATTCGGCAAAAGAATGCGTAAGCAAAATGTGTAAGCACATGTGTGTGTGTGTGTGTGTGTGTGTGTATGTGTATCATTTAGCTGGTTTGAAATGTGACCAATGGCAGCAGTAAATTACCAACATGCTCCAGCTCTAAGTCGGGAGAGCTCATTTGAATTTATTGCGGACACGTCGGTCACACCCAGAAACATAAGCAATTGTTAGACCATGGCGTCCATTCTAGTCTGTACTATTGCCTATGCCAATGCCATTCCCAAAGCAAGGGCATTGAGCAGAAGCACGCACACAGTCCACAATTATGAACTTAGGTTGAAATTTAACTGGACTCTGATGGACACACTCAAAACTGTTTTTATATTGCCCATCCCATACCCATTGCCAGGTCACTGCGGTCACACCAGTCCTTGCGAGCAGCTCTGCTACGAGATCCATGATGGCATGTACGAATGCGACTGCATTGAAGGCTACGAGCTAAACAAGAATGGTTACAGCTGTCAAGGTGCGTGTCCAGAATTGAATTTTCCATTTGTGTTATTATTTTTATATCATCCTTGATTTGAATGGATGGGCGATTGTGGGCAGCCAATGATTGTGGGTTTATACTCGTATCGATTTCAGTCATCAACTCGACAAGCAGTGGCGCTGATGGACGTAGTAAATCCGATGAGGATGTGCTCTATCAAAAGGGTGCCTCTTTCAGCGCAAAGCTGGCCAACGATAGGCCTGATTTGGCCAAATCTCACTACGGGGAAGTCATAACGAGCGAGCAAGCTGCAAACTCCAATCAAGACATGTTGGACTCCAACGGCGATGGAGATGTGGAGAGCAACAGCGATAGCTACGATTACAACGATGATAACTTTAGTGACATGCAGCAACAGAAAGTCAATTCAAATGATTATTACATATCAGCTGAGAGCATCAGCTTCCATTCGGACAACGAAAATCAGGATCTAGATGCTTCTGATTTCAAAGCGGCATCCACAGCCAGTCCCACAAGTAGCGCCACAAGCACCACCAGCTTCGTCACAACTTCACGCACAATTTTAGGTGAGCGTCCAAGTACCACAACAGCCACCCAGCACAATGGCGTCGAGTATGGGGATCCTGATGTGGATGCGGATGGGAATGGAGATGTGGACGATTACAATTACAAATCGGACATGTCCATCTACGACGATGTCAATAATAATCAATTAAACTTAAGACGCAACAGCAATTTAAATACATATCAGCAAGCAAGCAGCAGCAGCAGCAGCAGCAGCAGCAGCAACAACAAGATTAATAATTATTTTAATAATAAAAATAATAATAAAAAAATTAAAAATATCAGCAACAAGAAGAGCAACAGCTTCAACAAGAGGAACAGCAAGAACAAAGAAGGAACGCATATCATTAAAACCTCTGCCCACAACAACATATCAGAGAAGGTAACAACTCCCGGAAGCATAAGCAGCAGGTGAGCATGACGAGCAGTCAAATCCTTGCATCATTCCAGTGGCTAGAAAAACGATCATTTTTCAAAACGAAAAAGCAAAAACTTTGCCATTTATTTTAAATCCCTTAAAGTTTAACACTGTAACCATCTGTTCTCTCCGGTAGCGCCTCTTGCAATCTGGAATGTGGCGTGGAGGGCATATGTGCCCTGGAGGCAACGGCATCCAGCGCCCGTTGCTTGTGTCCCTTTGGCAAGACCGGCATTGGCTGTCAGGAAGGTTTGCATCTTCGTTTAATTCCTCCCTCCCTTTGCGTTTTGTAGTTTTTAATGTCTAATCTTGTCCTCAGATATCAAAGCGCACGTTCCGCGATTCGCCAAACGCTCCTGGCTGGCGTTTGCAGCTCTGCATGGCGCCTATAAGCATGTGCAATTACGGTTGGAGTTCCGTCCAGAGTCCTTCGATGGCATCATATTGCTGAGTGGGGAACGTGATGACCTTACCGGGGATTTTATGGCCCTGCTTCTTAACAAGGGCTTCGTGGAATTCTGGTTCGATTGTGGATCCGGTGTGGGCAACGTCCGATCCAGGGAGACCATTATGCTGAATGAGTGGAACTCGGTTATTATTTACCGCCATCGCTGGGATGCCTGGCTAGTGCTCAATCATGGCACAAAAGTTCAAGGCAGATCAAATGTAAGACTTATAATTAGATATCCAGGACTTTCTTTACCTAAGCGCACTTCCAGGGTCTATTTTCGCGTATAACCTTTCGGGAGCCAGTCTTCCTGGGTGGCATTGGCAACATCACTGGTCTGGCTAAGCGTCTTCCCCTAGCGGAAGGCTTTGCGGGCTGCATTCGACGTTTTATTGCCAACGAACATGACTACAAGTTTACGGAACATCCGTTGGGCGATGTCATCAATGGCTTCGATATACGTAAGTGCTTAGTGTTTAAGCTTAAATCCGAGCGTCTTTTGAAACTGAGAATATTTTAGAGGATTGCTCGACCGACAAGTGTGTGCGTTATCCTTGCCAGCATGGCGGTAAGTGCTTACCCTCGGATCAGGGTGCTGTTTGCCTGTGTCCGATTGGATTTGTTGGGGATCTTTGCGAGATTCGAATGGATCTACAGGTGACTCATACATAATATTTGCCATAGTAATTATGTAACCAAAATGTTTCGCCACGCTCAGGTGCCTGCCTTTAATGGATCCTCTTTTCTGCGGTACGCACCGCTTGGCGACAGTGCTCTCATCTGGTTAGAACTGAAAGTTATAATCAAGCCGGAACAGGCTGATGGGCTGATTCTTTATTCCGGCCCGGAGCAGCGAGGTGACTTTATTGCTTTGTACTTGCACGATGGCTTTGTCGAGTTTGCATTTGATTTGGGCAGTGGTCCAGCTGTAGTACGGTAAGTACTCAGAGCTAAGTTGACCCATGGGTGAATAGTCAACTCATCCCATTTAAAATTTTATATTATCGTCAGCAGCAGTGGGCATTCACTCAGCCTTGGACAATGGCATACCATCAAGATATCACGTACTGCGCGCCTAGCCGTGCTCAAGGTAACTATGCTTCAAGTTTAAATACTAAGCATTTTATTTTACCTTTGCTTTTGTCTGTGGCATAGATCGATCAGCATCAGGAGGTCATGACCATATCCTCGAACGGCTTCTGGCATTTGTCGTTGGCCCAGAATCTATTCGTTGGGGGCGTTAACCACATAGATCGGCTGCCGCTGGACCTCAAGTACAAGTCCTTCTTTGTGGGCTGCATACAGCGGGTAAGTTCATGGCTCACCATATCCGATGTCTCTTCAAATAACAGGACAATTTCCCATTGTCCAGATTGACATCAATGGCCACTCTTTGGGAATTGTGGCTGAGGCTCTGGGCGGCAGTAACATTGGGAACTGTCCGCATGCGTGCGTCGCCCGTCCCTGCGGTCCATTGGCAGAATGCGTGCCGCAAATGGAAAGCTACGAGTGTCGGTGCAGCATCTACAACGAGCGCTGCAACAAAGCGGTTGAAGTACCCCCCGAGTTGCTGCCGGAGCTGTCACTGCACAAGCAACACAATAGCAAACCACTTGAAACCAAACAATACAAAGGAGTTGAGTCGTCGCCGCCGGCGTCGGTGTCTAAGAAACTGTGGGCACACAAGAAGCATGCCACAAAGCACAAGAATTTGCATAAGCACAAGACAACACCTGGCACGGTGGCGCCCATAACTACGAGCACAACTACAACTACAACTACAACAGCTGCACCCTCCACAGCAGGACGCATGGCAAAGAGCAATGAGGAAATCGAAGATGATATCATTTTCCGTTTTGTGCATGAAAACGCAGGCAAGCCAAAGACCAGAGAGGAGAAAGATGAGCAGCAGCAGTTAAAGATGGAGGTGGAGAAGCCTACACCACTCCCTATCACTAACAAGCATATAGGCAAGCAGCACGTCAGCAAGCACGAGCACCATCAGAAGCCCAACGCCTTTGTGCACAAACTCAGCCGTCTGCCAACCCACTACGAAAGTTTTCAGACAAATCCGGACAGCGATATACTCACATTTGATGATAACAACGATTGGGTGGCCAGTATGCAGCAGCAGGAGTACGCAGATGCGATGGCAGCCAGTCAAGTGGGCAATCAACAAAGTCCCAGCTTAAGTTCAGTTGATGAGGAGACAATTGCGGACACGGATGCAAATGCGGATACGAATATGGATGTCGATACAAGTGCTTTTATTTTCGACGAGTCCTTGTTCGATCCATCGGACGGCACTGAGGACTATCAGCGCAAACAGCTTGCCCAGGACATGAAGCGAATTATGACCAATACCCATAGTCGCACACATAAACAGGAACAGAATCAGGATCAGGATCAGGGCCTGGAACAGATTCAGGTTACGCATGTATCCACCGAAGCTCAATATAGTGAGGACTACAGTGACGATGAACTGCTAACACCAGTTTTGAAATCAGAATCAGTGGCTGTCGTGGAGGCAGAAGAGGCATCTCCAAGCACACCCCAAACCCACACCGATTGGAGTCTTCTTAAGAAGTTCGATTTATCCGCTGAACATCAGTCGCAGGTGCAGAGTGTGCGAAAGAATTTTGGTGCCTGTTTTGCTGGCACCGACAGCTACTTCCACTACAATGATGCGGAAACCATGAACCAGGTCATATCCTACAACATTGACTTGAATCTTCGCATCAAAACGCACTCTGAGAATGGAGTAATTCTGTGGACAGGTAGGCAGGGCACAACTGAGGAACACGATGACTACTTATCGCTTGGCATCGAAAAGGGGTAAGTCCTGAAAAAATTATATGATAATATACATATATTAAGATTTTACCTTTTTTCACAGATATTTACATTTCCGCTTTGATCTGGGTGCTGGTGAGGTAGACATACGCTTCAACGGTACCAAAGTTAGCGATGGACTCTGGCATCGCGTCAGGGCAATCAGGTATTTAAGACACTAATTAAATATGTAGTAAATAAACTTATAGTCCTTGATTTGTTTTACAGAAACTCACAGGAAGGCTACCTAGAGGTAGATGGACGCAAAACGATGACTCTTCGTACACCTGGGCAAATGCGTCAACTGAACACCGATACTGGACTCTATGTTGGTATGTAATACATATATGATTACCTTTTATGGAATGGCAATTTTTATGTGTGTATGTGTAATGCCTTTAGGTGGTATTCCCGACGTTGCCTACTTTACGCACCAGCGCTACCTTAGCGGGATTGTTGGATGCATATCGGAGATCGTATTAGCTGGAGAGAAACTGAACTTTGACCCCAACACATTGGGGACGGAGCACAACGTGGAAACAGGCTTACTATGAAACGCTGCACTTACGCCTCAAGACTTTTGATATCATATAGTTTAAAATGTTGTCTTTATTTACAAAACATTTACAAATGTCCTTTTTGTTTGTGTTTGTACAAAGACGCTTTACAAATCAGTTGAGAAAAATAGAGGATGAAATTTTGGGGAACTTTTTTTAACGCCAGAAGAGATGAAATGAAACTAAGTAAAAGTAAATCTAGCACATAAACGTAAACAAAACCATACTACATATGATATAGTGTATACAGAATATATTGATTATATACAATGCATACATAAATATATGTGTATATATATATTTATATATATATATGTATACATATATATAAATATAATTAAACGTAAATGATTTGAATGAAAGAAACCCCCAAAAGGCATGCTTCATATAGCCTGTGACTGTCAATACTTCGGAATTAAAAAGTATATATGTATAACCTTAGCAAAGATTTATAAAGCGATTGTAAACGAAGAGATGAACAAATAACTTTGTATGTGGAAGAAGAATGAGAAGTCAAGGAACGACTTGGCACACAATTTTATTGTCCGTTCAAAAGCGCTTTTGATTTAAGTAAACGTTACGCTTTATGTGCAGAGCTGCCACCATTTTGTAAGACATACACACTACACGCAATACACCCACTACATACACGTGACACACCTACGCAGATCTAGATCTATACAAAGTTTGGCAATACCTTCGTTTAATCGCATTGCTGTACCTAAAACAAAAACTATAACTGTATATTCTATAACTGTACTTATTGACACTTCCTGGAAGTTCTATAAACAAACAAACAAACAAACAAACAAAGAAACAAACAATTTAATAAAGAGTAACAACAAATAGTAAAGATAGTTGAAAGGGAAACGAATCAAGATACTTATTTAAAAATAAGTTAATAAATGTGTAGCGTGTATTAGCTTGTAAGTTGGCACACAATTAAAGAACAATTACACAAGCCTGCCTATGTAAACTTTTATATAAAACACAAAAATATACACCAATAACGCGAAACGAATGAGAACATTATGAAGACATCAAAATACGTAAAATACACACAATTTACACACACACAAACACAATTTAACCACAAACAAAAGACACGCTGAACCAGAATTGAAATATGTGAGCGATTTTTATCAATTTTTACTACGATACAACAGGCAAAAGAACAAAATGAACAACTAGCTAAAGAAAGATTAAACATAAAACATAAGCAATTAAACAATCCCATAGCGAAATTTTTAAATGCTAACACTAAACTAAACTAGCCTGTTGAAATAAAATTGTAAAAGAAA
Organism: Zaprionus lineosus; assembly: GCA_035044505.1. Classification (NCBI taxonomy): domain Eukaryota; kingdom Metazoa; phylum Arthropoda; class Insecta; order Diptera; family Drosophilidae; genus Zaprionus; species Zaprionus lineosus. Next base: position 105,479 of record JAWNNX010000098.1, on the reverse strand, counting down.
TTGATAAAGATAAACGGCAAATGAAAATACACAATGTTTGTATTCATCTTATGATTATCATTTTTGTAGCTTAATGGTAACATCTACGTAGCTATATATATAAAATATAAAATACATATTCGTACATATATATATATTTAAATATATATAAATATATAAAGTATGAGAAACTATAGTGAAAAATAACAAGCGTAAAATGATAACAAACAAACAACAGATGAATAAAGAAATCACAACCACCAATCAATGTAAAACTAAATTAAACGACATTCAATGTAGCTTATTTATAACATATATGAAACGAAGCATTGAGATATTTAATTTCGTATATTGGTTTGCAGAAAATAAAATAAAAACATTCTTACAACTGGTAGTTTTATTTATTATTTAAATTGAAGCTCGCGCCGTATATCGTCAGTGTTGGAAAGTAGTGCTTGATGGGATAGTGCAAATAGCATTCAATATGTAATTATGTATACTTATTTATATTTATTATAAAAGTAATAACGCATATTTCATATTTTTACTAATAAGCTGATTAATAATACAACCATTCCAAAATGTATTATACTACTTATTAAATAAAGATAAAGTTAAAACAAATCGATAGCACCCGATACCGGTCACTGTTAATGCAATCGATATAGCCCGTAGTTATTTATCGGATACTTATCTATTTTGCACCAGGTTGGTAGTACCAAAAGTTAACTGCAACAACACAAACAACTCACAATAATGGTAAGAGTTCAGCTGAACTTTTTTTCCAATTTGATTATTAAAAGCTATATGAGTAATGTGAATAACTAAACAAAATCAGCAAATATTACTTTAGTGAAGGTAATCGTACCAATAACGAACACCGAGAAACACAATAAAAACGAGAAGAACTGCAACATTAGTAATTTATAGACTCCTTGGTGGGGGGCTGACGTTGCGGAAGACAGTTGTCAAAAAAGACACGGAAGTGTCTTTTTAATTGATTCTTGATTGACAACTACCTTGGAGAGTTAACTCGAGCTTAATTATGGCCGATGCAGCAGCAGGTATGCCTATTATTGCGGCCGAACTAGCCGTTGTCCATGCAATCAATAATATTAACGAACGTCTTCGTGTACTAGCGGGTGGTATGGGGGTTGGTCCAGGACAGGTGAGATACACAAGATTTTTGGAATATATTTTCTCAAACTAACAACATATTTATGTACAACCTGTAGAATAACATGATGAACATGCGGAGTCGCCTATTTCATGCTAGTTACTTTCGCGTTGCAGCCACCTATGCAGAACACATACCACGGCAAGTACCCCACTTAAATATGTATATTCAAAAAATTGTACTCTATAAACCTGTCTCTATATTACAGAAAGATTCAATTGGCTTTGGAGTACTTGCTGCTTGCCACGGCACTTGTCCTTTTCCTAACGTTAGTCTACGTACATATAGCGTTTATAAAAAATCCTTGCACGTGCCTCCAGGAGATGCAAAACTGGCCACGTGAAGGTATCCTCCGAGTAGAAATAACTTATAATCTGGAGAAAAAACAAGCAATATGGCAGCGTATTCAAAACGATCAAAATATAGTGCGTGCACTCAAGAGCACATAGTAAGTACCTGACCTTAACAACTTGAAGTTTTCTTAATACGTACTGTTTCCATTATAGTTATTATGGAGTAGGCCCACAAACACAGGACAATCACAAAAGGCTCAAGCGCTATGAGGAAATTTTAAGGAAGCTCCACCTACCCATACGTCCTAATTTTGCCTATGGCAATGAATCTGTATATTATTATTTTGATGCGATAAATGTACTAGACAATTATGATCAGCCAGGCTCCATACCGCTTAGTGATGACGACAAAGAAGATGGTAGGCTGTAGAATCTTTGAATGTATGTAGCCTGATTCAATGTATACAATTTCTTATAGATACACAATACATTGTCGAGTATTCGTTGGAATATGGGCATTTAAGATTATCTTCCAACACACGCAAGCGACTGAATATTCCCGTGCTCACAGTGCATTTGGATCCAAAAATAAATGACTGCTTTGGAGATAATTTAACACGCTTCTTACTTAAAAGTTTCCTAGGGTAAGTGAAGGTTGTGATAAAATTCAAGCTGATCCCTTCAACCTGTTTCCGTCAATTTTTTAATTTTTTATTGATTGAGTTGTAAATTATTAATTTCAAATGCTTGCAGCTACGATGACCTTTTAATGGCAGCCGTGCGCACTGTGGCTGAGAAAGAGGAAAACAAGGGCTATCTCAGGAACGTGGTTACTGGCGAGCATTATCGTTTTGTGTCGATTTGGTGGGCTGCTTGGAGCAGTTATCCAGCTGCGTTATGTGTGATGTTACTCTTTGTAAGTTTCTCATTTCACATTGTTTCCACAAATTTTAATGTGTTCTTTATTTTCCAGACATTTTCAGTGTCAATGCTACTGCGTTATTCCCATCATCAAATATTTGTATTTATTGGTAGGTCATAAGTCGCACTTATCGTACTGTGCATCTAAAGTGTTTTCTTTCTTCCCAGTTGATCTACTTCAAATGCTCGAGTACAATGTGTCGGCACGTTTTCCCATTGCTCCCCTTTTGACAGTCATTTTGGCACTCGTAGGTGAGTTTGAGTCTCATTGCCCCGGAAGATTACGCTTACTGAAATATGATTATTCAATTGTAATTTAAGGAATGGAAGCTATAATGTCGGAATTCTTCAATGATACCACAACGGCATTCTACATAATTCTGATTGTATGGGTTGCGGATCAGTTTGACGCCATCTGCTGTCATACAAGCATCACGAAGCGACATTGGCTCAGGTGCGTAGCTCGGCACCAGTTTCCCATCGTTAATTTTGTATTTTTTGCAATCGTCTGGGCCCAAAACAAATGACAAATTCAATTACATTAAGTCGAACTGACATCGCACAGCTTTGTCCATAGATAAAAGCTGTACAGCTGCCGGACAGTCCGATTGCTTGGTTATTCCTTTGCACTTAACAGTTCATTTCGTTTTCTCGCATATAGTTTATATATTTATTTATATACTTATATATGTATGTATGTATGTATGTATGTATATATATGTATATATATTTTTTTTCTTGAATGAAATGGATGTATTTCACACTCTTCACTGCTGGATTCGCTTCCCCTTTAGTTGTTATTTGAAAATTAACTTGGCTTGCGCAAGTCTCCCTCGGGGGTAAAGCAAATCGACCAACACCAACACCAAAGCCCCTTCGCCCACCGTCCAACATAGGACCAAACAGGACAGAACCGAACCGAACGGAACAGCACAGAACAGAACAGAGAATTTCATCACTTAAGTCAACAAGCGTAACCCAAGCGGCGCTTTCAAACACTCACCCTGAACATGAATCCCTACTCCAACCTTTACCCGCATACTCCCATCTGGGCCGCGCCATTAGCAAACATTTAAATAAACTTGTTTGTAATAGAAGAGGAAAAAAAGGAGAGAAACACAAGTGAAAACACACAAAAAGTGGAGCCCGGGATCACGGAGGTTAGAACTGCGAATTGTGTATAGAACCCATCCTTTTTATAAACATTAATGACCACGCACGTCACACAAAACTCAATCAGGCCCAGCAACTGCGGTGGTGAGCGGTGCTTTCCCCTTTTCTTCAAAACACATTTTTTACCCACTGAAAAAAAAAGTATTGGGGCGTCCGTAGGAGGAAGGCGGCGAACAGAGGCTACTTTGCGGTTTATTGCGCGCACTTTGCATAATTGAGAAGCCCACAGCTAGAAAATTATTTTGGAAACTGTCTGTGCGTCTATCCTGTCTACCAAGTCATTGCCTCTTCAATGGCCCCACTCAACTCCCCACCACTTCTATTTCCACCGTTGCGCCCATCAATAATTCAAAAAGACACTCGAGAATTCCCTTTATTCGAACATTGCCGTCTGTTTGCGTTTATGATTCCCCATTAGAAATTCATGTGCCAGCGTTTACCAATCACTATTCGTGTACACTCGAGGCCATGACCATGCCCGGGCAGCGCCAACTCCCACCCAGTCCTGCCCACGCCACGTCCAGCCGCCATGTCTGTGCCTCGTTTTGGTGTTGATTTTGCGTAATTTGCGCCTGAATTAAAAGGCTATCAATGCGGTCTGATCAGAGCACAGCTGCGGAGCCACTTGTCGTATTAATTTCCATTAAACATTCATTGCCGCAAATCATTTTAAATGTGCACCATCCTTTTGCTCCTTCCGCCCCATTGTTTCTCTGCCTCCCTGTACCTCTGTTCCTCTGACCCGCCTTGACCCACTCCGACCTGACGAATGACAGGCCTGAAAGTTGCCTAAGCTTTTGACTACATTTAAAAGAAATTATCAATAAACTTAAAAGCCCTTCAGGAGTTTGGCATGAAATAACAATATTAGTTAGTTCAGACAGCAAATTTTTGGATATAAAAATATTTATTTAAATAATATTATTTATTACCCATGAGATTTGCATCCTTAAATTAATTTTGAAAAATCTAAGGAGTTCCTAAAATGAAACCCATAGAAATATGAAATATTTTTTACAAGCATAACATTTTCTATGAGTCAGGCTCTGGTTTATTGGCATTGAAGGCAATCAAAGACACCGGGGTCTGAATATCCTTTTTTGAAAGGAGTTTGGATTGTGGTGAAAAAAGTATATTTTGTTGTCAAGGGAAACTTTGCAAATGTTTACCTACAAAATGAGCACATTCTAAGTTCACTTTGGGTGGAGCCATTGAGTACTGCCCTGGGGACCACACACACACACACACACACACACACACACAAAATGCATTCACAGGAAGAAGAAAATTTAAAGAAGAGCAGACCATAAGGACAAACGATTGGAATGGCAAAAAACCTATGCAGATGTTTGGTTGCCTTCCGTCCCGCTGACTAACCGCAAGTAAAAATTAATTTTGTGAAAAGTCAAAACATATTGACTTAGCTCATCATGCATACACATATACATATACATATACACATACATATACATATGTGTGAGTGTGTTTCAGTGTGTATTTCAATATGAAAGTGTGTGTTGGAGTGTGCGTGGGCGTGTGTACTTTGCTTCGGTTTAATTTTGCTGTTATTGACCGCCCCAAGCAATCGAAGGGCGTCCGTAAATGCTGCCATTGCTTTCTACACGTTGTACCCTGTAACCCGGGGATGACCGGGTACACTCTCAGATCTGTGGGGGTGTGAGGAATATAAATTAAAGTGAGATCTGAAACGATTTGTGCCGAGGGGGGAATAATCTGCATAATGTTTGTGTCTCAGCCCCAGGGTATTTTTTGGTCGACTAAAATCTCTGGCGTTTGAGCTTCCTTTTTTTGCGGTTATACATAACTACGGGCAGGGGTTCTAGGATGCAGGCGAGCATTTTGGCTTTCCAGCTTCATGGCAATCCTTTTACCCGGGCAACATCCTGTCTGCGCAGCCATTTTGGTTGCCTGTTTGCGGTTGAAGCTTGCATTAAAGTCAAAAGAAGCTAATTCTAGCGCGTCCTTAGAGACGATGCACGTCCTTTTTGCGATTGTGTGTGCTCACAAACATTTGCTTTTTAATGTTAATTACCCAACTTATGAAGCGATTGATCGCTCAATGAATTGGCAATTGTATGGTTGCACCTGTAGCCAAGTTCTCACCTCTCAAGGCAGAGGGGAATCCTGGAAGCTGATATTCACATCCTAATTGACTACCGTCAGCAAATTTTAAAGTAGCATCCAAGGAAGCCGTTTGTGGCACGTTTAAAATAACTTTGTTAATCGCCGTTTAACGAGCAGGCGCCAAAATGTATAGAGAGCATAATTTGGCACCCCTTTCATCTGAATCCTTCCCCCTGCTACCTTCCCCTGATTTGCTCTTCCACTGCCGCTTTTGTAGCTTTGTTCAAGTAGCATTTGCCCTGTGGCTGCTCCTGCCGCGTAATGCTTCTTTTGTGCTTAAATCTGGTTGCCACGGCACAGGGCAGACAACACGTATTAAATGAGCTGCAAAAGTGTACAAAAAGATGTTGCTAAAAGTCGTCCAAGCTTCAGGCCCAACGGCAACGTATCCAACTGGAGTCTTGCGCAGATTGTTTGTTGCTGTCACCAGCTCCTCGCCTCGACAGACAAGCAAAAAGACGCTCCGCTTCAATGCACGGCTACTAGATGTCCTCTAAATTATATTCCTTATGGAAACTTAAAAGATGTTTTTTGGGATCATTTTATGAACTATTTGAGAGGTTGTTTATACCCTGCTTACGCTCTTTTAATGGGCATAAGTTGAAAATTGCGTGGCATTGGCTTTAGCGGCATCAAAGAGCAAATTTTGTCAGGACCAAAAGGGGTTTGAGTTTTGGGTTGCGGGTTCAAGTTCGGCTTCGGTTTCAGGTTCGGGTTCAGCAGGAGCATAAGGGGCAGTAACAGCAAGTAAAATTATAACAGTCGCGCGTTTCAAGTAGCTGCCCCGCCCCCCTATTCCGCCTCCGCTATAGTCTCCATCCTTGGGGTGGTAGAAATTCTTTGGCTGTTGTTGGCGCGCCTTTTTCTTGGTTGTTGTTCACACGTTTGTTATGCGTACCTTCTTACAAAATAAGTTTGAACAAAATATATACATATACATATACATATACATATATACATATATATATATGTATAAATCTATGTATTCTTGTTATTGTTGCCCTTAGACCCAGGATGGTCTCTGGTCTTTGGCGCGGCGCCACTCGCTTCTAGATGGCACTCAAAGGTGGCGAGTTTGGCCTCAACTTTAACGTCGAATATTGAAGGCATCGCTAACCGTGTCAGCGTATTTCCTGCCCCTGTTTCCTGTTGTTACCCCTCTTCCTGTTCCCTCCCTCCACTCCACTCCACTCCACCCTTTTTCTCCTCCCATCCGTGCTCTTGTTTGTTGCTTTTTCTGTGTTGATTGAGATCATGTTACGCAAAGTATAATTGCGTCAAGTTTGTTTTGCTGCCATAACTTTTGTCCGCGAGCCAACGCCTCAAGCCCGTTCCCATCTCTGTCCCTTCTAGTTCCAGATACAGTTCCAGTTCCAGTGTCGAAGTGGCCTGGCCTCTTGGGTGGCATATCCTTTGGTCCTTTACTTTATATCTATGTGTGTATGTGCGGGTGTGTGTGTGCGGGTGTGTGCTTGTGCTTGTGCTTATGTCAACGTGTGTTGTTCAAAGGTGCAGTTGATGAGTGTTCATAACGAGGAAAATCGCTTCATTGTTAGACGCGTGTAGTGGCTGCTTGTTTGTTTTTTTCTTTTTTTCTATTGTTCTTGTTCGTCTTGTTCTTCTTCTTTCTTTATTTTCCCGGTCTCCGTACTCGTTTCATCTCTTGGTTTCATTTTTATTTTGTTTGCTTTGTTGGCTGTTTGTTTGTTTATTTATTTATTTATTTATTTGTTTGTTAACGTGGCGTATGCTCAACGTGCCCTGCTATGCAGCACAATAGCCGTTCGAATTTATGCATGAAAATGGGTCGTTTACACGCATTTATCAGAAAACACACACACACACCCACACCCACACAGAGATACAAGTGTTGTATCTTGTTGTATTTCAATTAAGTGAATCAGTTTTCATTTAAAAAATAGTTGTTATTTGTCACGTTCCCGTTCTATGACAATTGCCTGATGTGTGTGTGCACCTTAATTGATTATGGGTTTATGCATAACAAACTTTAATTAAAATAATTGCCAAAGCCTCTACTTATAGTTCACTGATCCCCCTACGATACACTTCGCTTAAATGGTAATTACATTGCTTTTTTTAAGCTTGCAAAGTTTCTAATAAATTTAAAGGGGTAAAAAAAAAAAATGATGCGCTGAAAAGTATGCAGCATTTTTTTGTACAACAGTATTTAAAGGTTCGGTAAGCGCTTGCTGCTTTAAACGAAGCAGACCGATACAATAACAGGTGTGAGAATTTATAGCTGCTTTTAGGATAAATCGCCTGGATTAATAGCGGAAAAAAGTTCACTATCTGCGGGGTATTCATATGCATTCACTCAATTGGTTAAAGCAATATGCAAATGGTGCGTATGAATGTGCGTGAGGTGCGGGTGTGTGTGTAGGTGTGTGCGGGTGTGTGTTACAAGTGCTTGTAAGCTCATTGAGCACTTTTACCATTATATATAAATTTTTTTTTTTTTTTTTGTTGCATAGCTTAACTGCAACCGCTACCCCAACACCAATCTGAATGTCAACTACAAGCACATAGCTCATTTTCATCTTCGTTGTCCTCGCCGTCTGTTTACCCTTAATAAATAAACACTTTCGACGCTGATCGGATCAACGCTGCCACCTGCTTCTGGCAACGTCCGCGAAGCCATTCATGCAACTTTCTATACAAAACGGAGCACCTGCAGGCTACAGGTCTGGCGACATGCTTCCATGCGGGAGTGGGGGAATGTCTATTTAACCATGCAGCGTTGCAACACTCTGGCGTATAGACCTTAACATGCAACAGTTGACAGTGTTGACAGTGTCTGCGCTAGGCTTCTGGCTTCAACATCCTGCCACTTCCAGTCGAGGTGTCTGCCACTGTTGCAACATCATTTGCCCTCATTTCCGTTCGGTCGAAGGATATGAATGGCAATAGCACATCCTTGACGCACATCCGTTGCGACATGCCGCTGGCTAAAGCTGAAAGATGGAGTGAAACCTCCTCCGACAATCGTGAGGAGGGAGCAGGGAGCACTGAGAAGGCAACGGCAGGAGTTGGTGGCTGTTCCGCCCGCTTGGCGCTTGTCATCGCTACGCTACATTAGGAAAACGAATGAAACGGAAACGAACAAGCGATAAGTGTTGTCTACGTGTCGTTTGCTTTCACGGTCTTGGGCGGCGGGGAGACGGAAATTGCTGCAAAGCGTTTGGGACGATGTGTCCATAATGCGGAGCCTGCTCCTCGTGCCATGTTCGCCTCCTCCTCCTCCTCCTCCTTCTCCTTTAGCTGCGATTCCCCCATCTTCACTGCTACGCAACCTTCTGAAAAGGCTTACCAGCCAAATAAGTGTCGTGTGTCTTCATTTGTCGCTGTCGATTGTGATGTTCCATTTCATGTTGTGTGTCTGTGTGAGTGTATTCTTGGATGTGCGTGTCTGTGTGCGTGTCTGTGTGCGTGTCTGTGTGCATGACTGTGTGCTTGTGCTTGTGCTTGGGCTTGTGCTTGTGTTTGTACTTGTGGCTGAGTGTGTGTGGTTGTGTGTGCACAATCAACTCAAATTAAATTCAATAACATAACTCAATCATGGCCATGCCCACGCCCCCCATATCCTCCACATCCCCGCTCCACGCCCACTGCTCAATGACCAACGTCCAGCAACGTTGTAAAAATAAATTAAAGTCGAATTCCAATGGACTCACTCGTCTCTGTCCTTGCCGTTGCCGCTGGTTATGGTTATGGCTATGTGCTGCCTCACGTGCCCCTGCTCAAGGTCCTGCCACTACTTTGGGCTTTGCTGGTACTTCTCCCTTAACTTCTGCTGCTTATCGATGGGGACAGAGCCGCCATCGCCACCATCGGCGCTGCGCTGCGTGTCGTTCATTGTGTTTATTATTTGTTGTCTTTGACTCACACAACAATTCAGCTAACAGCCAGCCAGCAATAATTTATATTATTAAATCCTCTTGAGTATCCTTTCCATTTCGGTGGTTTTTCTTTTTTCTCTTTCTTTTGAATACTCAGTGTTTCGAGTAGACAACTGCAATGTAAACCCAAAATAATGGAAGAGTAGGAGAAGTAAGAAGCGGGGAGATCAAGTAAGATCCATTAGAACTATGGAGACGTACATCAAAGTTCAGAGGGACTTTCTCCTTTACTGATCCTTTATAGGGAATCCTTAGGTCGAGGCTCTAATCATTTTACTGTCAATTGTAAGTATTATTGTTGTTCCTGTTGTCAGTTGGAGGCGTTACTTATGTCATGGCTATCCTGTTCTTCGGGTAGTCCTGTGGCCCTGTCGTTCGGTTGTCCTGTTGTCCTGTTGTCCTGTTGTCCTGTTGCCTGTTGTTTTCTTGTCCGCCGTCTGGCTGTCTGACCCATTTCTTCACAGCTTAGCTGCCGTTTGCACAGCCATGAAAGTACAAGGGGGGGGCTGACAGTCAACGTGGGTACGAGACGTACAGAGTAAGGAACTGTAAGGAGCCATAGCAAGGATAGAAAATAATAATTTGTTGCGTTTTATTTTCGTAATGTTAAGTACAATATTATTGAATGCTCAACATGCCCCAGAGATGAGCGATATGCGAATAAAATTTCTTTGACGAGGGTTCCACCTCTTTTCGTGTTGTTGTTGTTGCTGTGTAAAATATAATTCTGAGTGTGTGTGTGTGTGTATGTGCATGTGTATGTGTATTTAATCGAACTTTACTTTTCTTTTCAGATTCTTCTACCTCTATCATTTCATGTTCTATGCGTATCATTATCGCTACAGTGGACAATACCGCACCCTGGCTCTGCTCTCCTCCTATATGTTTATCCTGGTAACTATGGTGCATTATGAAAGCAACATCTATATTCTCATTCCCAGTCCCAGTCCCAGTGGTGGTTCCATTGTTGTTATTTCTCTTGGTTGCATAACAGATGCCAGTTTCCGCCTGTCAACTGCATGACAAATTATCCAGCGCATTATTGTCGGTCCGTCCGTTCCGACTGTCTGTCTATATTTGCAGAGCTCTGTTTGTTATTCGATGTGTGTCCGTGTGTCTGTTTGTCTGCCTGGTAGCTCACGTGTAGACATTGCAATCAGCTCACGTGTCTGACAATTGCCAGGCTTCATCACATAACTAGCTCCAGTGGCGTCATTGCAGTTGTTAAGAACATAGCTGCTCCTGCAGGATGCCCAAAACCCCTTCAAAAGAATTTCTCTACGCAGCACTGAACGGGCTGAACTGGCAGAACTTTCCTGCCACACTCAATCTGTATATATAAACATCTCCTCTTCGTCCTCATTTCAGCACTCAATGGTATTCTTCTTCCATCGGTTTGAGTTGCCCGCCATTGTAGCGCAGCGCCAAGTGTTTATCATAAGGCGTAACCAGAATGAGCCAAATGAGAATGCTCCTGTTGATAACCGTGCTGCTGCTCCTGAAGATGCTGGTGCACCAGGTGATAGAGCCAATGCCGGTGCAAATGCAGTGCCTAATGCAGCTGGTCAACCACCCAGGGTACAACGTGCACGCCTCATCGTTCAGCGTATCTTCAGTCAGATTGCTGCACAGCGTCAGAGACAAGCGGCTGCAGCGGAAGGTGGAGTTAATGTACAGGGTCCAGGGGCTCCGACAAACAATGGAACTGAAGCTGTAGGCTTTGTCTTTGGAAATTTGAGACGTCTGCCGTTAGTTGGCAATTGGCGACCCCGTCAAATTTTGTTGGGTCAAGGACATGGGCAGATGTTGCATTTGCATGTGCAACGCTTTAATGTGGCAGATATACCGGGATTGGAACAACGGACTGCTGCGGCAACGGCCACAGCAGCGGCAGCAGTAGCAACCGCAGCGGCTACGGCCACCGCCGAAGCAGCAGCAGCAGCGGCCAGAGCGGCAGAAGCAGCAGCAGCGTCAGCCGCCGTAGCAGCAACGGTAGCTGAGGCAGCAGCTCGGGCAACAACAACAATGACAACGGCAACGGCAACAACATCAACATCAACATCCACTAATGAAGGTGAGTTTAATCTGTCCACAATGTGAAGGAACCTTTTGCACTCCATTGCCCTTATTTTGCGGCCTTAGCTGTGAAGCCATGTGCAACATTCAGATCGAAGCATGGAGAAGTCGCATGCCACAAATAATTGTAATGTTGTCATGGCTGCCCCGCCGGACACTTGATCCGCTTGTGCAGTCAACCGAAAGATAAATTTGAATCTTTTTAACTGTATTCGTTTAGGCCACACTCGAAAAAGTAGTCAACGAAAAAGGAGGCCAGATTATTAAAGTGTCCCTATTCCAAAAGCCGAATCCTTAATACTCTATTCCACAAATCAAGAGGCTAGCAGTTTCCTAGCTAAAATATATCCCTGTTTGTCTGCAGATATAGAAACTGATATGTTTAAGTATAAGTAAGTAGTCTGAAGGAACATATAATTCCGTAGAGACTTCTAGGCGGAAGTCAATGGAAGGAGCCGTCGTATCCTTAAATGGAATAAAGGGAAAACCAACTGGAAACCAAATAACACAAAATGAGAAAATCTGTCCGCGTGTGTGAAAGGACGTCCGCAATAAATGTCAAAGCGGCGACGCAGTCGAACAGGAAAACCCTCAATATTAACGATATATAGATGGGATTGTATAGTATATATGTATATGTGTATATATGTATATGTGTATATGTGTATGTATATATATGTTTATATATGTATATGCTTATATGTAAATAGACCCTCAGCCTTATTGTTAATATAAAATTATTACTCAATTCTGAAGCATGAAAATATTCAGTAGGAACATTTTGTAGATTGTAACGCGACTGCCTGTCATTTCCTGTTTTATTTTCACTTTATTTCATTGCTAACTTTGGCATTCTTTGCATATTTTAGATGTCGAATCAAATCATGAAACAACACAGGCTGCGGCACCACCATCGGCATCGGCATCGGCAACGGCAACGGCAACGGCAACGTCAGCGACAACAGGAATAACAACAGAAGTTGTGGGAGTTGGAGGAGCAGAAATAAGGACAACAGCAACAACCACGATAAACAGCATCAATGATGCAGGAGAGGATGGAGGGCAGAAGATGGCCATGTCTGGAGCGGGAGTAGCAGCGAATACATCAGCTGAGGGGGTAGAGGAGTCAAATATGATGGAGCTGGGTCGGACCCCAGGCTCAGGCTTGGTTCAAGATCTAGGGCAGGCAGGCGTGTCTAAGACGTTGAAAAATCTAAATTCCGTTGCGGCGGATATTATAAATACACCGGATATAATAACAACAACAACAACAAAAACAACAGCTGAAACTACTACAGTAACAGAAACAGAAGCAGAAACAGAAACAGGAAGGGAGGCTGATTCCCACCTCCTGCCATTGGCAAAGCAATTAGCAAATAATTTGCCAGCTCAAAGAAAGCAAGAAGTGGTGGAGGGAGAAAAGGTGCAGGAGCAGGAGCAAGAGCAAGAGCTTGAGCAGAACTCATCATCAGGTGAAAAGCACAGCGGTCCATTGCATGCCCCAAGCGGAATGACTGACCAGCAGGAGGGAATCAAGGAGGCAACAGAAACAACAACAATGTCAAAACAATCCGGAGCAGATGCCAAAACTGAGACCAATCCTATACCGGATACGGGCCATTGTCCCGGTGCGGGTCAGAGTCTGGGTTTGCAGACTGCGTCTCCAGCTACACCAAGCACAATGATGGATGGCAGGCAAGCAGTTGATTTTATAGAAGGCGACAGCTTCACGTCAACAGCAAATTACGTTCCCGACGCCGGCCCAAACCACACGGAACAGGAACAGGAACAGAAACAGGAACAGAAAGGGGCAGTACTTCATATGGATGTAGGCAAGGGAATGGCATTTGGAATGGAAAAGAAGAAGTTGGTTGAGAAGGAGGTTGAGAAGGAGGCAGTGGAGCTAATGAAAACTTCGCCACATACATCAAACCAAGTGACAACAGCAGCAGAAGCCACAACAACCGACAACTGAATAAGAAGACAGAAAACACCCATTGGCCCAAGGCGGGTGTGAGTATGTGCGTGTGTGTGTGTGTGTATGACTCTGGGCAGGGGGGCCTGAGGTGGTAGCTCTTGGCGGTGGTAGAGTTGGGTGTAGGACAGTGTGTGTGTGTGTGTGTGTACACACATACGGTACTCGCAGGAAATAAGAACAAGATGTTATACAAGCTAGGAAATTTTAGATAATTTGTCTGGTGTACTTATGTCTAGATCATGCACGCAGCGTGCTTAAAAGGGGAATGTGAGTGTAAATGGTGTGTGCGTGTATGCGTGTATGCATGTATGCGTGTGCATGGGTATCTGCTTATTATTGTGCGTGTATGTGTAAAGTATGTGCAGGTTGCGTGTCCTGATTATATGCAAGTGAGTATGAACTTGGTTGTATGTGTGTGTGCGTGTGCGTGTGTATGTATATGTGTGTCTCTGTGTGTGTATGTGGTTAGACACATTTCATTTTGAGTTTGCATACTGAACTGTGTTACTTAGTAATTTTTAACTAAAATTTATTGTTGAATATTCAGGATTAACCATAGCAACGGCCCGCAGCGGTGCTCATTTTGAATTAATAACAAAAATTCGAGCTGAAAGTTTATTATTGTTGTTATTGTTTATCCTTCGTTAGCCATAAATGCAATGGCAATGAGATGAAAGTGAAACTGGAAGCTATTCAATTCAAATATAGATATTATGGAAAATGTTTGCTTTTATTTACTTTTCCAAATAATTTTAATAATTTTAAATATGTCAAGGATTTTAATTAAAATGTTGCCAGGCTTTAAAATGGGCAATGGTCAAGTGATTTGATTGCCCCTAATCATTATCCTTTTCAGATCTGCTCAGGTGCGGATTTGGACTCGTTATTGTTTTCACGAGCTGTGCTATCGTTATTTCTTTTGTGTTTATGCATTTTAATCCTTGATCCGCACTTCCTTTTTAATTAAAGCAACAACAGACAGAGGAAATCATTTAAAAGACAGTATCTCGAAGAACGAAAGTCCCTCGCGGTATCCCCAAATAAAATGTAACTCATTAATTAGGAAGAAGAAGAAGTTTCTCCTGCAACTAAAAGTTAAAGAGTCCTTACAATCGAAAAAACACAAATGATGCACTGTGAATATTCATAGACATTCATGATATTCACACACTGTTTAAGCTACTTAGTAAAAGGATAAACAAGTGAAAGTATATAGTTACGATCTGTATGTTTATTTATAATATTAATGGATGTTTAATCGAAGGATAAACAATTTTACACTTAACGAATGAAACATTTCTTATATGTAAAATTACTAATTACAAATTAAATAAATATGCATTCATAGTAAAATACCAAACTTTATTTGTGTTTTTATTATCTCATTATTATTTAAGTAATTTAAGAATTTATTATAATATAATATAATATACATATATATATAATATAATTGATGTTTTGAAATCATAGATTAATTTAAGCTCTTTTTTCAAGGATATCCGAAAGACTTGCAGATAATTATATATAGTATAGAAGTATAGTATATTATATATTAGTATAGAAGTCATGTTTCTTTACTGACTCTGACGATCCACTCAAAGTCATCCTGAGCTACAACTATGATTCGATGGACGTGCTTATATGGTTTGATTATCCATGTTCTTTGTTGAAAATATCCAGAGTTGAGTGTCTATCCTGTATCTTGACCAAGTTTCCGAGCCTAGGTCTAAACATCGGAAATAGGTCAGCCACGTCTTTTTTTTGACCAACTTCAAGGGGTTAGGCAGTATCTTGACCAACTAGGAACCCCAACCCTGCATTCCGACTGCATCTGTTTGACCAAATAGGAAGACCAACCCTGCATTCCGACTACATCTGTTTGCCTAGGCTTGTATTTTTGGCTAACACTATAAAAAACGGCCAGCCACATCTGTATTTTGACCAACCTTACGGGTCTGTGCTGTATCTTGTCAACATTTGTGAGCATAGAGGTCATCCTTGACCACTTTACTGTGCATGGAGTTGCATTATTGATCTTAACATCGAAAAAGACCGTCATCCGCATTTGTATTTTGACCAAAATGAAGGGTCTATTTTTACCACATTTCTGAGCTTAGGCTTTTGACAAAATTTGTGAGCCTAGGGTTGTATTTTGAATCTTTACCTTGAAAACAGACCAGCCACAACTGCATTTTGACGAAACCAAAATGCGGCCAAGATACACACAAGACCCTCAGATTTGGTCAAAATGCAAATGTGGCCTTTTTTCAATGTTTACATCAAAAAATGCAGCTCTAAGCACACAAATGTGGTCAAAGTACAGCCCTGGGCTAAGAAATGAGACCCTTATATTTCCTCAAAGTACAGATGTGGCTGACTTGTTTGCGATGCTTGGCTCAAAAATGCAGCTCTATGCACACAAAGATGGTCAAGATATAATCGAGATCCTTAAATTTGGTAAAATTCCAAAAATGTCTGGCTGTTTTTCATTACATAGGTCTAAAATTCAGCCCAACCCCCACAAACGTTGTTAAAAATACAGCCCTAGGCCCATATACCTCTTTTACCTGCAGAGCATGGATTTCCTCTACCCACTAAAACTCAAATTATGTTGCGAATTCAACTAATAAAATTTATGAAAATATTGAATAATAAGTTAAACTTACTGATAATGCTTTGTTTTATATAAATTATTTGCTAAATTTTTTCCAACGAGCTGTTTTCCTAACAATAAGTGCAGCACTACTATTTTTATTCTATGCGAAATTTGGTTGCACTTGTCAAAGATGGTCAATAACAAATTATAGGGATGAAAACCTAACGGAAATTTTTTGTTATTCTCTTCCAGACATTCTTTTCTAAATAATTGTAAAGTTTTGTTAAAATTGTGCGACTGGAAGTATCGGAAACAAAGGCTTTTCTTTTCTTTAATGTTGCACTACTATTATTTCTTCCACCACTGTATGTGGTCTTAAATCAGCTTGGGCCAACAATGGCTAAAACGCAGCCCAAGTCCTAGAAATGTGGTCAAATAAAAGCCAATCACCAAATTTTTAAAAATTTAAAATTTTATATTTCAAAAATTTTTTTTTTTTTTTTTAACAAATATTTATTTTACCGGAAATTGTTCAGTCTTTTGAGCTCGGCCAGGCGCTTAAAAAAGGGAAAGGAAGTATGGATACAAAGTAACCTTATAATTAACTGACCTAATATATACATTAACTAATATTAATATATACATTAACTTAACTTATTATATGTATAATATATAATTATTAATCCTATTAATTAATCCTACGAGTAGGGAGATCGGTGGGATGTATTCTCTTTACTCTGCGAGATCTTAGGGGCTCCGCTAGGCTCGACGCCAGTGAGTTTTTTCAGACATTTGAACTTGTTTTTATTTTATATTATTGGTAGGGAAATTTACATTTAAGTTCGCTTAATATAAATATTTTGAAATTGGTCCATTTGATATTCAGAAGCGCAGAGTAATGAATAAAATTTAAATTAAACGTAAACAAATTGTGTGCCATCAAATTCATTTCTTAGTCTGCATAAATTTGCGGAAAAAAACACTAAGAACAATAAAAAATGATAAAAAATAATAAAAAATGAAAATAATAATTGTGATAACAAAAGTTTAAATTTGGCAACGGGAAAGACAATGATTTTTTTTTCCTTTATTGCGTTAAATTGTCATATAAGTTGATTAGCCTTGGAGCTTAATACATTTAATACAAACCAATGCCAGGAGCTTCATCATCAGTCAAGTCGATACAGCAGGACTTTTTGGAAAACTTAACGGTAAAGTATTTAAATAAGACAATGCAAATGTCTAGGATCTGGAGGAGTGCCGGAGTATTGAACGGCATGTCAGGACAGAGCTTCAGTTAAGGATTGCGCTCGTTGGAATAACTGAAACAACTCTTGCTGTCAATACGCATTCCTTCCAGTTCGCTGATGTGAGTCAAGCCAAGCATCTTACAAAAATAAATATCCGCGTCGTGTGCGCCTTCAGATGTCAGATGTATGGGCGTTAGCTGGGGGAGCTAAGGGTGTGTGCGTTGCTTCTGACAGCTATGCGGTTGGAGGGAGGGCCAAGGTAGCAACTGAGCACTGGGAATGGGTATGCCGAAAAAAGAAAAATACAAAAAAGTAACCGTACTTATTTAGTATATGAAGATGCCGAGACAAAGTGCTCGAAATGGACGGGATATGAGCAACGTACGTCTTTGATTAACATCTCTTGGGGGCTGTTGCGACGCCTGGTCGCGTCAGAGCCTTATCAATATACATATATCTACTTATTTTCTTATTATTTGCTCATTTGTTTCAGCATGAAAAACTTTTCAATAAAAGATGCGAATGTTGTCGCAACATAAAACATAAACAAATCATTTGCATATCATTAATGCAAATCATACCCCACGCTACAAATACACTTGCTGTACATCACATTGCTGTGTACGCGTGACTGTCAATGTATGTGTGTGTGTGTGCTGTTGCGTCATGGAGTCATTAAATGGCTTGTCATACAGCATTCCTTGTCAAATTGGTGTCCCATCCCCATCCAGTGTTTAAATACTCCTGTTAATCACAAGTCAAACAAAATGCTGCATACTTTTCGGCGGCGCCTGCTAATTATATTATATATATAAAAATTCGTGTACATGTGTGTGTGTGTGGCTGGGTGTGAATGTGTACGTGTGTAAATACAAGTATGTGTTCGGTGCTCGGTGCGAGCTTCATGGACACATACGCATTCAAATGAATCTTAATTAGTTCCTTTGTTCAACGCAAAGCCGCCGGTTTACATATAAATATAAAATACATACAAACACATAAGCATAAAAACACACATACGCACATAGGAAGCCTGTAAACGACAGAAAGTTAAATGATACATTTGAAAATGCGAATTGACAAACAATTTTGACAATAGTATAATTTATTTTAAGCTAAATTTTGTACAAAAATAAAACAAATGGATTTTACTTGAAGATTAAAATAGCTTCACATCCCAAAGGCTACATCCTTTGTTTGTGTGCTGCTCACTATCAGATGTTAAAGCTGACAATAAATAAAATGAAATATCTAAGCTAAAAATATAATGTGCTGCCACTCAAGTTAGCCAAAGGAAACTTTAAATTATTATGTGTCCTGCCCTGTAATAAAGGTCTCCTTTGTAAGGGTATGACATCAAACGAAAAGTCTGTCAAGTGGCAAATATCGTAATGGAATGCAATCTAATCAAAAGTAAAATAATCTCTTTGATATGCAGCGAAAATAACGGGATCTTTTTTGCCTACGGGCAAGTATGACAAGTAACAAACAACTGTACACAACTGTACACAACTGTAGCTTCATTTTATTGCAGTAACCATATTACAATTACAAACAAAGTTGACAAACTTGTAAGGAGTATCCTGTATCTTTTACATTACTTTTTAAGTTTAACTCTCATCAATCTTTAGTCACTTTTATAACAAAGTCCTGATGCAAGCTGTGAGCTCAATGCTAAGTTCAACATTTATTGATGACTCTTGAGGCAATCAAAAGTGAATAATTGGTCTCCAAGTTGATCTCCGTTCATCATTTATTGAGCTCACAGTACGGGCCCTAAGTGGATGGAGTTTAAACCGTTGAACTGATTCTGTTAACTACGTGTATTCTCAAGCAATAACATATTCGAACCAGGTTATAGCTACGAGTATACACGTGGCCGTGCAGATTCATCTATTGGTTTCTTCCTTTTAATTTTGCGGAAGCCGAGGCTTAAGATATCCTTAATATAGAGCTGCTTTGGGTTCTTCTGTCATCCAGTACTCGCGTTCCCTGGCAGTCACTTTGTGGGCACTTTGTTTAACGGGAATTTTATTTAATTTTCATACACTTACCCCCAAGTAGATATTCGAAGGATCTTCCGTACGACTCCATTTACCAGCTGGTTAACTGTCGGTTCAGTTTCTGGCTCTCCTTTGTTTGTGGTTTTGTGTTACGCCTGATATGCCTAATAATGCCCCAGCCGCAAAATTAATTGCACTATAATTTGTAATTAAGTTACCGGGCAAAACACGAACATTGTCCTGCGAGCTGATGGGCCATGGTGGATGCGTGGGTGGCGGTTGCAGGTTGCTGCCCGCTGCTTGCTGCTTGCTGCTTGCCGGGTGATGTGTCAGGTATGGTTTCGCGCGATGGTTAGTTGTGGGGGAAACTAAACGCTCATAAACCGCGATAGGAGCAGAAACTAAAAACAGGAACTGGAGCTTTTGTTGCTGCCGAAGTTATTGTCCAAGGGTTGCTGACAACTTGTGTGTGTGTGTGTGTGTGTGTGTGTGTCTGTCTGTGCGCGCTTAAAGGTGTGTGTGTATATGTGTCGGTATGTGGCCGCATCGTTGTTTCACTATAATTAATTAATTACATTACACAAACTTGCTGTCATCATTGTTGCTGGCGCTGCTGTTGTTGCAGTTGCAAAATGTGTAATGAACATTCAAGAACAACAACAACAACAACAGCAACAAGAGCTACATTATGGAGCATTGCTAGTTGGCAACCGCCCGCAATGTCACTTTCAATAAAATTAAGTTGTTTCGCAATCAGCTTGTACACCTCGCCCTCGCCCTCGTCCTTTCCCGAGAGTAAGGACTCTCTCACACTTACCCCTACCCATCGCACATAGCACTGCTTCGTTTCTGCCTGCACGAGCTCCTGGTAGCAATTATTTTGCAATTTGGTGGCTGGGCAAAAGCCAATCAAACAACTTGCCCAACAACTTGGCTGAGCAGCAAAATGCAAAATGTATAAAAAACTCAATTACTGCGTAGACATAGACGCAAAAAGAAAGTAAATTAGAGGGAAAGAGAGGGAGAGAGAGGGAAAGAGAGGGACAGAGATAGAAAGGAGAGTGTCAAGGGACGAAGGAAAAAATGTGCATTAAAACTTATGGATTTTGTTTTTGATGTGAAAGTTCAGCAAAGTTCAAGCTAATTAGCAGGTAATTCAGTTGACTGTCCGTTCCCCTCATATGCTTCATCCTCGGGCAACATATGAGACTTACCTATAACAACAAATTTTTATCAATCTCTGTGTTTCCTGTGTTCTTCGTGTTCTTCGTGTTCTTGCGTTTCTTCTTCCTTGTTTCAGTGTTTGCCAATATCAAAATGTCCTTTATGCTTCTGATTCTTTATACAAAGAGTATATATTTTTATATTGTTTTGTACGTTTTTGAATTTTTTTTCTTTTATTTGGATTGCCGCTTGAGGCGTTGTTGTTGGGTCGTGTCCTTTTCTTATGCTTACCATGTTGCCATGTATCTTGCCAGCAGCGGCCGAGTGTCTTCTTTCTGGTGTCGCCACCGCTGCCATCGTTGCCGGAGCCTCACTCCCTGCATCTATGGCAATGGGGGAAAGGGGCTAGGGAGAGGGATGGCTCCGAGGTTGTTGGTTGAAAATAAATCGCGCATAATGCCGCATAGCAGAGCAACATCACGAAGTATTTGCACTGCGTGACAAACAATTTGTGCCAACATTGACAGACGCAGACGCAGACGCAGACGCATTCCCAGTCCCAGTCCCAGTCCCATTTTGATTTCGTTTCCGATTCCCATCCTCAATAGCTTCCGCATTTGTATCCGTATCCGCATCCGTCATCCGTATCCGTATCCGAATCCGCATCCGCATCCGTTTCCGTTGTTGTTGAGCTGTGGCCAGCTTCAAGATGCACCCGAAGTGATCTTTGTTGTAGTTGCCACGAGTACATCTCGGCCACGTACGTGGGGCAGCATTTGTGCTTGGGTCCTCCACTGCGGGCGACCAAATTGGTGGAAGGAAGGAATAAAGAGGCTAGCAGATAAGATAAATAAGAAAGAAAATAAAAACAAGGGAGCAAAACGAAGGCGGAACACCCTCAATCTCTGCTCCCATTGCATGTCTCATAAATATTGTCATTTCTCTGAAACGTCGCGTCACTAATTGAAAAATCATTGACAGGATTTAATTAAGCGTCAGTGTGGACAGCAAATTTACTTCCAGCCAGGGCCAGCATTGAGTTCACGCAACAAATTAAATTCCAGAGCAAATAACAAACCCATCACCCACATCTCGCATCCACATCCGCATCCGCGTCCTTGTCCGCTGTATCATTGTTTGGATTTGTTGGACACCATTGAACAGACAACTAATTTTATTCAAATGAAGGAGCTACGTGTTTGGCTGTGGCTGCTCATGTCTGGCGGCGCATACGGACTGCTCGGAAGAGTGACACATGAATTCAAATCAGTTTGGTTTATGCAGCAACAACAATCAAAACAATAACAACATTAACAAGTATAGCCGAATAATAATACAATAATAATAATAATAAAAAAAAGGGGAAAAATGTTAACCAAAGTAAACAAAGTATGCAAAAAATGTATAAACAAAAGCAGCCTTGATTTTGGGCTCTCGCATTTAAAGTTCAGGCTCGTTGGGTTCAGTTTGAATACTCGCATATATATATATATATATATAGATGGGGGTTTGTCTGGGTCACTCGCTCCCCTTTGTACTGGCCACAACCAATATCCATCCATTTTCATTACATTTCCCATCCCCCTAGAATCTTCTCTTTTGGTGTGCCAAATGGCTCGTATCTTCTTCCTTTTCTTATATCATTTATACAAATATTTGCCTGTCCTTAAATATGCCAACTTCCAGACTCAAAGCAAGAATTTGCATAGATTATAAACGTGTCCAGTTACTCAAATATTTTATAAAATATAAGTGCAAGTTTTCCATAGGATATGCTCCTTATAAATATGCGCTCAAACTGAATTCTTCATCAAGCATTTTTTTTACCGCAATAAACTAATATCCTTTCAACTATCTCTCCGAGATATAAAGAAGGAAAAAGTTATCCAAGTCAAAAGCCCTATGCAGGGCTCAAGGGAATTTCTATTATATATTTCTCGAGAAATAAATTAAATAAAAAATAATTAAAATTTCCTTCTTAAGTTTTTTAAATTTAAATAAATACTTTTAAATTTATAAATGTAATCCTTTGCTTTAATGTCACACCTCCCATGGCCATTTTGTATATTCTTAAAGTGGCTTTAACACCTAATGTATTCCGACTATTCATCCCCTGCACCCGACCTTTAACCTGCACCCTTATTATCGGTACTCTGCACATTGCATATCAAGTTAATTAAAACGCATTCATTCCAAGTGCCTGCCAGGCGAAACTGCAGACACTTTCGGTCTCATGGCCGGTTTCGGAAGCTTCCTTTTTGGGTTTTGGCAACCCTTCCTTTTGTGTATTCCCTCTTCCTCTCCTTTTCCTTTTCCATTTTCATATTTCGCTTTTGAAATTTTCAGTTTCCTTACTCTTTTCTGGGTTGGTCTTGGGGTCAAATCTCTGAGTGGGTCATCCTGAGCAGCCCAGAACATAATAGCGCTCAATCAGAGAGCAGTTTTTGTATATTGGGTGGGTCGTTTCCCATTTATTAATTATGCACAGCAGCTGCAAGTTGCAGACAAACATGCAAATTACGTATACGCCACCGTTTCGTAAGACAGAGCTAATTATATGGCTGGTGAAGCATTCACAATAGACTCCTGATTAGTCCTTGGCTATTCTCAAATTGCTGAGAATACGCTTCGTATATGAAACTTCATATGTCACATGCCACATGCCACATGCCCTGTGCCACATGCCACATGCCACATGCTTGGCGAATGCCGCACAAAATGAGCTTAGTGACTCTAATGTGCTAATGGTTAATGCGCATCATTCGGATCAGGTGTGCCATATTTAGTTCAGGTTACACAAAAGGCATCAATATGTTTGTGTGTGAGTGAGCGTGAGAGTATGTGTGTGTGTGAGAAGTAGCTGCGTGTGTGTGTGTGTGCGTTTACTTTACTATTTAACGTAGTCGCCTTAACACGCATCAATAACTGAATATAATTGATGTTTAAAAACTCACACAAAAGTTACGATAAGTCCTTTTCTTATATAAAAAGCGAGGATATTTTCCAAATATATAAATATCTATATATATATAGGTATATATAGGTATAAATAGACATATATATACCTATGTGTATCTACTGAATATACGCTATGCTATTGTCGTAAGAATTTGTGCGTCTGGCAGCTGCAACCTTTCCCCCACATCCCCACATCCCCAGACCCCCCCTTCCCACAACTCCAACTCCCATTCAGTCAGCGTTGCGTTCCCATGTCCAGCATCGATAACAATTCCAACCCCTGACGCGTTGTTATTGTGTTCTTTCCTTCACTAACTGTGTGTGTGTGTGTGTGTGTGTGTGTGTGTTTAAGTCAAACATTAATTGGCACTTAAAGGCATTTAATGGTTACATGAAGCGTTTCTTTTTCTGCAAAATTGAAACAATTTTGATGTTTTCACAGCTTTCACATTTTAACGATGCATTGAAAAGTAACTACGAATAATGATATTTATGAGTACTATATCCTATATATAATATGTGACACTCTTATATATTATATATAAATATGAATGTATATATATTTATGTATGTATGTATGTATGTATGTGAGCTCACTACTTACTTGTATTGGATTACAAGTTATAAGATATATGAATAGTTACCATTACGTTTTTAATTAAGGCAGCTGAAAGCACATGGGGCAGTAATGGATGCCTGCATGGATGTGTGTGTGAAAGGTTGTGTGTGTGTGTGTGTGTGTGGTTGTAACACTAAGTAGATTATGTGTTAAATGGAAGTTGCTGTGGTGTTAATCCATTTGCTTAGCTATACAAATTGCCAGCGAATATCCAATGGTGCGAGGTGAGAAGCAAAGTGAGAAGTAAAGCACGTCTGGTGAGTGAAGTAAGTATGTGGAATGTGTCCTGGTTTATCGCTCGAACAGACTTTGTCAAAGTGCTCCTCTCCACTAGATTTCCCTTTTAAAAACCTATTTACATTCATTTATAAAGTTTTTTGCATTCCTCACTTTGTTGTCCGGTTTTCTCAACTCCCCAGTCCTGACTCAACTCCCCAGTCCTGACTCAACTCCCCAGTCCTGACTCCCTGTACGCCCGACCCCCAACTCATCACTTACAGATAAATTTTTATCAAAATCAAAGGAAATTCGCCCGCATAAGAAAAAAGTTGCCGTTCTGCAAAAAAAATGGATGCTACTAGCGGCTAAAAAGATATCCTTATAGTCACAGCTTTGGCACTTTATCATTGGATGAAAGCAGGATCTCATTTAGGAAACTCCTTTAATGAGCTGTATTCCCTGAATTGATAATTTATGTTGTACACCAAATTGTACATCCTTTATTGCACTTTTCGTGCTTGCAGAAATATCCTTCTATTTGTTTATTTCTGAACTCTATTTCCAACCTAAATTTATGTCTATTAGTAACGCTTGCTGTCCATAAAAAGCCCTATCTTTCTCACTCCTCTCTCCCTCTCTCTCTCTCTCTGTCTTCTTCTTCTGCTTTCTCTTATTCCGCTTAGATATAAACTATTGTCGTTCCAACATCGGCACGAGTATATTGGATTAGATCTAAGTCAATATAGTTTAACGGCGGGCAGGCCAACAAATTTCTTTTATTGCTCGCATAGCCAACGCATAAAATTCCGATATGCAGGAACAGTCTGGCTGCACACACCCTCACCACACACCACACACCCTCACCGCACACCGCACACCGCACACCGCACACTACACACACACACTACACACACACTACACACACACACACACACTACACACACATACAGAGTTACATCTGTGCATAGTGTGTCTGTCGCTCGTGCGGCTCCAGACTGCATATGAGCTGGGCCATAAATTTAGCACCCGCCATGGCAGTTGGCAGCTGCTGCACCCGTTGGATCCCAGCCATAGCCATAGCCTTTGCCCACTTTCTGCCACGTTCGTGTTCGTGTTGGTGGTATTCAAGGTGCTCGAGGTACGCCGAGTACTCGGCGCCTGGTGGCGTTGTTAGTGGCTTCATTTATTTGGTGCAATTAATGAGGCTCCGCCGTGAGTCGTTGGTATAGTCGTTGTCATAGTCATCGTAATCGTCGTTCTTGCCGCCATGCGCTATCAACAGGTGTTAAATTTCAATTTTCGGTTTATTGCTTATTAGTCAAAGTCAACGGGAACGACGGGAAACGACGGGAAACGTCGTCCTTCCTCGCACTGAGCTGCTTGGCAATTTAAACGAAATTTAATTTGGCCAATACCCATGTCATGTTGTGGGCCAAAACAAACACACGTTTACACTCACACAGGTAAACCAAAAGAAACTGATAAAATGAGTGAGGGAGACATAAGACATAAAGAGAGAGAGGGGGACAGCCTTGAGTAAAGGGACATTAATTAAAGCTGACGTTTAGGTGTTAGCACCGCTCGCCGACTGCGATATATCACAATGATCAATCACGCACCGGACCCAGGGCCACAGGGCATGGGTCACACACACACGAAGAGAAACACGTCCGCAGACAGAACTTGAAACCTGCTGATAGAAATTGAGATGAAGCTAAAGATAAGAGAGAGAGAGAGAGAGAGAGACTGAGGCACAGGCAAATCGTCAATGTCCTGCCGTGTGTCCGCTTAGGGCCGCTTGCAATTCAATTTTGTAGTTTGATTTGTTTGGCTTTTGGGTCCTTCTGATACTCCTGGCACGTTTTTCATATAACATTTGAACCTTCACGGCTGTGTCATAAATTTGATGCCATATGCCATATGTTGGCCCCAGCCCCCATAACTCAATGCAACGAATTTCTATGCGAGATAAGGAATTGGAACGATAACGAACGAACGGCGGTAGCGGCACGAAACAACAACAACAACACTAATAATAATAACAGCAACAATAACAACAACAAGCACTTGACAGGAAAGTCACGGATAATATTTAGTATTCAATATTTAATATGATAAAAGCAAAAGTTAATAATGCTCACATTATCTACTTACCCTGCCATATGGTGGCCCGCACAAGGAACTCTTCATGTTCGCCCGCGCCGGAATGTATGCTACATTTTTTTTGGCTTTTATCTCATTGTCATTTTGGTTTTTTATCTTTGGTTTTTTTTTTTTTTTTTTACGTATTTGTTGTATTTTCTATTGGTTTTTTAGAACTTTGTAATATTTGAACTTCTGTTAATTTCACTTTTAAACCATATTTCCTGTTTAAGTTGGCTGTTTAAGTTGTCCTGTTGCAGGCAGTACCACAACCGTTGCCAGTCAGACTGTGACTGTTATGAAGCCTGATAATTTATCGGGCAGCAAGTCTAGCAGCGCATGCTGCGCTGTGCCACACGGCGGCAGCGCCGCTAAAGCTGTTGCTATTCCTGCTCGCTGCCTGCTGCCTGCTGCCTGCTGCCTGCTGTCTGCTGCTGGCGTCGCTGCTGACAACCCCTCCCCGACGTAGAAAGCTTGGGGAACTCTGAGCCTGACGGGACTGACGTGCCGATGGGCTGGTGGGTTGGTGGGCTGGGGGGCTGGTGGGCTGGTGGGCTATCGGGCGCCATACGTATCTATAGCAACTTGGGCGCGGTGTTCTACCCAACAATTCCGCAGAGCAACAGTTCAAAAAGGGATGAAACACGTTGTTCTTGTTGTTGTGGTTGATGGCACTGGTACTGGTGGTGGTAGTGATGGTGGTAGTGATGGTGGTAGTGTGGTGGTGGTTGTGGTGGTGGTGCTGGTCTTAGAATTGCTGCTGTTGCCTGTCGCCTGTCGCCTGTTGAAGCAGCTAAGCTTTTCGCTCATTTCAAATAGAATCCACAAGCGGCAACCAGTTGACATCTACTCGCCATATGCTTGCCCCCCACAAGGTTACCGGGCGCAAAGTGGGAGCAAGAGAGGTTATCTAAGCGAGCACCAGCACAGAGTACAGGATATGCAACTTGAGTTCTTTTTTTGTGTTTGCCAGCTGCAGTAGAACCGGAGTTATGGGACAAGGCTTCGCCAACCACTCACCCACTTGCCACCTGTAGTCGAGCATACGCATCGCGTACGTTGAGTGTGGATTGTATTTTGCTGTTGTTATTGTTTGAGACGACGCTGACAGCGACGATGACTGCGCCGGCGCCAGTTGCCAACAAGTGGAGCAACAAGCAGCAGCAGAGTCGTACCGTCTGGATGGCTGTAAGAGAGAGAAAGAGCCGAGTGGAGCGAAAGAGTGCGCGCAAGTGTGTTTGTATATGTGCGGCGGCCACACATTAACAGCAATAGCAACAACAACAACAACAACAACAACAACAACAACAACAACAACAACAACAGCAGCAGCAACAACAGCAACAGCAACAGCAACACCATCGGCAACGACAACACCAGCAACAACCATATGAACAGCTGGCGGCATTCCTCTTATTTTCTTTTATTTTCCTTTATTTTTCTTTTATTTTTTATTATTTTTTAGTGATGGGAGTTTCAGTCGCAGCTCGCCTTCTACTTATTATTATGCTTAATTTTACCGAGGCGTATTAAAGGAGCGCACGGAGAAGCAGCAGAAACAACAAGGACGATGAGCGGCGACTACAGGCATTTAAAGCAGGCAGAAGACACAAACCGAGGACTGGGATCAGGTCCGAGGCTTAAGCTAAAGCTGAAGCTGGCGACTGGCGACTGGCGACTGGCGACTTGCGACTGCATGTTTAAAGGATGGCTGAATGGAGAATGGGGGACGGAGTGTGAAAGATGGAGGATGGAGAGTGGAGAGTGGAAGTTGCAAGCTTGGGGATGGAGAAAAGAGTCTAGCTGCTGTGTCCATATGTGATGGCATTTATTGGTATAGGAAGCAAACAAACAAAAAGTAACAAGTATGTCTCATATGTTTTTCCTTTACTTGGCTGCGGCTAAGACTGCCATCAGCAGCAACAGCTACAGCTACAGCAACAACAACAACCGATGGCGGCGCCGGCAACATGGACGATGTTGCCAATGTGGTTCGAGGCAGACGAGCGTTCAAAAGTCAATTGTTTGCGCCTGCACGAAGGTCCTAGTAAGTCTCACATATATATATATATATATTTATATATGTTTATATGTATTCAATTTGGTGCATGCCTGTGCGCATATGTATGAGTATGCGTGACTGATACGAGTGTTTGTGCTTGTGTTGTGTGTCCTGCAAAACTTGTTGCTGCCCGTACTGAAATATATATAATTATAAGTTTTAATAATTTTTCAACTAATTGGCCACACATTTCATATATAAACAATAATTAATTAAGCTAAACTAAACTAAGCCACATCAAGAAGTCGAAAACCAACTTTAAAATTTTCATAGCATATTTTTCAGGGCAAATGGGAAATTTTGTAGTTAGGGTTAAATAAACGAAATATTTTAAAATATTGAATCTTGAGAATTAGAATGTTACATTTCAAAAAAAGGATTCAACACTGTTAAATATTAAGGAAGTCAGTTATTCGTGCCGTTGCTGTTGTAACTGTTATGAAAAAAGAGTTTCAATAATTTTTATTATTTTGTACCCACTGTAATATTGGGAGGTACAGTACGTGATAGCTTTCTATACAGAGTAAATGTACTGTGCGTGCATCCATATAAGCAATACATTTATTTTATTAGCCCCAGCACAGTGGCTCCCTCCGAATATCTGCCAAGTGACTGCGAAGTGTCGCGAAGTGCCTTCTCACATGAAAAATTGAATTGTCTCTCACTCTATGCACTTTGTTAGCTGGCGTTGGCCTGTTGACTGGATGGTTGGTTGGATGGTTGGTTGGTTGGTTGGTTGGTTGGTTGGTTGGTTGGCTGCTTGGCGGATAAACTCACTGGCGTCGCTAGACGAAAGCGCCCCAACTCCATGGACAGACAAAGAAACAGACAGTGCACAGTCAGAGAGTCAATCGAGTCATTCAGTTGGATAGACACACACTCACAGATATAGACGGGGAGGAGGAGGAGGAGGAGGAGGAATCCGCAAACAATTGTTGAGGCGGGGTCTTTACGCGTATATTTCAATGTTTTGACTTGTTGTTGTTGCGGTTCTTGTGTGTGTCGTATGGCTATTGCCGTGGCTCATATTGTTGTTGCTGTTGTTGTGTGCTTGGCCTACTTTTTGGCTTGACTGAAACTGTGAAACTGTTGGGTTGGTTGGCATTAAGCACAATCACACAGTCAGACACTCACACATTCACACATTTACACGTCCAGCTGGCAACAGCTGCTGCTAAATTTTCAGCGTCTGCTTTCATATGCACAATAAGCACACAACTACAAACACACAAACACACATACAATACCAAAACTCGATGTTGTCCTGTCGGCAATTTTTCCGTCAAATTTAGCCTTTTCCTGTATATTTCGCGAAGGCTTAAATACTGCCTAGGATATATGAGCATCTCTATCGGCTTGGCCATCGGTGCCGCCCAAGGGGATTCACAGCCTTCTGGGGCTGCAATTTCTTACTCGTGAAATTGTATCGCCTTTACTTTGTACTCTCCACAGAGTTAAATCAAAAGAGTTATATTAAAGCCAGTAAATCTCTGACTTTAATCTAAGGATGTTGCAAGTAAATTTAATAAAAAGAAAATCATAGAAACATGAAATTGAATACTTTTTAACTTTACTTCAAAGTTAGCTAAAGATCTTCGTCTCCACAGTTGAGCTCTCCCAACAAAGGAAACACACACACACAGCACACACACACACACACAGCACACACACACACAGATATGCAGACATAAGTATACATTACGTATACACAGATTGGTACGTGGCATAAAGGAGTGTATATTGGCATTGCATTTGGGATCCTTTGAATGGCTTCATAGCGGATGCCATTTGCATCTTTTACGGCCGCTGTGATTCGATTGCAACAAACAGTTTTAACGGCAATGGGTGAAGCGCATCGAAAGATACAATAAGCGTATAACAATGACATAAAAGCCAAGAACATGCAACTTCAACCTGCAACATTTCTGTCTTGTCCCCCTCCCAGTCCCCCCGTCCGCCAGTCACCCGATTTGCCCTATCTAAGCCCTCACTCCCGCACCTCCTCTCCGAATTCCACAATTTTTCTCTCTCATTCACTTTCTTTCCTCCTCCGCTGTTCGGCGTTGTGTGTCGCAACAGTCGCATAAAACCGAAGGAAATTGCAAATGAAACGCACTTGAAATGCTGCTGCAACGTCTGCAACGTCGACTAGCACAAAACTTTAGGACCTAAAACAGGGAACTAAGGACACAGAGCTCAGAGCTCAGGACACAGGACTTAGTCAGTAGTCGGTAGTCAGTAGTCAGTAGTCAGCATACTGGGCGTAACCTCATTCTGTTCCGCTGACAGCGACGCACACCCTCGCATTGTCGCTCACATGGATTGAGTTACAGTTACAGTTACAGACCGGATGCGGATGCGGATGCGGATACGGATGTAGATGTAGATGTGGATGTGGATGCGGCAGTCAGCAAAGGCGCTTTGTGGCAACATATGGAGAGCGTACTTTAAGTGCAATTGTATATCCTGCAATAAGCTTTTGTGGTATGCGTGTGTGAGTGGGCGACGCACATAAATAATACAAAGCATATGAGTCTTCCTTCCGTTCAGTTGGTAGTGTGGGGTGGGCGGGGGGTGCGCACAATACTAGAGTTACATGTGTGCACGCACACACTGATGCGCACATGTACACGCACTCACTTATTGGTTATCCTAGACGCGACACCCTTTCGTATAATTATTTGTGTAATTGTCATCCGAACTTCATAAGATTTCATTTAATGGCCCATATACCAAATATAAATTGGCTTTCTTGATTTATATTCGAGTCGACTCCCCACCCCCACCCCCACCCCCACCCAAGCAGTCGCGCCGCCGCCAACATTTGTCTAACTGTCAGTTTTTATCCACACACACACACACACCAACACACCAACACACATACACACATACACACATACACACATACACACATACACACATACACACATACATTACATACATACAGTGTGCAGATGGTTTCCAGCTGCCGCTGTTAGCCCAAGTGTTGAGAGCTCGTCAACTCCAAGGACCGCAAATCGAATTACACATGCAAATCACTTGGTTTGGTCACTACTCATCTCTTTTTTTTTTTTGTTTTTTATTTTTTCTCATCTCTGTGTGCAGTTCCTAAGCTGTTTTCATTTTGTGGCTTCCTTTTTTGGCTTCCTTTTTTGGCTCATCCGTTTTGGGCCAACACTTGTCCCAGCTTGTGGCTCGTTGATTTTCCATTGGCTCCTAATGGCCATTTGGACAGTTTAAGACAATTATTTCCATGAATTGCCATGCTTCATGTCTACGACACTTGCGCTTGTTAAGCTCCCAAATTTAATTGTAAAACGAGCTCTGTCCAAATTCAGGATGTGGGCAACACAAACTCCAAACTGGATATACATACATTTGAAATTTCAAGCTTATCAACTAAATACAAAAATAATAAAGATAATTTCCTATAAATTGTGAAAGTCACTTACCCCAAACTACTCCATAGTCCATAGTCCTCAATTAAGTTGAACCCGCTTCCTATACATTTTAAGTATTTTCGGGAAACTGACCGGCGATTTCTTCACTTCGCATTCCTTATTCAATTCGCTTATGCAGCTGTCAGATTTTTGTCACGGAGCTTTCGTCTGGAACGAGCTGTCCCACTCTGTATCACTCTGTACCACTCTGTACCACTCTGTCCCACTCTGTACCACTCTGTACCATTCTGTACAACTCTGTACCACTCTGTACCGCTCTGTCCCACTCTGTATCACTCTGTCCCAATCTGTCTTACTCTGTCCCACTCTGTACCACTCTGTCCCACTCTGTACCACTCTGTCCCAATCTGTCCCACTCTGTCCCAAATTGCATTATCTTTTTAAATTTTTATGTCTGTTCTCTGGCGGACACACGTGCACAGTCATAGTTTCCTCTCTCTCTCTCTCTCTCTCTCTCTCTCTCTCTCTCTCTCTCTCTCTCTCTCTCTCTCTCTCTCTCTCTCTCTCATTCTCTTTGCTTTATCACTATTCCTTGCTTGTTATTGCAATGTCATTTTCAAAAAAAAACCACTTGATGTTCAATTCATCCTTAAGCAAAATTGCACAAAGGATCTAACTGACAGCTAGCAACTGGCTTTTGATATCAAAAACACAAACACAAAGGAAAATCAAATTGAAATTGAAAGTGTCCTTTGAAGGAAGCCCCATAACCAAAGTATTGTGTTGATTGTGTTGGTTTAAAACTAATCTTAAAAATATGTTGTATATATCTTAATTACGGACAAACGAATACAAATGAGTGAGTGTTGGGCGAACGATTGACAATAATCACAATTGTCAACAATATTGTAGAACGATCTTGATAGGACATGCCATGTCCTAGTGCCCATCCCGCAGAGACTGACTCACGCACCACCCACACATATGAGGCCCATAATATACATGCATATGTATGTGTGTTGCTTGGGTGTATGAGGGAGTGTATGGGTGTAGGGATATGTGTATGTGTATGTGTGTGTGTGTGTGTGTGTGTGTGTGTGTGTAAGAGAGTTTTTACTGTCGCACGTTTCACAGTTAATTTATATTCATAAGTCAAATTGGTGTACAATTACCGCCCGATTATGAAAACGAGCAACAGCGGGCGTCCAACAACAAAACGTTTGTCAAAGTTCTTCCCCCCCCTCCAGCAGGGACGAATTTGGCAGTGAGAAGGGTCGACTCTTGGCTTGGTTTTGGAGCTGGTGCTAAGGCTGCGGCCATATGGAACGAGCTGCTGCTGCTATTGGTGTTGCTTGTGTCGCTCGCTGTTATTTCTATTTTTTAATACGGTGACAACTTAAAACAACAACAACATCAACGAAATGAAGCAATGGAACCAACGGGAGCAAAAGGAGCAAAAGGAGCAACCCCCAAATGGCACTTGGCAAGTATTTTCTCTTGCTACGCTGCGCTGGGCTTGTGCTTGCTATCTCCCCAAGGATCAGGAACGGCAACAGCAGGAACAAACGCGTTGCTATGGCAGGCGACTAGCTATCCAGAGAGTGTCGGCACAGGGTGCGGGCTACTCGGGAGGGTGCACTTAGTGTGTGTGGAGCTAGAGCTCAAGCTTCTTGCCCGAGTAGCTGATGAGCTGGCGCCTCGTTGCGGGCGGGCGTCGCTATCGTTGTTGTTGCTGATGTTGTTGTTGTTGTTGCTATTGGGTCAGGACATGTCACCTACACACAGCCACATGTAGACGCTTCAGAGCAGGGAATCGTGGGATGAGTTTTTGCTGCCCTGTGGCGCTGACTGGGCGGCATTAACGAGCCATGCCATACGTCCATCCATCCATCTATCCATGCATCCATTTATCCTTTCATCCATTCATTCATCCATCTGTCCATCCGTCCATCCATCCGTGTGGCAGTTATGGAGTCACGGAGTCAGCCTTTCACTGGGATTCAACGAAGCTGTTGCTCCTGGGCATAGTCATGGCTATGGCCATGGCTCCCATTGCCTTATAGCCATGCCATGCAGCTAAGCCGTCATCTTGTCATCGTCATGAAAAATCTGTGAAGTCAGCCACAAATTTGGCGCCAGTCTGCTTAGCAGCCAGCTGTGCGTGTGGATGCGTGCAACCCAACGACCAAGCGACCAAGCGACCAAGCGACCCATCGACACACCCCCACCACCATCCCCATTCCCTTTTCAACTCGTCAACTCCACTCCCATTCATACACTATGCTCTATTCTCGCCTAACCTCTCCCCTCCTCTCCTCTCCTCTCCTCTCCTCTCCACTATGATGATTGGAGGGGTGAAGGAATCATTCCGCAATGCTTCATTTTAATTTAGCCGCACAGTCTTAGTGACACTTGGAGCGAGTGGGCAGGGTTGACGGGCTGCCGGGCTGCCGGGCTGGCGGGACGGCGAGACGGCAGGTTACGGCATTTGCTTAAACGTATTCAAAGCGCGTGTACGTCAGAAGCTCCTCATAGCCTTCGCTGCCCCAACCCATGTCGTTTGACAGCTCACAACCTAACGCGGCTTTAGTTTTAATTTAGTTATTGTTGCCACTTCAATTGGATTCGCCAAGCAGCAGCAGCAGCAGCAGCAGCAGGAGCTGGCGGATCGGAGCTTAGGACACCGACTCAACTATTCATCGTGGCATATTTCATATCCTCCGGTTACTTGCTGAAGCTCTTCTTTGACTCTTTCAGTCTCCTCCCATCTCTTCTGTCTTGGTTGACGTGTATTAAATTCAAATTTTATCGAGTGTCCTTTGGGCTTTGCGCTTGCTGCTTTTTCGATTTCAAAAATGAGGTCATGAGACACGGCACGTTTGCCATATGCCATATGGGAATGCCTCAGTCTTTGAAATCGCCGCTGGGAGCAACAAGACCAAAGCCAAAGCAATAGCCACAATTACAACCACAGCAACTGAAAACTTGCATGTGTCTCCTTGCAGCACTTTCATATCAAAGGATACGGATACAACTGAAAGGACACAAGCTAGTGAGGCGGACATTACTGTTCCCATCAAATGGCATGGACATGGACAGTTGCATGTCTGGTTTTGAGCATCTATTGACATTGAATACCTTCCCCCAGGTATTTCTCATTCGAGGAAATCATTTATAATCCTGTCTGTACGCAAAGTTAAGTGCAGCCACTGATCAAGGGAAAGCTTTTAAAAAGTCTCTTAACGGTAATTTTAATTTCTGTACATTTTGAATGGTTTTTTGAGTTATTTTTGAGTTATTGTTTGTTTATTGTTTTAATCCGCGCAAAAGCAGTTGAAGTGCAAAACGCATTATTAGTGCGTTGGCGGCTTACACGGGGTTTGCCATTAACTCCAACGGCGCAACTGTAGCTTCAGCTTCGGCTTCAGCTTCAGCTTCAGCTCCAGGTCCAACTTCATAGTACATCAGCCAAGCCGACGGCTCATCAAGACTCTAAGTACGCAAAACTTTGCCATAGCTTGTAATGCTTGGAGCAACAACTATGTGGAAACAACAAGCAAGTTCCATTAGCTGGTCGAGATTGGAGGACTTCAGCTTTTATCTCACGGCTTTTGGTGTTTGGCGTTCGGCGTTCGGCGTTTGGAATTTACGTTGGAAACATTGGCTGTAGCGCTGACGTTGCCGTTGACTTTGACGCTGACGCTGGCGCTGACGCTGACGCTGGCGCTGACGCAGCGGCTTAGCCTCGGCTAATGATACACTTCCATAGAAATTATAGAGTGCTCCAGCCAAGCAGGGGATTGAGAAATACGCATAACAGCCACTGCAATTAATTTTTGGAGGAGCATCCGTCATCCGCAACGCAAAGGCAAAGTACACTCCAGTTGATTTTAAAGCCAGGCTAAGCCCCAGCCACTGGAGATGTTGTTCCTCTCGGTTACCTAGCAGCTGCCATCTGGAGCACAGAACGCGCAGAGTATTTACAAATTAGTCCGGTAAAGTCGACTCTCCGTCGCTGGATGTAGCCAATAGTCTCAAGCTCCGGCTCAGAACAAGAGGTTCGAATCCCTGTGTCTTCTTTGTTCCACGATGGGTCGCCTCAAAAGCCAAACAATTAGCTGGAGTGGCTTAGCAGCGGGCGTCTGATTGAAATTAAGTGCAATTCAAATGGCGACACGGAACGTATGCAATAAAAGCAATTTACCCAGGGCCTAGTGGCCCCGTCTGATACCCCGGCCACGCCCCCGCTCTTCCGTCCAGCTCCAGCAATAATTGAGTGTGTTTACGCCACTAGCCTGAGGTGGAGATGTCGTTTTGTATCCAAGCTCCTTCCTTCCTTCTAACAGTTCTCAATTGGCCGCTTTGGGCTCTCAGCCCATGGATCCGGCGTTTCTTTCAAAGCGAATCGTGTCCCGTTTTTGTGGATGGAGTTTTGTTTGTCCGAGCAGAGGCATTAGCTCAACACGCAGCAGGTTGCCAATGTTGTCTATTGTTTCCACCTTCTTTTACTTCTATTCCGATTTCTTCTACTGCTCCCGGCCTGAAGCTGCGTGTCCTGTCCCCGGAACGGATGAGCGTTTCTTTTCTCTCACTCCCATGGCATATAATTGATTCGTGCCCGCTCCACCTCAATTTGGATGGCATTTGAACGATTTTGCCTCCTGCTCAATTGAATGGAAACTTAAATATACATATGTATATGTGCTCACGCTCACCCTGGTAAACAGACCATACACATACCCCAGCCTGTACCCGTGTCCGTATCCTTGTCCATGCCGTGTCTGTGGCCGTGTCCATGCTTACAAATCATTGGCTTTTGCATTTAGTCCCTTCCAAGCAATTCGAATATTTTATTTCAATCTAATAACGCAAACCGAATATCCTTCGAGTTCTGTTAGTATTTCAGAAGTTCTCTGTATCTCAGTTCACAGTTCGTGCCTCACAGTTATCTACCTTTTCCTAATCCCTGTTGCCCGCAGCCGTCTGTCTGCCCATTCTTCCTCCTCGGCGCTTGTCACGTTGCACGTTTGGTTTTTGTTATTAATCTCAATTTGCCCCCACATAGACACACCTCTGCTGGAGTCCTGAAATCCTGCAGTCTGGAGCACTGAATCCAGATTGCTGCCTCCTGAAGCTCGCTCCTGTCGATACTCAATATGATACAGTGTTTACCTTAACGCTTCAAAGTGCAAAGAGCACACGGAACGTGCCTCAAACGAAAGCTTCACATAAGTACGACTATCTGCATATCCTTTGGATACCGATTGACGCTCTGGCACACTCTAATGAAAATGGCATCTTAATCCCCGAATCCTTCAATTGAGCCATTCAAATGCAGACACAGTGCCTGCAATTAGAATACTGACTCCCATTGAATTATCGCCCTTAAGTCCTTTACTATCGAAAAATATCATTGAGTTTCAGTAGAAAATAATTAAAAGGACCTCAGTCGCACGCGTTTTATTTCCAGGCTAAAATTGATGCATTTTCGAGTTAGTTTTTATTTACAGATAAAAATTAGTTACTATTCGAAATGAAGTGCCTTCAGGTTGCATCTAACTTTTAGTCCTAGTTCCAGTTTCCGTTCCAGTAACAATAGATTCGCGTAGTGAGGCTTTTTCTATTGGGCGACTGCAAACAGTGGAAATGGGCGTGGCCGTGGACACTTGACAAAAAGAACGCCGAAGAGGAAAATTGCCCATTTTTTGCTGTACATATTTTCACAAAGGACAAAAGCTGAAAATGAAATTTGCCCATGGATCGACTGTGAGTCGTAGGCTGTGTGAAGGGCTGTGGGGGGGATCACCTCAGTGTAGGTGCAAAGATGACAAAGGACAGTGTACAGGACTAAATGTAGCGATGTATGGAACAGATTTTCCATTTGTTGTCTCAGCACGCTTTCTGACTAAATTATGACACGAGTCTGGGTGTATATGTGAGTGCGTTTATATGTCGGAAAATATGTCCTGGAGCCCATTGTTTATCTCAATCTATATAAAGTCTTTCCTCGCCTGGGATGGTCAGTAAGACAATAAGTTAATTATACGTTCGCCTTTTGTTGTTTGGTAACTTGAAACGTTAAGCAGAGAAAAATTAAGGACATGCAAGGTGGGGGCAGGCAGGCAACAGTGCATAATGGATCCAGGGCAGAGGTAATGAATGTTATAGCAACGCCAGAGTGAAAAAAGGATACGAACAGCAGCTGTTGTGTAACGATAAAAGCTAAAATCTACTTTCAAAGCAATACCCACACTCGCAGGATCTATTTATAGAGCTTAATAAAACAATTTTACAATATTTGGATAGAAATTTCCAAGACCAAAGAAAATGTTGTGCTATCTGATTGCATATATCAAGTCAAGGATTCCTTTTGAAAGCCCAATACTCAAGGATCCAGTGCTGAGTCACGACAACTGCTTTTTGGCAAAGGAAATACTTTAATTTGCTTCTTAATTAGCAATTTAATTCCCTTGACAGATTCCCAATACAGATTTCCTTTACTATTTCATTCTCATATCCTTCTGGACTCGACGTCACCCTGCTCTGTACTATTTCCTGTGGTCTTAATCAATTTATGAAGGTTTACATTGCTTCCTCCAGCTTGTCTTTATTCTAAATATCCTTATTGTCGTTCATTTCAAAATTACCTTGTTCCAAAAATACAACATCCTTGGAGGATACGTGGAGATAACGCGACTCTATTAAACGAATAGCCGCTTCCACTTGCCTAGGGTTCCAGACTGACTCACTAATTGCTCCTAATTGCATTCAAATTCCAAAACTTTGCAATTGGAACAATATGCCAACAATTGGCCATAGAAAAGTTTTCTACTGTCCCCGTTCAAAAGTGTCCTGAATCCGCAGCAGATGAGCCATACGAATAGCGCTTGGAACTTGCCTCTGGCATCGTATTAAAGCTAACAACATCCTTGATGGGTATGTACATACACACATAGATGTGTACACGATGTGTATAGGTGTACATGCCACATGGATACATGTGTCAGGCATGTGGGCTATTCAATTCATAGGATGTCCTTATTGTTGTTGGACATGTTGTTGCCATTGTTGTTGTGTTTTGTTGAATGCTACAGTTTGGTTTCTCGGAAAAGTCATAAAAGCGTACAATACCAACTGGCAAGAAATGTCAAGCCAAACAATACAATTTGTTACCAATTAAATGACTTACATTACATAATAATAATAAAAATAAAAATAATAACAAGTCCCACCAATACATTCAAAGAGACAGACTAACAGATACTCTCTACTCCTCTTCATGCAGATGCACAGTTAAAAGTCTTACGTACTTTAATACAACACTTATCCTCAGCTTTCCAAGGCATAAGCTGTGCCTGTGACACACCTGATGCCAAGGTACCAAGATTTTAATCTCCAAAAGCATAAGGACTTTCGACTTAATATGTCGAAGACAAGTCCTTCTAAGGTAATTCAAATCGAGGTGTTTGGATTAGGCGCTACCCTGCACTTGGCACTTGGCACTTGGCATTTACTGAAATAAAGAAATAAATCACTAGATAATCCTTTTATTTTCAAGGCAATCCAAGGCATATTTTATTCTATACATTTAGCTGTGTATCCTTGGAGTACAGACTTCCTTATATTATAACCTTTTTTTCTCCAACTTCCAAATTCCTAGGCTGATTGTGTTCCAAAAATGATCAGATTTGGTATTCTCCTTTCTATTCTTTACGACTGTAGAGTATAGGAACAACAACAACAACAAACACAACACGACAAACAAAAGCAACAACTTGACAATAAAAGCAAACAGCTGTCGCCCGCGCCCCGCAGCCCGCACTCCGCACCCCGCACCCCCCACCCGAACCCAAAATCATCTACTAACTGAGCTGAGTGATAGAAAAGGTAGCTCTTCCCACCGTTGTTGTTGCTGCTTTTGTTGCTGTGATTGTTTTTGTTGTTACTCATAACGTCAGTGAAGCCAAGCAAGTAAATTTGTGGATGTATGGGTATGCGTGTGTGTGTGTGTGTGTGTGTGTATGTGTGTACATAAGCATCCAGCATCCAACGCATATCAGTTGTCAAAGTAACCGAATCAATGGCAAGAAATCAGGAGTTAGGACACAGGAGTCGGGAGTCGAGAGTCCGGGAACGCCAGAAGGCAAGACTCCGGTATCAGCAGCCAGGAAACAGGACTCGGGTGTTCATTAGAAGGTAAGCCAAAAAAAGTTTATATATTACTTCATTATGCGAGTATTTTTGATTTGATTCCATAATTTG
The DNA here is from genome assembly GCA_035044505.1 of Zaprionus lineosus. Lineage (NCBI taxonomy): Eukaryota > Metazoa > Arthropoda > Insecta > Diptera > Drosophilidae > Zaprionus > Zaprionus lineosus. The sequence continues at coordinate 65,144 of JAWNNX010000098.1, read as the reverse complement.
TGCGTGCCTGCGCCTGACTCTCGGCTATTGCCATCCAAACTAAATATCCGCCAATTAGAAAAATTAGCTTTGAAATTCCTCAATTATAAATCAAACGCGATTTTATTTATATCAAAATATATATGTATATATATTTTTTATGTTTTTCTTTTGATTTTCTTTTTTTTTTTTTTTATATAAATGTATGTTTATTAGTAATTTGTTATATATGCAAATGTTTTGTTTTTTTATAGATGCATGCACTCATGTGTGCACGTGCGTGTGTGTGTGTGTGTGTTATTAGTTTTTGTGTTGCATTTCAATTTGCGTACACAAATTGCAATCAATTTATTTGTTTTATTTTTCTTATTGACTTTTCCACGGTTATTAGAGTTTTTCGTAGGGTTTCCCGGATCGGAAAATGGCGGAAATAATTTCCAAATATACAAGCTTATATCACAACACCATTCTTTTATTTTTGGTTGTGCACACACACACACACATACTCGCGAACATGCACACACATTAATTACAAATTTCTATGCACAATTATTGTTAATTTTTCCGTTTCTTTCTGGGCTTTTTTGGCTCTGAACTCTAGGCTATATTTTGGTTAGATTTAAACTGTTTTTTTTTTGTTTTTTTTTTTGTGTTTAAATATTTGTTTGTGTACTTACTTTTGTTTGCAGTTGTTGAATTGTGTGGGTGTGCCTGTGGGCTTGCAACAGTGGTTGTGTGGCAGTGTATGTATTTAGTGACTTGGGTGTGCGAGTGTGCATCATTCATATGTCATGGGTTTTGTAATTAAATCGACAAGTACATGTTTGGTTTTTAAATTCAAATTTGCAACGTGTACTCTAAATGATCTACTGCAGCTGCGTTGGGCGCCTTGGCTTGTTAAGTTGGCTGCGCTCACAATGGTACTTAATTAATCTTTTATGCATGGCATAAACGTACGAATAATTAAATTTAGTCTGCAATTGATTTTTGGTTTACAATAAATAATAAATGAAAAGTATGTATCTTTGGCATTTTTATTCAAAATAAATTGATACCGTTATTGTTGCTGTTGTTTTTGTTTTTGTTGGTTGTTTCTTGTTACAAAATACAGTGTAAATATTTGCGCTTAATGAGCTTCAACAATTTACTCAAAAGTAGTAGACATAATCGTATATAGTATATATGCTATACGCTTAATTTAATAGGCTTTACGCCGCATTGCGGTCGCATTTTTATTTTTCATTTTTCATATTTCATATTTCATAATTCATAATCCAATTTTCAGTTTTCAGTTTTCAGTTTTCCGATTTCGAATTCATTTTTCTTTGTGGTTTTGTTTTTAGGTGAAATTATTGCTCTAACTTATACAGAATACGATCTCATATATAAAATCAATGGACATACGCGCTACGCAGTAAAAACTGCTTTTTAGTTTAGTACAATTCAAATGGTTCATCATCAAGTTATTTTAATTATATATATATATATATGTATATATAAATACGCGTACAATCTAATCATATAGGGTTCTTGTAAAATCAATTAAAAACTAAGGGCTACTTTAAGTAAAGATTTGATATACTTAGTATGTGTTTGTATGTAGAAGTGTAAGGTGTATGTGTGTGTATGGGTGTGTGGATAACTGTGTGTGTGTGTGTGTGTGGATAACTGTGTGCGTGTGTGATTTGATTGAGAGTTTGATTATTATTGAAAACGACATTTCTGGATATGATTTGGTGGTATGGAGGAAGCACTTGTGGGATAACGAGTATAGGAATATGTCGGAGCACATACATATTTTTATTTTGATTTGTAATTGTATCGGTAATTGCATCTGTTTTTGTATCTGTGAGAGTATTCACAGCTTATATATTATGTATTGGCAGCTGTACTGAGTATAGGGAAGTTTTAAAAAAGGTATAAAAAACCATTTCCTTAAAGCTAATTGCGAAACTCAAGTAAAGCGTCCATGTCCCTTGCTTGTCTCTCTCTCTCTCATAGCCGAACAGAAACTCCTTCAAAAAAATGATATATATTTTATGTTATGATATAATACTTAACTAATCCTTAGGCCAACAGTTTCTAGCACACTCTGGTGGCTAGGGTGTGGTGGTTCAAGCCAATAAAAGGTACTGCCTTGGCATTTGCCTTTCAAGCGATAGATTGCATATTGAGCTACAGCTGCACATCGGACGGCATTGACTTAACATCTGAACAATTCAGCTTGTGAAACTCAAACTGAACGTTTCTTTGCTGTTCCTGGAAAATTTCAATGTTCGCTACCAGAGACCAAGGTGTACAAGTTGCAAAAGCAAAGGACATTTCTAAAGACGATCGGTCATCCCTTCTTTGTGTTTACTAAATGCTATCCTACAAATGAGTATAAGTTTGTGGATGAGTGTATATAAGTGTGTGTGTTTTTAAGCTCATGCGCTTGCATACTAATTGTGTAAGGGTACAAGTATACGTGTGTGTGTGTTTTGTGTTTTGTGAAAGTGTGTGTACATAAATAAAGGTACTTTCTATATAAATAATGTGCAGCATAGTTTTTAGTTTTAGCTTAAGTTTTTGCCAAGTCGCATTTTGAAATCGTTAATTGATTGTTAATGGTTTTGTTTTGTTTTTCTTTGTTTCGTTTCGTTTCGTTTTGTTTTGTTTTGTTTTGTTTTGTTTTTTGTTTTTTTTTTTTCTGTTGTGTCCATTTTTAATACCATTTAGTTATAATAATTAATTATTCATTAGTTTTGTGGGCGGGATGTCGACTTTCACCTCGATTCGTTTTCAAACAGAATTTCGACAAAAAGAATCGAGCTGTCGTTAGAGTTGATTTCGAGGGTGCAAAAGATTGTTAGATTAAGATTGTTTAAATGTTGATTAGTAATGATTATTGTTGTTGTTGCTGCTGTTATTGTTTAAACTGCTTTTATCAATGCTGTTAACACACTTATGGCGAAACATATGGCGGGGGCTTGCGATACGATGGCGTAGCAGGTGACTTCCCTCGCACTTCGCGACCGCCCAGCACAACAGCTGGCGGAGGTACATACTCATCCACATCGTTGTCGCCATTCATGTTAGCGGTGTTGTACGATGGTGGCAAAAGCGGTGGCTTCTCATCCTTGAGTATGACAGGGCTCTTGTTGCCTATTTCTGGCTTCTCCTCAAACTCATCTTGGAAAATGACCGGTATGCCCTTAGTACGGAAGGATTTTCGCTCCTCCTCATCACCTGAAAGTGATCAAATTATTGTATATTGTATGTACTCATATGGAACAGTCAATTGTTGACTTTCTACTTACCCAGTTCCATTTTGCCACTCTTGTGGCGACGTCGGTGTAGACAACATGCTATGATGGAGGCAAGCATAAGCATGACCACAATTATGACAGCGGGCAATATAAAGGTAGCCAAAAACTGATTGTTGAAAGTTGGCATTTGGGGATCCTTGGTACGTGGCGGTATGTACTCGTGTTGAGTGATATCATTGTGACCCGATTCTAAAATGTTAAGCAAAACTCGGTGAGTTATAAACCGTCAGGAAAATAAATACTATACTGATGCTTACGAAGACAGATAGATGATGGCACAACCGTCATGTTGGTCAGATTCAACTCTGGTCCGAGGGCTCTCTTTATTGTGATGCTTGGTGTCAAATCACTGTTCAGATAGACACTGCGCATAGCTGCCATCTCCGCCTCGGGACAGCGATTATGCGACTTATAAAGCGAAGAATTGTAAAAGTTAACTACTGTGCCGTCTGTGACGTGGTGCGGGGTAATGGACCGTATATAAATCTGGTTGGTGTTGGAGTCACCATGCAGTTGAGCTATGCGCTCCACAAATTTACGCTGCAACTCCGTATTGAAGTTCTCATGGCGTATTGCCAGGTAAGCCTTGAATAGTAGGGCAAATTCTTTCTTAGGCTGATGATTGACAACCACAACGAGTGCATCATTGGCAGTGAGGCCGCCGCTGTTCTCAGCTACGAGCAAGTATTCATCGGTACCAATATCACTGCTTTTAGGAACTCCGTAGAACTCCTGATTCTTGGAATCAAACTGCAACCAATTGCGTGGATTAAGCTCCTTGTGCTCCTTGGTCTTGAGCGTAATCGTAAGTGCATTGTCGTTGGGGTCAAAAAAGGTGTCGCTGGGTACCTTATATATAAGAAGTTGACCTACAAAGGCATTTACACGATCCACCTGATTACGAGGCATGGGTGGCACATTTTTTATCCTAGGTACCTCTGGTACCTGGCAAACATCAATAAGTTTTCCCATTATGCTTATAATGCTCAGATAAGGTCCTAAAAGATCAGTTAATCGCTTTGCGTCTAGACGTTGCACAAGATTTGTCAACTCGGCCTTAGGACAATGACTGGTTGGAAGCGTGTCGTTGAAATAGACAAAAGTAGCATTCTGTGGCCACAATGGTGATATGATAATCCTACGTACAACCAAAGCTGATGCACTATTATCCCCCAGGGTATGATTCACAGCCTTTATTAACTTCAACTGCCAGTCAATGTTGTGCTCCAATGTCTTGTTTATGCGAACCAAAATACTGATCTCATGGTTGATGGTGCGTAGGGCGCGATGTTGTTGCACGGTTATCTCCACACTCTCTGTCACATTAGCATTGCCCGAATCCGTTGCTGTAAGGCGATACTGCCAACGGGACACGGAATCATCCAGAGGCCTGAAATATTCACACATTTAAAAAGCTGCCGACTGAAATTTGCATCACTTTAAACTTACAATCCATAGAGTTCACGCTTGTCGGCATTGAACTGCAGCCAGGACGTGGCATTTAGCTCATGTCCATCTTTGTCGCTGAGCTCTAGACGTAGGTTTGTCTGATCTTCAACATCATAAAACGTTTCCTTCGGAATGAAAAAGCTAAACGCCTTGCCTGAAGACACAGCGATTTTTTGCAGACGCATCTTGATGATGGGTGCGTTGTTTACTGGTCGCGCCTCCACATAATCCGTGGATGCGTCCGTTGTACTCGTTAAGTCGATCTGTGGTTGCCGGGTGGTTGTTGCTGTGACTGTAGGCGTGGGCAGCTGAAATAATGAGAGAAATAAAGTATACGTTTTTCTTGATTACTTTCTAAGAATGCAGGTGCTCTACTTACCTCGTTGCTGGTCAGGTTTGGTACACTAGTGTTGCTAGCTGCTTCGAGGGCATCGACAGGTTCCTCTCCAGTCTGGGAATTACAGAGTACTAATTAGACAACATATGAACCCACTAATTGGAACTAACGTGTGTATTATTATCAGTTAATTTATTTTCTTTTAGTGTCATGCTTTGTGTTTGGCTAAGAGCAGGCTGAGTTAAAAGGTGTACCAACGAGGGTGCCACAGTAACATGTAGAGATTAATTATATCTACAACTAAGAGCATGCAATACGAAGATGGACATGCAGCAGGATATGCTGTTAATCAGCGCTGATTGGCATCCCTTATGATGGGATAAGTGCATAAACTGTAAACGTTAAACTCCCTTAATTGGCTTAACGAGTGGCAGGAATACAGTCACGGGTTATCTGGACTGCACCGGAGTTGTCTAGGCTGGGCTGAGGTTGGCTGGGCTGGACTGGAGTTGATTGGACTTGACTGAAGGATTGGATTTGTGCACTTTAATTTACACTACAAATTCTACTTAATTGAATGTATTGAGTGTGACCGAGTGAGTTCACCTTAGGACGAATTGAGAGCGTGCTGCTGTGCGTGTGCGAAGCCATCGTCGACTCAATCTCGGCCAGCGTTGGACGCATTGTGATTGCCACATCAGCATCAGGCACTTCGGTGGGCAACCAGGTGCTCCCGTCGAACTCATTTATGTTTGTCTGCAGAATAGTGTTCATCGTGATTGTAAAGCAAAAATTTTCAGATATTATTTTGCAGGATTCAATGGTGTAGAAAGGGGAAAGGAAGAGGTTTTAATCCTCTCAATAAATGAAACCAAAAAAAAAGAAATTTCAAATAATTCTGGTTAAAACTCTGCATACATCACTGCCAGGATTACAAATTTAAATGCAATAAAATATAAATTACTATATAAGGTGAAAGGATTGCAGTCTTCAGCTGCTTGAAGGACTGGTAAAGGACTCTCCTCTGAACATTGGCACCTTCGATATTTCCCTTTAAGATTTAGTGCTTAAAAAAGACCAACAACCAATATACATACAATTTTCTAAACACTTCAACCATCACCAGGCAAAAATAGAAAAAAAGAAGAAGTAACTTAAAACTATTAACTATACAAAAAAAGTAAAACTATATCTATATATCTATGTATCTATATATCTATATACCTATACATATATACATAAACAAAGAAGGCAAGGAAGGAACTTATAACAGATAAGTATAAACTAATTTACAGAACTTTATGTATATTAAAAGTCATAATGGACTCTTGGAAATGATTCTATGGGAAATCCTTGGTTATCTATGATTATAATCGCTGTTATTGGAGTCTTGCTGCTCGTGTAGCTAGTTTTTGAGGTTAGATCCTACGATTATAACATTTATACGACACACGACACTTTTACATCAAAACAAATACCAAGGATTTGTCTATGTACATAAATACTTTGGTTGCAATTGTTCACTGGAGTGGGGATGTACTAGGAAGCGGAGGCGGAGGCGGAGGCAGAAGCGTAGGCGGCGGCAGCGTAACGTCGCGTAACGTGGTACAGGACAAGGAACACACACAGATACACACATACATACACATACGTAAAAAACGAAACTCTAAAGAACAATTACAACTGTCGCACAACGACGAGACATAAAAACAAATAAAAACACACACGCGCGCATTCACGCACACAACACACACACACATTGAATGAGACACGCACACACACAAAAGCGACATTACCTTTGGCGTTTGTGATTGTTGTGTTGTAGTTGTTGCTGTTGTTCTTGTTGGCATAGTTGCAATTGTTGTTGTTGTACTTGTTGGTGATGTGGGCGATGATGATGATGATGATGATGACGATGATGATGAAGGCGATGATGACGATGCCGCTAATGGAGACAATGATGAAGTTTCTGTTGTTGTTATTAAGGTATTAGCCATGTCAGAGTCTATAACAGTTGCCGTACTTGAGCTGCTCATAAGCCCTGTGGCCGAGGATGTGGTCGAGGATGAGGTGCCTGGAGCAGAAGCATTGCCGTTGCTGCCAGGACTGCTGCTGCTTGTGGAGGGGGACACTGTTTCAATGGTTGATGCAATTGATGGGTATGATGCAGAGGTTAATGTGGATGGATAGGACACGGAACTGGAGCTGATGTCGTATGGTGTAAATGACTCAGACGGCTGGAGATGGGCGGACGCAGATGTAGATGTGTCGAGTGTTGCGGGTGTATGATTATTGTTATTATTATTATCATAGTTGATGTTGTTGTTGTTGTTGTTGTTGTTGTTGCTATGGTGTTGGTTGCTTGTGGTCGTTTGTGAGGTGGTGCTCGTTGCCGCGTGCTCTTCTACATCAACGACGTTAGCCGCAGTGTCAACCTGGTTATTCTTCTGGTACTTGTTGTTGTTCATATCATTGCTATTGCTGTTGGCATCATCTTCGTCGATGGAAGCTGCTTTTACCGTAGCCATGGAACTGATGCCAGGTGCACCTGTTGTGGTTAGCTGCAGCACTTGCTCCAGTTGCTGTTGCTGCTCCTGCTCCTGCTCTTGCTTTTCAATAGTTGCCTCTGGACTTAATTTGAGTTCCAGCTCATTACCGAGCACATTCTCGCTCTCTACAATCATCGGCGCAGCAGGAACCCCTAACTGCGGTATTTCAACCTCCTCCACGTCCACATCATCCTCGTCTTCGTTTGACACGGGCAATTCCTTGATATTCTTTGTATTCTCGATGGTCTTGCTTATTACCGATTCCAATTTGGAGACACTCTCCTCGATGGCTTCTAACTTACTCGCCGGGGACGCGGATGTCACCGAATCGATGCCAGCGATCTCCGTGTCCTCCGACTAATTGGTAACATGTGTGATGATTGTAGTTATAGTTGTAGTTGTAGTTGTAGTTGTAGATGTGGTTGTTGATGATGTTGTTGTTGTTGTTGTTGTTGTTGTTGTTAGTTTATGAACAATTTGAGCATTCATATTGCAATGGTAGTAACAGTTAAGAAAATGAGCACAGCGAGAGAGCGATAAAAAGAGAATGGAAATGGCAAAAAGAGAAAAGAGAAACGAGAACACACCGTATGATGAATTACAAATACACATGTTAAAGATAATGATAAGATGTACACGATATATATATATATATATATATATATACACATACATATATACTTATATTTATATATGTATATGTGGGAATGTTTAGTATATTAATAGCATGTTAAAACTATGTTAAGTGACCAGCTTCTTCAGCTTCTGCGATTGTTTGTGTTCGGAGTGTTGGCTGTGTTGGTGGTGGCGTGTGATTTGTGTCTCTTGCAGTTCAGATATCAACAAGTGCGGTAACAAACATAATAATGATCTTCCCCAACTTATAAGGTAGGTGGTGTACTTAGATCTGTTGTTATTTATAATTATAATACATAAATCTGGTTTTGTAGCGTTTGTGTTTGTGTAGGACCAACAGATAAAAAATATGAATCGGGAAGACCGAAAAAATTGGGGAAAACAAAAAGCAAGAGAAGATAAGATCTTACCGCTCCATGGTGATGACGATGGGCATGTGAGGGTGTCGGTATCTCTGTCGGTTTCTCACTGCAATGATATCAAGAAAAGAACTGGGTAAGATACATGTCATTGAACGGAGTGTCTGATATACATACGCGGGCTGGTCATCATCTTCATAGTCATAGTCATCATCCTCGGTACCGCTGCCCTCCGATTGACGACGCTTTCTTTGGGATCTATAACGAATTAAGATCTATAATTTTCATTGCGTTTGCAGCCTTAGTGATGCCATACCTCGTTCCCAAGTCCTTGCGCCAAATATACCACATTCCAAAATTCTCCTGCGTAAGAACGCCAATGGTGCCATCCCTCATTTGTTGTGCAATCTGCTTGGCTATGGGTTCGCCCATAGTGAACAAGTGTTCGCCACACCCAATCTATAATGCGACAGAAAAGACGAGAGTAGTTGTTCTTAAAAATGAATATCTGAAGATGGGGCAAGATGAGTGATCTACCATAAAGCTGGCGCGTCCCAAACGACGATGGAACGGTCCCATATCTTTGAAGTACTTGTTGCTCTGATGCATCAGTATCGTGTGCTTGACCGCTAACTCGCGCTGGGTCACTGAATCCAATGTGACGAACTCCTGCAAATGAATAAAATGACATATGAGTATTTGCTTTCCATGACTAAGAACTCTTTATGGTACTCACTCTGGGTATAGCAAAGAATTTAGCCAGCTTGGTCTGCACATGCGCTCGCCTTGCCAAACTTTGGTCTACCCAGTCTGCATCCTGAAGCAGCAGCGAGAGCACAATCTCAGGCTGTGTCTTCTGGCAACGCATCATCTCCGTGACATAGGGTTCTTCTTTGTAGGCGTACTCTTCGCTGGGCGCAAAGACGGGCACCTACAAAAGAAACCGCAAAGTTCAAAAGTTTACATTGGCCACAATCTAATCCCGCTTGAAACAGGCGCAGTCATCCGTCGGCCTTTTCCCATTCTTCCCATTCATTCCCTCCCACTCCTACACCGACAGCACACAATTCGACTTTAAAGCGAAATGTGTCAGGCATCATCAATCAAAAATTAACAGACAAATGACAGGCCGCAGTTGCTGCCGTAGCTACAACAAAGAGTCACATTCTGTGGCAGCAACTGCAGCCAACTCCCCGCTCCTCACCCGTGAATCCCTTGGATTGTAGTCCCGCTCAGCGTTTACCACCAAACACAACAAGCAGAGCAATAAAAATGGCATCGTTGCTCTTCGATTGCACTTCGCTGATAAGACCGTCGACCCCATCATGAAAAGCTATGAAATCTCTCTTCTCCTATATCTTTATCGTTTATATATATAAAATTCTTGGGCCTTAGGGTATGATTCAGTTTCAGTTTCTCAATTCCAAGCACTTCTATTCCACGCGCAATGAAAGGCGGCGAAAGTTCAAGATTTTGGACTCGTTTGTGCAGTTACTGTTATTGTAGTATTTGTTGTTATTATTGTTATTATTATTATTATTGTTGTTGTTGTTGCTGTTGCATCGGTTACGTCGCTCACGTCATCTGGAAATGAATAGAAACAGACAAATTTATGAGAATTATGAATAGATAGGTATATGTGACTTATATAATGTTTGGGGTCTCGCCCCGTTGATCATTAGGTACAAGTTATGATCATGTTAATCAAGTACTTAATTATCATTAGATCTCCAAGTGGGTCACCGACCCACCCAACTCATTCGTAGCCCATTCACCGACTGTCAACTAAGCCAAAGAAGCAACTGCTATTCGTATACGTAATTAACATAAACAACTGTATGGGTTTTGTTTTTTCAACATTTTCCGAGTGGAAATTAGCGTCTGATCGGTATGATCATTGAATAAACAACACAAGAAATGGAAAGTTGTTAATCAATACAAATTGTTGGCAGGAATACAAGAAGAAATACGAGTTATAGAAAAACAAAAGTGCACAAACACAAAATACCTCTGGTATATTTCATATTCCACTGACATATGGTTTCCCTTTCAAGATATGATATAATCGTTATACCCAAGCGATATTAAATGCATATCTGTATTCTCTTGAAAAATGCAACCTGTTAATAAGTAGTCTGTATGGCTGTTAATAATACAGGAATTTCAAAAGTAATATAATCCTTGTTTAGTTTATCCCAAGAAAGGGGTTCATCTTAAAAGACTTCTTGAATATTTCCATTGTTATGTAAGAACTGTTATATGTTATACAACTCTTAACATAACAATTAACATTTCTAGGACAAAGCAAGTATGTAGTCTTTACATGTGCAATCCCCCTAAAGGGCATCCAAGAAATACGTTCTACTTTACAATCATTCCATTCCAGCTAATTATTATATATATATATATCCAATCAACTTTGTTCGAAAGCGATATTGAGTGCATATCTGTATTCTCTTGAAGAATGCAACCTGTTAATAAGTGGGTTGTATTAATGTTAATAATACAGGAATTTCAAATGTAATATAATCCTTGTTTAGTTTATCCCAAGAGAGGGGGGGTTTGTATTAAATGAAGTCTGTCATCTTTGAAGGCTTCTTGAATATTTCAATCGTTATATAAGAACTGTTATATGTTATACAACTCTTAACATAACAATTAACATTTCTAGGACAAAGCATATGTAATCTTCACATTTGCAATCCTCCTAAAGGGGATCCAAGAAATACGTTCTACTTTCATTCCATTCCAGCTAATTATTATGTAAGTGCATCCAATCAACTTTGTTCGAAACTAGTTCAAACGTTGGAGCTGCCTGATTGAGAGTCCTAAAACAGCAACTAATGGAAAAGTCATTAAGGACGAGTCTAATTGTCAATCTTTGTAACGACGTCTGCTTTGCATCGAAGCTTGACTTATCAATGACTTTGTTTCTATTTTAAGAAGGAGGAGTAAATCTTTGAATTTGCCTAAAACAATCATTCGGCACTCAGTTGGTGAGTGCAGGGCCAAGAATGGGGTCACATGGTGGCTGCCATGTGTCGCCACTGAGAGATGCACGCACACCCCTTCCAAAAGTACTTACAGAATTTAAGATGAAAATTCGAAATGGGTTCCGTTTGGTCTGTGAAATGACTTTAAATGTGTGGAAAACTAATAAAAATTGGAAACGACTTAATTGAGGCATAAAATATGCCAACACATATATAGAAGCAGTACCAAAGTGCAGTCCACAACGACTGCAGGGGCCAAGTCGGGGGCCAAGATAGTTAATTAATGATAAATGCAACAAGCAGCAACACGCAACATGCAACAAGATGAAAATGCCGCACAGCTGGAAGCAAGTTGAACCATCGAGGATGCACCCCAAATAAATATGTGTATACACATATAGCATAGCCATATGTATATAGATATTGGTAGATCTGCCTAGAAAAGATTACCTATAGGAAGTGTTCGTTGCTTCTCTGACTTCAACTGGCGCAATTTGTTTATTTCCAAAGTGGCCAAAAGTAGCAACAATATTAATTGAACAGCTCGTTCCGTCTCCTGCGTGGCATAGCAATGAGTCTGGGTCTAGGGAATACGCAGAGAGCGCCGAAGGGTCTCCATATCGAGAGCCATGGGCAGCAACTGATGATGAGAGCCAAGAACTGGGCACTGGCAATATGCCACAAATAGATGAACTTAAAATGCAGCCAAGCATGCCGGGGCCATCAGTCAAGTTGGCAGCAGTTTTGGCATGAATGAGAATGAGGCGCACACACAGACACACACACACACACACACACACACACACACACACATTATAGAAGGAAGTTATTGTGGGTGTTCTTGTTGTTGTGTGTCTGTATCTGTGTCTGTGTGTGTGTGTGTGTGTATGCAAATGAATTAGCATTACACCAAATGCAAAGCAGAAGAAGACAACGACTAAACACGAAACCAGGAAAAATTCTAACTCAACTGACAGACTGGGAGATACCCTAGAAATAAACGTCTCACTTTTGCACTTCTTTAAAATTCTCACATAACAAAAAAAACTTTATTAAAGGGATAACTGAATTTATTTCTTCAACTTGACGATGCCTTGAGATGAGTCCACGTATATAGCCAGTGTCATGAGTTACAGGGTATAACCATATAACTCCGACGAAGAACAAGTTTTTCTGCTGAATGCAAGCAAACGGAACTGAAGCTGAAGTCTCATCTCCTCCAGTTGGAACTGCAGTTCAATGGAGTCGAGAGTTCGGTTCATAAATTGAGCAAACAAAGGCAAACTAATAAAGGTACGAAGGGTATAAATGGGGTACGACAAGAACAAAGGGCGCCAATCCATGAAGCCTATAATGATGATGATGATGATGATGATGATGATTATTATGGCCGTTATGGTGATGATGACGTACACCCACGCTCTATAAAGCCGCTGCTGCTATTCAAGTGCCGCACAAAGACATATCAGTATCTATAATGTGATTAGCCATGCATTTAGAGTTGAGTGCCACTCGGAGGATGTTGCTCTATGTTGTATGTTGTATGTTGTATGCTGAATGATGCATCATGCCGCGAGCCGCCTGCTGCCTGCCGCCTGCCGCCTGTCGCCTGTTGCCTGCAGCCTGTTGCCTGCTGCCTGCTGCGGGCATTTCATTATCTCGCGCTTGGAACCGCATGAAGCCAAATGGGCCAAAGTGCAGCTAATTAGCGTTACATTTGAGCGTCTCCAAGTGGGCGGCAAGGTGCTGGCTACCGCAGACGTATTTATATGTGCACACATATACACGCGTGTATGTGCTTACGAGTGTGTGCGTGTGTCAATGTGTATGCTGCTGTTGTTGCTTTCTACGTGACTCGTGAAATGTTGCCTCTTGTGGCAGCGACAGCGACAACAATGAAGTTCTTTCTTTAACAAGCCAACAAAAGTCAAAGCATAAACAAATTTATTTCCATTATGACCGCACATGCACACACACACACACACACAGGCACAGACATTCTTCTGGTGGCCAAACTGAAACTACGTCGACTTATTGAATCTTAAAAAACCTCGCCGTGCAGCTTATGCAGCGTTTTGACTTATGTTCTGTATACCCTGTAGACAAGCGCCTATGCGGGTATAAAAGACTTGTCAGAGCAGACAATTATAATGGTAATTCATACATTCAATTCTTCTTCTTCTTCTTCTTTTTACTTCGCTTCGATGCCTTCTCTTATTCCCATTTGTCATCGTGTTTGGTTAACTGATACTACTACTTAACTCCTGACTCACGTTCAGTGCCATCATCAGCATTTCCTACTGGCTTATTCACAGGGTGTTTCATGGTTAATTGCGTGGATTGTTTTTGTTGTTGTTGGTGTTTCTTTTACTTGTTATAAATATTTTATATGTGTATTTCTTTTTTCCAAGAAATAAGACAAGAAAATTTCTTTCGATCTTGCTGTACAGCTTTCTCTCTCCCTTGCCTACTCACTCCGCCTCCCTCACACTATCTGTCTCCCTCCTCACTCCTCACTCCTCGCTCGCTCACTCCATCCTTCTCCTCCCGTCATGCCTCTCTCCTTCACTCTTACTCTTTAATTAATTCGATGCCCCGCAATGGGCGCGTCTCCAATGAACTTTTAATGGCTTGTTTGTAGCTTGTATTTTGTTTACGCTGCTGCCTGATTGAAATAAAATTGTACATACACACACACACACACACAGATACACACACATGTTTTTGTTTATGCATATGTATATGATGATATTTTGATATATGCACATGTGTATTTCCTACGACAACGCATGTTTGACCCACAATCTTGTCGTTTATAGTCACCCTCAGTCCGCGTTTCATCCACAGCCTCATTTTTTCTCCTCCCGCTCCCGCTCCCGCTCCCATCCTCTTCCCTCATCCACACCGTGTGCTTTGGGCATTAGATCTTCAATGAACCGGAACCGGGCCCTGGAAAAATTGGGTCTATACATAAGTACAGAACATAATGAGAACAGGCCGCAATTACCAAAAATAGCTTCCCCCTAAGTTCGTTTTTCAGTTGTTCTGCGCTTTTCAATTTTTCCAGTTTTTAGTCAAGTTTTTCCTCGCTCTCATCGCCCGACTACAACATGGAAAGGCGTGTCTTCGTTTGCCTTCTGTCTTTTTTCAAAATAAACGACCTGAAAATCTGATAGTCGATATTCGAAAACTGCCGCCCGATGCAAAAACTTTCCTGAAATTCAAGACGCCGTGAAAATTTACGGAGAATCAGCAGGTTAATTGACACGGCAATAAAATGTTGCAGTTAAATATTTATGTTCCGCGGGTATCTAGAGTCCACATATCACGTGTGCACTGGAATGCATCGCGTCATGCCAGTCTTTATTCGCACTCTTCGATTCCACGACGAACTGAAGGTTCCCCTTTAAAATAGGGGGAATTCCCAAGAGGCATGAGTTCCATGAACTGACGCTGGATTTGTATTTCCAGTTATATCTATTTATTAAGATGCAATAACTGTAATTACTCCCAAATTGAATGACATCTCTGTTTACACGTTGACACTGAGGATTGCCACGTTATGGACTTGTGTGGATTGTGGATAAAAAAAAAAACTCAATCCACATGTTGAGTTAAACAATTTGCATATTTTTCAAACTGTCGACTGTTTGTTAGCCAGTTTAATAAACATCGCTTTTAGCCATTTACTATCATGGAAAGTCTGAGTAATGTAGTTAAGGTTTCCAGCCTTGAAAGTGAGTTGTGTACGTCTCGAGTCTTTGAACTGTTTTGATGACTGTCGTCGGTTTAGGTAATTTGGGTCACATGACCTTAGGCTATTATCATTCTAACATAGTTTGAGCCCGGCCAAGCGAGATATGATAACAGGGCTAAGATATGTGCTTTGAGATAAGCGTAGCCCGCGAAATTGCGGCTGATGTGTAACCCAATTTCCGGCAAATGCCCAAGAGAGCGCAGAGCCGGATTGAAATGGATTGCAATGGATTATAAATTGACTGCAGCTTTGCCAAGCTCATCAGATTCATCATCTGCATGCCGATCTAGCCAAAAAAGGCATCAATTCAAGCGTCTGCCGTGGCACGTAGTCATTTCTATGGAACGCACGGTCACACGCATACACATGCACAAGGCAACACCCAAAAATAAAAGCAATAAGAAGAAGTAGAACCACTAGAGCCGCCGGCAACGCAGCAGCTGACGTTTAGCTGCTGAAAGTGCACCTCTCAATAGACCCATATCAATATTTTTGATAGAGTTTAATTGACCGTAATTGGACTATGACGATGACGATAATGACGACCACGGCGCCGTTCTTGGTTCTTGGCTGTTGGCTGTTGGTCTTGGATGACTTGCACCAAGAGACGCCCACTTTGAATCCAATTTCGGGTTCAATTTGATTTCAAATTAAGACAAACAAAGCTTAAGGAAATTGAAGAACAGCAAAGCCTGAAATGTTCCAATAATGCATGACCATTGGATACCCCGTACTCCAACTAAGCAAGCTTCAGCTTAAGCAGAAATAACAATCGATTAAATGATACCCTGTAGTAGACAATCGGCGTGAAAAAGACCTTTAGCTGAATAACTTTTTGGAACTTGAAATGACGAATCTCCAATCCAATTGACTACTTCAAGCACCTCCGATATCGGATTCCGGGCTCAGCACATAAGCAAAGATTACAAAGTCCGAGAAATGAAATTGAAATCAAAATCATTTTGGGGTCTCGTATCGATAAATGTGCTAAGTTGATTAGTAATCAAGGGGTAAAGCGTCGCCAGCAGGTTTTAGATCAGCTTGAGTGCAACTGGAGCCTCTGGGAGTCGTTGGGAGCCGTTGGGAACCATTGGGGCCATTGCTCCGCAGTTGCGATATGAAGCGATACTTTTGCCAAGTCACAGCAAAAATATTTTTGCGTGGGGCCGCACATCGTTTGCGATACCAACTGTGTATCTGTGTCGGGTGTTAGTGTGCGTGAGTGTCTGTGCTACCAGAGGGAGTGTGTGTGTGTGTGTGAAGTATGTGTGCAGTCCGTGGCAGCAGTGGAGTTGCAACGTTGACAGTCGACAGTCTGCAGTCGCAAAAGTTGTCGATCCAAAGCCCAGGCAGATCTCTGGCATGCATAATGGATGATAACTTTGTTGTTGTTGTTGTTGTTGGTGGTGTTGTTGTTGGTGTTGTTGTTGGTGTTGGTGCTGGTGTTGGTTTTCCTTTACTCGTTGACGTTGTATTTTTTAAAAATTATGTAAACTTTACCAAAAATAAAAAAGACTACACAAAAATAATAACAACAACAGAAAAAAACCAAACAAATGCCAAAAACAAACACACAGCCAACAGCAAAAGCCCGACAAAAATTCAGAGGCGTTGATAAAGTCTACAGCCGTTGTTGTAGTTGTTGTTGCTATTGTTATTATTGTTGCTGTTGCTACTGTTGTTGTTGTTGTTATTGTTTTTTGTACTTCTAGTTGTTGCTGTGCGGCTCCGGCTATGCTTTTCGGCCAGGCGAACAACAGCTGCCGCCAAGGCACGGAACAGTTCGAATTCGTATTTTTGTACTTCAACGGCCCATGGAGAACAGAAATAAGAAATACATCAACGCAACATTTCGAACCAAGCAAAGACACGGCCAACGAAGTTCACATACTCTTTTTTTGCGTTAATTGAAAGAGGCTTAAAAAAAAAGTTAGGAGGAATTTTTGTGTTTCTTTTAGCTGCAGAGTTGCGGAATTTGTACAAAGTTAGTTAAGTCACGAATTGGGGTAAACATATATAATTAGAAGGCACAGACACACCGGCACACACTTTACACACACAAAAGCCCCATCACCCAGTTTCGGTCGAACGCGTTGCCATGAAAAGGACCTTTACTTCTGCAGTTCCCCCAACTAAATTATACAAGTGCATGCGTTCTGTGGAAATGGGAGCATTTGCTGTTTTAATTTTCCTTGCCAAAAGCTCTCCTGAAACAATCCTGAATAAAACTTGAATGCCATTACTAGAGTCTTTGCTTTGAGTTCCAGGGATATTCATTACTTTCTAGGATATGTGAAAATGTGCTTTACAGATAAAAGAAGAAACTTCTTCTTTTTAAATTAACATAACTTGATTTCATCTCGTTTCCCAGTCGTATTCAAATGATTGATTGAAAGCCTTCCAGCCGAGGAAAGGGTATCGCGAGCGCTGGTCCACTGCAGTCGTTTATTATTTTTGAATTTATTCTTCTGTGCTTTTTCTGGAACATATGTATATATATATGTATGTCGACTCACACATGGCCAAAATACCAGGGAGGAAGTCAGTCATGAGAAACGCAAAATTTGTTGTCGATGTCAGTGGCAACGATAGGCCAAAAGTAACAGAGAAGAAGGAACGATACATATCCTCAGAGCAAAAGTATAGAAAGAACTCAATGGTTGAAGGAGAAATTCCTATAATTATAATTATATAAAACGCAGCTGGCGATGAAATTGAAATGTGGATTGGAATAAGAATGAGAAGGGGAATGGGGATGGGACCGCTGACTGCCAAACTCTCGACCAGGCATCCAGCAACCAAGACAAGTGACGCCCTCGCCATTAGCAGGCGACAAATTGACGCAGTCTGATTAAAAACGCATCAAATAAAACTAAACGAGGGCCAAAATAGAGGAAAAGAAAGAAGAGACGAGTTGTCAAAGATTCGGAGTTGGGGGATAAGGGGATAAGGGGACAGGGGAGAGAACAGGAAAATACAACCTATGCTAAATGGTCGTAAAAGTAATTTTTGTTGCCCAACGCAGAAACACAAATGCACACACATACACACACATACACACAGACTCACGCACGCACAGCATGTAAGGGTGCTTGGCGGAAGGAAAGGCAAATAAGGAAACCAGCAACCGACCAGACATTGAGGGACAGGGTACAGATGACAAGGCACAACCCCCTTTAGGCAGCAGCATCCGCCAAAAAAAAAAAAAAGAAACACACAATTGCTAATGCTTTGTGCGTGTATTGGTAATAGCACGCAATACACGCACACAAACGCATACACCCAAACAAACGAGCGCTCGCACACGGTCAAATCAGTGCGGGTGCGTCGCCATCGTCGTCGCTGTCGCTGTCGCTGTCAAAGCCGCTGCATGCGTCGACGTTGATGTTGTTGGCTGAGTGCCGTCATCAAAGCATACAACATAAGACGAGTGGACAGAGGACGGAGGACGTACATAAGTGTTGGAAGTGAACGTGAGTCAAAATAAAAAGGATCTGTTTTTGACTGTGACAGCTCCCCTTTCGACCGACCCAACGAAATTGCGACTGAAAAATTCTGTTAAATTAAGACTGGCCGAAGCTTAAACATTTTAATTTTTTTTTTTGCTTTTGGGACATTGAGTTGCTGTTGGAGAAGAACTTTACGAGCCCATTCAAACCCCCACACACACGAACACACAAATTCTGCATTATCAACACCAACAGCAGCCGCAAAACAACGAGTTGCCTTTTTGGGGCGTTTTGTGGAGAGTCTCATCTCAACTCTCTCGTCGCTTCCGTGTTTCGAAATTCAATTTATGTATACTTTATGTTGTTGTCTTTACCATTCGTTTCGTCTGCCCTAAAACATATACTGTCGAGCCGCAAAGTGACGTTGACAGAGTCGTCGACGTCGGCTTTGGCATCGCCGGCTCCCCACGCTAGTGTTGCTTTCTTACTTACTGCTCCATGGAGCCAGTCAACCGTGGAAGATTGCAAGGAAAATCGATATTTTTATAGGTATTTTTGACTATGCGAATGCTGCGTGTGATTTTCTCCTTTACTTATTAGGGTATTTAGCGTGAATATAGAACTGCACACATATTAGCGCAACAAAAACGATGGCAAAAATAAAATGCAATCTACACACATACACAAATTCATGCTTACCTCAGGCTGTAGCCGTGTTGCACGGGTATTCTATTTAAGTTTCAGTTTTGCGCAACGGCATGTATGAAATGCACTTCAATTTTATGTACTGTTGCTTATGTTAATGGTGAAGATGGGGATTTAGCTGCCAAAATTAAATTTCCACCATCGCGACACACATAGACATAGAAATTTACGGCAGCTGCACTCGCACTCACACTCACTTGAGTGGTATGTAGGTTTTTCACCTTGCACCTTTGCACTTTTGCACCTATTTTTAAGCACTTTAAATCTATGCTTCACATCTAGACCGCTTAGTTAATGAAATAGAAACTTTTTTCGTTTAACTCTTTACATGGCTTGCGAGTTAACTTTTCACTTTTTGCAGTATAACAACATACAAAACATACGGCTCCAACGCGTTTTATTGTTGGAGCAAACGACGGCACTTGAGTGGCAGTGTGACTTTACCTACTAAACAGTAAAATACCAAAACTAACTCAAGTACAACTTCGATATCGAATATATCGATTGCTTCAAAAAACAATTTTACCAGCACTAATGTATAAAGAAACTGGTCATACTACAAATTACTTAACATGATCCAAAGCATATTACAAAGGTAAAAATAAATTTATTAAATATTTCTGCATGAAACTTAATTACTTTTTTATTTTAGAACGTGCGTTTTGGCATTCAATACCGCCCAAACATTGTTTGTTCGTCAAAAGCATGCTTTCGACCGTGCTGTGCTTAAACCTCAAGTGCGATGCCACTTCCCGAAACCTCGTGAGGTAAAACGTATCAATGTGCACGGCTGGGACACACGTATGTCTACATCGGAAGGACGAAGAGTTCTAATGCGCCGTATACTAAAAGGAAGACACAATATTTCCCATTAAACCAAATACATTAAGTAATAATACAGCTTATGAAAGTGTATGTATTTGAGACTTGTTACAAGCAATTATTATAGTTATATTACTTATAAACGTCTAACTAAATTATAATTTTCCTATAGTAATACAATTCATTTCTAGTTGTTTTTAGTTACTGGAGCACCCAAGAACCCAGGTGCCCTGTAGTAAATTTGGTGAATGCTCTTTGAGGATTTGGAATCCTTTATTATAAACACAAATGGCACGTTGTTGTGTACGTCTTTACCCTGATCCTTAAAAAAACCTTGAGGTAAGGTTATGTCACCTCCAAGAGCTAGACAGTTGACATTTTCCAGTCGATTTAGTGGCATTGCCGGTAGGAGATATAGTTTCTTTGCGTCATAATCAATAGCGCGAACAATTCCTGTAAAGTTAATACATGTTATAATTTGTGAAAAAAATGAAGATTCTTTCATTACCAATTCCTAGGCACTCCATTGGCTGGTCGACGGGTGCCCGTTTACAAAGGTAGACTAAATTAACTTCCATTCCAGCAATAAGTTCCTCGCGTGAATACTTGTCCGATGTTATGTGTAAAATATCTAGTGCATCTAGAGAAACTACCGCTGGTGGACAATCGATTAGTTGCTTGGCATTTCCACGCAAAGCATCACTTATTCGTGCCAAAATATTGGCATACCGCACATTTTTAGCGCTCATTAACCAGCCTTTATTGTACCCCAACAATTGTGGACGTTCACTTTTAAGATAATGATGCTTATATTTTGGTAATAAATTACTCAGCTTAAACTCTTCCGCGGTGTAGATTATAGGTGTCACCTTGGACAAGGTCTCGGAATCGAGTGGTTCATCAAAGTTGTTAATAGCTTTTGAACAGGCGATTTGCACCACGTCTGTGGGACGAACACAATCAACTAGTAGCGCCATAAGTTCAAGGCCAAAACCTTTATTGTATCCCATGGTGTTAACCAACCAGGGCATCTGAGCATAGCTTTTACTATTCCGACAAAAGCTAAGCAATTGTCGTACAGCTCGAAGATACTGTGTAGCGCACATAATGATATTTACATGACCAACAGCATAAGCACGATCTGGTTGTTTGTTAAAAAAGAATCCTGGTCCTAGCAATGGAGTGTCAATAACGGAACACGAAACTGTTTGTGGCACAAATAATTCCGGCTGCCCAATGTCTAGATCAATAAGAAGGATGCGAGGAAAATTTGCAAGATGCCGATTAACCAGGTACCTTAACATTGTGGATTTACCAACGCCTTTGCCACCAGTAAACATCATGCGACTGGACTCTTGCAATGCTAGTTTTGTCCAGCTTGGAGGCACCTGCAGGGATCTCTGCTTGTCTGCACTTTGAATAAGACAATTTAAAAGGCTTTCGCTAGTGAAATTGGGTCGATTACTGGCAAACACTTGGGGAAACACATTTTCGGACATATGCTTCATAAACGTGGACAACATTTTCTGTGGCTCATTATTCTTCTGCAAGAGCACGATTGCATCTTTTTGCCAGTCATAGTTGCTCATTATATTATTCAGCTGAGCACGTGAAAAGTTATCGTTGAGGTAATCCTTCATTAAGTTTTGGTTAGGTTGCCGTTTGTTTGACAATGGCGAAATGGTTACCCAATTAAAGCCTTTGGGTGAGTATATGGTTAGCGGCTCCATTGGTCGGGCCTTAAAGCCATTGATTGTGGCTCTACCACACAATAAAGTAAAGATTACAGTGCCATACAACTCAACATCTTGTTTAATCAAAGCCAAAACATTATTAGTTTTCATGCTGTTCTCAAAAATACTTAATTCTGGCGGATTGTGTAGGTCCTCCGACTCATTTGAGTTATTACTTACTACAGGTGTATTAATATCAGTATACATTACATCTTCACTATCTTGAGCTTCTTCCGATTCAATTTCCGCTCCTGTTTGAAAATGAATATTAGTTAAGTTTGTGGATTCACAATTTGTTTGCAATTCAGTGTCGGAATCAGATAACATTCCTTCGAATACTGCTATTGTAGTAATCTTTGCATTAACTGGTTTTGTGTAAGATTCCCAAGGTTCTTCCCCCCAGTCATCAGTAAACGGTTTCTCCTCCAAGTCAATAACTGCATTGTTACACTCAGTACCATCACACACGATAACTTGTGGCATACCAAAGGAAAATTCTTCCTCAGCAGAAGAGTCCGAACCTGATCTATTAGGTGATTTATCTGTCCCAAATTCAATGCCTGGAAAGAAAATAATTTTTGAAAAATAATTACATTATATTATTTACAAATGTATTTTTGTGCTCACCATTAATTGTACGCGTCTTATTTATTTTACGTTTGGCAAGAGATTTCTGTTTATTTCTCTTCAAAGCCTTTTTGTTCACAGCGTTATTTGATGGCTTTGTATTAATTTTGAAACGTTTTTCGTTGTTGGTGACATTTAAGTCTTTTTTCTTATGCTTTCCTACTTTTGCGGCTAACTTTTCTTGCAATAAGTTAACGTTATTCGTTGTTGGGTTTTTAACTTTACCGGTTACCATTTTACAGTCTGTTGCAGAATTATTATCCTTGTTCTTATTCCTTTTAGATTCTTCCTTGAATGATTTTTTCATATGCTCTACATATGAATTGGCTTCTCTTTGAATAGAGTTAGATGAATTTATTTTATTTTTGTTTTCTGTTTGTTTGCTTCCTAGGTGGATAGCGAAGCGCCACTTTTGGTTTGTGTTGAACAGGTTGTCTGACACTTGTTGCTGGTATTGTGGAGCACTAAACGTTCTTTACTCATTTGTATGTTTCTTAGCATTTGCTCATTAACACTTATAATAATGACATCTTGAATAACAAAGCATTATCAAATCTTTATAAATTCCCTTCCATGCGGTAAGTCTATTATAAAGCGGCAACATGTATAAAGTACCAACAGTGGCGTATCGATATGTTTAGTAGTAGCAGTTACTATACCGAATATAAAGCAGATCACTTTCATCGTTGGAACAATCTACAAACTACGATATTCATAATACCTAAAATATTGAAATATTTTTCAATAATTATGTTATTAAATAATAAAATAATAATAATTATTATTAAATTTAAAAAAAACATATTGGTTTATACTACATTTAAAAAGGGCTGCCCATAGTGAAGCATTTTCCAACACTGAAAAAGAAGTGCAACTCTGTTGTGCACGAAGGCGTTGGTTGTTCATCTACCAAGAAAATTCATCGTCATTTTGCATGAGAAAAAATCGACGAATTTTTAATTGTAACACATTTAATACGAAACGAGTTACGGTTGACGAATAAGAATCAACATATTAGTGCCATTCTGTAAGCATAAAGTGTCGAATTCGTACCGAGTGTTTCAAAATATATAATTAATTGTAAGTGAGAAAAAGTTGAAAGAGCAGTGAAAAAATTCCATACACACACACACATACATACTTTCAACTACGCACACACACAGCCGTGCAGTCATACTCAGACGAATATATGTAAGCCTATATATATATATATACTTATATATGCATTATGTATTATGTATATAATATGATATGTGTATATAATAAATGTTTATATTATGTATTAATTTAAATAAATACATATAAATATGATACATATTCATATATGCGTGTTTCGTATGTTGGAACGTTAAAGCAAAAGGATGATGAAGTTTTTGGAAGAATCGCATGAAGAGTTGGTGGCGGGCAAGAATAGAAACTTATGACGCGACCAATAAATTATCTCCAAAGAATTGTAAATAATCAAAAAAGTGTAAATACATGCATTAAAACAAAAGAAAAAGTGGCGATTTAACCAATGCAAATGTAAGACAGATGAAAGCTCGGGCTTTCAAATACATTAATTATGAATGCATGTATGTTTGAGTGTTAAACATTTGTGGTTTGTTTTACTAACACATCACTGACCCAAAGGAGCGGAGCCCCCACCACCAACTAAAGATCGTCAAAAACGCCTCATGCGGCTGTTCGCTGCTGCTTCTTCTATCGATAGATCGTCAGCAACAGCAACAGCAACAGGAACAAGAACAACAACAAATGAGAGATCCATTCAAAATGTATGACTCAAGAGTCAAGAGTGTGTGAGAGAGCAAAAGATTGTGACTCTGCGCGCGTGTGTGCCTTTGTGTTTGGGTCTGTGTATGGCTTTTTTCACTTTGATATTTTCAACCAGCTCGCGCAGTTTTCGCAAATAAATTAAACACATCGCAACGCATTGTCGTCGTCGTCGTCGTCGTCGTCGTTGCATTTACTCTGTCAATTCCAGAACCTCCAATGACGACGATTCGCAAGAAATTGGTAATTGTCGGCGATGGTGCCTGCGGTAAAACTTGCCTTTTGATCGTCTTTAGCAAAGACCAATTCCCAGAGGTTTATGTGCCGACTGTGTTTGAGAATTATGTCGCTGATATTGAAGTCGATGGAAAGCAGGTAAGCCCAAATAAAATCTTGTGATTCTACTCCCAACATCTATGTTTATAAATATACATATCCTGTTGATATAGTGATCGTATATTTAAATGGTTGTTGTCTTAACCAACATCCCCCAAAACAACACCCCTCATTTCCCCTTTACACTCAAATTTTCACTAACTCTCTAGCGCACTCTCCGCTCGTATAGTAAGAAAAAAAAATTGTGAGTTGTGAGTCAATATCAATTGTCGGAAGACATGCTCCCTGACTCTCTTCTGCTCG
Organism: Zaprionus lineosus; assembly: GCA_035044505.1. Classification (NCBI taxonomy): domain Eukaryota; kingdom Metazoa; phylum Arthropoda; class Insecta; order Diptera; family Drosophilidae; genus Zaprionus; species Zaprionus lineosus. The sequence goes on along the minus strand of JAWNNX010000098.1, from coordinate 40,029 downwards.
CGCCCTCTTCATGTACGTGTAAAGATACACTGGCACAAACGCACGCACGTATCTACTACACAGACAGTGGCCGTACTAATACTAAACCACGTACTTGTGTAGCAAGCTCCCTTCCTTCCGTTTCTTGCTGTGCTCTTGCTCATTTTTTCATTCGTCTTATACAAGCCCGTTGCGCACATACAGTTTCGCGCGTTGCCCCCTCTCTTTATCACCCGCTGTTCCAAATTGGTACCTGTGCTCACCAATGGAGCCAATAGACCCCGCGCTCTCGCTCTCAATTGTAATAATAAAAAAGTGTATGCCATTTTGATTTGCATTAAGTCATGTTTTGTGTACTTGTTTTTAGTTTTGAGATTAGTTATTTTGATTTTAATTAATTAAATGTTTAATTTCAAATTCATTTTATATGTATGCTTATATCGGCATAAATAATTTGCGCAGCGCAAAATCTGTTGGTATGTTTGGATAACGTTTACATTTATGGTATATATTTATTTATATGCATACGTATCTGGGCCTGTTACGTCGTACGTCTGTGTGTCTGTCGTTCACGTCATTCTACGAATTGTGTCTGATTAATACGTTTGGAATTTCCGCCATTTCCTTGCTATCGCTCAACTTGAAGTTAACTTCTCTTCTCGTCAGAATCTTCGTCTTTTGTGATGAACACACAGGCCTTTGTGCAGCATAATTGCAAAGTTAACTGTTAAGGTTGTCAATTCTATGTTTATATAGGACACACAATACAAACTCCTCAAGACCAACCCTCCGCCCACGCTCTCCTTAAATTCGAAAGTTATCTGAAGCTCATTCTAACTTAAACCATATATTAAATGGGAATTGAGATAATTTTTTTATGGGAAAAGAGTGCCTTATATTGATATATTGAGATATTTAAACATAGGGACTAAGTTTGTTTAACACAAATTACTATAATTTTATTTATGTTTTTTCTAGGTGGAGTTGGCCTTATGGGATACAGCTGGTCAAGAGGATTACGACAGACTGCGACCACTAAGTTATCCTGACACTGATGTAATACTTATGTGTTTCTCAGTGGATTCTCCCGATTCACTAGAAAATATTCCTGAAAAATGGACGCCTGAGGTAAATATATAACAAATACGTAACAAATGAAATACTAATTTTAAATCTCAATTTTACAGGTCAAACATTTTTGTCCCAATGTTCCAATAATTTTGGTAGGCAATAAGAAAGATTTGCGAAACGATCCCAACACAATTCGGGTAAACATTATTATCTTATTTCAATGTTTGAAAACTGTTGTTAAACTATGATTATTTTGTAGGATCTCTCAAAGATGAAGCAGGAGCCAGTAAAACCACAGGAGGGACGCGCTATGGCTGAGAAAATAAACGCCTTTGCTTATTTGGAGTGTTCCGCAAAGTCTAAGGAGGGCGTGAGGGAGGTGTTTGAGACAGCAACTAGAGCTGCACTGCAAGTTAAAAAACGAAAGAAGACCAAATGCTCTGTGCTCTAAAAGAGCAAAAAACCAAAATTTCTATACAAACAAACACACACACACACCCACACACACACACACACACACACAACACATACGCAAATTAAGCAAAAAGTTTTACAAGAATAACAAAATGCAAATAGCATGCAGAATCCAACACGAACAACTGCAAACATGAGAAACAATATGTTTTTAGAGCAGCTATAGGGAGAGCAAACAACAACTACATCAAAATCGAGATGTCTATTGCGGATTTGATTTTATATACAATCTAGCGATTAGTTATTAACCGAAGTAAAAAACAATAATAAATATCGCATTATTATTATTATTATTATCATTATTTGTAACTTTTACGGCATCAAGTCAAGTCAACACAAGAAATGGAAAGAGCAACAAAAGCAACATCAATGCCAACTACGATTTACACTCTCATATACGTGACACACGCACAGGCGCACACACACACACACACACACAACTATTTATGCAAACAATGTCCTATATCATTGCATCTTTTTAATTTTGAGATTTCAATTAGTCCTCCGTTACGTGTGCGTGTGGCTTAAGCGGATATGCACGTGTGTTGCTGCGTGGGCGTAAGAGAGTGTATGTGTGTATGGATATGAATGTTTGTGTGTGCGTGCTTGGGTGTGTGTGTGTGTGTGTGTGAGTGTATGTATGTGTTTGAATGTTAGTGTTGCAATTGCAGTTATTCATTATTATTTCAAGTCTTATGGCATATTATGATAAAATGGACTAAAACATAGAACATACTGAGCGAGAGAGAGTTAATACAATTCATAAACATACCAATTACAAATTTTTGAGTCATACATATGTATATGTATAAATATGTATGTATGTATGTACGCATATTCAAACAGTGACCGCCAATAAATTAGATAAACAAAGTGAAATATAATAACTACTTTTGCAAAAAAACTTTAAAATATACAACAATACACACAAAAGAAAATGTTTAAACGTAAGCCACAAGTGAAAATATGCATTCAATGAAAAAGTTCGAGTTTTTAATATTTGTATTTTGCATTCACACACACGATAAATATGAACGTATTTTATGATTTTATAAAATACCAGTATATATATGTATGTATGTATGTATGTATGTATACATACATAAATATAATTGATATAAATATACAATACGTGTATGTATATGTCTCTTTTTGTATTTTGTACCGTCAAATCGTGTAATTCTCACACAAAAAACAACAAAAAAAAAAAAAACAAAATGAAAACTCATGAAAAAACGCGTTTCTACAAATGCTATATATATACATAACATATACATATATATGTATATACATATATACTATTTTCTACAGTTACTATTACACATTTAAAAAAAAAAAAAAAAAAACAAACCAATAACAACATCAAAGTAATTGTAAATTTGTGCATTCAGTTTTGCTTCCTATAAAATAAAACAACAACAAGAAACACATTTACCATATTACCAAAATTAGAATTATGTATGTGTGTATGTATGTATATGTTTGCATATACATATATAAACCAAAAATTTAAAACAAAAATCATTTCTTTTCAAAATTACAAAAAAATAAATATTTTACTAAATAAATAAACAAAAAATAAAAAAAAAGGATAAAAATAAACTATGACTTGCCTTGTTCATTTTCAAATCCTATAGGAACGAAGATCCTTTTAGAAGGAGCTCCAATTTAAAAAAAAAAAACTTTTTAACGGGGTTTCAAAATTTTTATTTATTGGGTGAATTTTTTCATTATTTGATTTTTTTCATTCGACTTTTTGTATTTTAGTTTTTGGTTTTACATTTAAAATGTACTTTCAAATAGTTCAATGATCGCTCGAAGCAACCCAAAACAAAAACAACTCAAGCTTGGCTGCTCCAAACTTGTTGATCTATTATAATACTCGCATTTAACTACTAACTTCTAGTTTTTGTTATTGTTTTCATGGGGAAATACATAATCGTAAGTGATATTTAACAATTTTTGGAAAGCTTCCTTCCGTTTACCCGCATTAACTGACAATAAGTTAAACAATTTGTTGTGAACTTTAGTTATGTTTTGTTATGTTATATACATATATAGGGCTTGACTTTGTGTGGTTTTATCATTAACGTGATTTAGTTGGTACGGCTTTAGGCCAGTTGACAAAATGTGTAACAACAATTTGAAATTGTTTCTTTAAGAATGGTACATAATTTTGTGCTGTGATGCAAATGCGATGGCATTTCCAGTAACATTGATGAGAGGAACTGATTGTGATATACTTATAGAATATATTGGATACAAATGGTTAGGATCGTTAACAACAAAACGCAGGAAAGTTGAAAACAATTAATGTAGAGTAATAAATAAACTTAAGGACTAAAAACGTCAAACCTTGTTTAAAAACTTAAGCAACAAATGCAAGCGCATGAATAATAGGTAATGAAAATCACATTAAACAATTTAATGAACAATCCTCCTTAGATCGTTATCGTTCTATATGTTTAGTATACATACGTTAAATTCAACATTTATTCGATTATTATTTAATGTGTGCGTGCCGTCGCCTAATCATAATAATAATAATACGAGCACATAATACACACATCTTCCTCCTTCTCCTCCTTCCTTTCTATCTGTTTATCGTCGTTTAGATTCTCTTACAAAAATGGCTTTTATTTCTTATCATTCTTTGTTGGACAGTGTTTCGATTTATTGGCTTTTGAACAACTCAGTTTTGATTCATGAGTTCATTCATTTGATCTCAACTTTGATTTGATTTTATTATTATTATTATTATTTCGATTTTGCTTCTTCTTCTTTTAAATATATCAAATTTTAAATGCAATTCTTATTTTTGTTTTCGACTCTCATTGTCAATGTGCCAGTTTCCTTGTTTATTTTGTTAGGAATCAACATTCTTATTAATTACGTGCATTGCTAATGTTTATCATTTGGATTGTGCTTAAATATATATATCGATAAATTATATAACTTTTAACTCGCCTTCAACTGTGCACCACACAACAATTCAAATTCATTTCGAATTGTTAACAAATTAAAAATAAAACATTAAAAATACTTCGGCCATCGGCCATAACAGTTGCATACTTTAGCATTTGATAAATTCTTTTGGTTTGGAAAATGATTAGAGGTCTACTTTGTCAACATATCAATATATCCATATACACATGATTGTTTGTGCTATATAAAATCTCTAGGTATATAGCCAAAAATAAATATAGTTTAACTCAACGATTAATATTGCACTTGATTGAACTGTTTTTGCGGATTGCAATATTGCAATCAACTGTTAGTTGTGTTTGTGTTTGTGTTATGTTTAGTTAAGATTGCGTCGACGCCGAAATACCAATGCGAAGATTGAACGAATACGCCACCAGCGGCTGCGATGACGTGTGTGAATCTTTTCCGAGCTGGTGTCAGTGCCAAGTGCTTTTTGAATCTCCTTTCGACGAATTTCACGAACTAGTGTATAAAATGCCTCGTCAATGTAGTGACGCAGTGCCGCGGAAGTCTCGAAGAAGGGGCACCCAAACTGATTGGCTAGGTTTTTGCCCTCCTCAGTTGTGACACGTCGCTGAGATTCTAAATCCACTTTGTTGGCTATCAATACCAGAGGTATATCCTCCGATAGACGCACTCGTGTTATTAACTTACGATACTCAGATGCTTCCTGAAAACTATGACGATCGGTGACGGAGTAACAAATAATGAAACCTTCGCCGCAACGCATGTATTGGTCCCGCATAGCTGTGAACTCTACCTGCCCAGCAGTGTCGAGTATATCTAACAAAGCGGCTTCATTATCAATTACCGCCTGTTGCTGGTACGAGTCCTCTACGAACGCAAAAAAATGAATAAATTAAAAATTGCTTTTTTTTTTACGCTTAATACGGATTAGCTTATGTGATTACAATTACTTCTTGTACTCATATAAACATCATCCAGTTTAACTTCATTATGCACTCACCAATTGTGGGGTCATGGTAGTCTAAGAAACTGTGGCTAACGAACTGCAGGGTAACAGCTGTTGGTTTGTGTGAATGTGTTTTTGTATATATAGGAAAAATTAAGCCGAACACACGAAGTACACCGGACGGCATTTGTGGGTGGTTGGGTGATTGCGTCGGTCGTAAAACAAAGCGTAAAAGGAAATTGAGATAATTTATTGATTTTTCACAGGCGGCAATCAAAATGCGCAGTGATAAAAATATCTTTGTAAACTTACCCGATTTGCCAACACCGCCATCTCCAAGTATTACAATTTTGTAAACCCTGAGACCACCTCTCATATTTTGAGGAGCACTTGGAGGCTTATTTATCAGTCCAATACTATGGCCATTTTCCTTATGGTCATTCGGCAGTTGCATTGAATCTGTATCGGCGGCACTGGTGCAACTTTTTAGTTTGGTCGACCGTTTTAAAGCTGCGCAGCCTATAGACATATCACCAGCCATTACTGATTCTACAGCTACTCCAAGATGTTACTTATTATCTGGCAGCCGACACCTCCGTCACCGTCGACGGTCCGTCTGGGTCGTCGCCCAAACCAAAACAGTGCGCAGTTCCAACCCTAAACAATTGTTTCGTAAAATATATTATTTCTTCTTGATTTATCAAATGTCAATTTGATTATTTACTTACCACAATTGTGCACTCGACCCGGAATCTTCAACGGGTGCTTTTGACTTTATTTTCAATGGTATCTATACATAAGTGATTTGTTCTGGGTTGTTTTCCCTCGTTCTGTTCCTTCTTTTTTTTTTAATTTCATGGCAGTAAGCCGGTGTGCCCAAACTATTCGATTTTCTGAAATACCAAAAATACTAAAATTAAATGAAAGACAGGACGTTTGCTATATCGATTTCAAATTAAATATATCGACAATGTTGCCTGTGAGTGTGACGAAAATTGTCCTTTTATTGAGTGTGCATTAGGGCTACAGTTTATATTAATATTTCTATAAATAAAACTATTTGCTATCTTATAATTTGTTCATAAACATACCCTTGGAAGTAAGCTTAATTAATTGACAAAACTTGAAAAACTTTTCCCGCCACTTGAAATAAAAAAGCATAAAATAAAGCTCACCCGCCAGCAAATCCCCCCATCATATTCGAATGGTCGATCGCTTCAGTTACATACGAAGATCGCGGCTGGACGGTTCGCGTTCGGTTTCGATATCTGAAAAACCGAAAAAGAAAAACAACAAAGTGGTTCTGAAATCATATTCGGAACAGAAATTTACATTTTATAAGTAAATATAATAGATAATGTCGGGTGATGTACAACCGCGAAAGCGTAAGGATAAACGCAGAAAACGTGGTAAGTGATCGGTTAAAATTGAAAGCTGCTCAATTCTTTGTAATATTATAAAAACTTTATAGTAGTCTAAAAAACGTAGCTGTCCGTTTCTTTTATTAGCATAAAATAATATTGTCGAGCGCCTTTAAAAATAACTTTGCCCTATTATATAAAATTATACATTGCTCTTTGCTGTTGTCGCTATGCGTATGCCGCTCTACAGAGAAAACTATCTACAGATATATATTTATTTATGATTTCTTAACATCCACGAGTTGCTGGGCCACGCGCTACCTTAAATTTAAATGAAACATGCGAAGAAACTAATATAATGTCATTGGCATGAATCTTGTATACGGATAACATGACGAAAAGAAAATTCTATAAAATCTGTTATATCTTTAAAAACGAGAAACAGAAAACAATTATCAGCTCATATTTATTTAAAGTTCGGATATACCATATGTAAGATTATTATCTGTTTGCCTCACAGTTCAGACACTATAAACAAATGCCGGTACAACAACCGCTATCTCAGTATCTCAACACAGCAGAGCGTGATATTTAAATAAATAGTTGTAATGTTCAGCTAAATGGCAATTGTAATTTATTAATTTATTATTATTTAATTCAATGCTAAAATAATTTGCAAACAAAGTCAAGATACTTCCGTGACCAGATATTACACCCACGAAAGTTTGGAGACACACACAGATAGAAAAATTTATACATAGTATATATACACTTACTATACTTGGTACACATTTAATTTATTTTATTTTATTTTATTTGATTTTCCTTTTGGCCAAATGCCCAAGCGCATGACTTGCGTCTTCTTTGTTTTGTGCTAACAGCAGCAACGAAAATATCTCTTTATTACCTTGTCAGACATATGGGAGAGGAAGAGAAAAATATAGACAAAGAGAAAGAAAACTCTGTTATCAATTTACCCCCCTGCATAGCGAAAGATATGCAAATAGATACGAGAATAATAATAACTATCACTTAGAGTGTTTTTTCTTTAGGAACTGTTTCTTCTTTTAGATTGTATGTGCATTTTTTATTTGTCCCGTGTATCTTATCATTATCTTGATAACGCAACTAAGATAAATTTATTACGTGATGTGTGAAGGTGTGTGTGTTGTATGAAGTGTTCATTTTTATAGGAAAGACAGCAGTCAATTTTTTTCGTCGAATGTTTGTTTTTTGAATGTATAACCAGTAACTAACTTTTTGTCTAGATGATCGCAAATCTGAGGGCGACGTCACTATTCAGCGCCAACAAAGCTTCCAAGGTAGACACTCATACCCATATAATACCCATGTCTTATCCTTCACCTCATGATCATAACTTTTTATTGATTATTGACTCAAAGCCATAGCTTATCCGTTGCAGCTTCTACTTAACCTAGTCATGTCCACTAATATTTAGTTAATCGCCTTTGGGTGATCTCTGTTCTAATGCGGTTATTTTGCATCCACACAGACGAGGACGACTCATCTTCCCATGGCGTTCATATAACAAAGATGGGAAACGATGATGTGCACCTGCACGTGCAGCATCAACACGGCACGGGCGGCCACTGGTGCGCCAAGATAATCTTTTTCTCCCTCATGGCTGTGTTATTGGGACTCGTCGGACTGATCATTTTGGAAAATCGTGGCATGGAAGACTGTATGTGACATTTAATTATATAATTATGTATTTTTTGTAATTATTATTATAATATTGTTTTGCATGTTTAGTGGACACACCATTGTCCGAGTCGCGGTATTCCAACTACTTTGATGGGTGGGTGGAAGAACATAGGCCAGATGATGAGCATGATGATCATGGGGCACATGAAGCAGCGTTGGATGACCACGATGATGACCACGATGATGACCATGATGATGAGCATGATGAGGAGTATGAAGTTCATTCAGAAAACGAAGAAGACCACGAAGAACATGAAGAGGAGGAAGAAGCTGAAGAGGATGAGGATGAGGAGACTGATAACGCTGCTGAAAATGTTACAGCTGAGGATGACGAAGATAAAGATGAAGTACGATATTTGTTTGAATAAGAGTTAAAATATAACTTGATCACTTGGTAACTTGCTTTCCAGGATGAAGACAATAATGAAGAAGTCGAAGACTCTGAACCAATGCAATCTGCAGCTGATGATGTAGAGGAGGTTATAAGATGATTATAAAACAAATTTCAAATAATTCAACTAAGATTCTTTTCAGGATGATGAGGACGGCGATGAAGAAATAGAAGAATCGCTAGAGCCGCCAGTGTCTCAATCAAAAGCTCAAAGTGTGCCCGAAACAGCTGAGGACGAGGATGAAGATGTAGATGACGAAGAGGATATTGAGGAAGAGGTAGCTACCTTAATTTGATTTAAAGAGAAGTTTTGGTTAGAATCCTTACTTGATTTGCAGGAAGATGAAGAGGAAGAATTGGAAGAGTCTATTGAACCTGCCGCCTCTAGATCTCAAGCTCAAAGCGCTCAAGCCGATGACGAGGACGAAGATGAGTTTGATGATGAGGAAGCTGATGACGATAAGCAGATAGAAGACTCGCAGGAACCAGCAGCTCAAAGCACAGCCAACGATGATATTGCTGATGATGATGAAGATGACAATGAGCAGGTTAGTTGAAGAAACAGGATAATCTATAAAGCGCATACTCTTACCCACCTTCACAGGACGATAATGATGAGGATGATTTTGAATCACTTGATCAAGATATCGATGATGACGATGTAGAGGAGCAGCAAGATGAAGCACCTACAAGGGCAAACGCCAAACAAGAGCAGGTCAATGAAAATGAAGATGAGGAAGAGGCGCCTGCTTCCACCTCGTCGTGGCTTGGCTCACGTAAGTATCCCGAAAGTCAACTGCGAGGAGATCCATTGAACGTTTAAGAGTATAAATAAAAAAAAAAAAAGAGTTGCTCCACTTTAACGAACCTTAAGAAGAAATTTCGATGATAAATACAATTGTACAAGAAAGTGCAAAAAGTCGAATATGAAAAAATATGAAAAATATGATGATGATGAATAGTTATTTTACTTAAATGTTCCGTTACAATTGAAATTGTTTACTAAAACCGTAAATCATTTTGCAGTTGCCGTTAAATTTGGCGTTGGCATTGCACTTGCCTTAGTCTCACGCCTTGTATTGATAAGGAAAAGTCCAAATACAAGTGAGTTTTCAAAGCTGCTGAAAGCCAAAATCTTGATAAAAATGTATAACGCTCTTTTTGTTAACGATTCTGCTGCCTAACGGGGAACTTCTAACGTTTATAATAACGCGTTTGGAGCTCCTATGCAGTAGCTAATAAGGTCGCTTCCTAACAACCAGAGAACTCTCTTTAATGTCGTTATCCTCTAACTAACTTTTGAAAATAACTGAACCGAGACCAAAATCTGAAAATCTGAAAACTTGTACCAAAATTTTGCACTTTCTTAATTCGATGTTTATGTTTAATCATAAAAAAAAAAAAAAACTTTTTAATTTTTATGTTTCTTATTATTATTTATGTTTTTGTAGTCACAGCTTTGTTAAAACTTATGCGCCAATGTATGTATGTAAATTTGTGTATGGCTTATGTTTTTTGCCTCTTAAGATATATATAAACATATATATTCTATATGATCTACTAATCTCTGAAAAATCAAACAAAATAAAACACAGCTGAGGAGGAGCCCACACCAGAGGCCAATCTAAGACGACGTCTAACAATCGCCACAGCAGAAGATCAGATTCCAGACGATTTGGAGGAGTTGCCGCCACTAGATGACGGTGGATAAATAATTAAGATTTAATTAAGACTTCGGATAATTCGAAGCTCATTTCAAATACTTTCAACCTTCCATTGTTGAAAATATTTGGAATTATGAATTAACACTCATTATGTCCAGGTTATATTTTAAATTTATATTCAAACTCATTTTCGATCAACGAAGAGGAGTATTCCGAAGAGGAGATTGAAATCGAGGAGGAAATCGAAGTGGAGATCAGTGATGAGGAGGAAATCGATGACTACGACGCCTTGACTGCAAGATATGTGCCAGAGACATTTGAGCAACTGAGTGCCATGTATAAGCCCAAGGCACCGGTATCGGAACCGGAAATGGAACGAGCAGAGGAACCAGAACTTGAGCCGGAAGAAGCGGCTTCATCGGATATTTATATTGAATACGAAGATGGCGACATCGAAGATTACGAGCATGATGAAAGTGAAGAGGAAGAGATAAGCGACGAAGAGGAAGACGAGATTTCAGATGTCGATGATGTGGAGCTAATGAGCCGCTTGGAGGCCAAATATGGCCGCTTACCCGCCAAGGAGTACGAAAGCGATTCTGACTCCGATGATCCGACCTGGACACGTAATTACTAAATGTACAATTTATCAATAAAGCACAACTGAACCCATAAACGCATTGACATCCGACATATCTGACATACTATCCCGTATTATAATCTATTCTAAAGTAATATCGTTCATGGCATACGCTACACGTACTCTAAGCAATACGTTAATACACATAGTAAGTTCTAGATGTAATTCTAATTAATTGATACTTCTAAGTATAAAGTGGAGCTTAACACTCATTAACCTTACCGTTCAATGGCGTCTCTTACCCAAAGATAACATCGGTTCAAATGGTACGCTCTTCGTTATAACGTTATTTTTTCCCCTTTAGAAATAAAGCCCAAGGAGCCAACTGGTGGCAAGGCCTCAGAAGAAGATGGCGATGATCTTTTCGAGCAGGAGCTACGCAGGGCCAATGCCGAAATGATTAATGAGGTAACTTTCTATCTTAAATCACATATTCCTCTTCCAAGTACAGAACATAAATTTTGTTAATCTTTCCCGAACATCAGCTCAACAACAATCATTAGAAAACAGAAAAAACAAAATAACAAAAACAAAAAAAAAAAAAAAAAACAAAAAAAAAATTAAATAAAATAACAAAAAAAATAAACAAAAAACATAAGGAAAAGTCATTTTTTAAATATCCTTTCATAGCTTTAATTAATATTTTGCTTTTAAGTTCATGCGCTTAGTACTTAAGAAATCTACTTTTGATCCCTACATGTCCTCAGTTTGTGAGCTCTCCAAAATATTTAATTTAATCGCATTAATTATTGGCATCTTAATTCTTAAAAGCTACTACTACTTTTGAAAAACAATTTTTGCTATTTGGTTCGTGCCTTTGCTAACTTTTAACCGGATACACCCACCTGGTTCGAAGCGGAGGATCGTCCTACCAAATAGTAGACATTGTTTTTAACCATTGCGAGGTTACCCCTAGGGAGTAATTTTATATCATAAACCGTCAACTGCTCTAATGCTTTTCTCCACCTCGCTGTATTTGCATGTGATCCCAACATCCATAATCCCAAAACCAATCCTACTCCTGCAAATCCCCAAACCCCAAATGCCTATCCCAACTAACTCCCAGAATCATGCAAATGCTCTGCGCGCGTTTAATCTCCTCACACACACATACCCACACGTGCCGGCGGCTCACTTACATCGGGCAGAGGCTTTGGAACGCATAGCGGATGCGCGTCGTAGCAATCAGCTGCTCCTGGATGCCATCGAGTCGTATAAACGTTACTTAGCCTTTGACGACTTGATTAGAAACCACAGTCAATATCGCGCTGCTGGCGAGCGATGCATCGAGCACTTACAATTCCTGGGTGAGTCCTTCATATGATATATAAATTTAATTAATCATTGATTTTTGATTTTCCCTCCTGATTAAACTTCACAGGTCACACACAGCAGACAGTCGCCATACACGAACAACTTATTGAACGCTTTCCGGACTCAGTTGAACTGCGTAACCAGCTTTCACGTACCTATCTGATGTTTAACAAGTGGGTGTGTGCTCCAAGGCGTGTGCCCAAAGGAAGAAAAGTTAAATTGTTAATGATATCCTTGCAGATTGGCCAAGCTGCAGCAAGTGTCGGGTGAAACACTCCGACGATGGCCCAGTGATCCTGTGGCTCAGCTTCACTTTGGTTTGGCGCTTAAGCAACTTAATGGAGACTATGCCAAGGCGCTGCCTTACTTAAGGTACGCCATAGACTCTCAGGCGACGGGAACACAGGAGCCTTTCTTTTACTTGGCGTTGGGTGAGACCCTGCAGCGTCTAGGCAAACAGACGCAGGCGCTGCAGGTGTATCAACGTGGAGCTAAGAAGCAGTTATTTCCCAGCGTCTTTCAGCGTTCCCTGTACAATGTGCCAAAGCTCAGAGCGAAGCCAATTTGGCAGCCCGACGAGACTGGCTATGGTCTCCAACTGGAGCAACTGCAGCAACATTGGCGCTCCATACGTAATGAGGCGCTGGCATTACTCCGTGATTCTGGCCATTTTGAAAATGAAGCTGAGCAATTGCTCCACGCCGGTAACTGGCAGCAGTTCGAGCTTTACGCTCGGGGTCAGCGTCTACACAAAAACTGCCACCGGGCACCAATCACCTGTGGTCTACTTCACAAATTCCCCGAGGCTAGCAACTGTCTGCGTGGCCAGGTTAAGTTCAGTGTCATGCAGGCACAAACACATGTTTGGCCGCACTGTGGCCCCACCAACTGCCGCCTGCGCGCCCACCTCGCACTTGTGGCGCCGGAGCCACAACTCACCAGCTTGCGCGTGGCCGAACATCAACGGTAAGGTCCTTGGGCATGTTGATGATTTTGGGGTCCATCTAAATCATTTTTTTTATCTCCATTTCAGCACTTGGCATGCTGGGGAATGGTTGATATTTGACGATAGCTTCGAGCACGAGGTCTGGCACAATGGAACACAACTCCGCCTGGTGCTCATATTGGACTTTTGGCATCCAGATTTAAGTGCAGCTCAGCGTCGCAGCCTGACGCCCATTTAACCCTTGACTTCCGCAAAGATTGTCCACTTTTCATGTTCTTCAGTTATTTTGATACACTAAACTTAGTAGTTATTAATGGATCGATCCTCCTAGTCTATAAGATCTTTTGTATGAATGCGTGTTTAGCTATAATCATCGGACTCGGACTAAGACTCCGATCCATCCCTGCTTGGTTGGCAGCCCATTTGCTGTATGATCATTCAATTTATTTCTTGTAAATACAGTAAATTTTTTTATTTTGAAATTTCTTTGTTTTAATTTTAATTAAAAAATAATCCAATTTTAATCAAGGAAATTTTCCAATCTTCAACTCCAGGTTGGCATATTAAGACATGAAAGGTCCTGTGAAAAGTATGAAAAGTAATTATATGTATTTATCTATATTTGTGTGTATATGTCATCAATCAAGCCAGACAATGGGTCCTTTATTTAACAAGTTTACCCTAATTACTTATCCTTTCCAAATTTTAACCAGGGAATTATCCATATTTCGATTGACCCTCGAATTCCGAAGGAATTCCTGAAAATCCTGATAGTTATAGATATAAAGATATATATCTTGTATATGGACATACACAATTAATGTCATAGCTTGAGTCTAAGGATGGATCCTTTGTTTGAAAAAATTATCAGCAATTGAATGTCCTAGAATTTATATTGAAACAAATGGAAATTTAATGCAACGCTCTTAAAGGAAGTTCGTCCTACGATGATTGCCTTCGAACATGCTGAAGATGTGTAGGGTGAACGAAGAGTCCGGTAGGCCGACACCAATTGCTGATATGAATATGATATTTAGCTGTTAATGGAGTGCATACTTGCCACAAGCACGTCTCCACATCCATCTTGGGGTATCTTTATCAGGCGCTGCATCGATGACCCATTTTGCACTCGAACTGGTTCACAGCCCAGACGAAGGTCACTTGAATTTACATTTCGACAAATCTATATAATTTATATACACAATGGGGAGTAAATGTAAGGCGAACACATACATGCATCCGTGTATGTGTGTGTGTGTGTATGTAAATACAGTGCTGTTCAGTGGAATAGTGAAGTATTAGATTATTGAAAATAAACCTTTATTGAATTCGTCACCTCAAGAAGTTTGAGTGGAATTATATTTTCCAAAATTAGTTGTACCTTTCACGTAAGCCGGGGACTAGTTAAACAGAAGTGTTAATGCATATGTGTGTGAGTATGCATGTGTTGGCAAAGGGGTTCTCCTGGTCTGAGGCGATCTGTCCACTGAAATCATATGGCAGTGCAGAGACCTGATGCAAGGTTTGAGGAACAGGCTGAGGGCTGGCGAGTCCGAGGGCCTCTGCAATGCAAATGTATACAGAAACACAAACACAAAGATAGCCTGTGAAAGGGGATAGAGCGAGAGAGAGACCCCTTCAGGGAAGACAGAGAAAGATGAATATTCGGTATTGAACTCAGTCGCAGTCACAGTCGCTTATTCATATCGATGGACGTGAACAGGATAAAAGTGAAAGTGAATCGCAGATGGTTCGTAGTTTTGCTTAGATCTTCTCCAGAAACTGTCGATGAGCATATCAAGTAGCTCGTATTTGTTGACTGATAGATCAGTTTTGTATTTATATGCAGATTTACAATATATATATATGTAAATCGAGCATACGCCGTGTGATCTGTTTGTTTAGTTCTTGAATAAATTTCAATTGAAAACAACTTTGTATCTACATATTTGAAACGGTTCAAGCGTTTCCAGAAGCGTGACACACACACACACACGCCAGAAACAACAACAACAACAGCAGCCGCATATAACAATAACAACAACAACAACAATAACTTAGTTTTTCTTATATATTTTTGAATAAAACTGAATGCCTTGGTTACAAACCCGTCAGATAAATTTCAAACGCTGTCGTGCTCAAAGCCCTAATGCCCGTTGTTTAGCTCGTGGCTAACTGACAGTAATTGATTTCAAATATCACTTCGGGCTAATCGAAAACATAAATTCGAATCTCTGGTAAGTTCAGAACACCAACTGAGGTGAGTTGGATCCTTGGGAAACACCCAAGCAAGCATAGCTGCTCACATTGTTGTGGGAGTGCTCTGATCTCCAAAAGTCTCCGTTGACATCATCGGTAAAAGAAGCTTTTGGCTCACGAATACATTAGCGGATGACTTAAGCATAAATTATTGGCTCGATTTCTTTTATAGAAGACACCACAAGCAACAGTCATCAGTCATGAATCAGGCTGTGATTGCTTTAGTTTTGCTTATGGCCTCGGCTCCAGCACAGATCGGGGCCTTCTGCAACAAGAATCTTGTTGTCTGTGGCAGCAGCATGGGCTGCGTGAAGGGCACCTGCATGCCAGGCTATCAGACTGAGCGGTTCGAGGCCTTCCTGGGCATACCTTATGCCCTGCCGCCCATTGGTGAGCTGCGTTTCAGCGTAAGTTGGATATCTTCAATGCTCCATCATCATTTCATTGACTGATTCACTTGTGTGTAGAACCCTAAATCTGTACCCAAATTCCAGGGCATATACAATGCCACTGTTGCCAAGCCCGACTGCATCCAGAAGAATTATCTAATGCCAACTCCGCTTATCTACGGCGCGGAGGATTGTCTCTATCTGAATGTCTACAGACCAGAGGTAAGCGAATCTCTTTGCCAATCTGGTCAACTATCGGATAATATACTTATATAGAGTCGACCCAAATGTTCCCTACCCGTAATGGTTTACATACATGGTGGTGGTTTCTTCAGTGGCTCCGCTGCACCGCAAATCACAGGACCCGAGTATTTTATGGACTCGGGCGAAGTAATACTGGTGACAATAGCCTACCGCCTGGGAGCTTTGGGTGATTATCAAACAATTGCGTCTGAGTACCATGTATAAAGTCCGCTTCTTACAGGTTTCCTTTCCACACAGGATTCGTCGATACCTGGCAACTTCGGTCTCAAGGATCAGCAGGCTGCTCTGCGTTGGGTACAATCGAACATTGAAGCATTTGGGGGGGATCGAAAGCGTGTAACCATCTTTGGCCAGAGTGCTGGAGGTATTGCCGTGCATATGCACATGTTAAGTCCATCATCCGATGGTCTTTTCCAGAATGCCATAAGCATGAGTGGCACGGCCAATGCTCCCTTTGCCATAGCCCCAGATCCTTTACATCAAGCCCGCCTAACGGCCTACCTCTGTCGCATAAAGGATGCTTATACGCTGAGCACACCCAAATTGGCACGTGCCCTGCAAGCCGTTGATGTGAAGACGTTGCTTAACGCTGGCGACGGCCTTAAGTTCTGGGATGTAGATCACATGACCAATTATCGTCCAGTGGTAGAGCAGAAAAGTGGAGACGCCTTTCTTTATGTACACCCAAAAGAACTTTTAGCCAAAGGCAACTATCGAACAGTGCCGTGGCTGCTGGGCACAGTTCCTGAAGAAGGGGCCGTGCGTGTTGTCAATATCATGGAAAACAAGACGTTGCATCACGACTTCAATTTCCGATTCGACGAACTTCTCGAGAAGCTGCTCGAGTTCCCTTCTGAGCTGCCACAACACAAGGTGGACAAAGCCATGAAACAAATCATCTCCGAGTACTTCAACAACAACCACGAACTCAATGAGCAGACAGTTCAGGGTTTTCTAGATGTAAGTACTCATATTTTAATCAGAGCTCCCTCCCAATCTCATATCCTTGCAGCTCATATCCGACAGGGGCTTCAAGCAGCCACTTTACAACGCCGTTTGGAACTATGTTAACAATGTCAACACCCGCAAAAATCCACTGTACCTGTACAGCTTCAACTATAGGGGGCCCACCAGCTATGCCTCTGTCTTTACCAGCGCCAATGTGAACCAGAAATATGGAGTTGTGCATTGCGACGATCTGCTCTATCTCTTCCGTAGTCCCGCGTTGTTCCCTGACTTTGACCGCCAATCTACGGAAGCTCGGCTCATTAAGGTATTTGTGGACTACTTTGTGTACTTCGCCAAAAATGGGTAAGTCAACTTGTGGGTGAGAATGGAATCTTATTTAATGATTCCTTCTGTTAGAAAACCAAGAAACTTCGGTTACCTCAGAGCCTGCACGGATGAGGTTCTAAAATCACGCCCCAAAGGTATCTGTGATTACCAGCTATTTGATAATGCGGCAAATGGAAATGGATTCACGATAAATGTAGCTCAAGAGTTTCGTACCCGCCATGCCAACCTTTGGAGCAATATACTCGAAGAGCCAAACCGACCCAACTCTAATTGTATTCGCAAACCAACGTTTGTTCAAGCCTTCAAAGTTCCACTCTATAAACTTGTACCAGTAAAATAATATTAGTAAGAAAATAGAATAAAGTTAAAATTATTTTTTATTGTTTGCCTCAGCTCACACACCTAACAGATGTCTAATTATATAGGAATTTGAATAACCATAAATCGAGTTTCCAGCCATGTGTTCTGGAGTTGGTCTAGCCTGATAAGAACCTGAATACTCATTACTGCAACCGACCGACACGTGCCCTGGTCATATCATTGTTACTCAATGTACTCTGAAATCTGAAATCTTATCGCATGCAATAGACTTTACACATAATCTTAAATGTTGGGATAGTATCTTATTTGTATTTATTATTTATTTTCTTTTATAATTGTCGTACAATTACAGATCTCAGCTTGAATGACATTTGCATTCGTTGCGCCATTGCAATGAAAATCTACTCTATCCTCCGGTTGATGTCTTTGATTTGCGTAAACATTGAATTCCGTCCGTGTCCAACACGTTTCTGTCCGCACGTTTGGTTCAAGGAACGACAAGGATGCTTGAAGGTTACGGATGACTTGTCAAACTCATTTTGCATATAGACTTTTGATTAAGAGCGGATTTGCACCTGTTATCATATCATGTCATATTCATATAGAAAACATAGAAGTTTTGCGCATCCAATTAAATTAAAATTTTTTTAAATTTAAATTTTAATAGAAATGTATTATTAAACAGGAATAACATTGACCCGTTTAATATATGGAATTATCAGGTTTGATTTTTAGTTCCACGTAATATTGGCAATACCTTCATAAACTATAACATAAAAAAAAAAGCGGTTACTGTTGCTTGGCCTTCAAGATTCTATAAATAATTAATTTTGTTGATCGCGGTGCAGCTTTTACTTAAAGATCGATGTCAATATTTATAGATTTTGTAATAATAGACGACGCTAGAGATTGTAATCCTTCAAGATGTTGCCATAAAATTAGCGGTTTGCGGTCATTGCACATGTAATGCCACCGGTGGGGCATTTGGATCAAAGTTCAGTGCACTGTCTATAATCAACGTTAGTTGGGTTGGGTTCATTGCCTTAGCCACTGGCCGGACAAATGGAGCTCTCACATGCAAAGCCACAAATAGTGACTGTGTTTGTGATTTATGTCAACATCAACATGGACTTCAACTAAAATCAATAAAGTAACTTCTTCGCTCCTGTCAATCAGGAAGAACATTTGATGACTTTGGACAGTTGCATTTGAAAAGGCTTACTATTCGGACGTCCTGCATCATGGAATTCGGAAACAAAATTATTTTTTGGATTTTGCCAATATTTATGTTAAGTTTTTTTCTAACAATGAGTGAGGCATATTTGGAGACCGTGCGGGAGGAGATACCTCTCGGGCGAAATTCAGTGGGAGCTGTTGCTCTTAAGATGAAGTATAAAAGTAGTAAGCCCAGTGGAATTCATTTGATCTCGAGCTTGGAACATCAGCGCACATTTCTTAATTTATTTCATGTTCCGTGTAAGTAAAATTAATAAAATATTGCGAATTTATTATTCAAAAACTGTTTACACTTGTTCAAAGACATAATTTGTTTCTATGCTGCGAAGGGAAAGTGGCCCTATATTCCCGGATTTATGAAAACACGGGTAAACAACGCTGCCAGAAGTTTCTTTAATCAGACTGATGGTATAATAAAGAAATTTTGCACAAAGTGGATACAAGTTAAAGAATGTTTTCGGCCACTATTTGGTAACTATGTAAACAGTCAATGGAACTTGGGTAAATATATAAATCTTTAATTGCAGACAAATCAAACGACACGACGATCATCGAAGTTGAAGCACTAGATGCCCAGAAACAAACTCAACGTTGTAATTGCGACAAGTTACTTTCGACGGAACCTCCAGTACCGGTAGTTTATTTTGACAAAAACTACATTGGTAACGTGAGTTCTGACACCATATTAACAACAATTGAGTTTTTGGAAAGTTTTTTGCCAGCGCCAACCAAAAAACATAAGCGTAAGAATAATAGAGTACGTAGTCGATTGGATGACATCGAGATTGAGTAAAATATTTTAATATCCACTTTCCACATGAATTTTAAAAATCAAAAGAATAAAAATTTGGTATTTTAAAAAAGTCCGCCAATAAATATCTTGTGTTTACTTTCGATATATGATATTTATTGTAATCGATACATTGCAGCTACAATGTTATTTAATTCTTAACAGTGGTTCTTATGTTACTTTCATAAGATTCATAAATGATATAATCAATTGAAAGAACAGTAAGTATATTAAATAATAACAATCTTCTTTATATTGATTTAAAAAAAAAACATGTTCAGGCAACTAAACAAATAAAATAAAATGTTTGTTAATTTAACATACTGTTAATAACAGTTGGGGAAAATGTTGGATCTCGCCTCTGCTGATTTCATGTTAGTTAAGCTTACTATTTCAAGAAGTGTGGACGTATCGCGGTCTAAAAAAAATAGAAAATGCAAGTGAAGCACCGCAATTGCATATAAATTTATATGTACGATTCACGTTATTATTATAGTTTTTATTAGCTATAAAAGTTCACACGTATTGTCACAAGCAATTTACCAGCTAGGAAAGAACATTAAATAAACTTATTAAGTATTTTGCAACAGATTTTGAACAGAAGCCAATATATTTTACAGTAAATGAATAGAAATTTGCCACCAAGACATATTTTCGTATTCTCGCATTCTACCCTCTTTCATACTTCGCGTGTGTTTGCGCGGCATTGTTCGCGTGTATGAGTGTAAACATATAAAACAGATACTGCAAAATTATTTTTGCCGCAACGCTTTACTGCCATATTCGCTAAACGAAGCTAGCGCAAAGCAAATTTATAACTTTTGTGTTGAGCGTGTGTGTTGTGTGTGTGGATTGTGCAAGTGCAAGGCACGTGAATGTCGCAGAAACACCATCAGTCTTATCAACCGCTACCAACTGCCGCGGCAGCTATGGACAATCCGGCGATGAGCAACAGCAGCAGCAGCAGTGGGAGCAACGACGATGTTGCTAGACTGGCAGCACTTAGTTTGCCTACGACAAATTCATCACATCGTCTGTTAACAACAAATTCGGATTCAATGGAACACCAACGTCTTCAAGCTGGCGTCGCTGACCCCCATGAATCCAATGCAAGCCTCTCCTCACTAAGCTTCCACCAATGGTTTACAGTTACCGTTCTCTGCTATGTCAATCTCATTAACTATATGGATCGCTTCACTATTGCAGGTATGTACTTTCCCGAATTAAATTTATGTATCAGAAGTGTGACCCGCATAAACTGTCCCTGCCCTTTATTGAGTTACTCTCGTTCCTTAATTATGGTAAAGAGCATTACTGGCAGCAATTGGAGAGACTTATTTATAAGTCTGAGTAAATTAAGATATTCAGAAATGTTGTTGCGTCAGAAATGACGTATTTTCCAAATATTTAAAATCACATCTGAATGACTAACCCAAGTTACATTTGAATCATGAGACCCTTGCAAATAGGTTTCTTATCTTTTGTTTCTTTTGTTAGCAAATACAGTTGAGTGCGAGGAAATCAATCAAAGTAATGGGAGTCAAAATTTGTATAATCTTAACACTTTTGTGCGAAACTGGCGCCTGACATGGCGTGATAGGAATATTCCAATGCTTCATCTCCTTCTGATAGTAATGCCTCTTTTGAAAACTTTCGGCGTTTGGTTCTCAGATTCTCAGTACAATATTTTATGTTTACATTTGTTAGGCAATCGGAGAGATTTATAAAGAGTTTATCAGCTTACATTAAAATAACTCAACTTTATTTGTCGTATGGCGTGATATTTGTTTTGACTCATTTCTGTGCTGCAATCATCACAAACAAGGGAAAACAAGTGTAAACTTGTTCAATGTAAACAGATGATTGTACCTGGCACTTTCCGCTTAACCGGTTGATAATTTGATTCGATTAGTTACATCAAGTATCTATTTGTGATGTGATATATATTAATCCATTGACATAAACTTTTTTGGATTGAATATTGAACAACTTAGCTCTCTAGCTGAAAGATCTCTTTAATTTGCATTCATACTAGACTTTGACTTGAAGTGAAATGAAACTGAAAAATGATTAGGAAATTTTCCATTTCCATAAATTTTCCCATTTATACAAATGATCGACATTTAAAGCAGAAATTCGAATAACAAGCAAATCCCCAAATAAGACTGTAATGGGCAAAGAATCGTATGACTTTATATTTGATTATGACTGGCAACTCATGACCACTGAGGAAATGATATTATGTTGTATATATATTCACATCAATATCGAAAGTATATATATACACACAATATACACAAATGAAACGATAAGCTCCCCATACATACACACTCGATATATACAAATTCGTCACCATTCAAGATCGCAGCTCACTCGCAATGTTATCCACACTTCCCTCTACGTTTACGTAAACTAATTAATAAATCTGCTCTAAAGTTTATTAATATTCATGCACTTGTGAACATTGCAATGGGTAATTAAAATTCACAACCATCTATGTCACATTATTTAAAACCCATTTGTTCCGTTCATTTCACTTAATGTAAGAATCTAACTTGTAACCTGCTAGTTAAGAGTGGATGTTTTTATTTTCACGTCGATGGGATTTTAAATAAGTTTTATATTTGCTATTACCAATAAGGTTCATTATCATAAACTGTTATCACTAGTTAGATAACTAACTACTGCACTGTTTCGTCTTATCAAGGGCAAAGTAAATCAGCTACAAGTGCGCTTCTGATTTTTGCTGAACTGCAACTGGCGGCCACGTATTTAGATTATAAGGCACGGCACGTGGTAGAAACCGTGTGAGTTGCATTAGTATTTGCTAGTTCATACCTTTTGAATGTGACCAACCTTCATTATATCCAAAACATGCAGATATGTATATATTTCTAAATAACACAGACATGATTGTTTGGATATTTTCGTACACGGTCACGATTGGCAAGCACTCTACCATATTGAAGTTTACGCCGTATGTGTTATATCGCCTGATGCCGGATTGCTTTTGTTTACATATATAAATACATAAATATGCCCAACCGTATAATAGTTGCAAGACCCGTAGTGGCCTCACGTCTCACGCGACTGACCCCATGGGCCACACGGTCCTCCTCGGGCCTTTAAATGATCGTACGATTCGTACTTATTCCCGTATCGCAATTTATCGGCTGATATTTTGTTTTATTGGTTATTCACATACCTAATTCTAGATTTTATTCATATATAATGATCAAATGTTTTTCTGCAAGTGCTTGTTGTTGACAGTTTGGCACTAATACACAATATTTTGTAGTGGACTTTGTTCTATATGTGTGATGTGTTCTAAAGATAAGTTCTCAAATTTTTATATATTTAAATGTAAATATATGTCTTAAACTTTGAAAAAACAGGCCACACACTGCCTGCTGAATCTCTACGTAATTTGTTGGACATCGTCCAAAATTGCCCGAAAAATGAAAATGAAAATAAAAATAAGAATAAGAATGTATGTACTTGTACATTAATTGTCGGCTGTTTTCCGTTCATGCTATAAATGAAAATGGCAAATTTGATTGAGTTCAAACCGAGGCTATATATTTGAGTGTTACGTGATATCTTTCGTTATTGAAATTTTAAACTACACTGCTTAAATTTGTATACTTTTCGTTTTGTAAAATTTGCATTTTATGGCCTATGGTCTTCTTCTTTGCATAACGTTTGCTAAACTAATCAAAATTCGCAACAAAACTTTCGCTTTTTTGGTATTTAGTTTTCAGCATGTTTGAAATACCATTTTCTGATATTTAGTTGTTAAATCAGGAAAAAAAATTAAAACTTTTTTATATTCAAAACAACTGGTCACATTACAATATTTTCGTTTAAAGATCTTAGAGTGACAATAATAATTTAAAACATAAGCCTCACACCATTCGTATGAAAATTAAATAGATCAACAGGGCAAATCATTTGATTTTTGAACTTCTAAATGGGTTGTATTCATGAGACTTATTATTCTGTGAATTTTAGCTTCCGAAGTTTTGTAAACTTTTAAATTTTTTAAAATTTCACATTCTTTTGATGCAACTTGGTTTTTTTTTTCTGCATGTTTTATTTTTATGTCAATGACCGGACAAAGATAACTAAAAGCACTGACCTGTAAAAGCGAAAATCAAATACACAATAATAATATTAAAAAGAGCAGGAAGAAAGAAAAAGAGAACGATGGCAAACGGTAAACAATAAGAGCGTTACTCGTTGTCTATTATCGATGGTTGCAGCTTCAAACGATTTCTTTCTTTTCTGTTCAAGATAAAAGCTTTCAAAAGAAAGTTGCATATGCCTTGCAAAGCTTTCCCAAAAAAATGAAGTAAAACCAAAAATGCGAAATGGAAAGGCACAGCAACCAACAATGACATCCCACAGTTGAAATTTGTTGATTTGTAAAGTTTTGCCAATCGCTTGGTTTTTCAAGGTTAATCACAATCTCTTTCAGGTTAGCAATTTTTTTCATTCATATTAATGAGGCAGGCCGACTCCTCGTTCAAGTTTGTGCAGTTTCCATTCTTAGTATCCAACAGCGAGAGATCGAGTCAGTTTGGGGTTTAATGCAGAAAGTTCCCCAACTTCATCAGACGGTAACTGAGAGAGAAGAAAACTGAGAAAATAAGAGCAAAACAGGTTCTAAAATTACTCTCTCATGTTCCTTTAACCGGCAAGCAACGCTTTTGTGATAATTTATTTTTATAAGTATTTGATCTTTTCTTAGTGCACACAACTGAATGTGTAGGCTGAGCTGGTTAATATGTTTGTGTAGACGTCTGGCGTTTTCTCTTGTAGCCGAACCCACCCGCCTTGCGAATTCATGCATATGTGTTAATTTGTGTGAGTGTGGCAAATACTCTCCGACTCTCTTTCGTTATTGCTGCTTACACCGCAGCCACATATGAGTTTACAAATTCCACATTGCTTTTATCGTATGGCGCTCACTATACAGTTGGCGTCCTCGTTCCGTTACGTCATTGCCCAAACAAACCCGCTGATTGGTTGAAAAAATCGTACGATAAATTTCTCAAAAGCAAAACGTGAAAAGACCGAGAAAAAAAAACAAATGAAAACGTCAGCCATCCGTTTGCAGTCGGTGATTCACTTCGTTCAACTTCGTGCCACGTCGATTTATTCGTTTTGTTGTCGGTTGGTCGACTGCTTGGTTCGTTCGCCTAATCGTTAAGTCACTTGTTGATGCCGGCGCTCGCGGCCTTCCCCAGCACACACACCCCTCACTTTTGCTTATTATCATTGGACCTATTATTATTTTTGGGTACCCGCGTACTGGAGAACCGAACTTAGAATTTAATACCGTTAATTATTTACTGTCATTTATCGCCAATGCACGTAATATTTGTTTCTTTTAAATTATGTCCTATAGAGTATCAAAAACTCATACATATTTGTACACGATCGAGCATTGAACATTTATTGGCTAGGTCATGTATACAAATTTATTTTTAACGGTTGTTAATGACTTGCATTTCCGCCTGCTAACTTGTTAAAAGTTAGATGATCCGGAAATACTTTATAATTGCGTATATTTTATCTTATCTGCTGAAATACAAAATAAACAGTGATTATATTATTTTATTAAACAACTGCCTTGACATTGTCTAGTCGCTTGGACCCAAAACCAATAAAAACCTTTTTATAACAATTTTTGTTAAATATTTCATAGCGTGAGCGAAGAAACGTGATGTTATGCTTAATTTATTTATTTAAAATATGAAGCATATGTGAGATTATCAAAAAATAAGTATAAGATATTTTTTTTTATACAGTAACGCATAATCACAAGTCGTATAACGGCTACGATCATCTCAAATCTTATATAAAGATTTTACATCTTCGGTAACTTTGTGTATCTAGTCAATTAGCGATTGAAGTGTTGATCGTAAATTTACAGAAATTATGCACACAAAAAAAATAAAACTCTCTGATTTTGTATGTTTCTCTTTCAGGAGTGCTGACGGAAGTGAAGGATGACCTAAATATACAAAATGACAAGGCGGGATTGTTGCAAACAGCGTTTGTTATTTCCTACATGATATTTGCTCCAGCCTTTGGTTACTTGGGCGATCGGTACTCGCGACGCGCCCTAATGGCAGTGGGCGTCGCCTTGTGGTCAACAACAACACTTCTTGGCTCATTCATGCACAGCTACGGATGGTTTCTCACGTTCCGGGCACTGGTGGGCATTGGCGAGGCCTCCTATAGCACCATAGCACCTACAATCCTGTCGGACATGTTTGTAAATAGCATGAGATCCAAGTTTTTGGCTATGTTCTACTTTGCCATACCCGTCGGCTCCGGATTGGGGTAAGTTATTGGGTCAGTTGGGGGCTCAGATTCCAAAAGTCACAATTGAAAAGGAAGCTCATAGCAAACCTTGTGTTCTGTCTATCAATGTTAAAAATATTTCCAATTCGGCGCCTGCTGACACCTCATATTGTAGCGTAGATAATAGTGGGACAGGGTCAGGTGGCTTATCAGCTGGTGTCGTCTAACGTCTGAGCTTTGAGATCCGGCTAATCACGTGTGCCTGTAGGGTAGACGTACCAGACGTTGGGCTGCCGCTTGCGAGAATCAAAGCAGTCGTGAGAAATGTGTGGGATTTCTTCACCTTCGGGTTAAGTGGAAAGTTTAATTGCAGAAATGTAAATTTCGAGTGTGGTTTATTTATTTATAGAAGTCGTTGAATCAGATGTGAAATTTAAATTCAATTAAATCGAATCGCTTAAGTGGGGTCAATTGGACGGGAGTAGGAAAATTTAGTGCAATTGGTAGCCAATGCAACGCAATGAGTCAACTAATCGACACTCTTGTTGCACCCGCAGATACATCGTTGGATCAAAGACTGCGCATCTGGCCAATGATTGGCGTTGGGCCTTGCGTGTGACGCCTATTTTGGGTGTTCTGGCGGTGGTGCTGATATTGCTCATTAGAGAGCCGAAACGTGGTGAGAGTGAGGCTGTCAGCAATGTGGAACCAACTAGCTTCCTGGTAGACATCAAGGAGCTGGTCAAGAACCGTTCCTTTATGTTCTCAACCGGCGGATTCACGTGTGTGGCCTTCGTCGCAGGAGCGCTCGCCTGGTGGGGACCTACCTACATTCATCTGGGCATGAAGATGCAGCCCGGCAACGAGAAGCTCGAACTGGATGAGTAAGTTGTACCCCCAATACGTCACATTCTTGTCCCTTGACACTTTGTAGATTCTTCACATTTTAATTTGTTGTTGTTGCGCTCAATCAAAAGTGTTTCCTACATATTCGGACTCGTCGCAATGGCCGCTGGTCTTATTGGAGTCCCACTGGGATCCGTGCTTGCGCAATATTATCGCAGTCGCATTGAGAACTGTGATCCATATATCTGTGCCTTTGGACTGTTCGTATCGACGCCCATGGTGTTCGCCGCTCTGATCATGCCACGAGCTAGTGGCACCCTCTGCTTCATGCTAGTTTTTGTCGCCCAAGTGGCGCTCAATCTCTGCTGGTCCATTGTGGCCGACATGCTGCTGGTAAGCCAAAGACTCCGACTTAAGATGTTCGCTGGCAATTGGAACGCTTATCTTTATCCAAGCTAGTGGCTCCACTTTGTCGCAGACATCTTTGGTATGCAACATAAGTGATACAAGCAAAAGTAGCAGCAACTTCACAGCAACAACAACAACAGCAGCAACAGCAACAACAACACAATTTGCCACGCCCCCTTAATAACTTTAAGCGTTTTGCTTGTTTTAAAGCATTTACTAATCTATTTTTGCTGCCTTTTAAAATCAAATTTTTAGAGTATCATTCAATTTCGGGCTTATTACAATGTTCGCTGGGCTGGTGGGCGTGCCATTGGGATCATTTCTTTCGCAATTTTTAAAGAAACGCTTCCCGTCCGTCGATCCAGTGATATGCGCCTTTGGCCTACTTATTAGCGCTCCGCTTCTGACCAGCGCCTGTTTAATCGTTAACAACTACCAGACTCTCACATATGTTTTAATATTTTTCGGTCAGTTAGCTTTAAACTTGAACTGGGCAATTGTTGCGGACATTTTGCTGGTAAGAAGAGGATCACAAAAGATCCGATCTGATCGAAATTATTACAAAACTATTAACAACTGTTTCTACTGTACAGTAAAGCCTTAACTTTGCTTTTGTAACTTTGTGCACTTTGAGAAGTAACCAGTTTTATGTTCACTTAATCTTTTAACTATTTTATAATTATTTACTGTTTTAATAATCCTACACAAAAGCACTCCCACGCACTCCACAATCACACTTAGACACACACACGCACACACACACACACATGCGCACCAACACCCACACCCACACACACATACTTAACTTTAGTTATTTTTTGGTTGTGGCCTTAACTGCACTCATCTGGTATTTGGTTTTTTAACTTCTTCTTCTTCAATTTTACATATCAACTATTATTATCTTTGCATCCATAAAGTTTTATTTCCACATTCTACTTCTTTCCCCATTTACCATGCAACACACATAGTAGTCACCCGCCCTGCTGGCATAACCACCCTTAAGAATCCAACTTGGAATTTTCCTTTTCGCAGACCCCAAGGGTGCAGTCACTTGCCCTCAAATTCTACTAAATTACGTAAAGTAATCCAATTTCTTTAGCCTCCCCAGATGAGTTCCCATTTCTGAATTTGATTAAAGTCGAAATTTTTTTTTGTGTTACCAATCACGTTCCACGGCTAAGAGATAAGTTGCCCTCAGCTGATTTCGATCAGCTGCAAATACGTAACACACTTTCGACCCAACCATAGGAATAGTTTTTTTTTTATTTACTTTTCTATTTTGGGATCACATCAATTCCGTTTTGGCCACGGGGCGTATGAGAAATGTTCCGTTTGTTGTTTTAACCGATTACCTAACCCGTCGGAGAGAGCTTTGACGTGGGACTGCAATGGTGCACGTAGAATCTTATAAATTATACCTTTGTATAATTTTGAAGTAACTATTAGTAAAATTTGCCAATTAATCATGAATATAAATACTCTGAAATGCTTTGCTTATTATCAAACCACACACACATGCATACATTTACACTCATATGTTATTATAACAGTAAATAGTTATTGTAGAGATTGTTGTGCTTAATTTTGTAATTAGTTTTGTACCCAAAACTCTGAAACACATTGCCACAGTCAAAGATTTAGTTTGTCATATGTTTAGTTGGTCGGTCGGTCGGACGGTCGGAAAAGCGTTTTGAACTGTTCCCAAGTGCGTACCCGCCAGCTGGTCCCATTCCCGATTTGAATAAATCAGTGACATGAACCACCGAGCTGGTTCTTACCTTGACTTGCTCAAGTGGCGCCATCTCTTGTGAGCTTTATTCTAGTTTAATTATTTTTGACTGTGGCATCTTAAGCTTTTAATCTCTTTTCACCCAAAATGCTTATCTTTTAATATTGTTGTTGCTGTTTGTGGTTGTTTTTGTATTATTGCTGTGATTAACATTATTTTGGTTGTTTGTGCTGCTGTTGGTAATATTGCTTGTTAAATGTATACACATCACTCATTGAATATTCTACCCTTTTAGTACGTGGTGGTGCCGACACGACGCTCGACGGCCGAAGCCTTCCAAATTTTAATCTCGCATGCACTCGGCGATGCCGGTAGCCCCTACCTTGTAGGCGCTGTAAGTATAAAACTATTTTGTTTATAGACCACGTATAAATAAAATGTTTTTTTTTTAAGATATCCGATGCTATTAAGAGGCATCTGCAGGCAGTTCCTTCAAACATACAGAACTCGAAGGTTTTGACGAGTATGTCCCAAGTTCTGGAAAACTCAACAGAGACCATAACGGAAAGCATAAAGCATTTAGATTTAAAAGAACCCAAAGACTACTCTATGTTTTCAGCAGCAGAGGTAAGAACAATATTGTTGCTTGCCTCATGTAAAATATAAAACGTAATATCTTTTGATCGCCCTTAGGTCTCGGATGATGTGCTATCCTTTGAGGCGTTACAGTATTCCCTGTTTTCCACAACATTTGTTGAGGTGCTGGGAGGCGTTTTCTTTTTGTTCACCGCTTGTTATATAGTCATGGACAAATTTAAAGCCTCGCGTGCTGCATTGGGTAAGTTGATCCTTTAATGCAATTCCGATTCCACAATCTCAATTCCTGGCGCTAATCTCAACAGACAACCAATTGAGACTGGCGTCACCACAAAATAAGATAGATATTTTCGATTCGGATTGCCTGGTCATGTGCACAGACATTGCATTGCGCGAGCGTGCGTGACATCTCTAGACAGAGTATTTTGTAGCTTTTTTTGGCCAGATTTGCCTCACTAGGTGGGTGACAAAATTGAAATACTTCAAAATTCTGTTTGTTTCGTTGTTTTGCCAGTGAATCATCCAAGTTCCAACTAACCAAATGGTTAAAATTCACTGCAGCGCTCGCATTTTGTATTCATGGCTTTCTTTACTTAACAAGCTATTCACAATAATCTCGTTCATGCGATGAAAAGCCCAACTTTAGATTTCTAATCATCGCTCAAAAATCACTGCTAAGCCGTCACCTGTCTCTAACTTAATGTTGATTCTTTATTGTCTTTAAACTGATTATTTGAGAGAATAACTAAATGAGTTCCTTATGTACTCCTTGCAGAAGCTGAACAGCCGCCCCAGCGCCATGCTTAAACTTGAACGTGGGACGAAACGATCGAGGAGATTTTCTGCGCATCATTGGGGCTTTGGGACGATTTGCGTGCTGAGATACTGACTGAGAATCATTTTTAAAGTAAATTTTACATAATTTAGAACACATCATGCACATCCATTTCATACCAAACCGACACACCATATAAATGATGTAAATTTTTTATTTTTATACATATATATGTACATTTAAATTGCAAGTCGTCTTGCGGCGAAGAATCAAAAGAGGTTTCTTTTGTAAGGGCGCAAGTTCCTAAAAAAGACAGTTAAATATGTACGACAGGTACACAAGATATGAATACATATATAAATATAAAATGTAAATATATTTATATATATATACCTATTTATACACACGCACACACACGGAGCTATTACTATTGGATCACCAGTCATTTCCACGTCATATTTACTCATAATTTTAATATAAATAACTTTTAGAGCTTATTAATTAAATTAAGTTAAAGCAATTATAGTGGAAGGCGCAACGTTTCATACGTATTCGATAATTTTACAATTATGATTGTTTGGTTTTTATATTATTTTGGACCTGTTTATTAATTAAATATTGTAAATATAAAAGGAGCAAAAGTTTTAAATTAGCTCAACTACCGTTTATCTCAGGCGAAAACGTATGGAATGTTTTTAAGGGACTTAACTTTTGTAAATAATAGTACCCGGCCATAATTGTTAAACGCGTAGTCTTTACATACATACATACATACATACATGCATACGAATATATATATATATATATATATGTGAATATATATACAAATGTGTTCATATATATACACACACTTTACACCTTATTTCTAGTTCTAATCGTAGGTAGTTTAACAAATTGGTATTGAAGAAGAAAACATAAGAAGAAATAAAAGCAATTGTTATGAAAACCTATAACAAACTAAAACATTAAAATAATTCTTAAAACCATATATTTTATTTAATTAAAACATCTAGCAGCTAAAAACTTGATTTGATGATTTCCAATGATCATTAAAAAGGCTCGGATTTTTTGCACTTGAAATTTTATTGTAATCTACAAAGCCAAATTTATGTGTGTTTCGTCTTGACAACCCAAGGCTTTTAATCACAATAAACGGGGCGATGATCAGCTTTATCAAAGCTCAAATATTTAATCTATTCTTTTAGATTTCGATTTTCTATGCGTTAAAATACAATTAAAATAAATAAATACAAACAGAGTTTTTCAATCTTTTAGACTTGTTCATAATATTGTAAGTTTCGAAGTAGGAAGCTTTAACAGAACACGTAACAAAGAAGGACTTTATTATATAATTTATATTATATTATATTAGATTAAACAAATTAAAATCAAATTTTTAATTTTAAATATTTAATTGAAGATACTTATTACATATAAAGTTCAGAAAGACCGAGAGCAAACAGATAACCGCATTTAGAATCTTCGACGTTTCCCTACACTTCACATCTGTGCGTTTGTGTGTTTGTGTGTGTACAACTCATATTAAAGATGATTTTAATGAGAGATGAGGCATAATAAAATTTGTACGTGTGATTTGCTCTTTATGGGATAATTCTGCATTCATTCATTTTCGCGCATATTTCTAATTGTGAATGACCCTAGGGAAAAGGATCGATAACACACAAACACATATACATCCGGGAGATAACTTATAAATACTTACATATATTATATTTGTGTTAGTTGAAAAGCTCTTGCCACGTATGTCGTGTGTGGAGTACGCTTAACGCTTAATCGCACGAGGCGCTTTATTAATGTTCAGCTGCGCAATTTTATGCATAAGCGTGGCTTGACTATAAATAACGATCTCTGAAGGAAAACCGTTTAGTTTGATGTGAGCTTTGTAGCTGAGTGAGAGTGTATTTAGTTATGTGTTGTCAAATTTGTTTATATTTTTTATATGGATTGTAATTTGAGTATAGATAAGAATTACAAAAGGGATATAATGGATTATTCATATGTGAGTTCATGCAGATGTTTATTTTTATAACACGGAAGAATAAAATGAATATTTAATTGTTAATTGGTAAATAAAACAGCCCAATTCAATGATGTTTCCGACTGCACATTCAAAGCTCACTTTAAATGGCAATAGTACTTTAAATGATGATGATATTCAATTTATCGGGGCCTATACCCTGGATCAACTGTACAAAGTGCGTCCCCCCACAATCAAATCAGAGTCCTTTATACCAATGTTCCTTATGCCACCGCAACCTCCAAATATTAGAAATCAGCACTCAAACATGCCATTACTTTCATCCATATCATTGAGCAATCAGGACTCTCGTTCCTTAGCATCCCACTGCAGGGTGATTCCTTGCGATATATGCCATAAACCGTTTACCGACATCGAGGATCTCAAAAAGCACATAACCTGGCATTTCCATCAAATGTATCCGATGCCAACAGTTGTGAAACCAATGCCATTATCCCCAATAAGGGAATATGCGGTGAATTTAGAGTCTATGCATAATATCAATGGACACTCAAGTGCATATCCAGTCACAGGATTGCATGAAGTGAATATGAGAACAACGCATACAACTGTTACGAACTCAATTCCTTCATCATTAAATATATTTCAAAGGAATCGAGCACCATTGCCACCAGCTCCACTCACATCACTAACTTCACTAGAAAGTCTTCAGATGAATATAACAAATATGAATGATACCGAGAGGATTGGAGCGACACGTGGCAATGGTTATGGGCTGAATAGTAACTTTTCGTTGCAAGA
This sequence comes from Zaprionus lineosus, assembly GCA_035044505.1. Taxonomy (NCBI): domain Eukaryota; kingdom Metazoa; phylum Arthropoda; class Insecta; order Diptera; family Drosophilidae; genus Zaprionus; species Zaprionus lineosus. The sequence goes on along the minus strand of JAWNNX010000098.1, from coordinate 6,544 downwards.
AATAAATAATCGATCGTCATTGGTAGAGGAATCAAGTCCACAAATTCTCGCAACTCCATTAGAGAGATATGATGTCAATATCAGAAATACGCACAGTGCAGATAGAAACCTAATTCCATCTCCACCTCCAGTCAGGGAGTCGCAATTAACTTCATTTCAAATGAATCAAGCGGCAATGACAGTTGAGCCAATGCCATCAACTTCAATTAGCCCCATTCAACGGTATGAGATGAGTCTCAGGAATATGCTTGATGTCGATAGAAACTCAACTATATCTCCACCCATGGAGTCGACACTTGAGGATGAAGAGATGACCAATTCCCTGGTCTACAAATGTATAAAGTGCGGAAAACGTTTTGAATCAGTTTCAAAGCTTGTCACCCATTCAAAACTTCACCCACACTTCCACTTTGTCAGCAGGACAAAATATAAGAAGCCCTTTCGGTGCCTAATCTGCAAGAAGGGCTACAAGCGGGATGGAAATTTGTGGAAGCACATCAATGTCAGGCACAGCTCCTACAAGTCCGAGATTCCAACAGTTTCATTCTGTCAAGCATTACCGACATCATCGAAATCAGGATCGGCTCTACCGATATTGTCGAATTTACCATCATCATCGAGAGCATCAATTTCTCCAACTTCTCCAATATCATCATCATCATCAACATCATCATCATCATCATTATCACCATCAACAACTTTACAAGCAAATACCTCCAAACGCATTTGGAGTACTAAACTGTTTAATGCCGTTGCAGCGGCAAATTACAGTCCGTCCAGAGAGCCAGCATCCAAATATCTGCCGCCCACAAATAACTCGAACTGTGGTCCTCCAATAAAAGCCACACAAAAATATCCTCTGCGTTCTCCATTTTTTAATCCGTATGTTATACTGGCGTATTTAAACAAGATGTGTTCACTAACCTTCGTTGTCTTTATAGTAATCTTTGGATGGACAGTGATGAGTACATCCCTTAAAAGGAAAACGGAGAACCTAATGCTTATCGCATACAAACGCATCTGAGTACACATGAAGCACATTCCATATCAGCAAAGCTGCTATAAACGTTTAATTTTCGCTGATAATAAATAAGCACGAACTGAATATTCCTATTACACATATATATACAAATATACACAAATAAATATATATATATATATATATCTACATATATATATATATATTTTATATGTTAATATTTATACTTGTAGTTTGGAAAGCGTCTCAAGAGATTGCAGACTGAAATGCAAGCCAAGAACAGCTCCAGTGAGTTGGATGGCAACAGTTAACTATACAACTAAAAATCGAACCTCTTATAGGCTTAGTTTCATATTCAACAGACATAACAATAATAAATAAGTACCATGAAATACATTTGTTTATGTTGTTTTTATTGTACCGAATACGACTCTTCGTCCCAAGTCTTTGTTTACGTCAACATCATATAAAATTTTCCATAAGGCAAACGCCCTTAGCGACAATAAACATTTATTTCAACGGAAGTCCATGTCTTTTCATTTTATCACGCCAGAAAAGAGTTTTAAATTACCTGGATTTTTCCGTGAAGCAAGAGCTTAATAGAAAAACTTTCATGTTTCACTCGGAAAATTTGCTATTTAGCTTTGAAAAAGTGTTGCATACTCTTGAGGTGCATTGTTAACATCATCATAAAGGTACACTAAAAAAAGATCGATAACACAAAATCACCCGATTATAACATCTTTGCGCATGTCGATTAACATTTCGATACATGAAGCACTTTGTTTATGTTGAAGTGTGAAGTTGTGTGCGTGCGCTTGGCTAGACTATAAATGAGGATCTTTGAGGGAAAACCGTTTAGTTTGATGTGGGCTTTGTAGCCGAGTGCGAGTTGCTTAATTTTTGTGTTGTCAAAATTGTACAATCAAGGCTTACTTTAAATGACGATAGTGACTCGAGTGATGATGATGTTCAATTTATTGGAGCCCATTCCCTGAATCAACGAAGCGTAGAATCAAGTTTTGTGAAACTGTACCAGAGACAACTTATTATAATGATTATATTATAAATATATATGTAATAAGTTGTCTCTGCTCATATTTATTCTTTTCGACATAGTGGAACGTAGGTGTGTGCACAACCGCATGCACTGTGCTTAAATTGGAACATTTAATAAAAAAATCATTAATTCAAGTGCTGCGCTAGGTCTTATAAAATATAGGACATCGATATGAATCCGTGCAATATATGTGAAACTCCAACGAAGAAAAATTGCTCAAATTGCAACCAGGTGTCCTATTGCTCGGTAGAGCATCAAAAACAGGACTGGAAAGCACATAAAGCGCATTGCCATCCATTTAAGGTTCTTATTAGCCTAAGTTGTCACTGAATTGGAACGTATTGTAAAAATAACCTTAATTTTTTCGAACGTGAATCTAGATAGCACATAATGAGGAACTTGGACGCCACTTAATAGCCACACGTAATATTAAGCAGAATGAAATAGTGCTAAAAGAGGCACCATTGCTACGTGGTCCAGCTCAGATCTCAGTGCCGGTTTGCATGGGCTGTTTGAACAGCATTGACGCCAACGATCACATAAATTGTAGCAAGTGTGGTATGCCGCTGTGTGGTCCCGAGTGTCAAGGACTGAATGAGCATAAGGCTGAATGTATGCTTACACAAAAGCGAAACCAGAAAGTGAATGTTCAGGATTTCAAGGAACCACATCCATTGTACACTTGCGTCAGTACGGTGAGATGTTTGCTAATTGATGAAACAAATCCCGCAAAAGCCGAAAAGTTTAAGCAACTTGAGACCCTAGAGCACACTCGGCGTGGATCCAATCAATGGAAAGCTGATCTAGCTAGCATTGGACAGTTTATACCAAAGTAATTTAAATTATTTTAAAATATTTTTTATTACCTTCATTCATAAAATATGATAATCTCTCTGCATAGATTCTTTCGGACAGAAAGGTTCACTGAGGATGAAATAATGCGAGCTATTGGAGCTCTTCAAGTCAATGGTCATGAAGTGCCTACCTCTGATCCACCGCACATGGCAGTGTTTTATACAGCCTCCTTCATTGAAAACTCTTGTCTGCCAAATTTAGCTAAGACCTTCAACAAACACGGACATTGCATTCTGTGGGCACCTAAAGAGATTAAAAAGAATTCCCATTTGAGCATCTGCTATTCGTATGCAGTGTGGGGATCAGCTGTTCGCCAGCGTCATCTAATGCAAACGAAGCATTTCAAATGCGCTTGTGAGAGGTGTGTGGACATCACCGAACGAGGCACAAACTACAGCGCTCTTAAATGCAACAATCGGAACTGTTCGGGAGTTCTCCTGCCAAGTAAGGATGACTGGAATGGTAGCTGGAGGTTTGTGTATTAAATAATTAACGAAAGGAAATGTAAATACCTTGTGTGTTTTCAGTTGTCGTGAATGTCAGAAACAGGTTCAGAAAAAATATGTGGATGGTATTCTTGAACGTGCCAGCAAGGATATACAGAGTATGGAAAAAACTATAGAAAATGGATTTAAGTAAGTTTTGCAATTAATCCAATCTCGTTTCCAATATATTTTGTAATGTATTTTGGCAGATATTTGAAACACTATGAAAAATGGCTACCCGAGCAACACTATTACTTGAGTGAAGTGAAAATTTCCTTGGCCGTGCTAAATGCCAAGAGAGCTGTATCGGATGAACATTTACAGCTAAAGTTAAAGTACGCTAAAGATTTAATTCAGCTATACGAGTTACTAGCACCCTGTAAGTATTAATTTTAATCTGTGTATTATAAGTTTATGTTATTTCATTTGATCACTTAGGTGAAGTTCGGTTGCTTGGTGTATTATGCTTTGAACTACATTCAGCACTTGCTGAGCATACCAGACGTATTTGTCTACAGACAAACATAATAACTAAAGAACTGCTACACGAGTCGTTACTTTATGTAGAAAAGTGCGTCAACTATTTGCAATATGAACCGGACATACTTGGAGAAGGACAAGTGTTGAAACAAGCTAAAATAAATCGTAATGCATTGCGATTGATTGTTAACATAACTAAACAAAGCTATTTGATAAGTTGTTTATCATCGTTATGAATTTAAAGCTTTATCTGTTAACTATAAAATAAATGAAATTAAAAATGAGTACCTAAAAAATTGTTTTATAGCAATCAGTTTTTGTCAGGCAAGTAAAATAAGTATAAATGAAAGCAGTGTTAAAAACAGTCTAAATTCAGTGCAGGTAAATATAAAAGCTGTTGACCGTTAAGATTAAAAGACAAGCAATCTGGCTTTGTTCTGCGCAGTCTCATTTCTTATATTTACACCAGAGACAACTTATTATAATAAGTTGTCTCTGGTACAGTTTCACAAAACTTGATTCTACGCTTCGTTGATTCAGGGAATGGGCTCCAATAAATTGAACATCATCATCACTCGAGTCACTATCGTCATTTAAAGTAAGCCTTGATTGTGCAGTCGGGAACATCATTGCATTAGTCTTTTTAATATATCAAATAACTATTTTATTCTTCTGTGCTATAAAAATAAACATTTAAATAAACTTACATATTATCATATTATTTACAATTTTGACAACACAAAAATTAAGCAACTCCCACTCGGCTACAAAGCCCACATCAAACTAAACGGTTTTCCCTCAAAGATTCTCATTTTTTGTCGTATGCAACCTAGCCATTTTCATATCTATATAATAAGTTGTCTCTGATCCATGCGTAGGGTGATTCCTTGCGATGTATGCCATAAACCGTTTACGGATATCGAGGATCTCAAGAAACACCTAACTTGGCATTTCCATCAAGTAAATCAGAAGCAAACGGTTGTAAAACCGTTGCCAATATCTATCAAAGGGAGATATGGGATGAATTTTGAGTCTACGCATAATGTCAATGGACACTCAACTGTATATCCAGCCACAGGATTTCATGAAGTGAATATGATAACGCCACAACAGCCTCCCGATATAAGAAATCAGCACACGAACATGCCATGGCTTTCATCCGTATCTTCGAGCAGCCAGGATTCTTGTTCTTAAGCATGCCTCCGCAGGGTCATTCCTTGTGTTTTGTGCCAGAAACCGTTTACCGACATTGAGGATCTCAAGCATCACATATTTTGGCATGCCCATCAGAAGCCAACGGTTGTGGAACCAATGCCACTATCCCAACTAGGGAGATGTGCGGTGAATTTAGAGTCTATGCATAATATCAATGGACACTCAAGTGCATATCCAGTCACAGGATTGCATGAAGTGAATATGAGAACGACGCATACAACTGTTACGAACTCAATTCCTTCACCATTAAATTTATTTCAAAGGAATCGAGCACCAGGAGCGGTAGAGCCATTGCCACCAACTCCACTAGCATCACTAACTTCACTAGAAAGTCTTCAGATGAATATTACAAATATGAATGATACTGAGAGGATTGGAGCGACGCGTGGCAATGGTTATGGGCTGAATAGTAACTTTTCGTTGCAAGAAATAAATAATCGATCGTCATTGGTAGAGGAATCAAGTCCACAAATTCTCGCAACTCCATTAGAGAGATATGATGTCAATATCAGAAATACGCACAGTGCAGATAGAAACCTAATTCCATCTCCACCTCCAGTCAGGGAGTCGCAATTAACTTCATTTCAAATGAATCAAGCGGCAATGACAGTTGAGCCAATGCCATCAACTTCAATTAGCCCCATTCAACGGTATGAGATGAGTCTCAGGAATATGCTTGATGTCGGTAGAAACTCAACTATATCTCCACCCATGGAGTCGACACTTGAGGATGAAGAGATGACCAATTCCCTGGTCTACAAATGTATAAAGTGCGGAAAACGTTTTGAATCAGTTTCAAAGCTTGTCACCCATTCAAAACTTCACCCACACTTCCACTTTGTCAGCAGGACAAAATATAAGAAGCCCTTTCGGTGCCTAATCTGCAAGAAGGGCTACAAGCGGGATGGAAATTTGTGGAAGCACATCAATGTCAGGCACAGCTCCTACAAGTCCGAGATTCCAACAGTTTCATTCTGTCAAGCATTACCGACATCATCGAAATCAGGATCGGCTCTACCGATATTGTCGAATTTACCATCATCATCGAGAGCATCAATTTCTCCAACTTCTCCAATATCATCATCATCACTCACACATCATCATCATCATCATCTCATCACCACTCAACACCACTCTTCACAAGCAAATACCTCCAAACGCATTTGGAGTACTAAACTGTTTAATGCCGTTGCAGCGGCAAATTACAGTCCGTCCAGAGAGCCAGCATCCAAATATCTGCCGCCCACAAATAACTCGAACTGTGGTCCTCCAATAAAAGCCACACAAAAATATCCTCTGCGTTGCTCCATTTTTTAATCCGTATGTTATACTGGCGTATTTAAACAAGATGTGTTCACTAACCTTCGTTGTCTTTATAGTAATCTTTGGATGGACAGTGATGAGTACATCCCTTAAAAGGAAAACGGAGAACCTAATGCTTATCGCATACAAACGCATCTGAGTACACAT